>CM060318.1:55600978-55610978 GCA_030674155.1 Stramonita haemastoma | reverse complement strand
GTTCTTACTATACAATATCTTTCCTTGCAAACAAAATACCTACTTTTCCTAATCTTTTAAGTAAAATACTAAAGTGATTATCCATTTGCCATTATTATAGAGTGTCTTGCTAAAGAGTTCGATGGCTGTTTTCTTTGTAAAGTTTAGCTTAGAACGTATGAATAGTGCAGAGTAGCACTTGTAAGTGTGTTGACTTTTGTCGCAGAAAACTTGTGTCTGTTAATAACAGCAAGTGTCTGAAGTGCCAAAGGAAATAACAAGGATGTTGTTTGCCCAGATTGTTTGTCTTTTCATGAGATTAAGTATTCAGTTTTACCGAATTTATTATTTCTTGATATCATTATTATCAAAATTTCCTTGGTTAATACAGGTTAAAAAACCACTCAAATACAGCTTGCTGCATTGTTCATAGAAGAGCAGCAAGAGGAAAAAGAATATGAAAGATAAAGAATGTAAGAATGTAAATGCGAAAGAATGCGAAGAAGCGAAAGAATGCGAAAAAAAGAATGCGAAGAAGAAGAGAAGAAGAAGAAGAAGAAGAAGAAGAAGAAGAAAAGAAGAAGAAGAAGAAGAAGAAGAAGAAGAAGGAGAAGAAGAAAAGAAGAAGAAGAAGAAGAAGAAGAAGAAGAAGAAAAAAAGAAGAAAACAACAAACAACAACAACAACAAGAGGAACAATGACAAGAACAAGAAGAAGATCAAGAAGAACAAGAAGAACAAGAAACGAGATGAAGAGAATAACAACAAGTGAACTACTGTTGACTATAGAACTAGAGTGCACACCTTAACTGCATGTTTCGATCCATAGCAAACACTTAAATGATATTGTGGTCAGCCTCGTCTTCCTCAAGTGTTTTCTTCTGCTTCAGGTCAGAAGACTATACACTGTGCAGCTTAAAAAAGAAGTTTTGAGATCCCACAGGTTCACCCAGTAGCTCTCTACACATCCCATTCTACAGAAATCTTTCACACTGGTGTCAGCAACAAGTGCTTGCTGAACTCTCCTGGGGGAAAAAGAAAGGTGTTTATGTACAGATTGAAAGGGAAGTCTTCATGTCGATGGCCTCATCAAATTCTCATTTTCAGAGAGGACTGCAATCAGAATGGCTAAGCTGGCATTCTCTTTACCTCCATTGACATTATCCTGTGTTAGGCCAGTGCTGCTTTAAACTTTCAGCTTACACATGTCTTGTCTCTAACTTCTTGTGGAGAAGTTCGGTCATCCGCATGACAAAGATTTCTATTTCTTTAGCTTTTCTCAACTTAGTTTTATAACCGGAACAATATACTGTGATGTCTGTTCGCTTTTAAAAGTATTTTCTTTCACATACATATGGCGCAGATAAGCCATTTCTTGATGGGAGGAAAACATTTTTTAAGGAAAGTGATAAGTACATCTATATTATGATAAATGAAATGAGTTAAAAAAAAAAGCTGCCGAAGGAATTATAAAGAAACAGATGGTGTGAATGTTGCCAGAAAGTATAGCAACTGACGTTTCTATGAACATTGCAGAAATAAATACGGCGTCTTTGGTTCAATCATGGACTGTACTGTTTGTTATCTAGTCGACAGGGAAAAGTCTACACTTTTCCCTAGATGTTAGTGTAATAGGAATAGGCATTGCTAATGGATCTGGTATGAAACTGTGTTATTTTAACATTTATGACGTCATCCCTATGAACTTTCTGTGTCTCTCTGTATCTCTGTTTATCTGTCTCTTTCTGAATATCCTCCTCTTTTCTCCTTCTGAGTAGTGCATTTTAAACACATAAAATGGTTTTACTTTTATCAAGACAAATTTCCCTTATTTTGGAAGAATCAGATTTACAGAAAGAAAGTTTGGTTTTATGTATCAGAAAATACAAACCCTCTGTCAATAACTTTACTAACAAGACACATTTTGTCCATAGCTCACAGAGTTGTATTACCATTTTTTTGCGTCTAAGCTTCAACCAAGTTATGAATGAAGGCCATCCCTCCCCCCTAAAATACCTTTTGACAATTCTTATTTTGTCATATCTAAGTATGCCTCTGTCTTTTCAAATGTTCTTACACTGAATCATCTTATGCTTAACCATAACGATTTTAGTCTCGACGTCTTGTACGCAGGAGCCATTATTCTCTTTAACAGAGCTGAATATTTGAAATTATGATCGTATTCCAGATCTGCTCTATTAATTATGATATTCTGAAGAGGAACTGTACTATTAATGTGCGTAACTTTGACAGGCCAGCAGTGTTGCCGTAAGCATTGACTCTTTACAGAATTCTTCTCATGCTTGTGATATCTTTGGCCATGAGTGCTCTATCATCAGCACACCCGAAGTTAGAGGTGCTCCTCCCTTTTATGTTAATGCCCATGTTATCTATCTCCGCCTTTTCATGATCATATCTGTATATGTGATGCATAACATCCATGCATTATTTTTATCAGCATTAACAACAAGGGGAAAAATACTAACTAAAGCTAAAGAAGAGAAAAAGAAAGAAGAAGGGACAACATGCTAAAAGAAAACTGTATTTCTCACCATTGTAAGGTAGCTAAAAACATGTAGCAGGAGAAGAAGAAGACGAACATCAATCACAAACATGAGACAGCCGAGACAAAAAAGTGTGTGTGTGTTGTATGTATGTATGTATGTATGTATGTATGTATGTATGTATGTATGTATGTATGTATGTATGTATGTATGTATGTATGTATGTATGTATGTATGTATGTATGTATGATAATGTATGTATGTATGTATGTATGTATGTATGTACGTTACGTACGTACGTACGTAGTACGTAGTTACGTGTGTGTGTGTGTGTGTGTGTGTGTGATGTGTGTGTTGTGTGTTTTTGTTGTGTGTGTGTGTGAGAGAGAGAGAGAACAAATTTTGAACAAATTTATTTTTAGAGGGTAATAGATTAAGCATTACAAGCTTTTTTACATCCAGCCCTCGAAAGAAAAGAAAAGAAAACAAAATAAATAAACTACAGTTCAACAGCAACAATAAAAGGAAAAATATACATAATGACATAGAAATGCATGGAAAGCAATACACACACATGCGCGCGCGCGCACACACACGCACACACACACGCACACACACACATAAACACACACACACACATAAACAGGCACATGCATATACACACATCAAAAGGAAAACCTAGAAAGAAAAGAAAAATGAGAGAGAGAGAGAGAGAGAGAGAGAGAGAGCGAGAGAGGAGGAGGAGGAGAGAGAGAGAGAGAGAGAGAGAGAGAGAGAGAGAGAGAGGAGAGAGAGAGAGAGAGAGAGAGAGAGAGAGAGAGAGAGAGAGAGGAGAGAGAGAGAGAGAGATTAAATATATGTGGAAATGGTGAAAAAAAAAAGGAATGCAACAGAAACTAACTGTACCCTCTGAGTAGACAGTTTATGAAATTGAGTTTTCTTGTGGTTTGATCAAAACATTTGTGGTGAAAGCAATGTGACATTTTCATGAGTCATCAGAAAATCATACAACAGAATCTTAAATCTTGAAAATTTTGTTTCATCTTTCAGAACAGTAGGGAGTCTATTCCAAAACCAGCTCCCAGAGTATGTCAGACTTGATTTAAATGGAGTAATGGCTGGTAAAGGAAGGTTTATTTTATGTGAATGCCGACAGTTGTTTACGCTGAACATGCTGCTTAAGGAAGATGGGGCATTACCATGAAGCATTTTATGCATTAGTACACCTTTATTAAAGAGCAATCTTGTTTTGAGAGGAAGAATATTTACATTTTTGTAATCTGAAAATATCAATGAAGATGACTTATCTACTATTATTTTGATAGCTCGTTTATGAATACTGATTAATGGTTTGAATAGGTTATTACTTGCTAAGTCTCATAGTGTAGAGCATATGAGAGAGAGAGAGGAAGAGAGAAGAGAGAGAGAGAAGAGAGAAGAGAGAGAGAGAGACAGAGAGACAGAGAGACAGAGAGACAGAGAGAAGAGAGACAGAGAGAGACAGAGAGAGACAGAGAGACAGAGAGACAGAGAGAGAGAGAGAGACAAGAGAGAGACAGAGAGAGAGACAGAGAAGAGAGACAGAGAGACAGAGAGAGAGAGAGAGACAGAGAGAGAGACAGAGAGAGAGAGAGAGACAGAGACAGAGACAGAGAGACAGAGAGAGACGAGAGAGAGAGAAGAGAGAGACAGAGAGAGAAGAGAGAGAGCACAGAGAGAGAGAGAGAGAGAGAGAAGAGAGAGAGAGAAGAAGAAGAGAGAGAAAAGAAGAAACAGAACAGAAGTCACAACATGACAGACAGACAACAGACAGAAGAAGACAGAAAACGAAGAGGTAGAGAGAGAGAGAGAGAGAGAGAGAGAGAGAGAGAGAGAGAGAGAGAGAGAGAGAGAGAGAGAGAGAGAGAGAGAGAAACAGACAGACAGACAGAC
This sequence comes from Stramonita haemastoma, assembly GCA_030674155.1. Lineage (NCBI taxonomy): Eukaryota > Metazoa > Mollusca > Gastropoda > Neogastropoda > Muricidae > Stramonita > Stramonita haemastoma. The sequence continues at coordinate 55,606,564 of CM060318.1, read as the reverse complement.
AGACAGACAGACAGACAGACAGAGCATAAAGCACAGAATACAGAACACTGAAAAGTTCTACTATATCTCGGACTAAAGGTATTATACAAAGCATAATGGAGGACCAGAGAACGTGAACTTCCCGGGAAGAAAAACAGATTTGTCCAATAGTTGCCACTAATACTACCACTCCAGCCATTTGCAAACAATGGTTACTGCCATTGGCTAGGGCAAAACTTCGTGCTTAGCTCGTGTTTCTCTCCTGTCTCCAGACATCATCATGTATCATATATAGAATAAAGTAGAGAACAAAACATGCATTGTACTCTTATCTAAAATGCACCATCATTGTCATCATTACCACCACATCATCACCACCATAGCATCACCGTGTTTTCATCGCCATTACTTACACAACACACAGCGTAGTTGAGACAAATTAGCAAATTGATCCAGTAAATGGCAAATGTAAACAATACATTGTTTTTTCACGTTTGATATATATATATATATATATATATATATATATTATATATATATAATATATATATATATATATCTGGGAGAGAGAGAGAGAGGAGAGAGAGAGAGAGAGAGGAGGAGAGAGGAGAGAGAGAGAGGGAGGGGAGAGAGAGAGAGAGAGAGAGAGAGAGGGAAGAGAGAGAGAGAGAAGAGAGAGAGGGAGAGAGAGAGGAGAGAGAGAGAGGGGAGAGAGAGGGAGGGGGGGGGGGGAGGGCGCTTGTATTTCAAAACAAATAAAAATATTACTCTAAACATGAACAAAACTTTTATACCCTATGAAAAAGTATTACAAAGAAAGGCAAAGAATGCAATAATGATCATAATTCTGCCACTGCATCTTATCCATACAGAAATCGTGCCGTGTAATTAACGAAATAACAATTCGTAGGGTCTTTCTAAAACTAGGTAGAGGCCTGAAGTGTGTTTTTCTCGTGAGGGGATGAATATTGAGTGTGTAATGTGAAAACCTCTGTGACAAAAAAGGATTCTACTTCTTCAAATTCATATCCATCGTTGTGTTTTTTTATATTAGAATTATTTGTCTTGTTTTGTTCTCGCATTTCTCGTTTTGTCGTTCTTCTCTCATCTTGGGTTTGTTACTCTTGACTTGACCTGTGAACTTTATGGGTTGAAATCCATATCTGATAAACAGGTAAGATCATGTCTACTAGTTAAGTATGTGCGTTTACAAAAGATACGTTTTCATTGTTTTTTCATTGTATTGTATTGTAATGTTGGCCGTATTTCGTTGTATGGTGTAGAGTGGCTTAGTCTTGGCATGGCTTTACCTTCTGTGAAGTTTTGTGTAGTGTGGGGGCATGTAGTATGGCGAGTGTAGAGTGATAGGGCGTGATTTGTATTTGTCTATATGTCTTTGTATATATAGCATTTTAGATCACAGCAAGTTTCTCTGCGTGAAATGTGGGCCGCTCTCTGCCAAGAGAGCGTGTCGCCATTTGAACAGAGCCATCCATTCTTTTTTTCTTTATCTGTCTGCTTGTGTATTTGCTCCAAAACTAGATTGGCTTTTTTAAACAAAAATTTGCAAGGGACAAACTCTCTTGATGCCCTGGGTTCCTTTACGTGCGCTGAATGCGTGTTCTACATAACAGCTAGCTCGATTTACCGTCTCATACGAAAGATTGTAAGCTCCCCGACGGTCACTCATGGTCTAATGGATTTGGGGGGGGGGGGGGGGGGGAGGGGTGATTTTGAGCACAAGCGGGGATCAAACTCGAACCCGGATTGACATTTCGATTTCTAGGCAGGTATAGTAGACCTATAGGCCACTGATCCACCAGGCATTACATGACATGACGTGACTCTTAGCGGCAAGGTTCTATGTGATATAGAGCACAGAGTGGCAAAGTAGGATGCTAAACATCGCGTGGTTGCATGACTTTGACTACTCAGTTTTATCTAGCAATATTGAATATATAAATGTTAAGCATATTGGAAAATTGGGTAATTCTTAGTTGTTGAGTGGTATTTTTGTAACTTGTAGAGCACGGTATTTTGTTATATGAAGGGATGTGGTTTAGCTTAGAAAGCGTCACGAATATGTATGGTTTGCCTTGTCACACAAAAATAGCCCGATGATATCGACAGGAAACTTTGATTTGGAAGAGAATTGGTTTGATAGAGACCATATTATTGAACTGAGCTGAAGCCATACTTAAATTTGTCTGATTTTCCTAAGAGGAAAGCTTTCCACCAGTTCTTCATTTCTAAGTAAATAATTATGTGTTTGAATTGATCCCAGTCCTAATGATTCGTTTGTTTATATATATCTTTTTTTTAGGTCTTTGATATCATTTTTGATTCCCAAGTTTATCTTAATTTTTTGCTACAAAGGAATCCAATTACCATTTCTTGACTACAGCATTCAATGAAGCCAAAATGAAAGACTGATAGCAATGATATAGCATTCCAAAGTATTCGTCTGTGTGCTGTGAAATTCAGTTCATCTTACACTGTTGTAATACTTTTTATGAATTCCTCTAACGTTGTTCTTTTGTTTCAAAGGAATGACTTGCGTCTTTCAAGAATCTGGGCTCAGAAATAAAAGGCTTCACATCAATCAAAGAAACAAAACAACAAGCAAACAGAGAACAACTTAAGCAAAACAGCACACAGCCAAAGTTTAAAGGCTGGAAAGAAACACACACACATTCACGTAAAGGAACACAAACATACAACCAAACTTCAAAGGTGAAAGGTTTCGGATTTAATGTTGTCGTCCTCTGTCTTGTATCTACGAGAGAGAGAGAGAGAGAGAGAGAGAGAGAGAGAGAGAGAGAGAGAGAGAGAGAGAGAGAGAGAGAGAGAGAGAGAGAGAGAGAGAGAGAGAGAGAGAGAGAGAGAGAGAGAGAGGAGAGAGAGAGAGAGAGAGAGGAGACAAGGCAAGGCAAGGCAAGGCAAGGCAAGGCAAGGCAAGGCAAAGTATTTTATTCGAGGATAATAGATAAGCACTCGTGTGCTTTTTTACATCCAGTCCCCGCCCTTTTCAGGGATACATCAAGATGAAAAGATACTAAACAATAAAATTTTACGCAGTACCAAGCAACACACAAGAATAAAGACACTATATATGATAAGGTAATAAAAATGCACTCGATCAGAAGACAAAATCAGAAGTCACAATAAAAAGATTTTGATTATGGAAGAATAGAAAAGTGTTAATAGGTAAAGAGCAAACAAGAGAACAAGATGAAATAAACAACTGGAAACATCAATCCACCACCATCTGTCAAAAGTTATACATGTGATATAAATCATACATTTGGATAAACGGGGGGAAACTTTTTTTAGCTAATATTGGAGGGGGGGGGAGAGAGATACTGCCAATAAAAATATAAATAAAATCAACAACTATAATGATCCAAATACCAAAAGTAAGGAACCATACCAAGCATCAAACAACAGGCAAGAATTAACACAAAGATACAATATTAAGGTAATGTTATAAAAGTCACTGATTCAGAAACGAAAATGAGAAGTAAGAATCAATGATGATTTTGAGTTGAATAAAAAAAGCAAGAAAACAAAGAACAAACAAAAACAAAACAAACAAAAGAAAGGGCGCAATAATTAAAGAGTAAACATGAGAATATGATGAGGTTAAATGACTAGAAACATCAATCCACCACCATCTATCATCAAAATAAGTCCCATAAAACATAAGATTTTGATAAAAGAGGGGAAAGAACAACAACAACAGGTAAGGAATACGACAGAGATACAATATTAAGGTAATGTTATAAAAAGGCACTCATTCAGAAACAAAATATGAAGTAAGAATCAAGAGAGAGAGAGAGAGAGAGAGAGAGAGAGAGAGAGAGAGAGAGAGGAGAGAGAGAGAGAGAGAGAGAGAGAGAGAGAGAGAGAGAGGGGAGAGAGAGAGAAAAGTTAAAACTCAAACCTATTACACCACAAACGAACAAAAAAGGAAAGATAGAAACGAAGTAAAATAAGCGAAATGCCAGCAGAAAGTTAATGAATAAAAACATTAAAAATCTAAACCCCATCCCATCCACTTCCATCTCCCTCTACAAAATCCGATAAAATATAACAAAACAAAAGACCAAAATAAAATCAAAACACCCCCCCCCACACACACACACACACACGCACACGTGCATACACACAAGCTCACTAAATAAACAAAATAAAACTGTAAAAAAAACAACACCGTACACCCTCCGGAAAATGCCATTTCAATGCACATGGCATTAAAGGGGTAAAAGAAAAGCAGATCAAAAATAAAACATTTTTTGCATTCATAGGTCAGCAAGACACACTGAGAATTTATCTTGTTTTGCTTTTATGTATTAGATCTGTGTGTGTGTGCGTGCGTGCGCGCGCGCACGCGCGCGTGTGTGTGTGTGTGTGTGTGTGGGGGGATTGTTTTGATTTTGTTTTGGTCGTGTGTGTGTGTGTGCGTGCATGCGTGCGTGCGTATGTGTGTGTGTGTGCGTGCGTGCGTGCGTGCGTGCGTGCGTGTGTGTGTGTGTGTGTGTGTGTGTGTGTGACAAAAGTATTTCTTTGCTTTTTACGTGTCTTTTTTGCCGCTTTTTTTTAAAAGGATTTTTATTTATGTTCAATCCTTTCAAATGAACTGAGAAGAGCTGTTGAATACAGATTGCATTTTGATGTTGTTGATGGGCGTGTCTGTCTGTCTGTCTATCTATTTGTGTACTTTATTGTACACATATGACAGTCTCGGTGGATAGTTTAGGTGTAATGAAGACGACGGCTCGCCACAAGTTGAGCAGTCAGTCTGTTTGTGCTTTTGTCTATCTATCTTTCTGTCTACTGTTAACTCGGTATCTACTTCTCAGGCATTGTTTTTTTTTCGTAAGTGTGGAGTTTTCACGCGTGCGCGCGTGCGTGTGTGTATTTACTTATTTATTATTTATTTAGCTACTCTTTCTTGTCAGATTCTTTTTTTTATCGGGTCTAAAATCACTCACTGTGAATAGACTTTAAACTGAAGATGTCAGATGTCAAAAGTTTAGACGTCAGATGATTGCTATCTAAATAAAAGATATGGCAAAGTGTTTGTAGATGGAGAAACTGCCTGGTCAAGGAGAGTTCAAGCAGAAGATGCTTAGTGCATGGAAGAAGTGATGACTGTGAGAAAATGGAAGGTCAAAGGACCACCTGTCGCCCACCCCGAGATTGGCAATAAAACACAGACTTTGCTTGCTTTCATGCGTATAACTCCTAAAACAATCTCCAGCCTCATCCACACACACACACACACACACACACACACACACACACACACACACACACACACACACACACACGCACGCACGCACGCACGCACGCACGCACGCACGCACGCACGCACGCACACATTCATATACACACATACACACGCACTCGCACGCACGCACACACGCATACAAGCACACGCACACATACGCGCACACACACATGCACGCACGTACGCACGCACGTACGCATACACACATACTCACACACACATGAACGCACGCACGCACGCGCGCACACACATACACACACACGCGCGCGCGCGCTCACACACATACACACACATAATAATAATAATAATAATAA
>CM060318.1:55580978-55585978 GCA_030674155.1 Stramonita haemastoma | reverse complement strand
ATCGGTTCCTTCAGGCACGCATAAACCAACTCTTCCTACAGGCAGAACGGGTTTTGACGTGTGCTTAAGATGGTCTGTGTGCATTTGCACACGGGAGCCCGGTTTGTAGTCTTATTCAAAGGACTTTGGGTGGTGTGAAGTCAGTAATCATGCTAAGTTTAAAGGAAAAACCTTAGAACAGAAGTCTCAATGGTGGCTCGAGCTTGGGAGTAAACGAGCTAAGTTCTCCAACCACTAAACTATTCCCCTCCCCTAGCCCCCCTCTTGCACTACATCATATTATAGGATTTGGTCGTATGTTCCTGTCAGCCTGCCTTTTGGCCTGCCAGACTGCCTTTCTTTGTCTCTTTCTGTCTCTGTGTGTTTCCGTCACTGTCTCTCTGTCTGTCTATCTGTCCATCTGTCTGTCTGTCTGTCCGCCTGTCTGTCCACCTGTCTGTCTGTCCACCTGTCTGTCGGTCTTAACATCTTGGGGGGTAATCCAGAATCTAGGTTTTTTCTCACCAAACCTGGGAATCATTGTGGAACAAAGGAAAAAGACACTGGATAAGAAGTTTGTGTGTATGTCTTTTTTTTTTTTTTAAGTCCCTCATCACAGGGGTAGCTGCACTCCATATTCAGAGGATTTTTTCTCCTCTATTAGAGATTACACATTGTCAAAGAAGAAGATAAATTCAAGATAACATTAAAAAACCCACAATATTTCAATAAACAATATTTCAATAAGGGCCTTGGCACTTTGTTGACATAAGTAACGTACAAAGCTTTTTTTTTTTTTTTTTAACCAGAGCTAATATCTCCCCAAATAACTGTCAGTAGCAGCACAGAAATCACTTGCAGACTCAGGATTTGTTTTGCAGACGCCAGCTGGGGAACCAAATTGCATCCCTTTCCATTTTTCTCTCTCTCCAGGGATGGGGGAAGTGTGTGGAGGTAGGCGATGGGTTGAGGGGGCAGAGAAAAGAGAGGGGGGGGGGGGGGGGGGGGGGGGGGGGGGTCTATCTGTGATGTGACTATGAAGAAGGCGTTGATTTTTTAGTCTCAGACACTGGTTTCAGACGTCTGTCCATTTACATTGAAATTTCAATTACAATGAAAGTTCTTGCCGCCGCTGTTGTAGTTAATGCCGTTATTGTTGTTGTTGTTGTCACGTGTTTCCCAGATTAACACCTTGGGGGTCACCCAGAGCAGGTGCTCTGTCTCACTCCTCCCACCCACGAATCACTGTCAGACTGTAAGTACACACTGGCTGAGAAGTCTGCGTGTGTGGCTGTTTTCAAGTACCGTGCACACACAGGCAGACACACACTGACTTCAGAGCATTGTGCTCCCTTGACGGAGTACACAGACTGATGTGCTAATAATTTGTCATGGGTGGAGACAATCTCAACGTAATATCTATAAGAATAAAAAACATTTTAATGTAGGCCTTTAACCTATACTGACATCAATAACTGGCGAAGCGTTTTAGCCAGAACTAATATCTCTTCAAACAAACTTTCAGCACAGCAGAGAAATCACTGCAGATTCAGAAGTTGTCATGCAGACACCAGCACAACCGTGGAATGATATTGCTTCACTCTCTTTTTTCATTCTCCTGGGATGTGGGTGAGATGGGGAGGAGGGGGTGGGCTGGGTGTGGGGGCATGTTGGGAAGGGAAGGGAGGAGGAGGGTTCTATCTGAGGAATGGCTGTGGAGAAGCCATTGCTTTTCTGTACTCTCAGACACTGACCCCAGACGACAGTACATTTACATTTCAATTTCAATTACTCGCAAAATTGAAAGCTAACCTAGATTTGGTTTGATTTCTAAAAATATAGAAATAAAATGTATCACTATGATCCAATAAGTGTTGGCAACACTGGCAAGTGTCTTTTTGCATTCCACGCATGATTTCATTCTACCTGAATTAAGTTTGGTTTATTCATAGCCGGCATGCTACAACATTGTGTTCTCTCTCCCAGGAGCAGTAGTTTGCGCATTTGACAAGACTGTTAGTTTAAATCACAGTTCGGTGTTTGGCAATTGAGAAGTGAACATCATTTTCCTTTTTGTACCCCTTTACTCACTCGTCTTTGCGTCGATCTAACAGCATTGCAATAGAAGATTAAACAAACATAAAAAAAAGCTTTCACGGTTGTACCCCCTACCCTGGAGAGTATATAAAACCGCAATACAACGATATATTTTTCCTAAATCAAATCAGCACCCACAGTCTAAAAACTGATCGTTTATACAACCTTTTGTGATGCTGTCAACAGGAGATTTAGCAAGCGGTGTTCTGAGGATACCGGGTCACTATACAGCTGTAGCAAATACTGTATGAAGCCTACAGCAAAATGTGAAGGTTGCGTGCGAGAAAAGAACAAAATGTGTCCGTCCCTCGCGCGAGTTTCACTGTGTGGTAATTAGTCTGCCGTTATACAGTTTGGCCCAAAGCCCCCTGACATGACATTGGCGGATTAATCAATCAGCGAGGTCTGTACTTCCAGACCTGACTGCTAGACACGCTCTAGCTTTCCTGCTAGCAGGACCAAAGAAAAAAAACCATCATTGATAACACATGTCATTCATATTTGATTAACTCGTTCAAAGTACTGTTGAGCGTATAAAAAATCATTGATAACAGATGTCATTCATATTTGATTAACTCCCTCCAAAGTACTTTTGAGCATCACTTCCAGACTTTCCATGCAAGCTCATCTTTTTGTAAGTATAGGAGCCATCACTTTTCAGACTTGTTTAGAAAAGATCAAGGTGTACTAGAGAGGGAGAGAGAGAGAGAGAGGAGAGAGAGAGAGGAGAGAGAGAGAGAAGAGAGAGAGAGAGAGGAGAGAGAGAGAAGAGAGAGAGAGAGAGAGAGAGGAGAGAGAGAGGAGAGAGAGAGAGAGAGAGAGAGAGAGAGAGAGAGAGAGAGAGAGAGAGAGCAGTTCACAAAACAAGAGATAGATGTTGTTAAAAGAACACCAAGAAGTTGTCAGATATAAGCAATGTGAACACTAAGGAATCTTTTTTTTTCATTTCACATTGTCTCATTCCGTTGGAAACATTATACTATGACATTTGTATCACGACTCCTAAATTCTTTGTGTAAAAGGTGTCTGGTGCGAGAGAGAGAGAGAGAGGAGAGGAAGAGAGGAGAGAGAGAGAGAGAGGAGAGAGAGAGAGAGGAGAGAGAGAGAGGAGAGAGAGAGAGAGAGAGAGAAGACAGACAGAAAGACAGACAGACAGACAGACAGACAGACAGACAGACAGACAGACAGACAGACAGACAGACAGACAGACAGACAGACAAGATAGACAGACAGACAGACAGACAGACAGACAGACAGACAGACAGACAGACAGACACAGACAGACGCAGACACGGAAAGTATATGGGAGTGGAGAAGAGGACCAAGCATCACAAAGACCTGTTGTCATTGAAAGCTCAACAATTCTTTTTAGTCAAAATGACAAAGAAAGACGAAACAGATTTTTTTTGTAGACCTTGCAAAGTGTGGGGCTAGACATCGTGCCTGTTGTTATTGTTATTTCCCTACTGTTGTTGAAAATTGTCCAGATTAACAAAGGTCACCCAGATTGTTCACTCTGTCTAAATCATTACACCTGGAAATTATTGTAAGACAATCAAAGTAGATGAACAAATGAATCTATAGCTGTTTTCAAATTCCTTGCTGTATAACGGCTATACTCCATCTTAAGAGAAGTACCTAATTCAGATAGTCCCATATCCTGAAGTCAGAATGCAGCTACCGTAAAGGTGGGGAAAAAACGATCTCATTCGCAAAATCTGACCAGTGGTAAACTTCGCAGTTCTAGTCCCCCCCCCCACCCACCCACAAAGAAAACAACACCAACCCCCGAAAAAAAGAACCCCCAAAACAAAACAAAACAAACAAAAAACAACTCTCCCACCAAACCAAATAAAAACAACAAACGAAAAAAAAAATCCAGTTCCATTATTTTCTTTTCTTGTAAGAACTTATGTACAAAAAACAAACTTACTGTCATTTTTATGCCCTTTGTAATTTCACGCTTGTCATTTCTCCGTGTTATACGCCTTATAAACAATGTCCCTTTTTGGATGTAATAAGGAATTCTGCATTCAGTATAGTGGATAAGGAAGCCTAGGCCTGGGCCTGACTCCAGAAAGGTGGGCAGGCAGGCAGGCAGGAGCAATATAGTGAAAGGGAAACGAAAAGCAGTGCACATCTAAAATACTAGGCTTACGACTTAGAGAGAGAGAGAGAGAGGAGGAGAGAGAGAGAGAGAGAGAGAGAGAGAGAGAAGAGAGAGAGAGAGATGAGAGACGGAGAGAGAGAGAGAGAGAGAGAGAGAGAGACAGAGACAGAGACAGAGAGACAGAGGACAGAGAGACAGAGGAGAGACGAGAGAGGACAGAGACAGAGAGACAGAGCAGACAGAGACAGACAGAGACAGACAGAGCAGACAGAGACAGACAGAGACAGACAGACAGACAGACGACAGAGTGACAGAGAGAATGGAGGACAGACGAGAACAGAGAAGCAGGACAGACGGGACAAGAGGACCCAAGAGACAGAAACAAATAGACAAATCAAAATCAAATCAATCAAGTCAAATCAAGCCAAATCAAATCAAGTTTTTTATCGAGGATAATGGACAATCATGTGCTTTATTGTTTATTTTTTACATCCAGTACCCTCCCTTATCAAGGATAGCGTAAGGTATAAGTATAAAAAATATTCTAAAGCATTGAAAAGATAACGATAAACAGCAGCAGCAACAACACCAATGGTAAACAAGCAAATAAAACAAGAGACAACATGAGCAGTAACATAACCCCTTCCCCCATTTCAACAATCTCCACCACCACCACCACCACCCACACACACACAAAAGCAAAAGAAACCCCCAAACAACCCCCCCCCCCCCGAAAAAAAAACAAAAAAACCCAGAGAGAGCAAGCTTAGCCAGTCAGACAACCATTCAGCCAGCCAGCCACCCACGTAAACAG
>CM060318.1:55555978-55575978 GCA_030674155.1 Stramonita haemastoma | reverse complement strand
TATGTATGGGGTTGCGGTGATGATCGTCGATCATGTAAACGAAGTCATTAATTTATGTTTGTAGTTTCATAACTATGTTTATTGTTTTCTACACTCTATTTTGTATGGTTTGTTTATTTGTTTGCTAGCCTGTTCTGTGTTTAAATGGCATGAATGTGCGAGTTAGAAGCTAAGAGGGAAGGAATGAACAGGAGTGTGGGCGAATCGACCAGACCCCATTTGAAATCTCTAAAAAGACTGGCCACAGGTCCATTAACTGATCAGTCACACGTCATTCTCTTGTCTGTTTGTCTGTTTGTTCATTGGTCTGTCTCTTTTAGTGCTCTCTCTGTCTCTGTCTCTCTGTCTCTCTAGCTGTCTCTATCTCTCTCTGTTTGTATCTGTCTCTCTGTCTCTCTGTCTCTGTCTCTGCCTGTCTGTCTGTATGCTTGTCTGTCTGTCAGTCTGTTTGTCTGTCTGTCTGTCTCTCTGTCTGTTTCTTCTTCTCTCTCTCTCTCTCTCCTCTCTCTCTCTCTCTCTCTCTCTCTCTCTCTCTCTCCTCTCTCCTCTCTCTCTCTCTCTCTCTCTCTCTCTCCTCTCTCCCCTCTCTCTTCTCCTCTCTCTCTTCTCTCTCTCTGTCTCTCTTCTGCTCTCTCTTCTCTCTCCTTCTCTCTCTCTCTCATCTCTTTCCTTTTGTTCACTTCTATATTCTGTGTCTGTCATGGGTTTTTTTGTCAGTAATTTTCTACTTTGTCTGTGTGTCTCTCTGAATGTCTTCTGTCTGCCCCTCTGTCCTGTCTGTCGCTGTCTCTCTTTCTTTCTCTGTTTCCAATTGTCTCTCTGTGTATATATCTCTGTTGTTTGTCTCTGTCTGCCTGTCTGTATTTCTATCTGTCTGTTGGCTCTCTCTCTCTCTCTCTCTCTCTCTCTCTCTCTCTCTCTCTCTCTCTCTCTCTCTCTCTCTCTCCTCTCTCTCTCTCTCTCTCTCCCCTAGGTCATAAATATGTACCAAAAAATATTGAAGAAGCACTGGCAGCCCTAAGACCAAGAAGGTCTTAGTAGGGTTGTGGGATGGAGAGATCGGCATGAGTGGTGAGGGAACAGCAGAAACAGGAGTGGCACAGAAAGTAACGCAGAAGAAAAAAGAAGTACTGGCAACCTGTTACCATCCTGTTCAACTTTCTCTTTTCTCGCAGTTTTTTTTTTCTTCTTTCTCCAGCTAGCAGTTTTTGTTGCTTCAGCAATTAAGAAGTAACGGTGGGCCTGTAGGGTGGCGGTTGTGATGACAGTGTTTGGAACAATATTGCGATAGAGGGCGGTTGTAATGGGAAAATGATGTCCTTTCATCGCAGCTAAAAGGAACATCCAGACCATCAATGGCAACGGATCTTGGGGTTCACAGCGCTGAGAAACTTTCACAGGGAGTCTGGCTTTGTATGTGCTGTGGTTTTGGGGTGTGTAACTAGTCTGTGAAAGCTTGGTCAATGGTAACAGGAAGGTGGGCTGCGCTGAGATAAATATGTGATGCTTTGAACATTGTGTTAGCTTCGTGACTCTACGTTTGTCTTTTAGTAGTAACTCGGTTGTGTTATTATGTTTTTACACTTTTTTTTTCTCTCAATCGCCAGTCTGTCGGTGTGTATCGTCCTTTCTCTGGGTCCCTGATATCTCTAAATGTGTATGTATGTATGTATAGTATGTATGTATGTATGTATGTATGTATGTATGTATGTATGTATGTATGTATGTATGTATGTATGTATGTATGTATTCTTATTTTTATTTCATTTTATTTCATCATTTTATATCGAGGATGATGGGATAAGCACTCTTGTGCTTTTTTACATTAGTCCCCGTGTGTATGCAGTTTTGTAAATTTCATCTGTTCCCACCGTCACACGATGACCTACTCTCATAACCTAGGCGGTCGAAGTGGAGCGAGGCATTAGAGACCTCAGCTTCTCTAGTGGCCAGCATATGGGGTGCGGCGCCCATCTCATCTCCCTCGCTGCCTTACCTTTCCTAACCCTAAAGAGGGCAGATACCTATTTTCAGCTGGGTGAACTGAGAGGGGGAAGGGGGGAACTGTACTGAAGCCAAGGCGCGCAAACGGTCACCCATCCAACTGGTAACCAGGCTCAACGCTGCTTAACCTAACTTGGGGAGAGCGAGTGCTCTGATCACTTAGCTATCCCTCCCCTGTGTGTCACTAATATATTTAAATTTCTAGTTTGTATGGAAACAAACCATACTTTTTAATTAAACAGCATTGCTCTTTTCTCTCCTGATGGCACAATGTCCTGCAATACTGCGCTGAGTGCATTATTTTAGGAGTGAAAGTGTGATGTATGTAAATCGTTCACGGCATAGATACAGATATAAAACGTTTTCTTATGTGCCATGATAGAAATTTAAAAATAAGATAGGACATAACCGCATTCTTAACATGCACTTTTTTGTTTGTTTTTGTTTTGTTTTAGTACTGTTATAGCAGTGTGGGTTGCTGTAGCTGTTGTTTTGTTTTCCGTTTTTAGCGGTAGGTGTTTTATATATTTTACTCTGTGTTGTTTGTTAAAATTTGTTTGCTTGTTCTATTATTAAACTGCATGATTTTAAGAGCTAAAAGCCAAGAGGAACGGAATGAACAGGAGTGGTGGGCGAATCGACCAGACCCCATTTGAAATCTCTAAAAAGACTGGCCATAAGTCCATTAACTGATCAGTCACAAGCCGACTCTCTCTCTCTCTTCCCCCCCCTCTCTCTCTCTCTCTCTCTCTCTCTCCACTCTCTCTCTCTCTCTCTCTCTCTCTCTCCTCCTCTCTCCTCTCTCTTCTCTCTCTCTCTCTCTCTCTCTCTCTCTCTCTCTCTCTCTCTCTTCAAAATCATGACAGGTGTCTGTAAGTGAATCCCGAGCTGCTCTCCCTTCAGAGAGCATGTTACCATAAGAGTAGCGGCACTTATTATCTTATTTTTCTCCTGTCTTCATATGTATCTATCCCTCTACAATTGTGGCTTTAAAAAAGAACTTTGCCGAGGACGTAGACTATCTATGTTTTCTGTGGTGATTTTACATGCACTGAATGCATTTTGCACACCGAAACTCCGTCCATTTTTTTCATCCGAAAGAATACATCCAGACCACCATTCACGTGATTGTGGATGGTGCTTAGGCACAAACGGGAATTAAACCCACACTTGAAAGCAGCGAGGGAGAAGAGATGGGCGCCGCCCTCAACATGCTGGCCCCTAGCGCAGCTGAGGTCTCTGACGCCTCGCTCCCCTACGACCACATAATTAGTAATGGGACACCTTGATCTTTTACCTTACTGTGGATTTTGGAAAATATAATTATTTCTGGGTAACACGTGCGTCTGAACTGCATTTGGATGCTTTTTAGAATGCAGAGCGTTGAACAAAACCAAACAAGTCCAAATAAAGGGAACGATAGCCCAATCCAATCTAATCCAATCATATTGTTTATAGCCCCATCGACAACACAGGCTATACTGGGGTTGTCACTTCGTAACACACAAAAACATAAATAGATAACTAGATAGAAACCTGAACGAACAAAGTCTAAATAAAGGGATTAATTCACGAGATCATACCGAAATGACCAACAGTTGTTCACTAACCTGATGAACAAATCAATAACCCAAACCAAACTTAGCCAAACTAGAACAGCAACGAAACAACCCAACAAATCAGCAAAAGCAAACAAGAAAGAACATAAACACACTCATACTGAAGCAGCAAATGGATCTAGATCTATGTAAAGCATGAACTAAAAGGAAATAAATAATCAAATACAAGCGTGCATAAACAAATACAGAGGTACATGCAAACACGATAAAAGTTGTTGAATAAATACATGGATTAAAGAAATAATAAATAATCAATAAATGGAAAATACATAAGAAAAATAAATGAATACATAGAAAAAAACAATCTAATGATAAATTTACAAGCAGAATCCGCGCATTTAGAAAGGAAGCTAATGTGAGATACAAACACGCACACACAGACAAGAGACAGACAGACACACACACACACACACTGACACAGCGCGCGGGACACACACACAACACACACACACAACACACACACACACCACACACACACACACACGCCACACCACACACACGCGCACACACACACACACACACACACACACACACACCACACACACACACACACACAACACATACCACACGCACACACAAACACAACACACACACACACACACCACACTTCTGTCTGTCTGTCTGTCTGTCTGTCTGTCTGTCTGTCTGTCTGTCTGTCTGTCTGTCTGTCTGTCTGTCTGTCTGTCTGTCTGTCTGTCTTCTCTCTCTCTCTCTCTCTCTCTCTCTCTCCTCTCTCTCTCTCTCTCTCTCTCTCTCTCTCCCCTCTTACACTTTGATAAACCAGTACACTGTGTTCCTTCAGCAGAAAAGTAAAGTAGCATTGACATGCAGGTAGGCAGCGCATTTTTAGGGGGGAGAGGAGGAAGGAAATGCGTGGTGATCGTGAGGGGAGATGGTGTGGACATAGGCAGTGGTAGTGATGGGAAAAAGATGTACTGTTACCGTTAGCCGATGGAAGAACTAGACTTTAAAGAACAAGTAAAGAATTGGAAGTTAAAGAGTTCGCAAACTTTGACCGTCTCCGGTAGCACGGTTTCGCTAGCTTTTCATTCTGGTGTGTCAATAGTGTATCGGGGCTAGAACAGCAGACACAGTCTGTAGCCGAGTGGTTTAGGATCGTTTCAATCCAGTCATGTACGTCAATGAAGTCGTGGGTTCGAAACTTGGCAGCGGTGTCTGAAGAGTTATATAGATAGGGGACCTTTTTATGATATAAGTCAATTATGAGTGTTGACATATTAGTGCCTTTGTGTTCCTTGTTGTGTACTATATACACATCTCCTATCACCGTCACTTTTTTTCGCAGTCTGGTAGAACAATGTAGCATTGTTGAT
This sequence comes from Stramonita haemastoma, assembly GCA_030674155.1. NCBI lineage: Eukaryota > Metazoa > Mollusca > Gastropoda > Neogastropoda > Muricidae > Stramonita > Stramonita haemastoma. The sequence goes on along the minus strand of CM060318.1, from coordinate 55,571,021 downwards.
CATTTTGCAACCACCTTCCAAACAGATTTAGAATACATATTTATAGACGGTTAAAAATATAGACATTAAACATCCCTAACTCAAGTTAGCGTTTCGTAGGGGTACACATGCACAAACGTATTCCCTACGTTTCCTAAACGACAACATATTGAGCAAACTAAAGTTGGAATATCGGGCAGACCTCCTGCAGAGTTACAAATACAGGAAAATACCAGGTACTATGCACCTTTGCGGTGAGAAAGCGCAGAGAAGAGAGAGAAGAGAGAGAGAAAATCTTGGACAAGGGAATATAAAGCCTGGAAGCGTTCAGTATGCATAGACTTTTGCATGAAAGCAGCTTTGATGTTGCTCTTGTGTCTCCTTTCCTCCACTATGGGCCAGTCGTGTCTGCCTGGCTGTCTGTATGCCTTGATGGTTTTGTTATGTGTTTTTAAGTTCTTGTAAAGTGTGTGTGTGTGTATGTGTGTGTGTATATGTATGTGTATGTGTGAGTGTGTGGTGTGTGTGTGTGTGTGTGTGTGTGTGTGTGTGTGTGTGGTGTGTGTGTTTAAGTGAGTGAGTGATATTTGTTCCAGTTTTGAAGAAAAGAATCACAATCGCCTTTGCTTTTTTTTTTCTTTCCAGCTCTCCCCTGTTTCACCGTTGTTCCTTCTATTTAAAGCTTTTAGAATTTCTACTTGAACATTCAAAACTTTCGAACTTTTAAAACATTTTTCGTTTTCTGAAAAACTGTCTTTTCAATGTATATATATATATATATATATATATATATATATATATATATATATATATATATATATATATATATATAATATAAAATATATATAAATAGGTATATATATATATATATATATATATATATATATATACACACACAATAATATATATATATGTTAGTTTGTGTATGTACGTGCGTGCATGCGTGCGTACGTGTGTGTGTGTGTTAGTGTGATAGTGTGTGTATATTTGTGTTATTTTGTATGTGTGTGTGTGTGTGTGTGCGCGCGCGCACGCGTGGTGTGTGTGTGTGTGTGTGTGTGTGTGTGTGTGTGGCGCGCGCGCGCGAATGTGAAAGAATGCGTGTGTCTGTCTGCCGGCTTGTGTCTATTTGCCTGTTTATCTATCTATCTTTATGCTTGTTTGTCCGTCTGTCTGTAGTTGAGAGAGGAGAGAGAGAGGAGAGAGAAGAGAGAGAGGAGAGGAGAGAGAGAGAGAGGAGAGAAGAGAGAGAGAGAGAGAGAGAGAGGAGAGAGAGAGAGAGAGAGAGAGAGAGAGAAGGATGAGAGAGGAAGAAGACAGAGATCGTGGATAAGTAAGCATGCAACGATTGATCCAGTACACTCACGATTGTATATCTTCTACTCTCTCACCCATCTGACCAGTGTTCCTCCATAGTTTTGTCAGTTTGTTCTGAACTTTTCGAACTCTTTCTTTTTCTGTCCTGTAAAACCATGTCAGTTTTCACATGCTCTTTTTATTAATTTTTTTGGGGGTCTGTCTGTTAAGGTGATTATCTGTCTCTCTATTTGACATCACCTTTGGTTGCCTGTTCTCATCATCTATTTCTTTTTTTTAATGTTTATTATTTTTCATTTTTCCATGACCTTCTCTCCCTGCCTCTGTCTCTCTGGTTCTGTCTACCTATATCTCCCTCTCTCTCTCTGTCTCTCTGTCTCTCTCCCTCTCACTGTCTTTCTCTTTCTCATTTCTTCTCGTCTAGTTTCTGTCCCTCAGTATATTTCCAGATTACTTTTTCTCTCTTTGTCTGCCTGTCTGTATCTATCTATTTATGTCTCTATCTTTTTTTCTCAATCTAATTTTAAAGAATCTGTTTTCAACACTAAAATTTTCAAATCCTTTCAGTTTTTACTCTCAGCTTTAATTTTTTACTTTCTATATCCGTAGACCTATGTCTGTCTGGTTGTCTCTCTGTCTGTTTGTCTGTCTTGTCTGTCTGCATATTATCTGTCTCTCTGTCCTTGTTTGTTGTTGTCTCTCACTTTCTGCTTGTATTGCTATCTGTCTCTGTTTTCAATACCTATACACTTGTATATACATCTCTGTTTGCCTTTCTATGTGTCTGTCTTGCTTACTCTCTCTATCTCGAGTTGTGCTTTAGGCGGAAAGTGCAGAGACTGTTAACATAATTTCCTGCAAGCCGCGAAGTTGCAGTGTCCCCTTTCTGGAATCATCAGTGTGAATTTCAAGATGTGTGTAGCAGTGTGGGCAGGCAATTGCAAGGGTCCATGTGTTCGTTCCCGTCTTCTTTGCTTCAACCTGATCTTCCTTTCCTTCCTTCATTTCTTTTTCGTTTTTTTTTTCTCGGTTTCTAGTGGTGTTTTTTTGGTTCTTGTCTTTTTTTCATGATTTCTTGTTATTTTTTCTTTGTTGGTTTCTGTTTTTTTATATTTCTTGTTTTTTTTTTTCTTCCTTTTACTGTCTTTATAGATTTTTCTTTCTGCCTGCATGTATATGCGATTGTATGTATATGTGTATGTATGTATGTATGTATGTATGTATGTATGTATGTATGTATGTATGTATGTATGTATGTATGTATGTATGTATGTATGTATGTATGTATGTATGTATGTATGTATGTATGTATGTATGTATGTATGTATGTATGTATGTATGTAGTATGTATGTGTGTCTGTCTGTCTGTCTGTCTGTCTGTCTGTCTGTCTGTCTGCATGCATGCATGCATGCATATATATATATATATATATAATATATATAATATGTCTGTCTGTCTGTCTGTCTGTCTGTCTGTCTGTCTGTCTTCTGTCTGTCTGCATGCATGCATGCATGCATGCATATATATATAGTAGTATGTATATATTATGTATATTATATATATTATATATATATATATATTATATGTATGTATGTATGAATGCATGTATGTCTGTATGTCTGTCTGTCTGTATGTCTGTCTGTCTGTCTGTCTGTCTGTATGCATGTAGGTAGGTAGGTAGGTAGGTAGGTAGGCAGGTAGGTAGGTAGGTAGGTAGGTAGGTAGGTAGGTAGGTAGGTAGGTAGGCAGGCAGGTAGGTAGGCAGCAGGCAGGAGGTAGGTAGGTAGGTAGGTAGGTATGCAGGTAGGTAGGTAGGTAGCAGGTAGGTAGGTAGGTGGTAGGTAGGTAGGTAGGTAGGTAGGTAGGTAGGTAGGTAGGTCTGCATGTTATCTTTATGAAAGGATATTTCTCTATCATAAATGCTGACTCTCTCCTCTCTCTCTCTCGCTCTTCTCCTCTCACTCTCTCATCATCTCTCCTCTCTCTCTCTCTCTCTCTCTCTCTCTCTCTCTCTCTCTCTCTCTCTCTCTCTCTCTCTCTCTCTCTCTCTCTCTCTCTCTCTCTCTCTCTCTCTCTCTCTCTCTCTCTCTCTCTCTCTTGTATATTAGCCTGTCTCTCTGTTATTCTGTTCATTTGCCTCTATTACCTTTCTCTTTGGCTTTTTGTCTGTCCGTATTTCCATCTCCTTTGCTCTCTGTTTCCCCATCTCTATGTCTCTCTGTGTCTCTCTGTCACTGTCTCTCTCTGTTCTCTCTTTCTCTTTCTGTCTGTCTTTGTCTGTCTGTCTGTCTCTCTCTGCCTCTCTCTCTCTCTGTCTCTGTCCCTGTCTCTCTCTCTCTCTGTGTCTTTCTCTCTCTGTCTCTCTTCTCTTTCTTTCTAACTCTCTGTCTCTCTGACACTCGCCTGTTTTTCTCTCTCACATGAGTGCCAGCGATGGAATCTTGCCGCAGCGCTCGTTCTGCTAAGATTGCAGCCCTGCCTATCGATCACAGAAAACCGACCACGGCACCAACATCCTATAGATTGCTCCCTACAGGCCTACTGTTCAGCCACCACATTACATAGGAACCTTTGGAACCAAAAAAAGAGGGATGTCCAGTTTTCAGTGTATTTCACCTCACATAGGACAGACACCATTGGCAGATGGTGAGGTATCTGCATTTTGGAAAAATAACCCAAGCCTTTTTTAAGGCTTTATTCCCATTTTCTCCCCATCTTTTCTCTCAGTGTCTTTGCGCGGTCCTCTGTTTCTCTGTCTCTGTCTGTCTCTGTTTCCATCTATGTCTGTGTACGTGTCTCTCTGTGTCTGTCTCTATCTGTCTCTGTCTCTCATCTCTCTCTCTCTCTCTTCTCTCTCTCTCTCTCTCTCTCTCTCTCTCTCTCTCTCTCTCTCTCTCTCTCTCTCTCTCTCTCTCTCTCCCCTCTCTCTCTCTCTCTCTCTCTCTCTCTCTCTCTCTTCTCTCTCTCTCTCTCTCTCTTCCATCTCTCACTCTCTCTTTGTCTCTGTTTCCTCTCTTTTCCTTGTGTGTGTGTGCGTGTGTTTGTGTGTGTATGTCAAGTCAAGTCAAAGTCAAGTCAAAAACACTTTAATCGCCCCTGAAGGGCAGTTACAATTACAATTTAATTATCCCTGAAGGGCAATTACAATTACAATTACAGTATGTGTGTATGTATATGTGTGTGTATGTGTGTGTGTGTGTGAATGTGTTTGTGTAAGAGTGTGTGTGTGTGTGTGTCACCGGAGACACCCGACCATAGATGATAAGGGGCACAGATATGGAGAAACAGAGATGGAAACATACATTATTTAAGGACAGACACAAAAAGAAAGAGAGAGAGATAGACAGAGGCCGAGAGAGAAAGAGGGAGACACAGAGAGACAGAGAGTGAGAGAGAAAAAGAGAGTGAATGAGTGAGACAGTCAGACCAACGAGAGTCAGATAGACAAACAGAAAGACAAACAAACAGACAGAAGCAGACAGCCAGGCAGAGGGAGGAAGTATATAAAAGAAAAAAACCAAAGTGAGTACCAATGCGTAATGGATCAATATCTAGAGTGGAATGTATTGATAGGTGGATGGGTAAACTAAGACAAAGGGGAGGAGCGAGGCACTCAACCCCCTCTCCGCCCACCCCCCACCCCCCTCCCCGAAAAAAACCCCAAACAAAACAAAACAACAAAAAAACAATGACAAACCCACAACAATTCTATAAAGGGAAAAAATGTAGGAGATTAATAAATCAAACTAGAAAAAAACGTAAAGTGTAGTGGCAACACATCTAAACCACAGTTAAGAAAGCTTTCTAACCCTTTCGCTCCATTGCTCTCAGCTGCTCTCTTCATTGCCCTAATGGTTCTACAGGCGAAAGTGGTGATGGCAAAGCTGACAATGAGAATGCAGGCAGATGTATAAACGTACACAAGCAAAAGGTGGTTAGAACTGCGAGAGAAAACATTTTGCTATGTCTTTGTCTGTCTGTTTGTGTGTCTGTCTGTGTGATTCTGTCTGTCTGTCTGTCTGTCTGTCTGCCTGCCTGCCTGCCTGCCTGTCTGTTTGTCTGTCTGTCTGTCTGTCTGTCTGTCTGTCTGTATGTATGTATGTATGTATGCGTTATTATGTATGTATGCATGTCTGTCTGTCTCTCCCTCCCTCCCTCCCTTTCTCCCTCCCTCCCCCCTTTGAGCTATGATCGTAGTATGCCATGTTTAGTGCATCTGCCACTGGTATGTCAAACATTCTGTACTCCGATAGGTAATTAAACCCATCCCCCTATTCTACCATTTTTTGTTGATGCAAACTGCTCAATTTAACACTGTGAGGGGTCACCTAGAATAAAACACTCTGTCTTACTTATATTAAGCGCTTTGAATTTGTTTTTACAAGATACCGCACTATATTAATTCTATTCACACCACCACCACCACCACCATCATCATCATCAATCATCATCATCATCATCATCATCATCATATCATCATCATCGATATGATGATGATGATGATGATGATGACGACGACGACGACGGACGATGATGATGATGATATTAATATAATAATAATGATAGTTGCAATATTAATTGTGATGGGGCGGTAATTAGATTATCTCCCATTTGAACGGAGCGCGCATTCGCAGCGTCGTGTTTCTGTTTAGAGACACACCTGTGAATTGTCGATGCTCTGTTTCCTTGGGTAGTGGTCGAAAACCCTTCGTTGCATACACTTCGCTTCATGGTGATATGTATTTATGCAACCTCTTTTAAGAGGTCACATTCTAAACTGACTAGCTGTGCCGTGTTCCCGTGGTTTGTGCAGAGGTGGGGCATCAAATAGGTTCGCTCTGTTACAAATATAATTCTTATAATGGTAATTAGGGTAATGATAATTATATTTATCATCTATATTATAATTTATATTATTAATATTATTAATATTATTAGTAGTAGTATGACTACTGTTGTTATTGTAAGACCGGAAGAACACATTGGATGACAAGTGGGCATGCTTGACTCTTTCTTTTTAAGGGCTTTGATATATAGGCAGCCATGCTCCAACGTAGGAGGAGTTTAGGTTAAGTTGGAGCTTGTCAAGGGTGAAGATGATATCAGCATAAAAGTTTGGAACCACAGCAACATCTTAGGGTAAACCTTGATACTTGGCTTACATCAAGTCAAGTCATAAACACTTTAATCATCCCTGAAGGGCAATTACAATACTGACAGGCATATTGATATAAATCATAATCAAACACACGAAGTAGCTACATTTCATATTTGTTCAAATATTATATAACTTCAAATAAAAATGTCACAAACACTCACATTCTGCGCGCGCGCGCTCGCACACACGCAAACACACGCATACACACACCGATGTTTAGATACAATGTTCTTAAAAACCATTGACTAGAAAAGACATATGATCACCATTATTTACACATTATACGCACGCGTTCGCACCTGCACATATACATGCATACACACACACACACGCGCGCGCGCGCTCCCCCCCTGCCCATACAATCTACACCCACCCGCCCCCAAACTCACGCATACACACACACGCTCCACCCCTCCCCCTACACATACACACCATCCACACCCACCCGTCCCCCTCCCCCCCCCCCACCACACACAATTGGTAGAAAGACATGAATTTACAAGCAATTCAAAAAATCAATAAAGCCAAAAATAAGACATACTTATTTTGTGGGTACATATGCATGTATCTGCACGACTGTATGCATTGGTTACATAGATAACAGTGGCAGTCAGGTAAATAATTCAGAGAAAACACACACACACACGCACGCACACACACACACACACACACACACACACACACACACACACACACACACACACACACACACACACACACACACAATAAACAAAAAACAAAAAGAGCAAACAAACAAACAAACAAACAAACAAAAAAGACAAACAACCTCAGTCAGTGTTATTGTGAGTTTAGAACTCGGATAGCTACTGACACAAAGGAATTCCTTTTTCTGTTTGTTTTGCTGTTGTGGCATTGAAAACGACGTCCTGAAGGCAACAATTGAAATTCTGAAAACAGAGCGTGGGAGGAATCCGCCAAAATGGCTGTTGCTTTGCGTATAAGCTGCTGATTACAAAACGACTTGAGATTTCTTTGTTCTTCTCCGATAATTTTAGAGCAGATTCTCACAATTCTCTGAGGACACTTCTTGTTCTTAATGTTAAGGTTATTGTACCAGCAAATGAAAGCAAAACTTAAGACGCTCTCTACGTAAGACTTGTAGAACAAAGAAAGAATCTTTTTGTCGACAAAAACACAAAAAAACATCAATAACTGGCAATGCTTTTGACAAGAGCTCATAGTATCATTTCAAAGCAAACATTGTCACTTAGATTGTGAGTGCCATGACTGGCTGATAATATGCCTTCGGTTTATCTCTTATCTTACCCGAAGCCGATGTGCGGCTACTATAATGTTGAGCTCAAACGGTCGCATAAGAACAATTCTCACGAAAGGAGAACCTTTGAGCTTTAGCAGTCGGAACAAAAATTGCGCATTTTCTTTATTTTCTATATTGTGCCCCCGTCTGAATGATGCTTGAAACACTTTATAACCAGTTCCTACCGGCACAAATGACCTACTATTTCAAAAGTAAGTCTAGCAAGAGTTTATAAGATGCTCGTCAGAATTTTCTCTTTGTGTCATTCGAACAAAACAAACGATCAGATATCTTATTTTATAGAAAAAAATGTCTGCATATGACGTAACGATAATCAGATCGAGAGTTTCTGTGGCAAGAAGTGACCAATCAAAATATTTCACGTAGTCTTTTATGAGAGGATTGAAAAGAGGGCGTGACCGTTATCACGGCCACATGTAGTAAAGGGAGAAACTTGAAAAGACCATTCATAACACGGCAGACGGATTTTTTTAAGATCAGAATTTGAATAGATATTCTTGTGCCAAGTTTCTAAGAAGCTAGAGTGAAAAACGTGGGAGAGGAAAATTGAATCCCTAAGGTCACAAACTGAATGGTTATGATTTGACCAGTGTGCAATTGCCTCTGGTTTACAACCCCGAGGTGAATGTTTGTATGTTCTAATCTGAATGAACGAAACTAAAGTTTCTGTTGATGCATAAGAGCATACACACGATGGAAACAAAACAGATATAGATAATAATAAAAGAACACAGAGAGCAATAAAAAAGGACATTAAAGAAAAACAAAACAGAACAAAACAAGAAGAACAGAAAGAAAGGAAAAACTATAAATACAAAGGAAACGAATAAAAATCAGTAAAAGAAAAAGGAAAGGTCAAAAAACGTAGATTAGAAAGTAGGAAGTCAATCAGCAAGTGTATAATGCCAGCTGTTGGCAGTAAGATTGGACACTTTTTTTTCTTGATCTTTGTAAAAATGAACATGCTTTTAGCTCATGGATAGAGAAAAGCCATCTGTTTTGTATGTGCATTTGATACAGAAATGTCAGGAAAGCGCAAAATAAAAGGCAAGACATTACGTATCATGTCCGTGCACACGCACCCGAGCACCTGTGCACAGGCATGTGAGTGGGTGTTTTTGTGTGTACGTAAGTACATGCGAGCGTGCGAATGTGTGTGCGTGTGTGCGTGCGTGCGTGCGTGCGTGAGGAGAGAGAGAGAGAGAGAGAGAGAGAGAGAGAGAGAGAGAGAGAGAGAGAGAGGAGAGAGAGAGAAGACAGACAGACAGACAGACAGACAGACAGACAGACAGACAGACAGACAGACAGACAGACAGACAGACAGACAGACAGACAGACAGACAGACAGACAGAGACACACAGACATAGAGACAGAGACAGAAAGAGAATGTGTGTGTGTTTGTGTCTGTGAATGTGTGTTTGCGTGAACATATGTGTTTGCGTGCGTAGTGTGTGTATGAGTGCGCGCGCGCGTGCGTGCTTGCGCATGTGTGCACACGCACGCGTGCAATGTTCTGCCTTAGGGGCAAATCAAGTATGAACAAGGTAGAGCAGATATGTGTCTCACATTTTGTTTCTTTAGAGAGCATAGAAAAGAAATGCTGCCAGACTTGTTCCAGCCCAGTCAAAGACTCTACTCCCTCCACACTGCCCTACATTTTAGCTACCATCCTTCTGTGCTGGCTCCTAGGCAGCAGACCAGTATTGTCTGTTGAGGGTGACAGTGGTGGCGGTGAAAACGATGGTGCTGATGGTAAACGGGTAAAGAGTCTAGTGTCGTTGGGGGTGTCTGCTGCTTTGCTGCTGCAACCGTTAGAGAAAAAAGATACCAGACTCTTCTGTTTCTGTGTTGGGCTTACTGAAAGTGTGTGTGTGTGTGTGTCGGTGGGTGGGGATGGGTGGTGGGAGGGGGTGTAGAGTGTGTACTGTAGCGTATTGCACTGTAATGTACTGTACTACTACTACTACTACTACTACTACTACTACTACTACTACTACTACTACTACTACTACTACTACTACTACTACTACTACTACTACTACTACTGCTACTACTACTACTACTACTACTAACTACTACTACTGCTGCTGCTGCTGCTGCTGCTGCTGCTGCTACTGCTACTGCTGCTGCTGCTGCTGCTGCTCCTTCTTCTACTACTTTGCCATTAGGGCTACAACTACTAAAACCATCACCGCTGCTACCACCACCACCACCGCCCCTACAATCGCTATTACTACTGCTTCCGAATACGGAGCCGCGCCTCTGAATATAGTCTCATCCCAAAGACTTTTGGGGAAGTGGATTCAGTACTGATGTTAACTCCAGGGGATCGGAACAATTCCCTCAAACGAGTGACTCAGTAATGGCTCGAACCTGGGCATTCGGATCATAGTGGTATGCCATTCTGTAGGCATCATTCAGTCTCGGAAGACTATGGAGTTGCAATCTAGGTGCTAATTCTGGTACAACGTCGGGTGTGGCTGGCTAGTCCGACTCTGTAACAACAGTTCCTATGGCAGAGGGCACAGATGAAGTCTGACGCTAGGTCTGTCTACCATTGGTATATCTACCAATCACAGTGAAATTACGATCAAGAAAACCTGGAAAAGTGGAGGCAAACAAGAGATGGGAGACGAAGACATATGCCCTGCCCCAAAGCACAAGCGCGTACAGACTGCAATGGAATTCGGCTAACTGGACAGTAATTGACAAACCTTGCACAAGATGGTAGATTCTGATGTATCCATGCGTTCAGACAAACTCGGTAGTGGCAGACCAGTTTCAACTCGGTTTCAAAGTCACTTACTTGTCTAACACGCCTTCTCCATGGCTTTTTCTTCAGGCTCCAAAGGCAGTCGCAGTTTTGGAGGGGTGCAGATCTGGGGAAGGGTGGTGGTGGTGGTGGTGTTGATATTGGTGGTGGTGGTGGTTTTGGTGGTAGTGGTGTGGTGATAGTGATGGTGGCAGGTGAGAAGGGCGAAAGGTGTGGTGCAGGTGTTATCTAATAATACCAGGAAAATCCCCCTACAAGTTTGTCTTTGTGTCTGTTTATGCCTCTTTCTCTCAATCTCTTTCTGCCATTCTCAGTCTCTCTCTGTCTTTTGTTTCTGTCTGTATGTTTGTCTTTGTCCCTCTGTGTGTCTGTCTCTGTCTGTCTATCTGTCTCTGTCCCTGTCTGTCTGTCTGTAAGTCTGTCTCTTTCTTTGTGTTCACGCGGTGTGTGTGGTGTGTGTGTGTGTGTGTGTGTGTGTGTGTGTGTGTGTGTGTGTGTGTGTGTGTGTGTGTGTGTGCGCGCGCGCGCGCGTGTGTGTGTGTTAGAAGGGTAACACATATACCGTTCTATGTCTTCTTCCTGTCTTGCAAGGCAATTCGATTGATCTTAGTTCTGTAAAACAACGTTAGCAACTATTACCGAAAAAAAAACGACAGAAAAAAAGCAAACAAAGAAATGAAACAGGAAAGAAAGATACAGAGAACCAAACAAAACTAATTCATGAAGAAACGGAAATTGTCTTTGATTTTAAACCAACAACCAACAAAAACAGACGTTGTATAATATAAGAACAATTCACAACACTCTTTTCATTAAAGTACAATTAATGTGCATCTAAAAAGGTTTTCTCTGCAAATATTAGAGCATTGAGAAAATAACACGGTAACCGAAAAGGAAAACAACAAATCAGGCTTGTTTACACATGTACAAAACAATTCATCGGCAGATTTAGATCATTACACAAATTAACCTCTCACAGAGAACAGAGACAGAGGGAGACAGAGATAGACGGAGACAGACAGAGAGTGATACAGAGAAACAGAGAGACAGAGAGAGACAGAGAGAGCAGAGAGAGACAGAGAGACAGAGAGTGAGTGAGAGAGAGACAGAGGCAGAGCAGAGAGAGACACACACACAGAGACAGAGAGTGAGAGAGAGAGACAAAGACAGAGACACAGAGAGAGACAGACAGAGACAGAGACAGAGAGACAGAGACAGAGAGAGCAGAGAGAGAACTGTGTTGGAATAAATGGACATCAAAGAAGTGTGCATGTCTGTGTGAGTGTGTGTGCGCTCGCGAGTGCATGCACCCATGCGACTATGTATATGGTTAGGGAGGGGAGGGCGAGTTGAAGAAGAACTGAAGGGGTTTAAATCAAATCGAGAAAGTACAAGAACTGGCTGCAGACACATAACAACACAATACAAAAGAGCTGCTAGCCCTGAAGCATCTTTTGGATTGTTCCTCTTGCCACTGTAGTGTTACTAACTGTGTTAGTGGCTATGGACATGGTGTCGATGAGACTGGTACCACAGGTTGCCCAGTACAAAAAAGTTAAGGGTGGTAGGAAAGTTGTTTAGAACTGCGAAACAAAAGTACCCAGGTTTCTCTATCTGTCTGTCTCTCTATCTGTTGTTTTTTTAAGTCTTCAAACTTACTTTCTTAAGTTCTAATTAAAGTGTCTGAATTCAGAATTCACGAAATATAGTTTTCTATGTACACCGCTACCAGGTATATGTTAACTATCATGTACATTATAAAACCAATATCTAATTCTTTCTCTGAATATGTGATTGCATTTCTTAGGAGATTTCAATTCACACTGCTGCTACAGATATGTAATAGTGTCTGCGAACATTATCTTTTTTTAATCCACTATTTAAGTACATCACTTTAACAGTAGCTTATCTTTCCATACAGACTGTAGTATCCTGTTTGTCAGCGAATAATGCGTCTTCCATTTATTCATTTACAAGTTTTGCAACGTGTGTTTTAAGATGCTGATTGCATTTTTTGTCATTTCAGTTACGAGTGGAAAGAACTAGCGCTCATTTTCCACGGCTTTTTCTTCAGACTCCACAGGAAGTTAGTCATAGTTTTGGATGAGTTGGAGATTGGAGGGGGGAGGGATGACGGTGTTGATATTGGTGGCGGTGGAGATGGTGCAGTTATTGATGGTAATGAATCTTTTTTTTTTTGGATCGTCCATCTGATCTAATCGGAATGAACCGTTTCTGTTGCAAGAGAAGAACGTTTAGAAAATTCAACATCGTCTTCAATGCAAGGATTGAAAAAAAGGCTTAATTATCAACATGGGCAACCGGAGTAAAAGGAAGGAGAAGAAGACACTATTCACAACATGCACGACATGTATTTAACAGAAGAAATTGGAAAAAAGTAGAGGAGTAGAGTCAATATTCCATCAGAAGTTTAACTGTGGTTGCGAAGGGGAAATTTTAAGTCCTGTGGCTTAATGGTATCTGATTTTTGTCTCTATATAGCGTAGCTATGAGAAATGACACTAAAGCATGAAGTCTAATCTGTCTGTTTTCTAATATTCTCTCCTTATTTTATCTCTCTTCTTTGCGTATTTTTTATGTCTTGTCTTCTCTTTTCCCTTTTGTCTATAACCCCGTTCTCCACTATCTCTGTCTCTGTCTCTCTCTGTCCTCTGTCTGCTGTCTCTGTCTGTCTCTCGCTCTCTCTCTCTATCCCTCACTCCCATTCCTTATCTCCTTCCATACATCTGTCTATGCAGTTGTCTGTCTGTCTCTCCACCCTCTCTCCATGAGTTTAAAAGCTGTGATATATAGGAGTATCTTTACCAGAAGTCCATTAAAACTGGCTGGCCATTTCTTGGGACAAGAATATAAACACTGGAATTGTACGCCATGTGTCTCTCTGCCCTATTTTCGCTCCCTTTCCGTTTCCTCCTTCTCCTCCCACTCTTGTTGTTGTTGCTGTTGTTGTTGTTGTTGCTCTTGTTCTTCTTCTTCTTCTTCTTCTTCTTCTTCTTCTTCTTCTTCTTCTTCTTCTTCTTCTTCTTCTTCTTCTTAATTCATCTTCGTAATTCTTCCACTTGCTGTTGTTGTTGTTGTTGTTGTTGTTGTCGTTGTCGTTATTGTTGTTGTTGTTGTTGTTGTTGTTCTTCTTCTCTTCTTCTTCTTCTTCTTCTTCTTCTTCTTCTTCTCTTCTTCTTCTTCTTCTTCTTCTTCTTCTTCTTCTTCTTCTTCTTCTTCTTCTTCTTCTTTCTTCTTCTTCTTCTTCTTCTTCTTCTCTCCTTCTTCTTCTTCTTCTCGTTCTCCGCCTCCTTTTCTGTTCTTCTCTCGCTTCATTACTACCATTACAACATGACTGTCACAACCACAATAACAACAACTTATTCACTGTCACTCTAAAACGAAACAGCAATTTTTATCCGCGGAATATGGGAGGTAAAGTACTACACAAAGAGCATCAAAATAGGAACTACAGAACATAGCTTAAAGGCACAGCAGCAGTTAAAGGCGCTTAATATAGTCGTGAAGAGATTAAGTCACAGACCCTTGTGTATTGGGGTCTTTAAAAATGTGTTAGGTCAGAAATGACTTTAAACAGAAAAAAAAAAACACGACAGGACTCTTATTTCTGGTGCCAAATAAGGAAAGTGAAGACGACAAAGAAAGAAAGAAAGAAAGAATGAAAGAAAGAAACAAAGAAAGGAACAAGTAACGAAATAAAGAAACAAAGAAAAAGAGAAAGAACGAAACAAAGAAACAGCGAGAAAAAAATATGAAAAATAAAACCCCACAAGCTCCTAAAAAAGTGCGAAAACGACATGCCATTCTCCCTCACTACGTTTATACCTACCACTTTATTCTAAACACGCCAGTCTCCCTTGTAGCTATGTGATACTGACACACAGCGCCATGACCTGATGAAGCAATATGTGTGCTGAGCACAGGTTTTCACTCCGTGTTTCTCCTCCACCAAGATTCTGTCTTCTTGCCGTGACTCCCTACATGACACTAATCGCCATTGTGTCAGCATTTCTCTGTACTAGCAAAAAAGCAAAGGTTTTGCTAGTTATCTTTCTTCCTTCATTTCTAGCAGGTCGGACAAGCTAGTCTGGAGAAATTGCTTTGCTCTACGCTTACGATAAGTTCCAAAATCATGGAATCTCTGGGGACATGCAAATCTGGGATTTTTGTTTGGGTTTTTTTTTGTTTGTTTTTCTATATTTTCCTGGTGTTGCTTCAGTTGTATGCAGATCGAAGATATTGCTTATCATTTTTTTCTTTTTACTTCTAGCAGATTGGGCAAACTATTCTGGAGACTTGGTTGCGCTTTAAGCTAACGATAAGTTCCAGAGACAGGGAATTTCTAGCATAGGAGAACGTGAGATTTGTTTCTTTTTGTTTTTATTGTTGTCGCTTTTTCTTGGTGTTGCCTCAGTTGCATACAAATCTCGTGGAACAGTCATTTTCCTCCTGTTTTCTGTTAACATTTTTTTTTCTCTTTACAAGCAACAAGG
>CM060318.1:55540978-55550978 GCA_030674155.1 Stramonita haemastoma | reverse complement strand
GTACAGAAACTTACAAAGCATTCCACCGGAAGTGTGTACAGGAAGCTTTCAGATCAGGGGAGGAGCTTCTGTCTACGATGAGCGTGTCCACTTAACGACAACAATACAACAGGTACTCTCTACACCGAGGCTGCGGGTTCAGTTTTCGCGTTCAGAGAGGAATACAATGCAGCAACACAAGGCATACAGAAGTCATAACCTGGAACCTGTTTTAGTACCCTATAGAGGTTTAACATCAAGAGCTAGACCACTTACTAGAAAGAAGAGAGGGTTGTTCTTCTTTCAAGTCAAGTCAAAATTATATTTATGGAGGGTTAAAGATTACGTTTACACAACTTTCTTTTTAATCCTGTGTCACAACAACAATTAAGAGAATTGACTTCTAAAGCATTAAAAAGGCAAATATCAACCTATGTGGAGAAAAAAACTAAAATAAATGAGGATTTTCTTATTAAACAAGACCTCCAACATAAGATAAAACAAACCCATGACAGTACAACATAAGCTCGTCATACAAAAATAATGAAAATACAATATAACAAGGGTAAAAGTAACTACAAAGCAGCCAAATGTAAGGTAGCCTCTAAAGACTTCTTGCTGTCGAACTCCTCTTGAAGTCTGTTTCTCTTCCAGCAGAATTCAGACTTGTAGCTGTTAAAAGGTAGGGAGGTCATTTAATGTGTACCTAGCGTTGATATGGCCCTAGTGGTCGGTACGGCTGTAAGAACATAAATACTTGTATTGATAAATGAGCAAAGAAATGAACTTTTTATGGGCAAGATGTTGGTTTTGATACAGCTTCTACTATTGTAAGAAACAAAAGTTTTCATGCTGTGAAGTGCAAACTACAAGTAAAAAGGTTGCAAATGCTCGTAAAACTGAACTGACGAAACTAGACTTTGGTTTTGATTGATTTTTTGGCATGCTTTTTATTTGACTTGGTAAAGAGCGGAGGAAAGTGATAACATGAAAAAATGTGTAAACTCTCTGCCTGTCTGTCTGTCTGACTGTCTATCTGTTTTTTCTATCTGTCTATCTGTCTATCTGTCTATCTGTCTGTCTAACTGTCTATCTGTATTTCTGTCTGTCGTCGTCACGTCTGTCTTCTGTCTGTCTGTCTGTCTGTCTGTCTGTCTGTTTCTGTCGTCTGTCTGTCTGCTGTGTCTGTCTGTCTGTCTGTCTGTCTGTCTGTCTTCTGTCTGTCTGTCTGTCTTCTCTCTCTCTCTCCTCTCTCTCTCTCTCTCTCTCTCTCTCTTCTCCTCTCTCTCTCTCTCTCTCTCTCTCTTCTCTCTCTCTCTCTCTCTCTCCTCCTTCTGTCATTGATTTCAGAGGCTATGGTGCATTGCAAAATATCACCTTGCTGAAACCATTGCCTCTGAGCATCCTTTTTCCAAAGCTATCAACATAAAGTTCAGGATGTGATGGAAAGCAGGGGCTGGAGTCCCTGTCTCCTTCCCTGTTATTGTTTTCTGCATCTTGTTCTGCTGTTCTTGTTCTGTCTTCTCTTTTCTTGTTCTTGTCTTCTTGTTCTTGTGTTGTTTTGTTGTTGTTCTCTTCTTCTTCTTCTTCTTTTCTTTTCTTTTCTTCTGTCTTCTTCTTTCTTCTTCTTCTTCTTCTTCTTCTTCTTCTTTCTTTCTTTCTTCTTCTTCTTCGCATTCTTCTTCTTCTTTCGCATTCTTCTTCTCCTCTCTCCTCCTCCCTTTTTTTGTTTTTACCTTTTTTCTTCTTTGCATTTTTTCCCTTTGCATTCTTCTTCTTCTTCTTCTTCTTCTTCTTCTTCTTCTTCTTCTTCTTCTTCTTCTTCTTCTTCTTCTTCTTCTTCTTCTTCTTCTTCTCATTCTTGCATTTTCGCATTCTTCTTCGTATTCTTTGCATTCTCTGCATTCTTCGCATTCTTCTTCTTACCATTCATTTCCTTGCATCTCTCATTCTCTTCTTCTCTCGCATTCTTCTCTTCTTCATCTTCTTCTTCGCATTCTTCTTCCTCGCATTCTTCATCTCGATTCCTCTTCTTGCATTCTTTTTCTTTACATTCTTCTCCTTCTTCTTCTTCTTCTTCTTCTTCTTCTTCTTCTTCTTCTTCTTCTTCTTCTTCTTCTTCTATCTTCTTCTTCTCTCAGCTCCGCCTCTTATTTTTCAATTTTTTTCTTTCTTTTTAGTCTTGTACTTCATCTTCTCGCTTTCCTCATAGCGTTAATTTAACCTCATCGATTCCGCTACATGCAATTACTGTGATTTTACTTCTGATTACTAAAAGATGGGCTGCACAAAATGGTAAGACATATAGATCTATGACACTTATGAAAAATGCATTTTCTAATCGCTGGTAATGATGAAGCTTAGTTTTTATTTTTGCTTTTGTGTGTTTTTTGCTGTTTTTTTCCCCTAAGATCATGCTTTTCAAGAAACATTGATATTTTTGGCATCCTTAAAAGTTATAGTTATAAGCAACGGCAAAAGTAACTGAGCTACAAAGTTACGAGAAGCTTAGCAGGAAACATGTTTTTAATACATTCGCTTTGGTAAATAAATATTACGGTACAATGTTCTGATTGGCTTGGCTCCAACATTAAAATTTTGTATGAAAGGGGAAGGTCAAGTTGGGAAGAAGAAGATTAAGTCATTCCTGGCTAGTTGGAGAATTTAAAGGTAGGCAAGGGTTAGCAAGTGGCTTCTAGAATATTTGATTATCAACGAAATTGTATTTGAGCAGATCTCTCAAACCTTATCTGTTCCACGACCAAGGTTTGACGAGTAAGAAATCGATTGTAGGCCATTGTGTTGAATCTGTCAAAATATTGCTGGTTCCTCTCGTACTTGCCTGTCTATTGACAAGTCTGAGGCCCCTCTTCACCGTCTGTCGTCAGTCTATTTTAGGATGTGCCCTGTTTGAAGTTGACCTCTTGACCTATTATGTGTGTTATAACATAGCTGAATGGATGGTTTAGTGGAAAAGCCCTCGTCTTGAAAGTGTGATGAGAAGTCGCAGGTTGTATTTTCTTGTGTTATATAGTATAATATTGAATATTGTCACAGGTGGTGTATTGTTTTGTATTGTTTTGTATTGTTTTGTATTGTTTTGTATTGTATCGTATACCAGTTTATGTCTCGGCAGTTTTATCTGCTTGAAATTCGGACTGCTTTCTCTCTGGGCAGAGCGTGTCGTTATGAGGGCAGTGCCACCATTTTTTTCCTGTCTGCATATGTACTTGGATGTTCTATCAGAGTGACTTATTTTTTGCAGAAGTTTGTTAGAAACAACTCGCTTATTGCCTTGGGTTCTTTTACGAGCACTAAATGAGTATTGCACACGGGACTTTGGTTTATTTCTCATCCAAAGGATTAGCACCCAGATCACCACGCACAGTATAGTGGATGTGGGAAAAGTTTCGGGCAAAAAACGAGGCTCGAACCATTACACACTTGAAACTCGGACTTTTTGCTTCCTAGGCAAGTGCGTTACCTCTTAACCACTGATCCACCGTTCGATACCCCTTTGAACGAAAACTTATCCTTTCATCCACTTCACTTTGAGTGGTCATCTAGAGGCTAGTATTCTGCCTGAGATGATAAACCAGCTTCTGTTTGTACTCATCAGTATGTTAAAAACAGCAACTAAGTAAACTCGCGCCCCCCAAAAAAACAAAACAACAACAACAACAACACCCTAGCCAAACAAACTAACAGACAAAAAAAAACCCCGCATCAGCAAGTGAACTGATGCTAGCAAAAAGTCTGTAGAAAAAAACAACACCACTTTTGTAAAACATGAGTGCACATGCAGATAGTAAATGGGTGGCACTGCTATGAAGGCGGTGCACTTTTCCCGGGGAAAGCACTGCTGAGTTTCAGACAGAAATCTGCCCTGACTGACAGCAGTCATATCTACAGTAATGATATGTAACGGTACAATAAGGCACACTAATTTATGAGGGTGCTTGCTATATTAGGCATAGTCTGCATGCAGTATGATTAATTGGCCAGGTTTTTTTTTCAGATATATTCGAAGAAACGTTCTTCATATCTTCACTTCTTACGTATTTATATGTATTTTTTTGTTTTACTTAGGGCTTTGTTATCCGGGCACATGCAATCCGTTTTAGAACTGGTTTAACTCACATCAAATAAAAAAGTCTAATACATGAACAAATTCACATAAGTACAAATAGATTAACTCTCATCTCTGCAATGACTCTACACCACAGACAGCGAAAAAAGTAGAACCTGTGGTGTACTATATTTACCATGAAAGTAATGTATGACTTACATTAAGTCAGATTTACCGCTCAGAGGCCACAAAGCCTTTCACAGTTTGCTGGTGTGTCCTATATTTTTAGTAACACTCGACGTCATTCTCTCTCCCTGTTTCCACAAGGGAAGTAATGAGGACAAGGGGTTGGGGATCGTACATTATATCCCTTTACACATATTACCAGGTGGTGTCACAGTTCTGCCCGATGTGCTAATTGCCTGTTTGGATGCAGTGTGGAGATGGCTTGAAACAAATAAGATATTGCAACAATTAATTGTTGAGTCCCTGTATCCCCCTGAAAGCAGAAGTTTAGCTTACTAAGCTGCCTGCATAAGAAGACTGCAGGTAGAAAAAAAAAGACTGTGAGACGTGAAAGGGAAGTAGACTTCTAGGTTGCCTTTAGTATAAGAACAACGAAGATAAGAAACTGTGCCTTGATGTTAATGATGTATCATTTATTTCGTCCAGGTGCTTATAATCATGAACTCTCTCTCTCTCTCTCTCTCTCTCTCTCTCTCTCTCTCTCTCTCTCTCTCTCTCTCTCTCCTCTCTCTCTCTCTCTCTCTCTCTCTCTCTCTCTCTCTCTCTCTCTCTCTCTGTTTGTGAGTGTGTGTGTGTGCGTGCGTGCGTGCGGCACCAGCAAGACCCATAGGTCTTTTTATAGTCCAGTTTTTGGTTCGTTTTTATCTCTTTGTCTGTCTGTCAGTGTTCTTCTGTCTCTTTTATCTGCTTCTGGTTTTTATTCTGTCTCTGTCTGTCTGTCTGTCTGTCTGTCTGTCTGTCTGTCTGTCTGTCTCTCTCTACCTCCCTCTCTTTCTCTGTATCTCTCTCTGTCCATGTCTCTGTCTGTCTGTCTGTCTGTCTGTCTGTCTGTCTGTCAGTGTTCTTCTGTCTCTTTTATCTACTTTTGGTTTTTATTCTGTCTCTGTCTGTCTGTGTCTCTCTCTCTCTCTACCTCCCTCTCTTTCTCTGTATCTCTCTCTGTCCATGTCTCTGTCTGTCTGTCTGTCTGTCTGTCTGTCTGTCTGTCTCTGCCTCTCACTCTGTCTCTCTCACTCCTTCCCCTCTATCTCTCTCCCTCCCTTTCTCTCTCACTGTTTGTCTCTCTCGCACTGTCTCTGTCTCTGTCTATCTATCTGTCTGTCTGTCTCTCTTTATTTTTTTCTCAGTGTAGCATTTTTATTGCGGTATATAACAACATTTCGTCTTTCGTCCATTGACCTTCTGCTTCGTCTTCCAAGTGCCATCAGTGTAAATTTAAAGATGTCAGCCAGAATGGGAATTGGAATGTCCTGATCTCTCCTTCTAGAGTCATTCAGTTTGAACATTCGTCTTCTTCTCATTTTTTGTGTGTGTTCCTCTTCTTCTTGTTCTTCTTCTTGTTCTTCTTCTCTTTTTTCTTCTTCTTGTTTTTCTTGTTCTTGTTCCTCTTGTTCTTGTTTTTGTCCTTGCTCTTGTTCTTTTTCTTCTCATTCTCTTTCTATTTTCCCTCTTTCTTCTTCTTCTTCATATTATTAGTGTCGAACTGATGTTGAATCTTTTCAAAATAGAAATCTTTACATTTTAGGTTTTGTTTTTTGGTGTATGTTGTATTTCGGTTCTTGTTATTCTCATACGTGTAGTTTAAACTATTGCTTATATCATTGTTGGTACCCATCTTTCTTACTTTTTGACATTACTATTAATTTTTGGTTCGTACAGAAATTTATTCAGACCAAAATAACACAGCAGTAACGCGTGAAGTACGTACACAACACACATGAGCTTATAAAGTGTACACTTGAAAATAAATGTGAAAAACTAGGCTGCAAGCTTAATAGCATCCCATCATACCGAAAGAAAATAGAGAAAATGGAGAAACTGTACAGAGCGTGTTATATCATAACAGTATTTAAGGAAACGAAAATAAACACAAGAAACAGACTGAAAAATTCGTTATAGTCTGTGGTCCCTAGTGCTTCCGCTTGCACGCAGTCCACGACTATAACCAATGTCGTAGTCACTGCACATCTCCACCATTTTAATTATTCATCCCTAGAGAATACAGCTGAGTCTTCCACAAGAATAACAACGAAAGCTGGGATATGTACAAGTAGCCATCTTTTCCATACAAAGCAGGGCGTCTATATTAGCAAGAGGCAAGTATGCATTTTTTGTTCTCCCACGTTACTGGATTACAGCTCGGAGTACCTTTAACGTGGATGGCAGTTTCGTAAGCCTCAGATAAGATAAATAGCAGCCAAGGCCACCTGCTTTCTACTGGTCCCTGGTGTCTTTATTCCACCAGTCAGTCCTCATATGGTTGCAAATGAAGCCTGCAAGCTCTTGCAGGTCATGACTGTACTGCTCGTCATGAATAGAATGATGAGGATCCTGTTTCATACTTTTGTACAGATTAGACTGTTGATGGACGTCTAGAATAGCTCTCGTTTTATTAATGGCTTCTTGGGAAATTATCAACAAAGACAGCACATGTGATGCCTGTTCTAAATTTAAGAAAAGAAAGCAATCATTGGATTCTATGTATATATATTGTTTTTTTTGCCAAGGCCAAAAAGCCTTTTCAGGTATTTGTGTAAGTAAACTCCTCTAAAAAAATAGAGGTAACGGTGTCCTATAACCATGTCGTCATAGAGGAGTGAGGCGTGAAGACCTTAGCTTCTCTAGGGGCCAGCATATTGAGGGCGGCGCCATCTCCTCTTCCTCGTTACTTTACCTTCTTGACCCTAAAGAGGACAAGTACCCATTAACTGCTGGTGAACTGTGGGACTGTACTGGAAGCCAAGTAATGCAAACGGTCACCCAACTACTCTCGATGCTGCTTAACCGTAGCTTGGGGAAAGCGAGTGTTCTGGTCACTGAGCTATGCAGTACCCACAAATTATAAATTTGTTTACGAAGTAATATGGTGACATTGGATTTGCGATAGGGAATAGAATCATACCTATTTTGACCAGTTTATATTGATTTATTAGGCAGAGTTTTTAAAGAGGGAGGTTTAAACTGATTGCCTCTTAAAGTTAGCTCATAATATTAAAAAAAATTCCAAGCGAAATTACATGGTTAAGTCTTCAACATGAGCAAAACGTATGACAAAGATTAGCATGCCAGACTATCATCATAATTTTTAATATCGTCATTGGTGGCAATTTCTTTTCATTTACTGAAGAATTTCCGTCTGAAATATCAACTTAAGTCAACATCATGTAGTTTATTCAGAAAAAAAAAATGTTTGGGAACACCACAGGAACATATTATGCTTAATATTTTTCCAAATACACAAACCACAGCATCAAATCACAACCACACATACACACACAAACAAACACACACACTCACACACACACACACTCACATCACGTGCACATCACACCACACACACACCACCACCACACACACCACACACACACACACACACACATTTACTGTTGAATACAGAGGGATAGAGACAGCGACATATAGACCGACAGACAGACAGCCTGAGACCAAATCAGGTGCAGAGAGCAGACAGACAGAGGAAAACGACAATACAAAAGCAAAAGTAAAGTTACTAATAAAAATCTTCCCACAACATGTCTCTACAAATTTATTTCCATTTTACAAGACAAAACCTAAAAAAACCCATGTCTGCTTTCTTCTTTGTTGATACAAAAATCAGAAGAAAAAAAATTCACTGTGAGACGAACATACTTGCATTTTTCGTCTTCTTTATACCTCTAGAGTAGGCATAGTGTGCCGTGGGAACAGATGACAAGATTTACAAAAACTGCATGCTGACCAGACTGATGTGAAAAAGAACATGAATGCTTATTTCATTACTCGAATAAAAAAATAAATAAATAATAAAAAATAAAAAACTATCTCCAAGAGAAAAAAAAAGTGAACACCAATAAAATCTGTTGTCAAATTAGCTAGAATACAGCATGAGACCATTGAAAAACGTGTGGATGCTACCCCAAAGGTTGACATTCGGAAAACAGGCTGCACCCACACTCTGTCCCCAGAAGCCAGCTTCAGAACCACAGTCATGCTGTCACTGTCCTCACCATTGACTGAACTTCCCAAGTCCGTAGTGTCCAAAGCCATACGGTGAACCGGGTTCCCGTTCAGGCGGATGTCCACTAAAGGTCGTTGGGGTCCGTAAGTAAAGATTTGGACAGAGAAGGTGTAGACTCCTGGATAGGGGGCAGTAAAAATGCCTAGCTGTGGATCATAGGCGTTGCCATCGTTGAAGATGACCTGGTCGAACTTGAAGGGACTGGTAGAGAGTGCTGTAGGGTGGATGGATGAGGCCTGCGCTGAAAAAGCTACCCTGTATTGCATGGCGTCTGCACAGAAGAAGGGGAGAAAGGTCAGAAGGGAGGAGAAAGAAGAGAAGAAAAAGAAGATGAATACAAAAGAGACAGAAAAAATGAAGAGGAGGAAGAAGAGAAAGAGGAAGTCGAGGAAGACAAGAAGAAAAAACGTTATCTGGGTGGTGGTGATGATGGCAGTTTTTGTTGCTGGTTGAAGATAGATATTGATATTGTTGAAATGTGCTCTTTTTTGCACTGAAATTTTCCAGTAGTAATATGCATCTGTTGCCTACTTTAGAACTTCGTGGTTTGAAAACCTCTCTAATGTGATTTAAAAATAATCACCATCATACATGCTTAAAGACGTTTTTAAGTCGATACACAAGACTTATTCTTCCTTCTTAACGTAAACTATTTCAAGAGATGATTATCAGATTTTTTTTCAATATTTTAAGATTTCTTTGTCATCATTAATCAAAAATAAAGATTGGATGCCGAGAATCGATACACTGCTGTTTTTCGTGTTCTATTTGATGACCCGTACTACTTAATTTGGAGTTACACACACACACACACACACACACACACACACACACACACACACACACACACACACCACACACACACACACACACACACACACATATATATGTATATAAATATATACATTATAATTATTGTTTACATATATTTACATATAATATTTACACATATTATATATATATATATATAATATATATATATATATATATATATATAGATATATATATATAATTATATATGCCCATTTTCAAAGCCAGATGGAAAAGAATAATCATACCCAAGCGAGCCTTCAGTTCGGTGACTTCAGCAGCCAGGCGTTGCACTATAGGCGACAGAGGGTCAGAGTCGTCGGAGCGGGTTTGAAGTCTGGCATTTTCTCCCCTCACCAAGCACAGACCCACGAGAAGCAGACACAGGCACGTGAATGACATCGTCTGGAAGATCACAACTATGTAGAGAGCGACAGCAACCAAGAAACCAAACTGGAAAAGACTTAATTTTTTTAATATTTTACTTATTTATTCTTTTATATCGAGGATAATGGAATAAGTACTCTTAGTCTATACAAGCAGAATGTACAGACTGAGCTTTTCCTTGCTGTTGGAACACATTATCAACTTCTTACTCATTGTGCTCTATAGCAGAGTGTCATATGTATTATTTTTTTCGTTTAGAACGTTTAAACTAAAGAGAAAGCAATAACCAGTTTAATTACTTTGTGGTACATTTCTTTTTTAGTTTATCCCAAAAAGTCTTGTCACTGAGTGTTGTGAGTACAATGTATGAAATAGGATTAACTTAATCCCAAAATGGTTACAGTTATGCCATTGATGCTGCTGGACATTTTGCTAGCTTACCAGCGTGTGGTTCAGCTAGAATAGTACACTGTGTCTCCCTCCTTGCATCTGGG
>CM060318.1:55523478-55530978 GCA_030674155.1 Stramonita haemastoma | reverse complement strand
AATTCTCATGGTGAGTACCAGTCAGGACATGCTCAGCCACTTGTTCCTCCCGAGGCTGCAGCCTGGGTTATTGCATTGATCACTGCACTCTACTGCTCCGTCATCATCGACCTGGCACCCTGAAGACACGCTTCAATCAGTCACCTGATTCCGTCTTCTCCAACCCCCAATTCACCGTTAAGTTATCAAACCTTTCCATACACATCTCTAGACCTTTTATGATCTATATGGATGCGAAATACACACAGTCGTTTCGTCCAATGCGAAAAGTCCTGTAGATAATCTGTAGTATTGATTGCCGTTTTTTTCAGTGCCAGCATGGATGAAGAAAACAAACAATTCCCCAATCTCACTGAACAAACGAAGAACAAAACAACCCCCCACCAAAAAAAAAAAGCCCCCCCCCCCCCCAAATAAAGAGAAATGTCCCTTGAAGGAGGCAAATGCTGGAAGGGATGTAGTAGCTAATGGAAGATGGAAGGAATATACTAGGGTTAGTAATCTCATTTCTTCTTCCCATGGCTATCTGTGCCTGTGTTCAGAGTTTCCTTAATGGCTCTGGACTCGACGAGAACGATCTCCTGCAGTCGTTAGCACCTGTTTGCGGTTGACCGATGGACACTCAGATGAGCTCTATGGCCATTACTGACTTCCTTTGTTTACCATTGTCTTCTGTGAGTGGCGCTAACGTTGGTGTGACACGCTTCCTATTTTGTGTATAGTATCTATGTGGATTTGAGAGCATGATGGCACGAATGGCGATGCAGCTTTAGCTGACTTGCCAAAAGTTTTCAAAGACATTTCTTTTTATGCAGATCTGAGCCAAACCAAACCAAACCAAACCAAAACAAATCCCTGGTCATTTGCTGAAAACAGAAAGCAAGAGAGACGTTAACACACATCAACAACGTGATTTTTTTTTTTATATCTTCCCCAGCGTTATTGAAATAGTTTTCCCTGCTGATGATGATAGAAAACGCATGTTTATACCAAGATATCTTCCAATCATATTTATCATACACGCAATAATCTGCTAAAAAGAGAAGGGGTTGCTCAGACTATTAAAATCCACAATATGCTCAACTATCAAATTCATTTTGAATGCCTGATACAACTTGGTTTTCACTGTACATAATGATAGTAAACAGACTTGCTTTGTAAGGTACCTTTAGGACACTGATTGTAGCTTTTCAAAAGATTTGAATATCTTTTATCTCATATTATGAAAATATTGATTTAATGGTGAAAATTAACATTGAAGTGAATTCAAGTTCTAGTATCTTTTCTAACCCCACCCAGTCATTGATCAGCTGGGTTTTATGCACCATTACCTCTCCTCTTGAAAAACTATCCTGCAGAATTCTTTGAAGTCTTAAGAAGAGCAACCGAGTACTGAAGTGTGCGAATTTGAATTTTACATTCTTGCTGTTGGTATTTTGGTTTTAGTGACTAACTCTCAAGATTGGTCTGTCTCTAGGTTAGAATGGTTTATGTCAGTGTACCCACTCAAGAGCTTCCGCAAAGACTTCAGATATAAAGTGTGTCATAAAGTGCACATGTCTATAGTTGTGTGGAAATAACACTGCTTGGAAGAGTGTCTGGTAGAGTGTATTGAAAACCATTTTCTGCTGTTGTAAACGCGTAGGCCATTTGTCTCTATAAGCTAATGTGTACTAAATCTTCTTGTTCTTATTTGTTCTTCTTCTTCTTCTTGTTTCTTGTTCTTGTTCTTGTTCATGTTCTTGTTCATGTTCTTCTTCTTGTTCTTCTTCATGTTTTCTTCTTGTTCATATTCATCATCATCATCTCATCGTCATCGTTCATCGTCATCGTCGTCATCATTATCATCATTTCATCATCTCATTCATCTCATCATCTATCATCTTCATCATCATCATCTCATCCTCTTCTTCTTCTTCTTCTTCTTCTTCTTCTTCTTCTTCTTCTTCTTCTTCTTCTTCTTCTTCTTCTTCTTCTTCTTCTCTTCCTCGTATTATTATCTTATGTGTTGCGTTCTTTTCTACCACTTGACCTTTTCATCTGTATAAGTACTTCCATGTTTATTTAAAAAGCTCTCCCTGTCTGTAACCATCTTATTTGTTTCACGCTTGTATGTGTTTTCTTATTTCAAAACTGGGGCTTTTGCACTTGCAGAGTAGTTTTATCCTAAACAACAGCTAGATATGTACAGCCCGATTTCTCCAGCAATGGAAGCTTGTGTTACTGACCACCCCTCAACTCCCATGCACAAGAATTCCCCAAATCTGGCATGCAGGAGACAAGCGATCATTCAGCCAAATGATTTTTTAGTTTTTCCCCATCCATCTCCAACTACTGGGAAGTTATCACACATTTCCATGCAAATAACCAGCCCAGTGTGAGGTACAGGAAGGCAAAGCTGTCACTGTCACTGTCGCTCTTTCCAGCTGAATAGGCCCCCGAGACTCTGTGCCACTGGCTGAAGTTTTGTCAGCTTCGGAGTGGACGATAAACGCAATAAAAGCACCGGGAGGGCTGGAGAGGGGTTTGCCCGGTAATCTGCATTTCTTCCCCTCGTCATCTCTCGTTAATGTTTAATGCACCACAGGGGACTCGGGGTTTTTCTCCTTCAGTAATGGAATCGGCTGATGGATTCGTAGCTGATCTCAGTGATAATCTAGACATTCTTTTGTTTCTCTGTGCCGCCGCCAACGTGTGGAAGTTTTAGATGATGAACTAGCAGCAGCTTTCATACAGTGTCTTTCTTGCTTCTATTTCAGATCCAGTTTGTAGTGAAGGGAACGAGGCGATTGGTTGATTTGCTCACTACCTCTACCGCTCTATTTAGGCATGTGTCTGTCTGGTGATGAAGACTGACTTTATCCCAGCCGGTATGATCATTTCTGTTTGTGAGATAATAAGTATATAAATTGAATTGATTGCATTGAATTCAATTGATTGGATTAAACTAAATCGAATCGAATTGAATTAAAGTTTAATTAAATGATCCATGTCATGCAGTAGAAACAGTGATCCAATAAAGTCAGATTGAATCTTTTCCGCAGCTAGGAAATTGTGTAGGAACGGATATGTCAGTAAATATTTCGCATGGTCCTTAACTCCATATTGCTTTTCATCACTTGACCTTTCTCGCTTGCATCTCTGTCTGTCTGTCTGTCTGTCTGTCTACCTGTATGTCTGTCTGTCTGTCTCTCTCTCATCCATATTTCCTCAATAAAACATTCGAGTTCGAGTTCTCTCTCTCTCTCTCTCTCTCTCTCTCTCTCTCTCTCTCTCTCTCTCTCTCTCTCTCTCTCTCTCTCTCTCTCTCTCTCCTCTCTCTCTCTCTCTCTCTCTCTCTCTCTCTCTCTCTGTTCTTTTCCTCTTCTCTTCTCTTTTCTCATCTTCTCTTCTTTCTCAAAATCCATCCTGTTTACTTTGTCAAGATGAAGTCTTATCCTGAACAACAGTCCTGATGTGTTCAGCACTTTGGTACTAGAAATCACAGCCTGTCTTATTGATCCTTCAACGCCCCATGCTCTTCAATGATCGACCTGACAGTCAGAAGACACTGTCCAATCAGCACCAAGCTCTGCCATTGTCTTTACCCAGCTACCCTGAGATGATAGCAAACAGGTCCAAGCAAATCATCAGACTTGTTTGCTAAATCAAAATAAGATGTTGACACTGTTATTCTGTTGCAGATGAATGCACCAAGTGAAAACATGTAGTCCTACTGACCGTATCTGTGTTAGTACCGAGAATGGATAGCAATAATAAAGCCAAGCATTAGAAGGACAGGGGAGGGAAAAGCAGGCGTGCAAGGATGTGACAGTGCCCAAATCTCCTCAACGAACCATCCGCGCCAGTGCTCAGAGTGTCTTTAATGACCCTGGGCTCGTAGAGACTAATCTCTTGCGGTCTTGGGGGTCAATTTGGGGTTGACTGATGGAGACAGAGAAGATTCCTGTGGCCATTATTGGCTTCCTTTGTTTGTCTGTGCCTTCGTGTGTGTAGTGGTAATGACCCTCCCCGTGATCGATACAGTAGCTGGGTTCCAGTTTATGTTGATCTTCAAGACACTGTGCCTGTGATGCGACTTGATAAGATAAATCTGGACAAAAAGCCCTACACGTATTAGCCATGCTGAACTTACGACGACATAATTGTGCACAAAGATAACTAAATCTAATCAAAATCTCAAGCATTCTTATAAAACAGATGCTGTGCATAAGGGGAAAAAATGTCTCAAGTATCAGTAGCATTAGTGTTTTTCAGATTAGCCCCTACGAAAATGTTGCAGGTACTTTTCTCATGAGAGCCATTAGTTGATCAATTCTTTTCTGTCAGTCAGTGGGTGTTAAGTGGCACCATCTATTTATGTACCTTCGTTCTTTAGGCCACTTTTAAGGTAAAGCGTTACACAAGTTGCCCCTATTGTTTGAATAGACAACACACATACGCACGTCTATTTTTAAGGCAGCATCTCATTGAAAGGAAGTAGGCGCTTGTTAAAGTGCGAAATCCACCGCATATTTATGGTTACACAATGTTTTGTTCTTTCCTACTTAAACTTACACAATTGTATACATAACTATTTTTCAACAAAATCTGGACAGAATGTATGGTGTTTTACAATCTGCCGGCAAACAGGGATGCCAGTGTGTTTTTTTTAAAGTAGCCATTTTTATCGGATACGTTGATTAAAACAACCTACGTTATTTCTAACTAGTGCACCCTAAAAAAAATGTTAAAGTCTGTCCCGAGCCTAAGGCTCATCAGGCCGGTGCTTATCCCGGTTTCTGTGGCGCTAAGCGACTGAGAGTCATAGACTCCCTCCTGGATAGGACGCCTGTCTATCGCAGGGTTAACCCCCAACACAAGGTTGGTACCCCTTTTACACCTGGGTGGGGTGAGAAAATAGCCGTAAAGTGCCTTTTCCAAGGGCACAACGCCATAGCAGAAAGCTGGGATGGAACCCGCAACCTTTAGATTACGAGTCCAACGCCCTAACCACTAGACTACAGCGGCGGCACCCTAAGGTTGTATTTATTTCGCTTTTTTTTTATAGCTTTTAACGTTGTCAATAACATGTAAAAAAAATAAAAAAGCATATTATTTTACTAGCAGATCACAAGTAGAGACGCGGCAGAAATTGAAGAGACTTGAGATATTAATTACAAACTGAACCAAATAAAAAATAGACAACGTCGGCTAAAATTGATTAAAGCGTTGAGGCTGAGAACTGATGGCACGTTTTCAAGCCGCAACAGAGGTACCTATTTCAGTGAAATTTTCACCTAGACTTAACATCTGTAATGTTTCCCCTTCCCCTCAAAATCCTTCAGATGAGATGATAAACCAAGGTCCTTTTCCGGGGATTTTTTCCCCGCTGAAGTAAATCATCTCCACTCCTCAAAAGTCCTACAGATTAGACCATAAACTAAGTTCCCATGTATCAAGTATATAAAACATTTCGTGCACAAGTTAAAACTGATTTAGCCTTTCGAAAGAGTAAGCCATTGCATGCTGGAAGAAACGGAACACAAATTAAAAAAAACAACAAACTAAAACGCATGCACATTGTTGTTCTGTTTACCTATTGCCCCCAAAGTTGGAATGCTGCTACCTTAATGGTGTTGCATGGTTACATACGCAAAATCTTACGTTCTATAAGCTTTGAATCATTATCCGAGGAACAAAAAAAGTATGTAGATTAAAAACTATTTTCTGTGCTAAGCCTTAATAATATCAATGGGGGTTGAAAGGAAAACCTCATAAGTTCTTCCCCTGACCTAGATTCTGATGTTGCTTGTATCATTGAATTCTCAGACAAAAAAACCACCAAAACAAACATAAACAAAAAGAAGCAAACAAACAAAGAAATAAACTGTTCAGAGAACATGCCTACCATGTCCGCAAAATAAAGACACACAGACACAGACACAGACACAGACACAGACACAGACACAGACACACACACACACACACACACACACACACACCACACACACACACACACACACACACACACACAGACAGAAACACCCGCACACGCACACGCACACCACACACACACACACACACACACACACACACACACACACACACACACACACACACACACACACACACACACACACACTCAACAGTCAGGTAATGCAGTAAACAACTAAATGTTTGCTTTTTTCCCTTACAAATGTGACTTTTTGGGAAATGATCAATTATTCTTTCTATTTAAAAACATCGATGTTTTTGTCAACTTTTTCAATATTTTTTTCCTACTTCTTCTTTAGTTGATATAGTAGCCACTGACCACCATGCAAACATCGAATAACATATGCACGACGTAAGCAAACTTTTTGTTTCTGCTATGCTGACCATGTTCTTTATTTTATATTTGCCCGTGATTCTATGAATGCATGTGTTTCTTGTTAAACCAAACGTACTTTCTTGTAACAGACTCATCCAGTTCCAGTTCTGTTTTATTCTTTTATTCCTTTATTAAAGGGATATTAGAATAAACATTTAGGCGCCTTTTTTACATCCAATACCCGTATGTATGCAGTTTTGTAAATTTTGTCATCTATTCCCACTAGCACACAATAGCCTACACTTCCAAAAAGTGGAACGGGTTTTAACGTGTGGACAAGAATTCTGCATGCCTTTGCACACGGGGCCTCGGCTTATAGTCTCATCCCAAGGGCTTGGGATCACATCATGTCTGGATCACTACTCAAAAGAGAAACAAAACAAACGTCAAGAAAAAACCTAAAAGAGCACACTGGCTTTGGTTTTGGTTTTCAAAGGCTCCCCCCCCCCCCCCTGCAAAAAAAAAAAAAAAAAGCTTGATGGACGTTGTTGAGGCTTCCTTGTTAATGTTCGGTGTTTTTTCTTCTCCTTTATATATTTTTTGATTTTCGTTAAATAACGTAACAGAGCACAAACAAACTGGTAACATCACAAATATTGTTTTTTCCCCTTTATACCTCTCATCTATTCACTTTCCTAACTTCTCTCTCTCTCTCTGTCCATCTCTTTTTCTGTCTCTCTCTCTTTCTCTCTGTCTCTCTCTGTCTCTGTCTCTGTCTTTGTCTTTCTCTCTGTCTCTGTCTCTTCCTCTCTCTCTCTCTCCCTCCCTCTCTCTCTCTCTGTCTCTGTCTCCCTCTCAGTCTGTCCATCTCTCTCTCTCCATCCTTTATCCCCGCTCCTCTCCTCTCTCTTTCTTTCTCTCTCTCAGTCTGTCCATCTCTATCTCTCCACCCTCTATCTTCCCCTCCTCTCCTCTCTCACTAAAGATAAAGTGTTTTTTTTTTCATTCCCATGATTTGGTAGAGATTTTCTGTTCTCCCCTGTCCCCTGTGACTGCAGCCTGTGTTATCTATCGATCACTGCTTCCATGCCCAGGCTGCAGACAGAGCACAGGCCACGGCCTGGCCCTCAGGGCTGAGATACCGCTCACTTGGCCGCCTGATTTGCTCTTGGCCCAGTCCCCTTCCCTGCCTGTTACTGTGAAGTTAT
>CM060318.1:55485978-55500978 GCA_030674155.1 Stramonita haemastoma | reverse complement strand
ATTGCGTTCTAATATAGATGTAGGAATGATTTTAAAAAATAGAAAAAAAAAGATAATGGCAATAAAAGAAAGACCCCCTCCCATCAAAAAAACAACAACCGGAAAGGACAAAGAAAGTAAAAGAGAGGGAGGAACAGGAAGTGTGTGTGGTGCGTGAGAGAGAGAGAGAGAGAGAGAGAGGAGAGAGAGAGAGAGAGAGAGAGAGAGAGAGGGGAGAGAGAGAGAGAGAGAGAGAGAGAGAGAGAGAAGAGAGAGAAGAAGAGAGAGAGAGAGAGAGACAGAGACAGAGACAGAGAGAGAGAGAGAGGGAGACAGACAGACAGACAGACAGACAGACAGACAGAGAATCACAGAGTCAGTCACAGAGAGAGAGAGAGAGGGGGGGGGGAGGGGGTGGCGCAGTGATAGACAGGAAGACAGGCAGACAGACAGACAGGCAGACAGACAAGTAGACAAGCATGAAGTTATTCTATTCATCTAACGGACAGAAAAAAAGAATGAAAGTGTTTTGAACCATTTATTTCCTTTCTAAAAAAAGGTTATTTCCCTTGCAGAATATGGCAACGTGATAAAACAATTTGACAAAATGCCACATGCAATTTTTTTTATGAACCGATCAATACGTTCTATGTTTTTTTTCAACCACTAACAAAACATAATTTTTTTAAAAGTTTCCATCGTTCTTCGATCACTACAAAATCAGACACAAAAGGTTATGGGGGCTGCTTTGTTTTGCTTTGAAATATCTCCCCTGAGAACAGAACGCTTTTAGATAAATCAATGATTTCGACCCCCCAAAAAGTGTTGATAATTCTCACCCAAAAGAAAAGTGAAAACATCTTAGTCAAGAGAGGGAAGGGTGTGGGGGGGGGGGGTGGAGATGGAGGAGGAGGAAGGTGATAGCTATTGACATAGATTGTCCGCCAGTGAGAATCTATTGCTTCAGGAAATGAAGAGTCACGCTTCGTCAGGTTCTTCGGGTTCTACGCAGTCATCATCACTGTGTCACGATTTCGGATGTTCGTGACATCCTCAACCCAGTTTTGACAAATTTGACTTGACTGACGCTATGCCAGCTGTGTTATTTGAAAGGGACAGACGCTATAGCTGAGTAGTTAAGACCGTTCAACTTCAATCTCACGTGTTCGTGAACTCGAGGTTCAAATCCCGGCAGCGTCTGGTGAATTCAGGGTGGCATTTTTACATCTCCCTAGTCATCTTCAGCGTAGACCTACCAGAGCCTTAATTCCCTTGGTGTATATGCCCATAAAAAGATCAAATATGCAAGTTAAAGATCCCGACACTCATGTTAGCGTTCGGTGGGTTATGGATACACGTACATATCCAGCATAGTATCGCCGAAGTCGGAATGAAGCTGTCTTTATGGTGGGCAAAAACGGTCGCATACGCAAACTCTCACCGTTGATGCGCCTCGGAACTCTAGCCGAGGAACGAGAAATAACTGAATCTGTTGATTTTCTGCTAGTGTGCCCTTTCTTTGTACTTTGTTCTGGAAACGGTTTTTTTTTGGTATTTATGTTTCGAAGTACAATTTTGACATGATTATTAGGCTTGTGTAACAACTCTTTCAGGCCTGTCTGCCTGCCTGCCTGCCTGCCTGGCTGCCTGCCTGTGTGTGTGTGTTGTGTGTGTGTGTGTGTGTGTGTGTGTGTGTGTGTCTGTGTCGTGTGTGTGTGTGTGTGTGTGTGTATGTGTGTGTGTGTGTGTGTGTGTGTGTGTCCCCACAGTATCCCTCTCATTACAGATCCTTCCCCACAGTATCTTTCTCATTACAGATCCTTCCCCACAGTATCTTTCTCATTGCAGATCCTTCCCAACAGTATCCCCTACACTGCAGAGCTACTCTTAAAACAAACATCATTTAACATATTTACTCTCACGCCATTCTTACTAGCCAGATACATTCTTAATCTTCCCACCTTAACTCTACACACCGTTTAGCCCTATCTGTAATTGTATACGTTCATTCCACCACTGCCTAGTAATCTTATTAATTTTGACCTTTGAATTGCTACCCTTAATCTCATTTGACTCTTCAATTCTACCCCCACCTTTTCTCTAATTCGACATCAAACACACTCCTCTTTCTTTGATTTGTAAATTTGATTTGACCCATCAATTATACTGCACCTTTGATCTAATCTGATACTCGTTCCTCCCCTACCATACACACTGGGACCGGATGACAAAAAGCACATGATTGCTTATTCTGTTATCCTCGATATAAAATAATAAATAAAATAAAATAAAATAAAATAAAATAAAATAAATAAAATAAAATAAAATAAAATAAAATAAAATAAAATAAAATAATCTTTGACAACAACAACAACAACAATAAATCAATCCCACCCCTCTCTTCAAATCAATAGAGAACAACCATTCTCGCAGCAATTATCTCAACGCCACGCAACTTATCTATTCTTTACAGCATCCTTAGCCTAATCTAACATAGTCATTCTGACATCATCTTTCATGTTGATGGTTACACATTTCAATCAGCAACATCGCTCAGTTGACAAGGTTCACCTGGTCCCCTGTTTTAGTGTCACTGTCACAGAGCAGCCATCATGCCATGTGCTAACTCGCTGTGACAGAACGGGCCTACAGGGCAGCAGCCTCAACAGAGGAAGAAGAAACAGGAAGAAGTGGAAGAAGAAGAAGAAGAAAAGAAACCCAGTAGCTGTCACATTTGGCTTAAATCAATGCTGTGGCTTTCCTTCACTACGTTGCATTTTAGCTGCTTCAGGCTAACACATTTTCGGTAAATATAGGTAAAAAACAAAAGAAAACCCTATAAAAAACCTTCCAAAGAAACACTCCCCCATCTAAAAAAAACAAAACAAACACTCCCACTCCCAACAATACAACCAAACGAACAAACGCACACAAGACTAGCTCCCAAAAAACAACAAAAACAAAACGAACTCACACGAAAAACAAAATACCAAAAGCTTATTTAAAACAAACTGAAAAGAAAGAAGCACAGAGAAAAATAGTCTCCAGGGAATGGTGCAATAGGATCATTTGCAGGGATAAGCCTTTGAAAAGAAGTCTCTTTTCGTGAGCAAATCTGATATTCCGGAAACCAGATTTTATCATCAAAAAGTGTGTGTGTGTGTTATGTGTGTGTATGTGTGTGTGTGTGTGTGTGTGTGTGTGTGTGTGTGTGTGTTGTGTGTGTGTGTGTGTGTGTGTTGTGTGTGTGTTTTGTGTGTTGTGTGTGTGTGTGTGTTGTGTGTGTGTGTGTGTGTTGTGTGTGTGTGTGTGTGTGTGTGTGTGTGTGTGTGTGTGTGTGTGTGTTGTGTGTATGTGTGTGTGTATGTGTGTGTGTTGTGTGTGTGTGTGTGTGTGTGTGTGTGTGTGTGTGTGTGTGTGTGTGTGTGTGTGTGTGTGTGTGTGTGTGTGGTGTGGTTGTGTGTGTTGTGATCGTGTTGCTTTCGCATCTGTGTGATCTGTGCATCATTCGTTTGTTTGTTTTTTCTGTTTGTTGTTTGTTTTCTAAGTTTTGATATCGTGTCTCCCGTTTCCGTCTTTGTCTATCCCATCTTCTTTTCTTTTTCTTCTTCTTGTTTTTCTCTTTTCTTGTTCTTGTTCTTGTTCTTCTTCTTTTCTTTTCTTTCTTTCTTTGTTTTGTTCTTCTTCTTCTTCTTCTCTTCTTCTTCTTTTCTTCTTCTTCTTCTTCTTCTTCTTTGCTTCTTCTTCTTCTTTTTTCTTCTTCTTCTTCTTCTTCTTCTTCTTCTTCTCCCTGTCTCCTGTTCTATCTTAAAAAAAATTTTTTTTTAGGAAAATGCGGAGGATGTAGAACGAGATAGGAGAAGCGGAAGAGGAGGGAGGGGAGGGAGGTAAGAGTGGGAGGGGGTGGGAGGGGTGTGAACATTGCGGCTTAAATATTTTTGCCTAAGTTTCTCTGATCCACTGAAATATGGGTCTTGATTCTTTGACGTGATAAATGGCTTATGGAATGCTATTGATTATTTCAGTTTTCTTTCTTTTTGTCAGGTTTTGTTTTTCTGTCTGTCCATCAGGCTATCTGTCTGCATTCCTTTTTTGCCTGACTGTGCTAACATGAGAACCACATAGAGATCAACACAGAAATAATCAACAAAGGAAAAAACTAATGGAAGCAGAACTTACAAGCATAGTCATCACAGTAATGATAATGAAAGAGGCATAACTTCAAGACGTAATAAACCAGTCATTCCAATTTCTAAGGATGATTAATTTTATGTTCTCCATATGACAGAGTATGAAGAGGTTAGAGAAGGCAAACAGAATGGGACATGCTATAAAATGATTATCTGAAAGACACTGTGAGAGAAAAGTAAAACTTCCTGGTGCCTGATGTAGCAAATCCGCTACTATAGTAGTTTAAACATAGTTTTCTGAAAAAGAAACACGTCCCAAAAGTACACGGGCAATATTGACAGCCAAAAAGACAATAACCTATCAAAGTCTTTAGCATTTTATACACACAAGTTGAAATCGATGACTTTACAATGTTTGACATCATAACTGGTTTGCCCTTTGACAAAATCTCCTAAAAAGATGAAAACTAGCTAAAAGTGAAAGGTCAAGTGATGTTTGTAGATAGGTCAACGTACCTCGATATAGAACAAGGATCGCTGTTTTCTGTGTAAAGCCTCTGGCAATTTGTCACAGAATTTCTTTAATGAGAAATAAATCAACAAGTGTAAGCTTTGCCAGTGGTAATGACAGTACAGCACTGCTACTGCTGCTGCTGCTGCTGCTGCTGCTGCAGCTGCAGCTGCCGAATGATCACAGTGAGAATGATGATGATGGTTATATAGATGATGACAATGACTGCAACGACAATGATTTTGAAGAAAAGTATTAATGGTCCTTTATTTGAGCAGTTAGTGAAATCAGTCACATGAAACGTGACAAAGATCAGAACTTTTTTCTTCAAAATTTCTTCAAAAATAAATACAGCAGCAAAAACTCATAAATATATAGATATGATAAGAAGTGCTTCTTAAGCCTCCAAATTCTTTAATAAACCCAATTATAACCTTCCTTTCCTCTAGAATCCATACCAAAGTCGCACATCATAGGACTTAGTGATTCTGGAAAACAACGTTACGGAAGACGTTACATTGATATTGCTTTATCAACCTTGTTCTCTGCAATGATAAAAGGGGCGGTCAACTAGAGTCTTTATTGAACTAGTTTGGCGTAATCCAATCATATTTCTAACGAATTTTCTAATAAGGAAACAGAACAAACAGCTCACTGCAGTTTCCAGCATCAGATGGCAATGGGAATTGTATGTAGACAAAGAATACCCACTGAGGTATCTGTTCCGTGGATGGATGCTGTTTATAATTATACGGAAAACTGTCATTTTTTTGTTCTTTCGGTGCCTATGTTTTCCGATAGCTCTAAAAACTGGCTACCCTTTTCCACGAAAATTGAAACTAGTAAATGTTTTTTTCTGAATGTTTCGGAAATATTCTGCAGACAAACGTTGCATCACTGGTATTATTTGACAGTGCAAAGTTCAATACCAACACCAATACTTTACTATCTCAATGAACAGATAAAGCCATGTGGGTCACAAGCCATCTAAAAGAACAATAAACACAAAAATAATCACGGAGTGTAATAAAATTCAATTTAAAAAAAATCCACACACACACGCACGCACGCATTCAGCACACACGACACACAGACACACACACAGACACAACACAGACACAACACGACACACAGACACACAGACACAGACACACACACACACACACACACACACACAACACACACACACACACACACACACACACACACACTCACAACACCTCCCTCTAATGATCAAAAGAAACTTATACTGCTTCCCTTAGCCCAGACCAGTGTTTTACTAGTCAGTGGTGAAAATGAAATTGTAGTTTGCTTTGAAATAGTATATAGTGTGATATGTTTATTATTTCTATGACAATCTCTCGTCAAAACAACTTACAGTATCCAAAGCAATAAGGAAAAGTCCTCTGAAGTCAATATAGGGTTGCCTATAAACAAAGTTAACGTTAAAATCTAGCCATACTCAAAAACGTCTATTCCTGATTTACAAGGCTCTATACGTATTAATCAGATTCAGTCAAGTTATCTTTGACCTTTGCATAGGATAGAAAGTACAAATCTTGTATATATTCATAGGTGGAGCACCAGCATAATTGAGCTTGGAGAACGCTAAAAAACAACAAAAAACCACTTTCAAACAACAACAACAACACCGAAACAATATTCCGCTTAACCCTTTATATCGCATGCATTTTTTACCCGCAAAATCATACACTGCTTCCATGCCTGATGTATTATTCTCTTGATTTGTTTTAATAATCAAACTGGGTCTCAGCGTTTTATTGGCTGCATACTAGCTGTGAAGATTTTTTCAGATTTAATTTTTTCGTTCTTTGGCTAGAGCTCGAAGTTCACCAGTAGGGAAAGTTTGCTAAGCAGCCATTTACCCACCATTAAGGTAGCCGTATTCCGACCTGAGGGATGGTGTCTAAACATGATACCAGTATTCACAGTGTTTTAACAAAAAGAATTCATCTGTTGTCACCGGCTGCAATGGTTTATCCTTGTGAAAGGCTGCACAGGGTGTGTTTTTTTTTACGTATGCGGAAACTTGTCTCTGTTTTACCTGTCTTGTCTGATGATACAAGACACCACGAGAAAGGCAGGGTCTAGTTTCCTCGACACAGGTATGACTGCCGAGAACGGTTCTTCAAATTACTTGCCCAGCACCGCAGGTGTCTGTCATTCTCAGTCCTGACACTCAAGGACATTGTAACTCAACAGCAGTTTGTCTCCATCGCCGCTGTCCTCATTAGGAGCTCCATGCAATGCCACCAAGGGTCACCATCTCTCTGTCTCTCTGTCTCTCTGTCTCTGTCTCTCTGTCTCTGTCTCTGTCTCTCTGTCTCTCTTCTCTCTTTCTCTCTTCTCTCTGTCTCTGTCTCTCTCTCTCTCTCTCTCTCTCTCTCTCTCTCTCTCTCTCTCTCTCTCCTCTCTCTCTCTCTCTCTCTCTCTCTCAAGCAAAAGAAAAGACAAAGTAAAAACCGGTAATTTAACACCAACGTAAATAATGCTCACACTGTCTTTATTCAAATCCTGCCGTAATTAACAGTCACTAAACACACGTGAGAACATCTTCGACCTTGTTTTTTTCTTATCTCGACATGAACCCTTGCTTTGTATGGTCCTTATGAGTGACGTGGGTGACGTCAGTTTGACACGTTTCAGTTTCTTATCAAAAGCTGGTGCCGAAGTCCTAAGGATCAGCAGATTTTTTTCTTTCCTAAATGAAATTCGTGGCAAAGATTTATGCCTCAGACTCGTCTTCCATATGCTAGCTTTAGGCCTTCTTTTCCTTGAATGTCATCAGTAAAGGATTCGATACGTCTGTTTATTTATTAGTGTTGTTTTGTTTGTATTTCACTCTTTTTCTTAGTTCTTTGGTTAGAGTTCCGAGGTTCACACCAACGACTTAACGTGTTCTCACCATCAAGGTAGCCGTCGTTCAACTTTGAGGATGTTTTTATTGAATGATAAGTCATGCTTATGGTTTAGTATCACATGTGCCAAAAGTAACATGCGAAGTGTCATCTCTTTTGTACTGTAGGATGAGGCTTGTTTTAACCAAATGAACATGCCAGAAAAAAGACCTGCAAAATCTATTCTTGATTCATTCATATTCATCATGATTCATTCATTGATTCATTCATTCGGTCATTCATTCATTCTTTCATTCATCCATTCATTCGTTCGTTTATTCATTCATTCATTCTATTCATTGTTTTCTTTCTTTCTCTCCTATCCTTTCTTTTGTTCTTTCTTTATTTCTGTCTATCTTTTGTCCTTTTCTTTCTTTCTTTCTTTCTTTGTTTCTTTTTCTTTCTTTCTTTCTTTCTTTCTTTCTTTTCTTTCTTTCTTTCTTTCTTTCTTTCTTTCTTTCTTTCTTTCTTTCTTTCTTTCTTCCTTCCTTTCTTTCTTTCTTTCTTTCTTTCTTTCTTTCTTTCTTCTTTTCTTTCTTTCTTTCTTTGTTCTGTTCTGTTCTGACTTTCTTTCTTTCTGTCTTCCTTTTTTCTTTCTTTCTTTTGTTCTTTATTTCTTTCTTTCCTTCTTCCGTTCTGATTTTCTTTCTTTCTTTTTTTTTCCCTTTGTACCGTCAGTTTTTTTTCTGTCTTTTCTTCTTTCCTTTATTTGTTTTCAATTTTTTCCTTCACCGGTTTGATTCTTTCATTCATTTTCGTTTATTCCATTTTATCTCCTTTTCTTTCTTTCTGTCCTGTTTTTTTTAACTTCTTTTTTGTTTATTTGTTTGTTTTCCTTGCTACCTTTTGAAATTTTTCTCTCTTTTTTTTTACCTCTTCTGTGTTCTTTTGTATCTTTCTTTCTCATTAATCTCTTAGTTTTTTGCTTCATTTTTCCTCTCTTTAACTCATTTTTTTTCCTTGCGTGCTTCTTAATTTCATTTAAAAGATTCTCTTCTCCCATCTTGTTTTTTTTTTTTAAATTCCTTCTTTCCGTATCAGCTTCCTTTAATATCCTTCCTCTGTTGTTTCCTCATTTTTCGTCTTTTTTTTCTTCTTCGCAACCTCCTCTGCTTCATACGTTTTGTTCTACTTTTTCTGTACTTTTCTTTTATACTGCTTTTTTTCTTTCCTTTCTTTGTACACGATTTTCAGTAACCCAAGAGCTTTTAGTCTTTCTTTTCTTCTTTTTACTTAAGTCTAAATTGTTATTCACTGATTGATTGATTGATTGATTGATTCACTCTTTCGTGTTCGTTTCTTTATTCCTCCATTATATCTTACTCTTCCATTCCTGCTTTCATTTAGCCCATGAGTTATATTTATGTTACTTTGTGTAATTTGTTTATTCCTTTCTTTCCTAAAAATATTAAAATTCTAGATTCATTCCTTGATTCATTCATTAGTTGATTCATTCATGCAGTTTTCAGTCCTTCGTCGATTTGCTATATCATTCATTCAAAGGTCAATCTTTACGTTGCACTTTAACTTCTCATCTATTTCTTTTCTTTTCTTTTCTTTCGTTCTTTTTTTTTCTTTTATTCTTTCTTTCTTTCTTTTTTTCTTAATTTCTTGCTTTCTTTCTCAATTTTTGTCTTTCTTCTTTCTTCCTATTCTTTCTTTCTTTTTCTCTTTCTTTCTTTCTTTCTTCTTTTCTTTCTTTCTCTCTTTTCTTTCTTCTTTCTTTTCTTTCTTTCTTTCTTTCTTTCTTCTCTTTCTTTCTTTCTTTCTTTTTTTTTCTTTCTGTCTTTCTTTCTTTCTGTCTGTCTGTCTGTTCTGTTGTCTGTTTGTCTGTCTGTCCGTACGCTCGTAGGTACATACCTATGTATGTTGTATGGATGGAGTACGTGACTGGATGGGTGGGATGGAATGGATGGATGGATGATGATGGATGATGGTGGATGGTGGATGTGTTACGTGTGTACGTGTGTAGTGTGTACGTGTGAGTGGATGTGATGTATGTATGTATGTATGTATGTATGTATGTTGATGTGTATGTATGTATGTTGTATGTATGTATGTTGTGTGTGTGGTGTGATATTGTATGTATGTATGTATGTATGTATGTATGTATGTATGTATGTATGTATGTATGTATGTATGTACTATCTATGTATCTATCTATGTATCTATCTATGATGCATCATATGTATCTATGTATCTATCTATGTATCTATCTATGTATCTTCTATGTATGTATTATGTCTATCTATGTATCTATGTATCTATCTATTATCTATGTATCTTCTATTATCTATTATGTATCTCTGTATCTATTATCTTTATCTATGTATCTCTGTATCTATGTTATCTATCTATTTTATCTATCTATCTATCTATCTATCTATCTATCTATCTATCTATCTATCAATCAACGAACCTGTCTATTTAGCCGTCTGTCTGTCTCGATGGCTGTCTTGCTGGTTGTCTATCAATCTGTCTGTCTGTCTTCTCTCTCTTCTCTCTCTTCTGCTCTCTCTTCTCTCTCTCTCTCTCTATATATATATATATATATATATATATAATATGTATATATAACCCCCCTGTCCAAACCCAACAACCTCACTAACTTTAATCCCCCAAACTCAACTCACTCACTTTTTTCCCCATTCTCTCCATGTTCCTCTTTGGGTGCCAGACTTGTCAGCGGGTCTGGTGAACGTGCTGACAGACATCATCTGGAAGAGCACGGTGGACTGGCATGCCGGCAATCTGGGCTGCAAGACGGTACGCTACGGCCAGGGCGTAGTGACCTACGCCTCCACTTACGCTCTGGTGGCTTGAGCTTGGATCGACTCCACGCCATCACCAGACCTTTGGGATTCACCAGCTCTGGTGAGTTTTTTTTATTTTAGGTATTTTATTTATTTATTCTTTTATATCGAGGAGAATAGAATAAGCAATCAT
This sequence comes from Stramonita haemastoma, assembly GCA_030674155.1. NCBI lineage: Eukaryota > Metazoa > Mollusca > Gastropoda > Neogastropoda > Muricidae > Stramonita > Stramonita haemastoma. The sequence continues at coordinate 55,490,494 of CM060318.1, read as the reverse complement.
ATGTCTTTTTTTTACATCGAGCCCCGTGTGATGCAGTTTTGTAAATGTTCATCTGTTCCCACCGGTGACCAACTCTTATGAAAAGCGGAACAGGATTTAACGAGATGCAAGATGTTCTGCGTGCGTTCAAACACGGGACCTGGGTTTATGGCTCATCCAAAAGTCACTGAAAGGGATAGAGATGGGGGTTGGGTGTGGGGGTGGGGTGTGAGAGAGGAGGGGAGGGGGAGAGAGAGGAGGGTAGATGGAGAGCGAGGGGGGAGAGGAGGGAGAGGAGAGGAGAGAGGGAGGAGAGAAGGAGAGGGGGATGGAGGGGAGGGAGGGAGGAGGGAGGGATCGGAGGGAGGGAGAGAGAGGGAGGATATGAGAAGAGAGAGAGAGAGAGGAGGAGAGAGAGAGAGAGAGAGAGAGAGAGAGAGAGAGAGAGAGAGAGAGAGAGACAGAGACAGAGACAGAAGACAGAAGACAGACAGACAGACAGACAGACAGACAGACAGACAGACAGACAGACAGACAGACAGACAGAAGACAGAAGACAGACAGAAAACAGACAGAGAGACGACAGAAAGACAGACAGAAAAACAGACACAGACAGAGAGACAGAGACTGAGACTGAGACAGAAACAGATTCAGAGAGACAGAGATACAGACAGACAGACAGACAGACGAGGCAGAAAGACAGAGACGGGATAGGGATGGAGAGGGAGGGAGAGACAGAGAGAGAGAAAATGCATGTTCTTGTGCGTGAATGATCAAATGCGCCGACATGAATACGTGTGTATGTAAATTCTGTGCGAAAAAACGATATTTGATCCCATCCTTCGATGAAAAAACAGAAAAAGACAGAAAAATTCCCCCACCCTGACACGAGGAAAATGTCAAAGGTAAATTCCATCATAACAACCTTTGTGGACAATCTGAGAAGTGGCTCGCTTTCCATACAAACCAGTTTTACAGTCCCTGCAACAAAGCTTTACTTCACAGCTAAGACAGTGGCCTCTTTCTCTTCCATCCAACTAAAGCCAAGGGGTTAAGACACAAGGTTGTGTAATGCTTGTGTGTGTGTGGGGGGGGGGGGAGGGGGGGGGTTGTGAGTGTGTGTGTGTGTGTGTGTGTGTGTGTGTTTGGTGTGTGTGTGTGTGTGTGTTGATGTGTGTGTGTGTGTGTGTGTGTGTGTGTGTGTGTGTGTGTGTGTGTGTGTGTGTGTGTGTGTGTGTGTGTGTTTGAGTCCCTGTAGGTTAAAATCCTTTTGTAATCGCGCGCGCACACAGAATATAAAGCTTGTTATTTCAACAGGGTTTGCCTCGATGAAGTTTAGGTGACAATCCCCCCTCCCCCTCCCCCCCCCATTCCGCCGAGAAGCTGTCTGTTTAAAGCTGTTCCTGATAATACTTTGAAACGTGTTGTTTAGCCGTTGATATTTACATTGTGCCGTCATCCTGCTCTTACAATATTTTCTTGTACAATTTTTATCATTCCCACCCCCGTCATGTTTTTTTTAGTTTATTTTGTTTTTAGCTTAGTAACTTTATTGCTTTTGATTTGTTAGGGCAGTTTCTTTTGTCAGTCGCTGGCATAACTAACTGTGTGGGTCATAATTATTGACAGTTTATGATATTATGTTGACCTGGGCATTTTTAAACAGTGTTTGTGTCACGGTCTTTGCCTTATATCCCTGGTCGACTGAGTCTACTGCCAACTCAATGCTGGAGAAATTAAAGAGGGCGCACTGTCTTTAAAGCATTATGTAACCGTTTGGCCTTTTCCTTCCTTAGCCATAAAATGTAACAGGGGTATTTTTGTGAAGGTCATGCTCTCTTGTCTTATCACTTGTCGCCTTGTCTGAGAATCTAGCTAGTATGAAGGCAATGCTGATAAGGTGGTTTGAATTTGATCAAAGGTTATTCGATAGAAGTAGATTCATCGCGGTGAAATGGAGAAGTTGATAATTATATCGACAGAAAAAAGCAGACGGACAGGAAGACGAATAAGGACAAATAAGCAAACAGAAAGGTAGCAGGTAAATAGGCCTACACAAATAGGAGATATAGATATGAAACTGACAAACGCACATACAGATTTGATATCTGAATTATAAGGCGATAAAGTATTTGTTTGTGCATTGCTAGATTACAGATTTTGTATATGTTGTATTTTCCTAGGCTTCCGGTTCCGGTTACTGGTAGGTCTGGCGTGGTTGTTTGCCCTTGTCTTCTCCATCCCCATGTTGATCATCAATGAAACCCGGGTCATTGACGGCCGGGTGCAGTGCTGGATAGACTTTCCCCGACAGTGGATCTGGAAGGTAAGCCGATGGCCGGTGGAACCCTCTTCATCATCGTTATTGTCGTCGATGTCGTTGTTGTCATCTCTGTCACCATCATCATGGTCATCGTTGTCGTCATCGTTGTGGTGGTCGTTATTGTTATCATTATCGTCATCACTGTCGTCGTTATTGTTGTCATTATCGTCATCGTTGTCACCGTTGTCGTCGACGTTATCATTATCGCCATCCTTGTCGTCGTTATCATTATCATTCGCATTGTCGTCGTTATTATTATCGTCGTATTTGTCATTGTTGTTGCCATCGCTGTCGTTATCAATGTTATCATCATTGTCGTCATAGTCGTCGAAATAATCTTCCTCTTTCTCTTCATCTTAGTGGTCACAGCGTTGACGTCGTTGTGGTCCTCATCCTCATTACCATTATTAGCACTACCGAAGTAATCATCGCCATAATCATAATTTTTATCGCCATCACCAGGGATGAAAGAACCAAACAGATATCAAGTGAAAATCCTCATAATTAGAAAAAAAACAGGTAGGAAAATACCAACACAAGGAAGAAAGATAGAGAGGGAGGGAGACAGAGAGATTGATTGATTTGATTGACTCATTCTTTTATATCGAGCATAATGGAATAAGCGCTCTTGTGCTTTTTTACATCCAGTCCCCGTGTGTATGTAGCTTTGTAAATGCCGTCTGTTCCCACCGGCACACGATGGCCTACTCTTACGAAGAGAGAGAGAGAGAGAGAGAGAGAGAGAGAGAGAGAGAGAGAGAGAGAGAGAGAGAGAGAGAGAGAGAGAGAGAGAGAGAGAAGAGAGAGAGTAGAGAGAGAGAGAGAGAGAGAGAGAGAGAGTGTGTGTGTAAGTGAGTAAGTGAGTGAGTGAGTGAGTGAGTGAGTGGAGTAAGCGAGTGAGGGAGGGAGGGAGGGAGGGAGGGAGAAAGAGAGAATGAATGAATGAATGAATAATCTTTATTTTTCAAGGGTAACAGAGTAAGTAATCATTACATACTTTTTTTCATCCGGCCCTTGCCCTGATCAGGGAATAAAGCTAAGAAACCCCCCTCCCTATCCCTACATACCAGCATCACCACCAGCAGCAGTTCAACCAATATAAAAAAAAAACAACATAATACATTAAACAAAACGCGTCATCCTAACTGTATACACTGATAATTATTTAAACAAAAAATAACAGCAAAAATATTAAAAATAGCAAATATTCAGGACCATGAAACAGAAGGCATTACAAATCTATAATGCATGAGTGTGTGTGTGTGTGTGTGTGTGTGTGTGTGTGTTGTGTGTGTGTGTGCGTGCGTGTGTGTGTGTGTGGTGTGTGTGTGTGTGTGTGTGTGTAAGCGGGAAAACAAGCAAAGTAGGCATAAAAGGGGGGGAAAAACAGATTAAAACAACAACAACAACAAATAAAATCCTTTAAACACAAAAAACTATATGAAAACACATTTCAATATTCAAATGGTAAGAATACAGTTTGAATCCAACATAACAACCAAAATACTCCTCTCCATAATAAGTCTAGGATAGAATATCTGAAGGTGGAAGTTGGAGGGGAAAGGAAAGGGAAAGGAAGCAAGAGAGAGAGAGAGAGAGAGAGAGAGAGAGAGAGAGAGAGAGAGAGAGAGAGAGAGAGAGAGAGAGAGAGAGAGAGAGAGAGAGAGAGAGAGAGAGCATCGCGAGAGAGGGATGGAGAGAGAGATAGAAAGAGCGACAGACAGATAGGCAGAGACAGAAACAGAGACACAGAGAGAGGGACACACACAGGTACAAAAAGAGAGACACAAAGACATAGAAATAAAGTGAGACAGAAACAAAGAGACAGACAGACATACAGACAGACAGACAGACGAACAGACAGAAAAAAAATCAGCAGCTGGACAAGGGAGGGTAGGGTGGTGGTGGAGGAGCAAACAGACGGACGGAATAACAACAACAATAACAACAACAAAACAGAAATAAAAAGAGAGACAATAGTTGCGACAGCAGACAGATGGTAAAGCTATTACAGCCCAACAGCATCTATTTAACCAGACGGCCCGAAACTGCCAGAGGTTTTGTTTTTCACTCCCAATTATCACAACGATTCTCAGTTGTAACTGACAGTACAGTATACTTCCTCCTGCTCACCCTAACTCCTCTTTTCGTATCCTGCCCTCTCCCTCTTCTTTATTCTCTATTCTTTTATTTTTTCCGTTTACAAGTTGTCTG
>CM060318.1:55473478-55483478 GCA_030674155.1 Stramonita haemastoma | reverse complement strand
CAGATGACATTTACAAAACTGCATACACACGGGGACTGGATGTAAAAAAGCACAAGAGTGCTTATCCCATTATCCTCGATATAAAAGAATAAATCAAATCAAATCAAATCAATCAATCAAATCAATCAAATCAAATCAAATCTCTCTCTCACTCTCTCTCTCTCTCTCTCTCTCTCTCTCTCTCTCTCTCTCTCTCTCTCTCTCTCTCTCTCTCTCTCTCTCTCTCTCTCTCTCTCTCTCTCTCTCTCTCTCTCTCTCTCTCTTCTCTCCCCCCCTCTCTCTCTGTCTATGTCTTTCTCTGTCTCTCTCTCAAACACATACACACACACTCACGCTCACACACACACACACACACACACACACACACACACACGCACGCACGCACACACGCACACACGCACGCACGCACGCACGCACGCGCGCACACACACACACACACACACACACACACACACACACACACACACACACACACACACACACACACACACACACGGGGACGGGATAGCCTAGTGGTTAGAATATTTTGCTTGCAATCTGACGAACTGTGTTCGAATCCGTTTCAAGGGGATTTTTCTCCTGGAGTTAAGATCATTGCAGACTCTACTCTCCCCAAAATCCTTCGTAGAGACTATAAACCTAGGCCCTGTGTGCGTACGCACGCAGAACACTTTGCACAAACGTTAAAGTCTATTCCACTTTTCGAAAGAGTAGGCCATTGTGTGTCGGTGGAAAAAGATGACGATTTACGAAACTGCATATATACGTGGGCTGGATGTAAAAAAGCACATGAATGCCTATTCCATTATCCCTGATATAAAATAGAATTAAAATAAATGTTAAAAATTACACCCACTTCATCTTCATGCTTCTTTATCCCCTTTTGCCCGAAGAAAAGAATCCTAAGCATTTCAAATAATTATGCGTTACTCATATTGACATTACTTCTATGCCAAACAGACCAATGCAATTTTTTTCTTATTTCTTTATTTTACAAGCAGTCTCAAGTAGCCCTTGTATGGTTAATTCACGTGGGCTTTCGTTTTGACAGAAATAAATAATGCCAGAATAAATATGGAATGTCCATCAAGTTTCTATATTGCTGAAGTTTTTAAGCTTTTAACTGCAATCCTTATCTTTACACAAAAGCTGTAATTACTGAACATGACATGAATTTACTACAAGTGACACAGATTAATCGCCAAACTAACACTTGCAGAACCACACACTTAGTCCAACACCCGTTTCTCTGGCGTCTAAATAAATCTTTCAAGCTAACAGGCATACACAAAAGGTTCAGCGGAAAGGACAGTGAAAAAAAACCCGAAAGAAAAGCAACAATCCTGTTAAATTAGGTATATTTCACGGTGTATTCTACGCACAGCAATATTTACAAACACTTTCGTGTGTTATATAAGAAACTTATAATCTCGATGATTTATTTAGAATTGACAACAAAATCCACAAGATCTGAAGGTAAGCTGAATTTGAAAAGGAAAAACGTGTATCTTACATACGGGTCTTTCAATTTTTGTGATGAGATCCATGTTGAAATCTGTGTAGATATAATAATTATTTCCTTGTAGTGTTACACTTTTGAACCCCTATTAAGGCTTAAGAAAATTGCGCACTATACAAAGTAGCATTGCCACAATAAAGTGAATTTAACAGTTAATAGAGGAAGAAGGTATTTTCCTGTCAATCTTGTTGTCAAACATAATTTCTGCATTAGTGCTTTTTTCTGCGATATCCTTTATGTCCTGTTGTGGCCTTGACAGTAGTTTGGGTCTTGCATAAAGCAAACAAACAAACAAAAAGAAGAAAATGAATGAAGATGAATGAATGAATGAATGATGAATGAATGAATGATAGGTAAAATGAATGAATGAATAAAATAATGAATAATTAGATAGGAAGGAAAATGAACGTCAAGAACAAAAAAATAAGATGAAAGAAGGAAGGAAAAGAAAGAAAACGACGAGAATGAAGGATCTGGAAGAAGAAAGAAAAGGAGAAGAAGAAAGAAAAAGAAGAAAGAAAGAATAAAAGAAGAAAGAAAGAAAGAAAGAAAAGAAAGAAAGAAAGAAAAAGAAAAAAGAAAAAAGAAAGAAAGAAAGAAAGAAAAGCAGAGTCGGACTAATAATCAGCTATTACGACCCTAGTATTTAACCAGAATGGCAGAAATTGTCACAGGTCCTTTCATTTCCAAACACTACGTCAATTTCTAGTGGTAACTGTAACTGTTTTACCCCCACCCCTCCCATCTTCCTCCCATGCCTCACCCTCAATTTTGACCGCAACTTTTTTTTTCATCTATCCTCTTTCGTCATTCTTGTCTGCAGCCTGTCTGGCAATAACCGGTTGTCTAGAATCATGGCTTTGGACGAGACAGATTTTTTTTGGTCCTAAACGCTTTGTTCAGAGAGGGTTTTGTTGATGGCACCCAGTGCAAGAACTATAACGTTTCTTTTTGTGGTTGAAGTAAAAAAAATATATGTGTGGGAAACTCACACGCGCGCGCGCGCGCGCGCGCGCGCGCGCGTGTGTGTGTGTGTGTGTGTGTGTGTGTGTGTGTGTGTGTGTGTGTGTGTGTGTGTGTGTGTGTGTGTGTGCGTGCGCGTGTGTGTGCACGCACTAGGCGAAACCATTTACGTGTAACCAATAGCAACTCCTTGGATTCTGAAAGAAATTTCTCGGGAGTTACTTTTAAGTAACGAAACTATGCTAGAATATAGCCGGAACAAGGGAAGGAAAGAAATGAAAAGTTTGAGCACTTTTGATGACAGTGTGTAGTAAAGAACATTGCAATAAGGACGATTCCTTCTGCATGACACTGTTCAAAGGATCATGTTTATGGACAGACCATGGCCAGAACATGTTGTGGGATTTGCAGTTCCAATCCCGGTTCTTCCCTATCTCTGGGCTAGTTTTTTATGCATTCAAGAGCAGTATTCTTTCAATATCTATGAATAAAGTTGTGATTCAGGAAGTTGCCAGAGCTCTTAGTCAAAGGTAATTTAAAAAAAAAAAACTGAACAGTGGGCTCGGCCCGTACATTTGGCAGCTATTGATTATAAAAGCAAAGTGTCAAGGGCTACGATGATGTGTTGCTATGGTTTTAAATGTTGTGACGAGACGTAGTGATTCTATTAACTGCCATATGCTACATGATAGCATTCCACACCTCTACAAACATGAATACACAAACGTACAAATTCGTTATTATCTCAAACTTGAAAGATTATTGTTGTCTGCCATGAGCAAGAATGCGTTTCGCAGCTGTTAAACGTCGCGCTTTCTCTGTTTCTGGTCCAGTGATCTGGAACGATCTCCCTCTCTCCCTTCGTAAAAAGCCTACCTATGACACATTTAAATCCGGCCTCAAGACACACTTATTTCAAAGCTAAGACTTTCCTATCCTGTTTCATCTTCTGCCCCTGCTCTCAACAGCCGAACTATCCACCACCCTGCCAAAGTGTTTAACCTCTATATGTATGTATGTATGTGTGTGTGTGTGTGTGTGTGTGTGTGTGTGTGTGTGTGTGTGTGTGTGTGTGTGTGTGTGTGTGTGTGTGTGTGTGTGTGTGTGTGTGTGTGTGTGTGTGTGTGTGTGTGAGTGTATTGACTTCGTTAAAAATCTAAATTGTTGGCTGCATGTGCAAGAATTGGTTGAATGCAAGCGCTTTGATTTGTTTTTGCAAGATATAGCGCTATATAAATTCCATTTATTATTATTATTATTATTATTATTATTATTATTATTATTATTATTATTATTATTATTATTATTATTATTATAAGTCAGATCCAGCGAATTCGTCATTGATGTGGCAGAACTTTGTTATGTTTTAAGTCTTTCTGGAAAAAAAGGCAAGAGAATGGACCAAGAAAGGAGAACATAGACAAGAATGAGGTGACAGGGAGAAAAAGAACAAGATAAAAACAAAGAGAGGGATAGAAAAGAGGGAATTTCTAGCACAGAAGTTTCAGAAGGTAGGGATACCCTTTATACCAACAGGTTTCCCAGGCATCCCTGAAAGGGGGGGGGGGGGGGGGGCGGGAGGAGAATTTGGGGTGAACGAGAGCAAAACCAGTGCTGACAGTGTAGTCTGGGATGTCATGTTAGTTCCATCAATCCTCTTATCACAGTGGCCATGATGCCTGGCTGTCGCTGTGTGCTCAGACAAATCCCTTTGGATTGTGAGAATGAATTGAGCTGTAAGTAAATAAAGACCCAATTCCCTCCTTTCCCCACCCCCACCCCTCTCTCCTCACGCACATATGCACAGAAGAGACATTTTCATTTAAATGCCTTTTACACACAAAGAGGTGTCTGTTTCGATTTCTATGTTTCATCTTTCCTATTTTACTGTCTTTCTGCTACTTCATGTGTCTCTTTGTCTCTTTTTGCTGCCTTATATCTCTCTGTGCCTTTATGCCGTCTTAATAATTATGCTCAGCTGTGTTGTCGTTCTTAATTTTTTCTTAGCATGAAGAACTGTAGTAAAGTAATAAGAAAGAAAGTATCGACTAGGCCAACAAACAAGCAGCAAAAATACATAAATCAATAAATAGATAGATGAATAAATAGATGAATAAATAAATAAACTAACAAACAAGTCACAGTCAAAACAGACAATCCATCAAACTACAAACAGATGCACATTAACAAACAAAGCAAACATCTAAAGAAAAACCCTAAGAAGTAACTTCCCTAACAAGCAAACAAGCAAAGCAAATAGATAACAGTAGATGATCAGACAAACCCTGCACGGGAAAGAGAGAGACCAAGCACTGTAAGTAAGATCATAAAAACCATTTCGAGTTCGGAGTCGTTTGGTTTCTGTTCTGCGTCTAATTTATTTCATGGAATGGAATGAAAACCAGATTGTCTAACACCTCAATTAAATGGACAGTCTAGTTGTGACAATTTGGAGATCAACAGCCCTCTCACTCCACAAGAAGATCCGGATCTTCAACATCAACGTCAAGTCGGTCCTACTTTACAGCTCAGAAACCTGGCGGGTAACAAAGACCAACATCCACAAACTCCAGACGTTTACCAACAGATGACTTAGGAACATCCTCGGTATCAGGTGGCCAGAAGTCATCTCCAACAAACAATTGTGGGACAGGACCAGACACGCCCCAATGGAGACGGAGATCAAGAAAAGGAAATGGCGATGGGTCGGCCATGCTCTTTTCAAGCCTGCTCCAAATGTCGCCAGTCAGGACCTTGACTGGAATCCACAAGGGAAGCGGAAAGTAGGCCGACCAAAACAGACCTGGCGCAGAGGCATCCAAGCAGAGACGAAGGCACTCGGAATGACGTGGGCCGAGCTGAAGAGGATCTCCTAGAACCAAGTCCGTTGGATGGCCCTAGGGTGTTGTTGCTGCCCTTTGCTCCCTAGGGAATTTATAGGCATAGGTCATGTAAGTCAAGTCAGTGGCGACAGCGACATGTACCCTCATATTACTGTCAAGTTACAAGCTGTTGCTCAAACCAGTGGGGACGGACGCTATAGCTGAGTGGTTAAGAGCTTTCGAGTTCAATCCTATGGGCCCCTGAAGCTGTGAGATGGAATCCTGATGGCATCCGTGAATGAAGAGTGGGGATTTTACCAACTCCCACGTTATCTTCATATGCACGTCTACCAGCTATTTAATTCCCTTCCAGTATATACACAGGCAAAAGACGAAATATACACGTTAAAGATCCGGTAATTCACGTCAGCGTTCGCTGCGTTACACAAACACAAACATACCCAGCATACATTCTCAAAATCAGAAAGCGGATACATTTGTGGTAGACAAAAACCGTCGCATACACAAAATCTCACCGTTGCTAAACCTCGGAACTCTAGCCGAAGAACGAAAACAAAACAAGAATAAAAAATACACACCGTGTTAATCTTCTCGCATGTTCTAACCCATAGTATGACATTCCATTAGCATACAGCGGCTGGGTGATCAAAAGTGACAGTACTGTCTGCATAATGAATGTTGGGCATGTCAGACTGAATTATGTGTTGATGACAACCCTTAACCACGTCGTTTGTTTGCCCCTCAGCCAGGTCCATTAGGCTCAAGGAATTACTGACTACTTTAAGCCGGAAGGGCAAAACTCGGGTCTGTAGAAAGTATTTGTGGGTGGCTTTATCTATATCCCTATTTTATATCTTGCTTAGGTCATTTCTTTCGCTAACGATGGGAAGTCAACATCAGAGAGTGGACTGGCCTTGAGTGGAACGACGTAGTATATACAGAAAATCCTGAGAAACGCGAGAAGTGAAGAAGAAAGCTGGTTACAAAAGCTTCAGTAATTCCTCAAACTGTCTACTAGATAAAACGGATAGATGAAGATAGAAGTGTTTTGTACTGAATCTTCAACAATTAAGTGGTAAAAATGTGGTAGTGAATACCATGTGTGATGAGATAGAGGTCAGACTATGGGTAAGTCCCAGGTGTTTATCTGCGGAATGCCCAAGGAAAATATGGAGGAAACTGGTGTCCTAACAAGGGTCGTATGTTTTTTAAGTGTATAAAGCCAAAGTAGTTTTATGACACAAGTTAAGAAGAAATAACGAATTTTAACAGGAAAATCCTTGAAAATAGGGTCATTAGTGTTTTGATGCATATAACCAATTATGTAGTTCAATTCACTAAATATGGGAGAAAAATATTAATAGAGGATTATTATAAATCAGCCATAATAACGTTGACTTCTTTCTAGATTTTGCAAGAAAATGGTTTCAGAAGCAAAAAGCCACTTAAAGTACTATTGTTAATTCCCGACTCTCTGTCTCTGTCTGTTTGTATGTCTATCTATCTGTAGCATCTACGTTTAGGTTACCATCACGACTGAAAGAAAGCTATAATGGTTGTTTTTAGATCAACGACACCTCGATGAAATATCATGCAAGGAGGAGACTGAAAAGCAGCGCCTAGCCCCCTCTGGTTAGTGACCTCAAAGTCGTCCTGTGACAATGACTCCCTGTTGTTTGGTGCTTGACTTAATACTGGACACAACCTTCAGCGATTAGAAACAAGTTTATCCCGTGGCGATGTCGGGGGGCCTGTCAGTACAAACAGCATCCCCACCATCTGAAAATTCTGTGCTAGGAATTCTCTCTTTTCTATCCCTTTTTTGTCTTTGCCTTATTCTTCGTCTTCCACTCGCCTCCTTTGTGTTTGTTTCATGTTTTCTTAGTCCATAATACTGCCTTTCCCCCCAGTAAGCTTTTAAAGATAGGGCCTAACAACTCTCTCTCATGCCGAAGTCGGATTCGCTGGGTCAGACTTGTATAGTGCTTAATTGCAGCGCGATGTATTTTTATTTATACGAAAAAAACAACAACCCACAAGAGCTACTGTCTGAGCATTCGAAAATGAAGAAAAAGAAGAAACAGAAACAATCTTGTTTGGTGAGATTAAGACAAACAAAAAATCGGATGGCAGCCAAGGTACCTCGCAATAAAAACATACAAAGAAAACCCAGACCTAACTGTTATTGTTGACTACGAAAAACACGCCAACTAAACGGGCAAACAAACAGATCAGTGGTTGTTTGGGATCTTAAAAAAAGGGCAAAATGTCGTGTCCACAAGTCAATGTCCGGCATGTTATCACCCTCCTGTCATTAGTTCGTCTAGACGTGTGTCCCTGTGGTCGGGCAAATACATCGGCAGACGTAGACTGACCACACATGGTCATTAATCAATCGATGTTTGTTGTACTGGGGGGGGGGGGGGGTAAGTGGCCGTGCTGCGTGGGTGTACTTTTCAAAACCTTAGCAGGAGAAAACAGTGGAGTAAACAAAGGAGGGGACGCCCCTCTTTCCCCGCAAAAAGCAAAAACTAAACACAAACAACTAACTGACCAGCCAAACAAACAAAAATCTTAGCAAAAACAAAACGAAACTACACACACACGCACGCACGCACACACACATACACACACACACGCACGCACGCACCATCACACACACGCACGCACGCACGCACGCAAGCACGCACGCACACACACGCACGCACACCACACACCACACTCACACACACAAAACGTTGACTGCATTCATAGCAGTAACAATCGAACAGGTTTGCAGTGAATGTGAAAACTATGCAGTCAATTTTATTGGGAGTTTGGAATTGGAATGTCTACTGACACACACACACACACACACACAACACACACACACACACACACACACACACACACACACACACACACACACACACACACACACACACACACACACACACACATTTTTTTGTTTGTTTTACCTTTGAGGCACTTTATAAAATGTATTTTGAAGGCAACAACTGAAGTGTTGAAAACAAAGCATGGAATTGACCAAAATGGCAGCTGCTTTACATACCAGCTGCTGATTGCGGTACACTTAGATCTATGTCTTTTGCTTCTTCTCAAATTTAATTTTAGCAGATTCTCACAGTTTTCTAGAGATCATTCTTGATTCTAACACGCAGGTTATTGTACTAATGTACGAAAGCAAAATTAACAAACCTCTTTTAAATAATACATCTATAATAAAAGATCTTTTTTCAACAAAAATAAAAAGCTTGAATAGAAAAAAAAACTGCTCCAAGATAATTACAGATCAAAACGTTTTCAACTTCTTGAGAATAGATTATAATGTTCTTAGAAGTGTTATCCCACATTTTGAAATAAATAGGAAGAGCTTTACTCTTAGAAACATGTAGCTCGAGATAGGCCTCAACACACCAATGGTCAAAATCGGTGAGGGCTGAATCATTGTCTTGGATTGAACCAGATAAAAGAGACACACACTGCCATCTTCAAATTTCGCAAAAAGGAATATTCGTAGCTTCTCCAATTACCTATTTATGTAGAATATACAAAAGCGGTAAGAGAATGCAATATTGTAGAAAAACAGTACGGGGAACATAACTGATGAAAATATTTTGTTTGGCAGAAATACGCCGTGATCTGTTGGCTAAGGTAAAAAAAGGCAAAGACGTTCTTATAACTTATGCAGTTGTTGGGGAGCGAATTGTCAGAGGCTTCAACTTCTTCAGGGGCCAGCATATTGAGAACAGGGCCACGTCTCCTCTCCCTCACTGCTTTACATTCCCGTTTCCTAGTGAGGATAGGCACTGGTTTACAGCTGGATAAGCTGAAGGACTGTGCTGAAGCCAAGGAACACTGTCACTCATGCACTTATTAACCATGCTCAATGCTGTTCAATTAACCTTAGTACGGGTAAAGCGAGTGGTCTGACCACTGAGCTATCCCGTCCCTTCTTGGCTAAATATACCTGAAAATCAAAAACATAGGTGGACAATGACTGCTTGGAACCCACAGACGATCTGCCACAAGAAGTGACGTCAAAAGACTATACTTATTGTGAGACTAGCCTTAATCATAAAGCAATCGCCAGCCTAGGGTAGCCACTGGAAAGGAATATAACAAGCGGCCAAGAGAAGACGCAATGTTATATATTTACTCTTTCTCTCTGTTCCTGACTGATGTAGGCCGTCAGGAGGACCAGACGTCTTGTGCACCTGGCCTTGCGGGTAAAGAGCAGTTCAGGTAATCCCGTACTGGCTGTAGTATTTTTCTTCTTCTGCGTAGATAGCTCAGACAGCAACTAATGTTTCGTCATATTATGAGCGAAAATGCACTGCCTTGCAGTTAAGCGCTGTATAATTCAGTCTCAGTAAACTCGACCTCATCATGACAGGAGATTGTTACTTGTTAAGCCTTTCTGGAAATAAAATTGCAGGTAAATGGACCAGAAGGCAAAACAATAGACAAGAAGGAAGAGACAGGAAGAAAACAAAGAGCAAGGCAGATACAATGAGGATAGAAAGAGGGTTTTCTTAGCATTAAAATTTCCAGAAGGTGGGGATGCTGCTGATGCTGACAGCTCCCTGCCCCCCCCCCCCCCCCCCCCCCCCTGTCCCGCATCCAAAGACCTTGGCTCATAGTCTGGTTTGAAGAATCTGCAGATACACTGTGA
>CM060318.1:55453478-55468478 GCA_030674155.1 Stramonita haemastoma | reverse complement strand
TGACCTTCCCTGACCCTAAAGAGGGCAGGTACCTATTTACAGTTGAGTGAATTGGGAGACTGTACTGAAGCCAAAGTCTAAAAATGGTCACCCATCCACTTGGTATCGACACTTAATGCTGCTTAACTTTAGTATGGAGAAAACGAGTGCTCTGACCACTGAGCTATCCTGTCCCCATTAGTGACGCTCCACCACATAATGAGACGGAGTGAACATGAGGTCAATTTTTAGTTATTGACATGTTATTAATGTGCAGTAAAGTGGCTATTAATACAAAAAACAGATTGAAAATCGGACAATTCTGTGCAACATTAGTACAAATTGAAATGATAGGCTGCAGGATGCGACAAAATGAGAAACGGGCAAGTTTATTTTAGTAACAGGTTGTCAGAATGAGTGCTTTGGTATTTTCAAAACACATTTAAAAGCAAAAGGAATAAAAATTATGCCTTGATATTTCATTATAAGATAAATAAACAGATCTCGTTTAATAATCGATCAAAATCACAAAATTGACAACTTGACCCCCACCTGCCTTTAAAGGCTCCTAGCACAAAATTGGGTAATGTGCTAAGCGACTCATTTCGTGGTGGAGCGCCACATGCAGGATGTGACAAAATGAGAAACGGGCAAGTTTATTTTAGTAACAGGTTGTCAGAATGAGGGCTTGGGTATTTTCAAAACACATTTAAAAGCAAAAGGAATAAAAATGAAACCTTCATATTTCATTATAAGATAAATAAACAGATCTAGTTTAATAATCAATCAAAATCACAAAATTGACAACTTGACCCCCACCTGCCTTTAAAGGCTTCTAGCGCGAAATTGGGTAATGTGCTAAGCGACTCATTTCGTGGTGGAGCGTCACAGTCTGACTTTAGAATACACACAAATAAACACACACGCATACGCTCGCTCGCACGCGTTCGCACACAAACACATGGAGAGAGAGAGAGAGGAGAGAGAGAGGAGAGAGAAGAGAGAGAGAGAGAGAGAGAGAGAGAGAGAGAGAGAGAGAGAGAGAGAGAGAGAGAGAGAGAGAGAGAGAGAGAGAGAGAGGGAGGGAGGAGAGAGAGAGAGAGAGAGAGAGAGAGGAGAGAGAGAGAGAGAGAGAGAGAGAGAGAGAGAGAGAGAGAGAGATAGAGAGAGAGAGACACACACACAGACAGACACACAGACAGACACACAGACAGACACACAGACAGACACACAGACAGACACACAGAGAGACAGAGAGAGAAGGAGGGAGGGAGAGAGAGATAGGGGAGAGAGAGAGAATGAGACAGACAGACAGAAAGAAAGACAGACAGACAGACACAGACACAGACAGATACAGAAGATAACATTGACAACAACAACAACAAAACAAAATGCTTTTTATTACAGTATGTAAAGTTGTTGCAGGAAACTTAATTGAGAGACATTTGATGCCCACCATTTTTCCCCAGATGTAGAAAACATGTTATGAAATGGCTTTGATATAAGACACTACATGTGAGGTTGTCTGAAATTGATTTTCTCTGTTATTAACTTTTTAAAAATAGAATTCTGGGAGTGCCTAGGGAAACAGAGGCAAGAATACAACCAAATAAAAGACAGGGAGCGTTATTCACCGACCCCCACCCCCACCCCTATCCCTACCCCTCAAACAAAATTCAACATACAGCTTGAGTCGTTTCATAACAAAAACATGTTTACACCAATTTCTGAAGTTTCAAACTAACTAGCAAAAAACCAACAAAATTGCATGTAGAAAACCCAAACCAACCAAAACATTTCTTTAATACTTCCTCAACATAACAGAAGTTTACCAAAGAGTTCAATGCTCTATGATCACAGCAGATTAATGCAAACACTCAAAACAAACTAAAAGCGTGCAATAATAAAAGATCAAAACAAACAAACAAAGAGAGGGAGAGAGAGGGAGGAGAGAGGAGAGAGAGAGAGAGAGAGGAGAGAGGAGAGAGAGAGAGAGAGAGAGAGAGAGAGAGAGAGAGAGAGAGAGAGAGAGAGAGAGAGAGAGAGAGAGAGAGGGAGAGAGGGACAGGAGAGGATGAGACGGAGAGAGAGAGAGAGAGAGAGAGGGGACACAGAGAGAGGACATAGATGGACAGAGAGAGAAAAGGGGAGGAGAGAGAGAAAGAGAGAAAGAAAGAAAGAAGAAAGAAGAAAGGAAGGAGAGAGAGAAGAGAGAGAGACAGAGAGAGAAGAGAGAGAGAGGAGGAGAGACAGAGACAGAGACAGAAGAGACGGAGAGGAGACAGAGAGAAGAGGCAGACAGACAGAGACAAGAGATAAGACAGAACAGAAACAGACAGACAACAAAACAACGAAACAGTCAGTCAAACAGACAGTGACAGACAGACTGAAACCAAAGTGTATAGACATAAAAAAGCAAATAACAGTTGGAGACATTCAAAACAACGACATCATTCACAGTACAACCCAGACCTGTAAATAATGGATAATGGGTTCTTCTAGAACATTATCTCTAGTACTGATCCAGGACAATCCACCATCCTTTTAGGGTCGTTTGCGCGCACGCTTGTGTGTGTTTGTGTGCGTGTGTGTGTGTGTATGTGTGTTTGTGTCTGTGTGTGTTTGTGTGTGTGTTGTGTGCGTGCGTGAGTGTGTGTTTCTGTACGTGTGTGTGTGTGAAGTGTGTGTGTGTGTGTGCGTGTGTGTGTTTGTGTGCGTGTGTGTGTGTTTGAGTGTGTGTGTGTGTGTTTGTGTGTGTGTTTGTCTAAAGAGTAGAGAGAGAGAGAGAGAGAGAGAGAGAGAGAGGGAGAGAGAGAGAGAGAGAGAGAGAGAGAAGAGGAGAGGAAGACAGACAGACAGACAGACAGACAGACAGACAGACAGACAGACGAGAAGACAGAGAGAGACAGACAGACAGAGACAGACAGACAGAGACAGAGACAGAGACAGACAGACAGACAGAAAGCAGACAGGCAGTCAGGCAGACAGGCAGACAGGCAAACAGACAGAAAGACAGACATACATACATACAGGCAAACAGGTAGTGTGTGTGAGAGTGTGTGTATATGTGTATGCGTGTGTGCTTGCGTGTTTGTTTATGTGTGTGTGTGTGTGTTTGTGCGTGCGCGTGCGTGTGTATTTGTCTGTTTGTGTGTGTGTTTGTGTGTGTGTGTGTACCTGCGCATGTGGAAACTGTTGCATACGCATAAATTTCACAGTTGGTAAACCTCGGACCTCTTGCCGAGGAAACAACAACAGCAACAAAAAAGTCCAACTATAATCTTTTAAGGTTAAACCTTTCCCTCTTTGTTCTTTGTCTGTTTCAGTTATACATCACAGTCATCGCTGTCATCCTCTTCTTCATCCCCGCGGTGATCATCGCCGTGTGTTACATCATCATCGTCGTCGTCATTTGGAGCAAAACTACCTTGAGTGTCAACGATAACCCTTCCATCAACAAACGCTACGTCAAAAATGGTAAGGCCTGCCTTTTTTGCTATCTGCCTGTCTGCTGTCTGCCTGTCTGTCTTTCTGTCTGTCTGTCTGTTTATCTGTTTGTCTGCCTGCGTGCCTGTCTGTTACTACCTGCTGTCTGTCTGTCTCTGTCTCAATCTCTATCTTTCTCTGTCTCTGTCTATGTCTGTCTGCCCCTGTCTTCCTTTCTCTGTATCTTTGTCTCTCTGTGTCTCTGTCTGTCAGTCAGATAGTTTTTGGCTCTGTGGCTCTCTGTGTCTGTCTCTATCTGTCTATGTCTGTCTGTCTCTCTTTCTGTCTATGTCTGTCTGTCTCTCTGTCTCTCTTTGTTTCTGTCTTTCTGAATGATTCTCTCTGTCTCTCTCAGTCTGTCTGTCTCTGTCTCTCTGTCTCTCTGTCTTTGTCTTTCTTTCTCTCTCTCTCATTATATATAAAATAGTGGTTGTCTAGGTGCTATTCTTTTGAATAAGACGACAACCAAGGTCCCATATATAACACGCACTTAGTTCACGTAGGAAAACACACACACACACACACACACACACGCGCGCGCACACACACCACACACACACACACACACACACACACACACACACACACACACACACACACACACTTACACACACATACACACAAAGCGTATCAAGAGAGTTGTTGATCGATGGCAAAACTTTGTAAAAAAAAAAAAAAGCCGATTAGAAAAGGAAGCCTAAAACACCCAACATGGAAAAAAGAAAGAATATATACAGGCCCAAAAATGTTAAAAGCAAAGCAAATATTCCCTTGAGGCGACACGTTCTCGCTTGAGAGAACAGCTTGCTTTTCCTGAATAGAAATCTGCCAATATTTAAATTTATATACTTCTTTTTCTTCGTAAAACGTTCAGACAACACTTACAGTCTGTCATATCAGAAAAAACATGGAATGTGCTGTCGTTAAGCACCTTAAAAGTCAGGCCCAGCGCATCTGACTTCACATGGGAGAGAATTGTTATCCTTTAAGTCTTTCTTGAGTTAAAAAAAAAATGGCAGGAGAATGGAATGGACCAAGAAGGCAGAAAGCAGACAAGAAAGGGGTGACAGGAAGAAATAAATAGAGTGGAAACACAAAGGAATAGAAAGAGGTAATTGCTAATAACATTTCCAGAAGGTGGGGATGATATTTACAATGACAGGGTGCCAGCATCATCTTGGGGGAAAGTTGTACAAAACTACACTATAACACATCCTAAAAGATTAGAAAGAACATTCTGAAATAAGAACCTACCACCAGCACAACCATAACCATAACCATCACCTCATAATTTCGCTAGTGGAGACATTAAGGTATTCTTGAACCACAAGCAAGACCACAGCGCTACCATTAGCAGCGAAGATCCTCCTCTGTCTCCCCAGCAAAACTGAAATTTGACTCTGTGTGTGGGTGTGTGTGTTGTGTGTGTGGGTGTGGTGTGTGTGTGTGTGTGTGTGTGTGTGTTGTGTGTGTGTGTGTGTGTGTGTGTGTGTGTGTGGTGTTTATCTGTGTGTGTACGTTGTGTGTGTGTGTGGTGTGTGTGTGTGTGTGTGTGTGTGTGTGTGTTGTGTGGTGTGTGTTGGTGTTGTGTGTTGTGTGTGTGTGTGTGTTTGTGTGTTGTGTCTTGTGTGTGTGTGTTTGTTGTGTGTGTGTTGTGTGTGTGTGTGTGTGTGTGTGTGTGTGTGTGTGTTGTGTGTACTTGTGGTGTGTGTGTGTGTTGTTGTGTGTGTGTGTGTGTGTGTGTGTGTGTGTGTGTTGTGTGTGTTGTGTGTTGTGTGTGTGTGTTTGTTGTGTGTGTGTGTGTGTTGTTTGTGTGTGTGTGTGTGTGTGTGTGTTGTGTGTGTGTGTGTGTGTGTGTGTGTGTGTTGTGTGTTGTGTGTTTGTGTGTGTCGTGTGTGTGTGTGTGTGTGTGTGTGTGATTGTGTGTGTGTTGTTGTTATCCTGTGTGTGTGTCGTTGTGTCGTGATGTGTGTTTGTCCGTGTGTGTACGTGTGTGTGTGGTGGTGTGTGTGTGTGTGTCAGTCAAGCCTATTCGATGTCTGAGAAGAATGAATTGCATCATCGCATCATTAATAAGAAGTTTAATCGATGGTGTATGTATCAGTGTGTGGCATGTGTAGAGGCGGCCAACAACAGACATTTCAGGGACAGCGCGGCCAGTGGTCGGGGTTTGATTCCCAAAGCCAAAATGAAAACCATCAAGATGACCCTGGTCATTGTGCTCAGTAAGTGAGCGTGTGTGTGTGTGTGTGTGTGTGTGTGTGTGTGTGTGTGTGTGTGTGTGTGTGTGTGTGTGTGTGTGTGTGTGTGTGTGGTGTTGTGTGTGTGTGTGTGTGTGTGTTTATGTGTGTGTTTGTGTGTGATGTGTGTGTGTGTGGGAGAGTGTGTGTTGTGTGAGAGAAGAGTGTGTGTGTGTGTAGTGTGTGGGGTGTGGCGTGCTCTCGCGCGCGAGTGTGTTTGCGTGTGTGATGTTGTTGTGTGTAGTGTGTGTTTGTGTGTGTGTGCGTGTGTGAGTGTGAGTGTGATTGTGTGTGTGTGTGTGTGGGGGGGGGTGAATCTATTTAATCTGAGACATACACAGACACTGACAGACAAACGGTTAGAAATGACAACAACAAATTAAAAAACAACTCTTAAATCAAAATCAAAACAAAAACAAAAATTAGGCGAACACGAACAGACTAAACAAACGACAACAACTTCTTAATCAATGTGCAGTGTTCGTCGTGTGCTGGAGCCCTTACTTCGTCTTCGATCTGCTGGATGTGTACGGGTTCATACCGCAGACACAGGACACGGCTGCCATCAGCACCTTCATTCAGAGCCTTGCGCCACTGAACAGCGCCACCAACCCCATCATCTATGCCAGCTTCAACACCAACATGTGCATCAACCTCTTCAGGCGCGAAAAGTCGCAGCGCCATCATCGCTCTCCCACCTACTCCTCCACCTACGCTCCCTCCTCAACGCGTGCCAAAATCATTCACCATCTCTAGTGGGTTCAGTATTTTCCATTTTTCTGTCCCAACCCTCATCCTCCGCTCCCCCTCCCCCTTGGCCTCTGATGTACATGACCCTCACTCTCCCCTTCTTTCCTCCTCCACCTATCCCCCTCCCCATTGCCCACTTCAAGATCCATGATATCTCTTGCTCCTTGGCCTCGTCTCTTATTCCCATGCCTCTGTATTGGGAGTGAGTGTCGTTGAAAGATGGGTCATTTTCTTCAAGAACTACGGTGAAAAAAAAAGGGTAGAAGAAGTAGCTTGTCCGAATATCTTAATGTTTGTGCTTGATAGTTTAAAAGAAAAAAATCAGCCCCCCCCAAAAAAAAAACCACACACACACACAAAAAACCTTCAAAACAAAACAACAACCAAAAAGAACACACAGGAAGTGTTGCCACTGCTAAAAAGAAGCAACAACCAAAAACACTGTCGTTATATTAAAATGTGGAGATTGAAAGCCATTCGCCTGGCGAGAGAGACTTTAAAACGTTGTTGACGTTTGTCAAAAGCAAAAGGATTCTATGTTTTTTGCCCCTTTTTAGAATGTGAAGACTATGAAGAAAGAAAATCAACCCAACAACTGTATTTGGTTTCTTGGGATCTGTTGACTGGTGCAGGAGAAAGTGACCAGGAGTGAGGCTTCGTATTTGTTTGCCTTTATTATTATTTTTTTTTTTAGAAGTATGACATTCTTTTCAGATTTGAATTGTTTCGGAGAACAGACAAGTGTATGAGTGGAGGAGATGATGGAGAGAGCTAGATAATTATGTAACCTACATCGTTTGTGAATGCTACTTTGATATTGGTAATATTGTTTGTGATGAATGATCTGTGATGTTGATGCATGTTTCTCTGTGTGACTTTTCCTACCTTTTTGCGTCATTGTTTCATTGTATGCACGCACGCACGCACGCATGCACACACGCACGCCACATACACACATACACACACGCGTGCGCGCACACACACACACATACACACACATACACACACGCACATTTCAATCATGCACCATTGGTTAACGCTAACTCTGAAATAAAAGAAGTGATAACAATCATACTGAACTAGTGCAGATTAAGCTTAGATTCACAATGCATTTGAATTCAAATAAAGCTGCCTGTATATCTGTCTGTCTGTCTGTGTGTCTGTCTGTCTGCCTCTTCCCCTGTCTGTCAGTCCCTCTCTATTCCCCTCTCCACATACCTGATGTGACCTCAGCAATCAGTTGAATTAGAACAGCACGAAATGAAAGAAAAACTCAAAACAAAACAAGCAACATCAAACTAAACCCCCACCAGGGCTCTATGGATTCATGAAGCATATGTCACATATTGGGCTCTGTTTATTCTGCAGTTTTCTTTCACTTCATTATTTCTGTTCCACATCCTCAGCCTTTTTTGCCGTTCATTTGTTCAAAAGAAAAAGAGAATGCTGATCAGTGCTCGGCTCTTAATTGAGGTCAGCGCCTGTGACAGAAAAGATCAGGGGAATTATTAGAATTCCTGCATGATGGCACCCACTCTGATTTTCAACTCCCAAATTCTGCATTAGCGCCAGTCAATAAAACTTGACAACACTGGCACACGCGCGTAAACTCTCTGTGCCTCTCTGTGTGCCTCTGTCTCTGTCTGCTCTGTCTGTCTGTTTTGTCTATCTGTTTGTCTGCTGTCGTCTGTCTGTCTGTCTTCTCTCTCTCTCTCTCTCTCTCTTCTCTCTCTCTCTTCTCTCTCTCTCTCTCTCTTCTCTCTCTCTCTCTCTCTCTCTGTGCCTCTCCCTGTCTCTTTCTATCTTTCTCTGTGCCTTTTTCTGACTCTCTGTTTCTCTGTTCTCTCTGTGTCTGTGTCTGTCTGTCTCCTCTCTCTCTTCTCTCTTCCTCTCTCTGTCTCTCTGTTTCTGTCTTTTGTTCTTTGTCTGTCTGTCTCTCTCTTCTTCACTCTCTCCTCTCCTCTCCCTCTCTTTCTCTCTTCGCTCCTCGCTCTCTCTCTCTCTCTCTCTCTCTCCTCTCTCTCTCTCTCTCTCTCTTCTCTCTCTCTCTCTCTCTCTCTCTCTCTCTCTCTCTCCTCTCTCTCTCTCTCTTCTCTCTCTCTCTCTCTCTCTCTCTCTGACTTCTGCCCGCTTCCTGTCCACCTCCCATTTTATCTACGTAATTGCATATGCTGTCTGCTGATGTCTGCAAACATGTATGCTCTTTTTCCCTTGGTTTTTGTAATTTTTTCTGTTTTTTTTTATTGTTTGTTTGTTTGAGAGATGCTTTTTACCAGTGTATACATGTATGTTTTTGTATGTATTTGTTGTTTGTGTTGTGTGTGTGTTTTTGTGTGTGTTGTGTGTGTGTGTGTGTGTGTGTGTGTGTGTGTGTGTGTGTGTGTGTGTGTGTGTGTGTGTGTGTGTGTGTGTGTGCACATAGATAGACACACAAAGAATAATATTATATATATATATATGTATCTATGTATATATTATATATCTATATCTATATATATCTATATTTAACTCTCTCTCTCTCTCTCTCTCTCTCTCTCTCTCTCTCTCTCTCTCTATATATATATATATATATATATATATATATATATATATATATATATATATAAAGCGAGTGATAGAGAGTTATGTGTGTATGTGTGTGTGTGTCCGTCCATCTGTCTGTCTGTCTGTCTGTATATCCGTATGTCTGTGTTTGCGTGTTTGAATCTGTGTATCGTGTTTTGTTCCTCCTATTCAACACATACCACTATAAACTACTGACAATAACCCTATTTTAATATTCAACCTTTTTTTATTTCTCCAATACACCCACATTTTGTTACCTAGCGCCTATCATAATTATCATCCCATATCTAAACAAAAACAAGGCCCCCTCCCCCCCCCAGAGAAGTCACAGATGAGCAACACGATTTTCACCCGATCGATAAAATCTGCCTTTTTTTTTTTGGTCCAAAAGGATGTACATACAGTGTGCTTTGCCATCATCAGCATATATCCTAATGTTCCATCAGCTCTTAACTAGCACTGAGCTACAGGCGGTGACTGGGCTTGACCACCAATGACCGGATGATCCCCCCCCCCCTTGACCACAGTCTGCAAACACACTGAGACTTCAAACAACACTTTCTGTGATCCACGGTTGCCAATCAAGTCTGGCAAGAAATACTGCTTCTTTGGGTTTTTTTTTTTTTTTGTTTGTTTTTGATTGACAAGGGTTAGCAGTCTGTATTTGATTTCTTGTTTGGTATTTTAATTTGTTATTTTTGTTTTGTTCGGTTGGTCGTCGTCGTTTTCATCGTCATCGTTATTATGATCATGATTATGATCATGAGCATGATCCTCCACATCCCCTTCTCCTCATCCTCATCACCATTATCATCATCATTATCGTCAGGATCACTATCTTAAGCATCATCTTTTTCTTGTTCTTGGTGTTGTTTTTGTCGTGTTGTTGGTGTTGCTGTTGTTGTTTTTCTTCTTGTTGTTGATTTTTGTTGATCTTGTTGTTGTTGTTGTTGTTGTTGTTGTTGTTGTTGTTGTTGTTCTTCTTCTTCTTCTTCTTCTTCTTCTTCTTCTTCTTCTTCTTCTTCTTCTTCTTCTTCTTCTTCTTCTTCTTCTTCTTCAGTTCTCGCGGCTACTAATGCTGTTGATGTTTGCGCGCGCTCTCTCTCTCTCTTTATCTCTCTTTCTCTGTCTGTCTACCTGTCAGTCAGTCTGTCTGTCTGTCTGTCTGTCTCACTGTCTCTGTCTCACACACACACACACACACACACACACAACACACACCACACCACAACACACCACTACACCACACCACACCACACCACACCACACCACACCACACCAACAACACCATACGCACCGCACCGCACCACACCCTCCACACACACACACCACACCACACACACACACCACAACACACACACACACACACACACACACACACACACACACACACACACACACACCACCAACACACACAACACACACAACACAAAACAACACAACACAACACAACACAAACACAACACACACACAAAACACATCACTACCACCACACACACACACTCACACACACACACACACACACACACACACACACACACACACACACACACACACACACACAACAACACACACACACCACACACAACACAACGCAAACACAACACACACAACACAACAACACAGCAAACCACACCACAACACAAACGCGCACACACACACTATTAAATTTTCATCCCTACCCATCACACGCAAAACCGGATCTACTTAGTTTCAGCGCACGTCATTTCCTGAAGAGCAGAAAATGGACCAGTGAGAGATGAAGCAGCAGATCGAAGACAATGTCAACAGAGCGCTGCAGCCACATCTCTTGTTAGGAAAACAAGGCGTCAAACGTTAGTGCCAGCAGTTGTTGATTCCCATCCGAAAAGAAATTATTTGATCTGCAAGCATGCAAATACCAGACCTGTTTTGGATGGGAAACTGCCCTAAAAGCTCCCACGCCGATTTGTGTAGATTTGGCCTTCAGAATAGTGACGGTATTTTGGCTTAGAGATAGCATGCTCATCTGTAAACAGTTGTCTTTGACTGGTGCCCGTTTGAAGGCAGTTTTTTTCTTTCTTTTTCTCTCCTTTCCCGGTGAGTCTGAAGTGGTAGGGTTTGGGTGTTGATCGCTTGAATTCAACGAGAAATCAAAGTTTTGCTTGTAGGATGTACTCATATTGTCAAAATCACCGTCAAAGTCAACGTTTGAAATACTTTAATAATGTCAAGATACCTTCAAGTAACACACTCATACACAACACACACGCGCGCGTGCGCGCGCGCGCGCGTGCGCACACACACACAGACCACACATACAAATACACATACATTCACATACAAATATATACACACAAAATACACACACACACACACGCGCGCAAGCGCACACAAACACACACACACACACTCACACACACACACACACACACACACACACACACACACACACACACACACACACACACACACACACACACACAGCAGCAGCATTCCTTCTTAAAACAACATAAGCAATGAAAAGGAGTTCCCCATGGCATAACATCTTCTTTTAGAAAAACAACTGAAAAAGAAAAGAACACAAGATTGCATGCAAAGGAAAAGTACATTTATATTTCAGAGAGAGAGAAGAGAGAGAGAGAGAGAGAGAGGAGAGAGAGAGAGAGAGAGAGAGAGAGAGAGAGAGAGAGAGAGAGAGGGTAATTTGAATATATGGTGGAAACACATGTAAGTGAAGTGAATAGAGTATGATTAAACTTTACAACAAAACACAATACCATACGGTGCCAGACAACACAAGACCAGTGCTAGGAACTCAAAGGTATGAAAAGTATCATTTTTGTCTTCTTTTGGGGGCAGGTTCGGGCAAAAAAAACATACAACACAAAAACTTAATCATCGTGGATTAGATTTATCTCTTTTTTAAAAATATGGGACAAAGGGAAAGAAATGAACGGATAATAGAAGCTATAATTCGTTCATCTTAATACAATATCTATGATGAAAACCTATTCGAATTTCCTTTATCATACTCAGAAGTTGTGGGGTTTCTTTCTCTTTCATTTTCGCCAAAGGAACAAAGCTTCTCATTATACTTTGAGAATCATTTTACTCTCCCAGAAACGCAATATCTTTAGCAAATAATTGATGACATCTGTTCGCAATTTTGATAGCCCACGTATGTATGTAATCGAACGCAAACAAATACGTTCACAGAAAACCAAAAAGATACTCACAGACATGCACGCTTGCATCCCCTCCCCCCCCCCAACCCCGCTACCTACGCCCAACCATCACCCTCTATCCCCTACGCGCACACAAAAACAACTACGTATATATATCCAATAGACTATATTCTGTCATCTATCTTCTGATACATGCATGCAGAAAGCACAAACAAACACACACACACACACACACACACACGCGCGCGCGCGCGCGCGCGCACGCAGGAACGCACGCATGTTCGCGTGTGCACGCAAACACACACGCAACAACACACACACACACACACACAAATACACACACAGACACACACAGACACACACACACACGCACACACCACACACACACACAGAGCGCGCGCGCGCGCCACACACACACACACGCACACACACACACACACACAAAATACACACAACACATAACACACACACAACAAAATAATGAATAAATAAATAAATAAATAAATAAAATAAAGACACTGACCTACGTCATTTTCTGTGAGCTTTGTGTTTTCTCTCTGGTTTATGAAAATGAGCTGCGAAAGTTTGTTATTACGGTATTGCTTTACCTTTGAGACAGCTAGCCAGACGACACCTATTTGTTTCGTGTTAGACCATGTGTCAATTGTAGTAGAGTGCTTCTCAGGGTATGGGAGCAGATCGATTATTTAGGGGAAATTCTCTTTCGGTGTGTGTGTGTGTGTGTGTGTGTGTGTGTGTGTGTGTGTGTGTGTGTGTGTGTGTGTGTGTGTAAATGTATGTGTGTGTGAACTCTCTGTCTCTCTGTCTCTCTCTCTTTGTCTCTCTCTGTGTCTCTCTCTGTGTCTCTGTGTCTCTGTGTGTGTCTCTCTCTCCATCTCTGCCTCTCTCTTGTCTCTTTCTTTCCCTCTTCCCCTCTATCTCTTTCCCTCTTCTTCTTCTTCTTCTTCTTCTTCTTCTTCTTCTTCTTCTTCTTCTTCTTCTTCTTCTTCTTCTCTTCCTCTTTGCATTCCTCGCATTCCTTTTTGCATTCTTCTAGTATTTAGAACTTCTTCTTTTCTATCACAAATAATTTTACTTTTATATGCCAGGAAATAAAACTCAAATCTAATCCCTTCTCATGACACAATTTTTTGGGGGGAAATATGCATTCCTCACCTGCATTATTAGTGTCTTCATTCTGCAAGTAACGGAAAGGATGAACAGAATTATTGCCCCTGCACGCTTCCAACACCAATCTGATCAGTTCTTCCGTAGTGTGTGTCAGCAACAGCCAATCAAATTTCATAACACTGTCGTCATTGCCCTCAGTCGAGATGCGGTCTGGGATCTGATGCATTCTTTTTCTCTAGTTTCTTTCGGTATGTCTCTGTATGTGCCTTTCTTTCTGTCTTTTTTATATTTGTTTCTTTTTTCTTTCCTTTTTTCTTTCTTTCTTTCTTTGTTTATTTCTTTCTTTCTGTCTTTCTCTCTCTTTCTTAATCTGCCTTCTTCTTCTTCTTCTTCTTCTTCTTCTTCTTCTTCTTCTTCTTCTTCTTCTTCTTCTTCTTCTTCTTCTTCTTCTTCTTCTTCTTCTTTATGTAATTCATACCTTCCTTTAAAAAAAATTAGCAATGCATGCTTGCAACACCAATTACATGTCTGTTGACAGACTATACGAATAACAGCACATAAACTTCGTGTATGCATAAGCTATTTCTATCTAATACCATTTCCAGCGGCAAACAGACACACAGAAAGGCGACATACACACAGACACTCACACAGACACCACACAACACACACAGACAACACAGACACACACAGACACACACAGACACACCACAGACACACAGCACACAGACACACACACACACACACACACACACACACACACACACACACACACACACACACACACACATCCGGTATCACTTTATTGGAAGGACGTAAATTGAAGACTATACTATACTACTACTACTACTACTACTACTAACTACTACTGCTACTGCTACTACTACTATACTATATACTACTACACTACTACACACACCACACACACACACACACACACCAACCACACACACACAAAACACACCAAGAAGACTCAAACAAACCCACAAATTGGCAAACAAGAACAACTTGTAGACAGAATCTGGTAGACACAAAAGGCAGTCACAAAAAGAATCAGGTTTGTAGACCACTCCTACTCCCACTTGCGTACCTTATACATGTAAATCAGATTTCGAAGGAAAATAGTTTCCAAAAAAGCAATGGAAATAAGTATCAATACGAAAGAAGGGTGGGGCCAAATTAGGAAGAATGAACAAAGGAAGGTAAGAGCCATAGAGACATAGATATGTGAGGTGAATTATTGGTGTGGGTAGAGGATAACGGGTGGTCTACTACGTTCATGCACGTATTGTTGACAGTGTTCTTCAAAGAACTGTTTCTGTCAAAAGCATGGCTTTCTTCTATGCCTGCCCCACCAAAAACTGAAGTGGTTTGCTGATCTTATTCTATGGTGTGCTGAATGCCATGCCATTCTCTCTATAGAAGACATGGCCAAACTGTATTTCTAAAAGCACTTAGATGGTGAAACCATGTTGTCATTTCTTCTTTGCTGGTATGGTATAGACTGTTTAAGACAGTTTGAAAATTGCGGAATTTGTATGGAGTTTGTCATGATTCAATTTTAAAATGACTTCCTTTAAAAAAAAAGCCTGAAATTATAAACAATAAATATTTCTAGTACTTTTAAAACCTGGGTTTAAGAGAGGTAAACATAGAAACCCCGTTCTCTCCTCCCCCCTCGC
>CM060318.1:55423478-55438478 GCA_030674155.1 Stramonita haemastoma | reverse complement strand
TGCAAGATAAAGACAACACAACTGAGCACCACCCACTAGAAGCTACCTTCCTGAGAGTGTCACAATCCATAAATCCGATTGTTGAAATCAGTTAAAAACTATATGGAAAGGTATCAGAACATTCATAGCATCATTATTCTATTTTTTTTTAAAATAGTTTTTTGGTATTAGTGCCAACTGGTTAGGGCGTTGGACTCGTAATCTAAAGGTTGCGGGTTCGATCCCAGCTTTCGGGCTATGGCGTTGTGCCCTTGGAAAAGGCACTTTACAGCTATTTTCTCTCCCCACCCAGGTGTAAAAGGGGTACCAACCTTGTGTTGGGGTTAACCCTACGATAGACTGGCGTCCTATCCAGGGGGGAGTCTATGACTCTCAGTCGCTTAACGCCACAGAAACCGGATAAGCACCGCCTGATGAGCCTTAGGCTCGGACAAGACTTAATTTTTTTTAATTAGTCCAATATTAAGAGAAAAAAAGAAAACTATGTTCTAGTGGCAATGGGAAGGTAAACCTCCATAGCATCTTTATTTGTATCTCCAGTGTCAGAGGGCGGGATAGCTAAGTGGTTAAAGCGTTGCACTCGTGAGTAACCGCCTGGGTTCCAACCCAGGCCAAGCCACCACCGAAACACCTGGTTTTCAGTATTAACACCATAACATAGAAAAAAAGAGGGAAAAACTGTCTTTTTTTGGCCCACCTGGCAAATTGGCTATTAGTCTTTTTTCCGTCCAGTGACAATATTTTATTTTATTCTTATTTTATAACCACTTTTTGTCACAGCACATTTATCTGTGTGAAATTCGGGCTGCTCTACCCGGGGAGAACGCGTCGCCACAATGCAGCCCTACCCATTATATATATATATATATATATATATATATATATATATATATATATATATCTATATCTATTATCTATATCTATATCTATATATCTATCTATCTATATATCTATATATCTATATTATCTATTATTATCTATCTATCTATATATATTATATCTATATATATATATATATTATATATATATATATATATATATATATATATATATATATATATATATATATATATATATTTATATACAGCCCCGAGCCGCCCTGGGGACTCCAACATGCCGATTTTTCATCAGGGATGGTGCCTAAACACGACACCTATGTGTTTGCTGTTTTTTTTTTAATTATAATTTTGTCATCCGCTTCTACCGGCGCACAATGGCCTGCACAAAGGCGGAGCGGGATTTTAAAATGTGCGCAAGATGTTCTGTGTGCGTTCGCACACGGGGCTTTGGTTTATAGTCTCATCCGAATATGTCCTAAAATTGAGCCAAGAAGGATACTAAACATCATCGTCCTGTTCAAGGGCTATAATATATCATATCATACACATCAGTGAATCATTCAACTTGACAAAGTCCACCCTGCAGGAGCGTAGAGCAGTAGAATGATAGGAATGATTAGAGGGATAGGGAAACAAAACCGTTGCGGACAGGAAAAAGAAAAAAAAAAGGGTAGGCGCTGCATTTGTGGAGACGCGCTTTCCCCGGGGAGAGCAACCCGAATTTCTCGCAGAGAAATCTGATGTGACCTAAAATGGTATAAAATTTAAAATAAAAAAAAGAATGGGCAGAGTAGAGATAGGAAAATCTCTTCACAATGTAGAAAACTGTCATATTCATCAGACAGCGGCAAACAACACGGAAAATCGAGTCGAATTCTCAAAGTTACGAGTAGTACTCTCTATAATCTTCGGGATAATTGACAATGGATTGATGGGTAAGTGTCTGAATGAAAGATTGGGTGGATGGATCGTTGGATGATTCTTCAGAACCTGAACGAATTAAGTAACAAATGATTGAATGCGTAAAAGAAAGTAAAAAAAAAGAAATGAATAACTTACTGATTCAATGCATAGGTAAATAAATGATTGCATGAGCATTCACTAAATGAATAAATAAATGAATAACTACACAAATAAATGAACAATTAGTCAGTCAATGGAAGAACAGTTTGAGAGATTTGTCAAAAATGCTTTTAATTGCATTAGCTCATTAAAAAAATACATGCTGTCCTCATTAGAGAGACATTAATAATTTTTCACATAACTGCTATTTTTTGAAAGCCATGGCCATAATTATTCGCTAACCGCATTACCGTTACGAATAGGCATCAAGAAAGAGTAGGAATGTTACTGCAACAACGCTGTTAATACAAACAAAAGACACAGGGATGGAGGGAGGGGAGGGGGTGACCTAGTGGTTAGAGTGTTGGGATCCCCGTCTGACAGGCTGGCTTTGAGCCACCACCCAAGCAACCATTCGAGGGGGATTTTCCTCTGGATTTGATATCAGTACTGACTCAAAAAACTTTGGATAAGACTATTACCCAAGGTGCCGTGTGTTAACGCACGCAGAATACCTTGCGCACACGTTATAACCCGTTCAAGCTTTCACAAGAGTAGGCCATTGAGTGTCGGAAGAAACGGATAACAGAAAACAAAATACAAAAGTACAAAAACTGCATGTACACTGGTGTCGTGCTAAGAGATCATCCCGAAATCGGAATGCAGCTACCTTAGTTGTGGTCAAAAGCAGTTGCATAGGTAACAATGTCACCACGGGTGAACCGTGGAGCTGTGGCCCAGGGCTGAAAACAAAACAGCAACAGCATCAAATGAAAACACAAAAAGCTCACAAGATGATGATAATACAAACGCAACAACTACCAGATATTTAAACACATAAATGCACTTTAAGTAAACCTGACAGGTCTCACTCTGTACATACAGACATAGCTACCTTGAATGAATCAATTAGCTATCATGAATTGGAGGTAAAATTGAACTATGTAAATATACATTAACACTTTTACCTGTAGATGCATTTAGTCAGAACCATCCGCTTTGCCAGTTACTGATGTAAGTTAGATGCCAAAACCTACATGAAAATGGTGTTATGATTTGTAATGTAGCGTTGAGATTGTCTTCAGGCATTGCAAGCAAGCCCCTAGGCAGGAAAACAACACCCTGCACTCTTCTCAAAAAGATAACTTATCCTCCGAAGTCAGAGTATGGCTGCCTACAGGACGAGGTACTTGTACACAGTCATACATGCAAACTCCGTATCCAGCGTATATTTTAGAGTGTTGCTTTTGTTCCCCATTTAATTTCCTTTCATGATTATTTTAATCGTCCTACCGACCACTGAGGCCACAGCAGGCCAGTCACCTCATTCGATTTCAGCAGCTCCCGTAACGTTCACCTCAAGTTGAAATAAACACCCTTCAATCCCTTCAAACACCCATCACTGTCAATATAAAAACAAATAACGCATTACTCTAACAATTTCATTCCTTACTGTTTAAAAAAAAGCTGTGCTGAAGACGTCAGCCATTCTGCTTGATTTATCAACTCTGCGTTACAAAAAAAATGGCGTAAAAAATAATGATCAATTAAATGTACAAACAAACCATAGGACAAATGCTATCATACGGACAAATGATACTGCAAAACGGACGTCTTGTGCCCTTTACAGTGCTTACAATGTTCACTACCTAGTAGCCAAAACAAAACAATAAAGACAAATAGTCATATAATGTGTACACAAAATTTGTGTATGCATTATTTGGCTATTTTTCTTTTTTTTCTATTTTTCTATTTTGCTACATACATTATTTGATAATATCTGTAGCACTAGCTCGAAAAAGGCTGGAGAATTGACCGGAGAATGGATTGAGAAGGCTAAAGACAAAGCTGGAGAGACGGTAGATATATAAGGAAAAAAAAACAGATACAGAAGCAGTGATAGAAAAGAGCAACAGTTTTTGCACATGTTTTCTAGAAGATTGGGATAACTAATTCACACTGAAAACGTCTGTGAGATTCCCATGGGGGAGTGGGAGGGTAGGGAGTCTTAGAAACCTAAGAGAGACAACGACGATGACAACAACGAATATTACAAAAGCAACAGCGATGAAGACGATAAAAACAACGAAGATTACAAAAGCAACGACAACAACGATGATGACAACAACAACATCATCTAAAACATGTTTCACAAGCACTATTACTAAATCAAACACTTATGACAGCCTCGACAGAAGGTAAGATTATTTTCTGGTCATCCCTGTAGTTTTCAGAACAGGTGACAGCCCAGAACTCTGAAGGACATCAAGATGAAGATGGTGACTGCTGTGTCAGTGGCCCTGTGTCTTTTGTGGAGCCTGGCCCCTTATCTGGTTCAGGGTTCAACTCTCCTCTATAACGAAGTTAAGCTGAAGCGGTATGCCGAAGTCACCCAGCACTTGAGAACAAGCCTGGACCAATTGACGACAGAGTACCAGACCAGGATCAATACCATCAATTCGGTAATGTTTGTGTGACGTTGTTATAAATGCAATGATACTTGTATTGCAAGTAAGTATACACAAACACACACACATACAAACAAACGCACACACATACACACACACTAATACACACACATACACACACAAACACACATACACACACACAAACACACACAAAAAACACACACAAACACACACACACACACACACACACACACACACACACACACAAAACACACACACACACACACACACACACACACACACACACACACACACACACACACACACACACACACACACACGCTCACACACACACATACACAAGTGCTTGCGTGTGTGTGCACCTACAAACGTATACTCTAGCAGGATTAATCACACTGTACTGTACACCACTTTCCAGTCATGGAGATTGTACCGTATTGCATTGCATTGTATAGTACATACATACATACATACATACATACATACATACATACATACATACATACATACATACATACATACATACATACATACATACATACACATACATACATACATACAATCATACATACATACATACATATACATACATACATACATACATACATACATACATACATACATACATACATACATACATACATACATACATATACGTACATACGTACATACGTACATACATACGTACATACATATATCATCATCATGATGGCATCGCTTCGCGAACGAAGATTAAAGGCACTGTCCACGTCTGGTGCAGGCTCGCTGGTGGCTGTTCAGTCCAATGCGTGACAAACAAACCCGGCCGCAGCGGCTGCAGGGGAAAGTTGATTCTGGGGTTGACGTAGGGGGGACGCAGTTCTTCCTCATTCGCTTCTCCTAAAGGGTGGCTTTGCGATGTCCTCAGAGGAGGTGGCCGATTGATGCACAGTGTGTCGCCAGGCCTGCCGGTCAGCAGCAAGGACTGACAACTGGTTATGGTCTATGAGGCAGGCTGACAGATTTCTTCAGAGAGTCTTTAAATCTCTTCTTTGGTGCGCCTCTGTAGCGGTGTCCGGTGGAAAGTTCACCATAGAGAACCATCTTCGGTAGGCGATGGTCCTCCATTCTAGAAACATGCCCTGACCATCGTAGCTGCGTTTTCAGCAACATGGCCTTAATGCTGGTGATCCCTGCTTGCTCCAGCACCTTAGCATTTGTGGTAAAATCGCTCCAGTGGATGTCGAGGATGGAGCGGAGACAGCGTTGGTGGAAGCGCTCCAGAATTCGCAGGTGGTGTCTGTATGTGACCCATGACTCGGAGCCGTGCAGGAGGGTGGTCAGTACCACGGCTCTGTAGACGCTGATTTTGGTGTCTTTCTTCAGGTGATTGTTTTTTCAGTCACGGTGGTGAAGTCTGCCGAAATCACCGTTTGCTTTTGCCAGTCTGTTGTGTACATCTTTATCAATCTTTGCATCAGAGGAGATTATGCATCCCAGGTAGGTGAACAGCTAGACTGTCTTCAATTCTGTCTCACCAATTGTAATGTGAGGTGGGTGGTACGCTACCTGAGGTGCGAGCTGGTAGAGAACCTCTGTCCTCTTTAGGCTGACTTCGAGTCCGAAGATCTGGGCTGTCTCCGCAAAACAGGATGTTACATGCTGCAGGGCGGTTTCTGTGTGGGGTACAAGGGTAGCATCATCAGCAAAAAGTAGCTCTCGAATTGGCTGCTCCAGGGTTTTGGTGTGGGCCTGAAGACGCCGCAGGTTGAATAGGCTGCCATCTGTGCGGTAGCGTATGAAAACTCTGTCTTCGTCATCAAGATATTCTGTGCACCGCTGAAGCATCATGCTGAAGAAGATAGTGAAGAGGGTTGGTGCGAGGACGCAGCTCTGCTTCACCCCGTTTGTGATTGGAAAAGGCTCTGAGAGGTCGTTGCTGTTTCTGACCTGGCCACGCTGGTCTTCATGTAGCTGGATCATCATGTTGAGAAACTTTGGAGGACAGCCAAGACGCTCCATGTTCTGCCACAGGCCCCTCCTGCTCACAGTGTCAAATGCCTTGGTTAAATCAACGAAGGTGATATACAGTCCCTTGTTCTGTTCGCGGCACTTGTCTTGAAGTTGTCTGAGCACGAAGACCATGTCAGTGGTACCCCTGTTAGCTCTGAAGCCGCACTGGCTCTCAGGGAGGTGGCGTTCTGCAACAACTGGTACTAGCCAGTTGAGGAGAACTCTTGCAAGGATTTTGCCTCCGATGGAGAGAAGAGTTATCATCCTGTAGTTAGAGCAATCTGATTGTTCCCCTTTGTTTTTGTAAAGGGTGATTATAATTGTATCACGAAGGTTTTGTGGTAGCTTTCCCTGCTCCCAGGAGCAAACAATATTCATGGAGCTTGGAGTGCAGTGTTTGCCCCCCTTTTTTTCCATAATTCTGGTGGAATACCGTCGACGCCTGCAGCCTTCCCACTCTTCAGTTGTTGTATGACTTTGGTTACCTCTTCCAGGGTTGGAGCTTCGTCCAGTTCTTCCTTCACTGGTTGCTGTGGGATCTGTTGGATCACTGAGTCATCAACAGCGCAATCAGTGCTGAAGAGGGTTTGAAAGTGTTCAGCCCAGCGGTTCAATATGGACATCTTTTCTGTGAGGAGTGCCTGGCCGTCAGTGCTCTGCAAAGGACTCACCACTTGGTGAGAGGGTCCATAGACTGCCTTCAAAGCTTCGTAGAAGCCTCTGTAGTCACCTGTGTCGGCGCAGAGCTGAGTTTCTCGGCGAGGTTAGTCCACCACTCGTTTTGGATAACTCTAAGCTTGCGTTGGAGGTTGCTGAATGTAAGACGAAAGGCAGCTTTCTTTGTTGGACAAGATGTTTGTGCAAGTTGAGCCTGGTGGGCACTTCTCTTCTTCGCCAGCAGATCTTGTATTTCTTGGTCATTTCCGTCGAACCAGTCCTTGTTTTTCTTAGTGGAAAAGCCCAAGACCTCTGCAGAGGTCTGCAGGATGGCAGTTTTTAGGCGGGTCCAGAGTGTTTCTGGACAGGGGTCAGAGGGGAAGTCCTCGACTTCCAACTTTGACTGGAGGTTGGACTGTAGGTCAGCTTTCACTTCAGCCGACTTGAATCTGCCGACCTGGAGTTTCTTTCTCGATGGACCTTCTCGTTTTGGCTTGGGCTTGATGTGTAGGCTGAGGTTGCATCGCACGAGGCGGTGGTCTGTGTGGCATTCTGCACTGAGCATCATTCTGGTGTGCAAGACATCACTTTGGTCTTTCTGGCGCACTAAGACGTAATCTATTAGGTGCCAATGTTTGGACCGAGGATGCATCCAGGTTGTTTTTAGACTGTCCTCCTGCTGGAAGATTGTGTTGGTGATGATTAACTACAGTTCAGTGCAGAACTCTAGCAGGAGACGCCCGTTGTCATTACAATTCCCAACTCCATGTTTCCCCAGAACTCCCTTCCAGGCTTCTGAATCTAGGCCAACTCTAGCATTGAAATCCCCAAGGATAATGACCTTGTCGTCTGCAGGGGTGTTTCTTACCAGGCTGCGCAGGTCACAGTAAAACTTGTTCTTGTCTGTAGGATCTGCTTGAAGAGTCGGGAATACACACTGAAGAGGGTGATGTGCTGCTTGTTCTCCAGTGGCAGAAGCATGGAGATGATACGGTCTGAATGACCTGTTGCTAAGATCTCCAGCTTTGAGGCAATGGTGTTCTTGATCATGGAGCCTACACCTGAAAGGCGTCGTTCGGATTGGGGCTTGCATGACCAGTATAAGGTGTAACCGGCGCCGTGTTCTTTGAGGCTGCCTTCATCTGGGAAGCTGACTTCACTAAGAGCCGCGATGTCGATATTCAGTCGAGAGAGTTAGTGTGCAACTAAAGCAGAGCGTCGTTCAGGATGGCTGCTATCTACTGTATCTATCATGGTTCTGATGTTCCAGCTCGCCAGTTTGAGACCTGTCACACCTTTGGAGGCAGGTGTGGAGCCACTTGACTTTGACTTTGTTGTTGTTCGACCGCTTGGAAAGATGCCTGTTGACCACGGCTAGCCAACTGAGTGGTATGAGGATGAGCTTTAGGCCACCTTTTCTAGGCCCCTCTCCGTGTGGAGCAAGCAGTGCTATCCCTAAAGAGGGCTGCTTGGTCATTCAGGGTGCTGCCGGGTGATGTAGTCATCCTCAGGTCAACAATCAGACGACCCATACTCCTGAATCGCCTGCATGCAGGATTGGAACTGTGGCTTCCAGTGACATCTTTCACCTGCCGCATTCGCCCCTTTCCCATTGCTGCAGGGCTTGGGTGGTAGCGCTTGGGCTTGGGCTTGAATAGTAGGAAAAAGGGAGGATGAGGGGGGGGGGAGACGTGGACTTGTCCTTGGGCCTGCGCATAGGATTTTTAAGGTGAGAGACGGTGCGCGCAGTACCGTTCCCACCCTTTAAACTCGCGGTTCATCTGCCATTGCCCAGCAAGCTGGGACGGTGACAGCGAGGTCCTTGGGTCGTAGGCAGACTTGCAACTGATAGTTGAAGGCTCAGCCAGCCATATATTAGGGATGCACCAGCCCTCAATTCTTTTGGCCTGCCAGCAGGGTATTTTGGTCTTCGCTATTTGCCCATAGCTGGGAGGCTGGTGCGTGAGCACCAGGACGTATCCACACGACTGTGGGCCATGCGTGCCGCACATTAAGGGGGCCAGCTCTCCTCCCTGACCCAGTTATACCACCGGGTACTCGGTCGTGCCATGACGTAGCAAGCTCAGTGAGAACAGGGGCACCACGGGAAGGTGTTAGCTACGGGCGCAGTAATGCAGGAGAGGCCATTGCAAGTGACCACCTGCCTGTTACCAGGCAGGGGCCCCGCGGCGATCACTACACCTGGAAAGGAGAGGCTATGTTTTGCGCAGTCACTTTCCGTAGGGAGAGCGGGACGTTGTAGCACCAAACCTCAACCCTGCCACAGGGGGTACAGTATCAAATACCGACACCCCATACATACATACATACATACATACTAATACATACACATACATACATACATACATACATACATACATACATACATACATACATACATACATACATACATACATACATACATACATACATACAAAAATAACACATACAACAAGTAACACACACACTCACACATCATACATACACACATGCATGCATACAAACATAGACACACACACAGACACAGACAGAAACACAGACAGACAGACAGACAGACACACATGCACACATACGTAACACACACACAAACATAGACAACACACACATATAACACACACACTCTCTCTCTCACCGCACACATAAACACAAGCACACACACCACACCACACACACAACACAACACACACACACACACACACACACACACACACACAC
This sequence comes from Stramonita haemastoma, assembly GCA_030674155.1. NCBI lineage: Eukaryota > Metazoa > Mollusca > Gastropoda > Neogastropoda > Muricidae > Stramonita > Stramonita haemastoma. The sequence continues at coordinate 55,428,784 of CM060318.1, read as the reverse complement.
CACACACACACACACACATACATACATACATACATACACACACACACTGGAGTTAACATCTGTGCCGACTCCACTCTCCCCGATAGTCCTTCAGATGAGACTTTACACCGTCAAGTCAAGTCAAAATTTAATTCCAGATGGTACATTGAGCAAGCAATACATTTGCTTTTTTCAGCAAACCATCTATCTAGCAAAAAATAAAATAAAATAAAACAAAACAAAACAAAACAAAAATAATATATATTTTTTTTAAAAGCTACTTAAAAAATGATATCCAATCCATAACATTCAAATCAACCAAAAAAAAAAAACCGTTATCCCGTGTGCGAATCCACGGAGAACATCTTGCGCATACGATAAAACCTGTTCCGCTTTTCGAAAGAGTAGGCCATTGTGTGCCGGTGGGAACGGATGACAAAACTTCCAAAACTGCATACACATGGTGACTGGATGTAAAAAACACAGATGAGTGCTTATTCCATTTTCCTCGAAATAAAAGAATAAAAGAACAAAACAAAAAAAGAAACACACACACACATAACACACACACACCTGTGACACGCACACACCTGTCATACACACATACACACACACAAACACACACACACACCTGTCACACACACCTGTCACACACACACCTGTCACACACACACCTTCACACACACACACACACACACACACACACACACACACACACACACACACACACACACACACACACACACACACACACACACACCTACACAGTACAGGATCGCCGAGTGGTTAGAGTGTTGCGTGTTGCGCTCGCTCTTTGACGTCTCAGGTTCGAACACAGGTTCCAGTCATCACCGAGACATGCGTTCAGGGGATTCCCCCCTTCAATTAACGTCAGTGCCGACTCCACTCTCCTGAAAATTATTCTAATGACACTGTAAACCTTGGTAAGGGGAGAGGGGGAGGGTTGCCTCATGGTTGAGACTATAAACCGAGGCCCCGTGTGCGAACGCATGCAAATCTTAAGCACACGTAAGATCCCGTTCTGCTTTTCGGAGAGTAGGCTATTGTGTGCCGGTGGGAACAAATGATAGCATTGACACAATTGCTCCTATACGGGGAATGGATGTTAAAAAGCACGTGAGTACTTATTCCATTATCTTCCTGGTAAAAGAATATATGAAGGGATGGATAAATCAATAGAGAAATAGAGAAATAAATAAATAATACAAAAAATGAATCAATAATAAATAGTGAAATGAATGAATGAATAAATAAATAAATAAATGCTGTCTTGACCCCTTGAAAACTGGCGAAGATTGGATCATTTAGCATGACTACCAAAAAAAACAACCAAAAGCGGCATAATTATAGTCAAGGTGGACAAATTGTTTTGGATAAAATCGAAAGAAAACCTCCAATGTGCTGCGCTAGGACATGCCGAGAAGTGGTCTCTATTTTCCAGGGGACCAGCTTAGCCTAGGGGCTATGTCAAGCATAGAAAACGCGATCCTCACAAAGCGGGTTCGAGCTTACAACCAAAACAAACGTTTGAAGAAACTCCCCCCCCCCCCCTTCCCCGGCTTATCATTAGTACCGACTCCACACCCCCAACCCTTTAAAAAGAATCCTTCAAATGGTACTGTAAACTGTGATCCTGTCTACGAGAGTGCGCAGAACTACTCGCACACGCGTTTATTCCGTTCCACTTTTCATAAGAGTAGACCTTTGAATGCCACTAGGAACACATGAAAAAAAAAAATCTTAATGAAAACGCAAGCACACTTTTGTGTTTAGGTGTTATCACCGAAGTCGGAACGCAGCTAGCTAGATGATGGACAAACGACTGCTTACGCAACTTCTTACTAGTAGAGCAGCTCGGAGCGGAAAGTGAGGAAGAAGCAGTGTGGTTTTCTCTGTACATCTCCCTTCTGTCTGCAGGACGTGACCACCACTCTGAACGATATTGCTGCCGATAAGATGGCGGCCATTGGAATGCTTTCCACTGCCGTTGACCAAATGTCAGACATCCACCTGACCATGAACAAGATTATTAGTAAGTCTGAAAGAGAGAGATATATATATATATATATATATATATATATATATATATATATATATATATATATATATATATATATATATATATATAATATATATATATATATATATATATATATATATATATATATGTATATACCAGCCTAGTCTTTTGGACTTACTTATCTATATTCGTGAACACGATTTGAGAATGTTATACTTGGGTACCTTATGGGATGTTCCATTTTAATGTCGATTTTTGTTTTTTTCAAAATTTGTGTTTGTTGTTGTTTATTTTCTTGGTTGTTGTGTGGTTGGTTTTTTTTGTTTTGTTTTGTCTTTGAAATTTTGTAGCTTTTTTGCTTTTTTTTGGCTTTTAAAAAATTTGTTTTAAAGAAAGAATTTTTTTTTTGAATGAGCTGATGAATAGGCCTACCATTTTCTTTTTTGGGGGGTGAGGGGGGGGGGCTTTTCCTTTCTCTGCTGTCTCTCTCTAAGTTGTTTTTTTTTGTTTGTGGTTTGGTTTTTTTTTGGGGGGGACTGTTTGAGTGTTGGGGTGTGTGTGTGGGGAGGGGGTGCTATTTTTTGTTTCGTATTTTTTGCTTTCTTTATTCTGTTTTTTTCTTCCTTTGTTTTTTTCTTCTTTAGATTTTTTCTCCTCTCGTTTTTAATCCACTTGGTCTACGTAATTTATATACAGTGCACCTGTCTAGATAATGTTCGGGTTAGCTGTGGACTATGCATTGTGAATGCATTTCTTTCTCTTTCGTTTAAATAACTATCAGTATATCCATTTGGAGATTACGCATTTTGTTGAATGTATCCCATTTTCTTCTTTTAAAATATAGGTTGAACTGCTGTTATTGGTGATGCTGGTTTGTAGGGGTAGGGTATTGCTATTACCCGTTGTTTTAACAATTTTTTTCTTAGCTTTATTCCCTGATCAGGGCAAGGGTCGGATGAAAAAAAGTATGTAATACTTACTCTGCAACCCTTGATAAATAAGAATTATTAATTAATTAATTAATTAATTAATTAATTAATTAATTAATTCTCTCTCTCTCTCTCTCTCTCTCTCTCTTCTCTCTCTCTCTCTCTCTCTCTCTCTCTCTCTCTCTCTCTCTCTCTCTCCTCTCCCTCTCTCTCCTCCTCTCTCTCTCTCTCTCTCTCTCTCTCTCTCTCTCTCTCTCTCTCTCCTCTCTCTCCTCTCTCTCTCTCTCTCTCTCTCTCTCTCCTCTCTCTCTCTCCTCTCTCTCTCTCTCTCTCTCCGAGAGATATAGAACGAACGAACGAACGAACGAATGAATGAATGAATGAATGAATGAATGAATGAATGAATAAGGGGGCGGGATATAGCCTAGTGGTCAGAACATTGCGCTCGCAATTTGACGACCTGGGTTCGATTCCCAGTCGAGGAGATTTTTCTTCTGGAGTTAACATCACTATGACTCCACTGCCCCCAAGTCTTTCGGATGAGACTATAAACCGAGGCCCTGTGTGCGAACGCAAGGAGAACATCTTGCGCACACATTAAATCCTGATCCGCTTTTCGTAAGAGTAGGCCACTGTGTGCTGTTGGGAACAGATGACATTTACAAAGCTGCATACACACGGGGACTGGATGTAAAAAAGCATACAGTTGCTTATTCCATTATCCTCGATATAAAAGAACGAATAAATCAAATCTCTCTCTCTCTCTCTCCTCTCTCTCCTCTCTCTCTCTCTCTCTCTCTCTCTCTCTCTCTCTCTCTCTCTCTCTCTCTCTCTCTCTCTCTCTCTCTCTCTCTCTCTCTCTCTACCTCGACCGGGTTCGAGTCCGGTCGAGGAAGTTTTTCTCCTGGAGTTAACATCAGTGCTGACTCCACTCTCCCCAAAAGTCCTTCGAATGAGACATTAAACCGAGGCCCCGTGTGCGAACACACGCAGAACATCTTGCACACACGTTAAATCCTGTTCCGCTTTTCGTAAGAGTAGGCCATCGTGTGCCGGTGGGAACAGATGACAATATTTACAAACTGCATACACACGGGGACCGGATGAAAAAAAGCACATGATTGCTTATTCTGTTATCCACGATACAAAAGAATAAATAAATAAAATAAAATAAAATAAAATAAAATAAAATAAAATAAAATAAAATAAAATCTCTCTCTCCTCTCTCTCTCTCTCTCTCTCCTCTCTCTCTCTCTCTCTCTCTCTCTCTCTCTCTCTCTCTCTCTCTCTCTCTCTCTCTCTCTCTCTCTCTCTCTCTGGTATATGTGTGTTGTGTTGTGTGTGTGTGTTTGTGTGTGTGTTTGTGTGTGTGTGTGTGTGCGCGCGTGCGCGCGCGCACGCTCGCGCGTGTGTCTGTCTATCTGTCCGTCTGTCTATCTGCCTGTCTGTTTGAGAACAGAGAGGGATGAGGAGAAAAACAGTCTGGTTGTGGGGAGTCAGACAATATAACATAGTGTATAATTATGTGCGTAGTGTAAAAACAACAACAACAAACAAACCTTTTTATATTCACATTCTCTTGTCTTCTTCTGTTTCTCTCCCCCCCCCCCCCCCTCCTCTCTCTCTCTCTCTCTCTGTTTTTCTGTTGGTGTTACACCTAAATTGTTGTTGAAGTAATGGCACGATGGAAAAAAGGACAACAAGAATTAGATATCGTGAAGAATTCACCGGAACCAAAAGCGTTTATGTGACATTTGACATTGTCTCTTAGCTCCGCTGGTGTGGCCACTGAACAGGACTTAGTCGACAAGACCATAACTTCTCTATGGCGTGAGGCTTGGACCATGGCATGGGACTATGACGTCAGCAAGGCCAATTGACATCGCCAAATCTGAGTCCTACATGCTTGCAATACAAGGACAGAGCCAGCGATTACGGATACTTCTCATTCTAGAACCGATACAATGGACCCTCTGCTTACACAATTTCAATTACCATGGTAACAGTTTAGAGAAGGAGAGAGAGAGAGAGAGAGAGAGAGAGAGAGAGAGAGAGAGAGAGAGAGAGAGAGAAGAGAGAGAGAGAGAGAGAGAGAGAGAGAGAGAGAGAGAGAGAGAAAAGAGAGAAGAGAGAGAGAGAGAGAGAGAGAGAGAGAGAGAGAGAGAGAGAGAGAAAGAGAAAGAGAAAGAGAGAGAGAGTGTGTGTGTGTGTGTGTGTGTGTGTGTGCATGTGCGTGCGTGTGTGTGTGTGTACGTGTGTGTGTGCGTGTGTATGTGTGTGTGTTTGTGTGTGTGTGATGTGTGTGTGGTGTGTGTGTGTGTGTGTGTCTGTGTGTATGTGCGTGTCTCTTTAAGTAT
>CM060318.1:55388478-55393478 GCA_030674155.1 Stramonita haemastoma | reverse complement strand
AACACGACGCTGGGATTGCGCGCTCCGATCACATGGGAGATAATCTACTTACCACCCATCACATCCACCACCGGCCAACTTGTACCGCGTCCCGAGGTATGCTACCTGGCCAGCATATTCGATGCTGAGAACCATCTACAATAAAAATAATCCCATTTGGGTCTTCCATCCCATCCAAGGTAGGCTACCTGGTGGGCGTATTTGATGCTGAAATACCAGTAGCCCTGACAACGGTACGAAGCATGTTAACAAGGGAGGGTTTTCGACCACTACCCAAGGAAACAGCTCCGACAATTCACAGGTGTGTCTCTAACAGAAACACGACGCTGCGATTGAGCGCTCCGATCACATGGGAGATAATCTACTTATCACCCCATCACAGAAATGAAGAACCTTATCATATCCCAAAACAGCAAAAGACCAGCACTAGAGTCAGAGATGAGTCAATAAAATGGGAAATCAATCTTGATCGGTGGTCAATGACAAGAATCGGATAAAAAAAGGTGTGTTTTGAGCAACCTTGTAAAGGAGGAAGTAGTCAGTGTGTCTTATTTCAGAGGGAAGTGCGTTCCAGAGAGTGGGACCTACATGAGAGAATGAGCGCTCGCCGTGCTTTTTTTTTTTACTTTGGGAACTCTCAAGATTCTAGTATCAGAGGATGAGCGGAGTGGTCTGTTTGGGTGGTACACAACAAAAAGAGTATCGGAGAGGTATGCTGGAACTTTGTTCAAGAAGAAATTATGACAATGCATCATAACTTTGTACTGGATACAAGCTTAGATTGGAAGCCAGTGCAGATTTTGCAATACAGGTGTAATATGATTACGCTTCTTTGTTTTGAGTACCAATCGGGCAGCTGAGTTTTGTACCTTTTGTAGTTTCTCTATTAAAAAACTTGGGACAGCCTGCAAGCAGGGAGTTTGCAGAGTCAAGCCTAGATAGAACAATGGCACAGACGAGTTTCTTGGCTGTATCTACATCAATATACATTCTAATTTTACTAATATGACGAAAAGTAGCATAAGCTGAGCGGCAACTCTGTGAAACGTGTTTCTCAATTGACATGGTATTTGTCATGATGAATCCTAGATTGTGCGCGCTGATGGTGAGAAAGAAATAACTGATTTTCCAACACGGATGGTAGATGGTAGATCAACTGATAGAGAAGAATGAGTGGAGTGAATCAGCAGGGCTTCTGTTTTATCGTCATTTTAATTTAAATTTGTGTCTAGTCATCCAGGATTTGACGTCGGATATACAATTTTGCATGATTTCAATAGTATTGATGACATTATCAGGACGGCATTTAGAGTAAAGTTGGGAGTCATCCGCAAAAGACTGATTTTGGATAGATTGACTGCTAATGAGGGTGTTCAGTGGCCTAATGTACATGATGACAAGAATGGGTCCCAAGACTGATCCTTGTGGTACGCCAAACGAGAGGTTTGCTGGTGAGGACTTGAACTCATCTACGATAACGGTTTGCGTTCGATCAGATAGATAGTTCTGAAACCACTTCAGTGCTGTTCCGCAGACACCAAAGTGTTGTTGGAGAGCTTGAGATAGATAGATAGATAGATAGATAGATAGATAGATAGATAGATAGAGAGATAGAGAGATAGAGAGATAGATAGATAGAGAGATAGAGAGATAGATAGATAGAGAGATGGATAGATGGATAGATGGATAGATAGATAGATAGATAGATATGATAGATAGATAGATAGATAGATAGATAGATAGATAGATAGATAGATAGATAGATAGATAGATGATCCAAGTGGCTGTTTCAGGCAGAATGTTGCCAGCTGCCTTGCTGCCGGAGGATTGGGGTTTAGCTGTTGTTGGATTTCTTTTTGACATGCCGAATGCGTGTTGCTCACAGGACATCAGCCTATCGTCTGATTTGGGGATCGGGGGTCTACAGATAAAGCACCTGCCTTGATAGCAAAAAGTCCCGGTCGGAAGTGTGTGGTGGTTCAATCCCCGTTCGGGCCAAACATTTCCCCCATCCACTAGACCCTGAGTGGTGGTCCGGGTGCTAATCTTTCGGATGAGACGATAAACTGAAGTCCCATGTGTTACACAGAATTAATTAGTGCACCTTAAAGAACCCACGGCAACAAGACAGTTGTCTCTGACGAAATGATGTACAAAAATCCACTCTTATAGGGAAACAAAATGCGGTTGCAGACAGGGAATAAAAAAAAAAGAATAATCAGGGATGCTGTTCTTGTGCGCGACGCGCTCTCTACAGGGGAGAGCTGCCCGAATTTTAACCCAAACAAAATCTCCCGTGAATTAAAGTGGTATAAAAAATAATCTAAAAGACTAGCGCCCAGACCCCCCATTCAAGGTGTAATGGATGGAGTAGGTAGAGGGTGGGGAGGGAGGGTTAGGGCTCAAACTAGGGATCGAACCCACAATTTTCCCTCTCTGGTCAGGTGCGTTACGTTACCTCTAAGACAATGGATCAAGACAGAGGCTGTAATGGTCACCACCTTAGTCAGCATCCCAGTCAGTCTCGCTCAGACTCCAGCACATATTAACACCTATTTGCGAGGAAGGTCGGTGGTGGTGGTGGTGGTTGTGTGTTGAGGGGTGGACGGATGGGCGTTAGTGTGTTGTGTTCTGGGCCTTATTGGATCGGAATAGGTAATCCTGAACACACCAAAGTGATCAGAGCAGCAGTATGTTATTTATGGGTCTGATATCAGCCACAACTGTGGAAGTCTGTTTCAGACCAGTTGTTGCATAGTTTTGTTGCTCAAATTGATATGATTGTGGTATGGCAAGAAAGGGACTGGCATTTTTTTTAATTAAAAAAATGGAGAAGTAAGGAGAAGAAAAGAGAGAAAGAAAAAATAAAACTAATTAAGTGCAAAGCAAAGCACGTACACCCTGAGGGAAAACAAACCACCAAAGAAACCCATACACACGCACGCACATACTCAAACACACACATACATACTCTCTCTCTCACACACACACACACACACTACACACACACACGTACGTACCCACGTAGGCACGCACGCACGCACTCGTGTGCGCGCACACACACACACACGCACTCACATACACAAACACACACACACAGAAACACACACACATAAACATACACACACATAAACACACACATACACACGTAAACACGCAAACACGCAAACACACACACATACACACACATGCAAACACGCAAACCAACACACACATACGCACGCACGCACGCACGCACGCACGTACGCACACCACACACACACACACACACACACACATATACATACATATATATATATATATATATATATATATATATATATATATATATATATATATATATATATATATATATTATATATATATATGGCGCTCCACCACGAAATGAGTCACTTAGCACATTACCCAATTTTGTGCTAGGAGCCTTTAAAGGCAGGTGGGGGTCAAGTTGTCAATTTTGAGATTTTGATTGATTATTAAACTTGATCTGTTTATTTACCTTATAATGAAATATTAAGGCATAATTTTTTTTTCCTTTTGCTTTTAAATGTGTTTTGAAAATACCAAAGCACTCATTCTGACAACCTGTTACTAAAATAAACTTGCCCGTTTCTCATTTTGTCCCATCCTGCAGTCTATCATTTCAAATTGTAATAATGTTGCACAGAATTGTCCGATTTTCAATGTTTTTTGTATTTGATAGCCACTTTATTGCACATTAATAACATGTCAATAACTTAAAATTGACCTCAGGTGCACTCCGTCTCATTATGTGGTGGAGCGTCACATATATACATATATATATAGAAGAGAGAGAGAGAGAGAGAGAGAGAGAGGAGGAGAGAGAGAGGAGAGGAGAGGAGAGAGGAGAGAGAGGAGGAGAGAGAGAGAGAGAGAGAGGAGGAGAGAGGAGAGGAGAGAGAGAGAGAGAGAGAGAGAGGTAAATACCAATCTAGTACATTGCTCCTGCTGGAAAAATACCGTAATTATAGAAAAGGGAATTGTGACCGTTACAAAACCTTTACGATATGGAATGCTGGCATTAGTTTGTACTTACAGGACAGGGAGAGGAGCAGACTGCTAATGATGCAGAGAAAATAAGGCAGTTGTTGTTTACCTATCCATACCTGGAAAGCGTACTGAGAGTACAGTGACCTTTGATGGGTTCAAAAATATTGAGCACTTTGTCTGTTTGTCTGCTTGAGTGCTGATCGGCATGTCTGCTTTGTGTCCGTCTGTTTGTCTGTCTGCCTGCCTGCCTGCCTGCCTGTCTCTCTGTCTGTTTGTCTGTTTGTCCGTCTGTCTGTCTGTGTCTTTTCTGTCTGTCCGTCCGTCCGTCTGTCTGCCTGCCTGTCTGTCTGTTTGTCCGTTCTGTCTGCCTGCCTGCCTGCCTGCCTGTCTGTCTGTCTGTCTCTGTCTCTCTGTTTCTGTCTCAGTCTCTATCTGTCAGAGAGAATAAGGATGTTTGTTGCTTGCAATTTTCGGCAATGTACTGAAGTTCAGTGACCGTTGACAGACAAACTAAGAAATATCATAGGCGATTTGTCTCGTTGTGTTCCTGAGTGCTTTGTCGGTATCTTTGCTTTCTCTTCGTGACTTTTGTATCGACTTTCTCCTGTCTGTCACTCTATTTGTTAGTGTGTCTGTCCGTGTGTTGTTGTTCTAGTTTAACTCATTTCCCTAGCTAGTGATATCAGACAGACAGGACGTATCAGACATATGATGGTGATATCAGATGTCTGTCTGTGTGTCTGCTTGTGTGTGTGTATCTGTGTGTCTGTGTGCGTGTATGTTCGTTCGTGTGTCGGTGCTTGTGTTGTGTCTGTTTGTCTTGTCCTTGCGTCTGATTGTCTGCGTCTGTGTGTCTGTCTCTCTCTGTCTCTTCTTCATTCTCTATATATTACTTATATATATATATATATATATATATATATATATATATATATATTTATATATATAATCAACAATCAAGCAAACACATACATACATACATACAAACA
>CM060318.1:55375978-55383478 GCA_030674155.1 Stramonita haemastoma | reverse complement strand
CACACACATACACACACACACTCACTCCCCACCCACCCACACCACACACACACACACACACACACACACACACACACACACACACACACATACACACACACACACACACACACACATACACCCTTCCCCGCACCCACCTACACACACAATACACACACATACACATACACACATACACACATACCACACCCCCCACCACACCCCCCCACACACACACACACACACCACCCACTCCCCACCCACCCCACCCCCCACCTCCCACCCTCACCCCCACACACCACACACATACATACACACACCTGTCTGTTCCTCGGGTCCATGTACTTGATAAGCTGGTCCGCTTGAGGGATGGGTTCTGCCTGCATGAGCAGGCAAAGCTCTTCTGGGGCGAGCAGTCTGCAGCCAGCAGCATGGGCTTTTGCACCACAGGCAAGGTGAAGATGGCTCCATCCACCGTCTTCATGTTCCCGTTCTGTACTTGGCATTCCGCTAAAAAACACAATTCAATCTAGATTGATCTAGATGAGGATGCAGATAGGTGTGTAGATAGGATAGACAGGGGTAAGTTTAGAGGAGGCTGGAGGAGAGGGAGAAGGAGGTAGGAGGAGGAGGATAGAGAGGAGGATAGGAGGAGAAGGAGGAGGAGGAGGATAGGAGGAGAAGGAGGAGGAGGAGGATAGGAGGAGGAGGATAGGAGGAGGAGGAGGAAGGAGGAGAAGGAGGAGGAGGAGGATAGGAGGAGGAGAGGAGGAGGATAGGAGGAGGAGGAGGAGGAGGAGGATAGGAGGAGGAGGAGGATAGGAGGAGGAGGAGGAGGAGGAGGAGGAGGAGGATAGGAGGAGGAGGAGGAGGAGGAGGAGGAGGAGGATAGGAGGAGGAGGAGGAGGGGATAGGAGGAGGAGGAGGAGGATAGGAGGAGGAGGATAGAAGGAGGAGGAGGATAGGAGGAGGAGGAGGAGGATAGGAGGAGAAGGAGGAGGAGGAGGAGAAGGAGGAGGAGGAGGAGGAGGATAGGAGGAGGAGGAGGAGGAGGATAGGAGGAGGAGGAGGAGGATAGGAGGAGGATAGGAGGAGGAGGAGGAGAGTAGGAGGAGGAGGAGGATAGGAGGAGGAGGATAGAAGGAGGAGGAGGATAGGAGGAGGAGGAGGAGGATAGGAGGAGGATAGGAGGAGGAGGAGGAGGAGGAGGAGGAGGAGGAGGAGGAGGATAGGAGGAGGAGGAGGATAGGAGGAGAGGAGGAGGAGGAGGATAGGAGGAGGAGGAGGAGGATAGGAGGAGGATAGGAGGAGGAGGAGGAGGATAGGAGGAGGAGGAGGAGGTAGGAGGAGAAGGAGGAGGAGGAGGATAGGAGGAGGAGGATAGGAGGAGAAGGAGGAGGAGGAGGAGGAGGAGGATAGGAGGAGAAGGAGGAGGATAGGAGGAGGAGGATAGGAGGAGAAGGAGGAGGAGGAGGAGGAGGAGGAGGAGGAGGAGGATAGGAGGAGAAGGAGGAGGAGGAGGAGGAGGAGGAGGAGGAGGAGGAGGAGGAGGAGGATAGGAGGAGAAGGAGGAGGAAGAAGAAGAGAAGAAGAAGAAGAAGAAGAAGAAGAAGAAGAAGAAGAAGAAGAAGAAAGAAGAAGAAGAAGAAGAAGAAGAAGAAGAAGAAGGAAGAAGAAGAAGAAGAAGAAGAAGAAGAAGAAGAAGAAGAAGATATCAGTAAAACCACCAACAGTAAAACCACCAACAGTAGCAAAAACAAGAACAACAACAGCAAAGCAAGTGAGAAAATAGACATTTATAAAACTAAAGATTGTCCTTTGACGACATTTTATTGCCATCCCAAAATTACGAACACGAAAACTATGTTATCTTAAAAACAAATAAGGCAAGCGCTAAGGCGAAGAATATTTCAACCCCACACAATGAAATACTAAAACAAAGTTTCCCTGTGTGTTGATATTGCTCATGTTTCTGAATTCATTTAGTAAACATTCATAAATAATTGCCCTTACTCTTGATTAAACAAATGAATACACAGGGAAAGGTCCAGTGACCATACGCAATGATAACCTCGATGATACATTCACTTACCCATCAATAAACAACTCATGCTGTAGTAAATCACATGCATTAATTGTTCATCAGGTATGCGACAGATTATACATGTGCCTGTTAACAAACCGACATTGTAACAAAATAGACAGGCTATAAGCATGTGACTGATTACTCACATGCTCATTAACCAACCCTCGCTGCAGTAAATTATATTGTTGGAATCTTCAATAGGCGTGTGATGGATAGGCACTCTAACATTACACAGAGAGAGAGAGCACCATTAAGAAATAATGGGCTGACGCATGCACTCTCAAAAAAAATCAATGCATTGCATCTAGGTCTTGGTTGGTCTTTTGGTTGGTTTGTTTCTCGATTAGACCTTCCAGGTTCTCAATGGTGAAATGTTTGCATATACGACTGTTTTTGCCCACTAGTAAGGTATCCGTTATACGGTTTCGGGGAGGTATCTATGTCTGATTCACAAAGTAAGGAGACTTCTGGTTTCATATTAAAAAATTGGATCTTTTGTCTCACTTTTTATTTCTGAAAAAAAAATTCAGTCTTTTTGCTTTCTTTTGGTAGTTTTATTCATTTGTTTCTGGTGGCTTTATTTGTTTGTTCATTCTGGTGGGTTGGGGTTTGCTTCTTGTTTTGTGTTGTTGTTGTTGTTGTGCACTTTTGTTTGCTCGTTGTTTACTCGTTTGTTTACCAATTACGACTATGTCAAGGCTACCTTCCTCCTCCATCTGCATTCCTGATCATCATCTGTACTTTTCGTGACTGACGCACACACAAGACAGTCACCCACATTACTGAACGCCTGAATCACGACCTGTTCGTTAGCCGAACAATCAAGGGACAGAACCTTTCTTGTACTGGAGGAACTTACCTACAGAAGGTTATGGCCTTGTCCTAAGGAGATGATAGGGGAAAGGAATGGTGAGCAGAGGGAAAATCAACAATCAGCGTCACTGGAATGTCTGAATTATTGAAGCACACGCGCGGTATGACCTACTAATGGATGCATGTTTGATTACTATATACTGACCTTCCCTTACTTATGAGAAAGAGAGAGAGAGAAGAGAGAGAGAGAGAGAGAGAGAAGAGAGAGAGAGAGAGAGAGAGAGAGAGAGAGAGAGAAGACGAGAGAAGAAGAGGAGAGAGAAGAGAAGACAGACGAGAGAGAGAGAAGAGAGAGAAGACAGAAGAGAGAGAGGAGAGACAGAGAGAGACAGAGACAGAGACAGATAGACAGACAGACAGACAGAGACAGACAGGCAGACACACAGATAGATAGACAGGCAGACAGACAGACAGACGGAAAGAGACAGGCAGGCAGACAGACAGACAGACAGATAGACAAACAGGCATTCAGATTAACAGACGGGCAGACATACAGACAGGCAGAAACAGACAGACAGTGATAGAGAGAGAGATAGAAAGAAAAAGAGAGACAGAAAGACAGAAAAAGACACAGAGAGACAGACACAGAGAGACATAAAGAGACAGAAAGGCGGACAAAATAGACGACGTACAGAGACAAGAATGCGGACAAATAGACAGACACACTAACAGACAAACAAAACACAAAGGAACGGACATGACACACACCAAACACACAGACAGACACACAAACACAGGCACGACAAGAGAGAGACACACACACATAGAGAAAACAGCAGCGGCAGCAGCAAAACCACCACCACCACCACCACCACCACACACCACCCACCATTACCACCACCACCAGCACCAACACATCACCACCCACCATTACCAAGACCACCAACACCATCACCACCCACCATCACCACCACCAACACCACCAGCACCACCACCACCACCATCACCACCCACAATTACCACCACGACGACCACCAACACCATCACCACCCACCCACCAACACCATCACCACCCACCATCACCATCACCACCACCACCATCACCACCACCACCACCACCACCACCAAACACCCACCATCACCACCCACCACCACCAAACCACCACCACCCACCATCACCACCACCACCTACCATCACTATCACCACCACCACCACCAAACACCCACCATCACCAACCACCACCACCACCACCAACAACAACAACCACATCAACAGAAGCAGCATCAGCAACATACATAGCAGTAGCATCACACACTCAACCCCCCAATGCACTGCATTATGACAGTAACAACAGTCTCACCAGGCATCATCCCGTTGGAGAAATGTTTCTGCAGCAGCGTGGACAGAGGAGCTTCGTTCTGGAAGGGGTTGATGACGGTGAGGTAAGGGTGCATGGGCACGCTCTGGACAGCCATCGTCTGCTTCTCGGACATCAGGTACTCGTCCATCTGAGAGGAAGAGGGAAGGAAAGATATTATTTGTGTGTTGTTGATTTTTCTTTCTTGTCAGCCGATATCGCTCATAGCTGTCAGTTTCTCGTTTCTTCGTCCTCCCTCCCCCTACTTTTCAGCTTGCTCTGCTTTATTTATTCATGTCATCCTATACTCAGCCCAGTTGGTTTCTCATTGTTAGAACTGACTACACTACTTACTATACTACTACTACTACTACTACTACTACTACTACTACTCTACTACTACATACTACTACTACTACTACTACTACTACTACTACTATATAACATATAATAACGATAGAATATGATGATGATGATATGATGAGATGATGATGATGATGATGATGTGATGATGATACTAATATAATAATATAATAATAATATAATATATAATAATAATAATATAATAATATAATAATGATAATAATGATATAATAATAATAATATAATAATAATATAATATAATAATAATAATAATAATCATATCATATGATGATGACGACGTCGACGATCGAACGATGATGATGATAGAGTGATATGATGATGATGATATGATGATGATGATGATGATTCTACACCACCACCCCAAGAACAGCAACAAGAACAATACGAAACCACAACTTCTACCCACCCCCGCCCCCTACCTCACACCAACACCACTACCACCACCACCCACACCACCACCACCACCACCACAACCACCACCAACAATCACCACAACCACACCACCACCAACCATCACACACAATAATACTGATAACAAAGAGTCTCACCGAATCGGCCAGGTGGGACAGGTCCAGGATGGCCTGCATGGTGCCAGGCTGGATGAAGTCCTGGCCTTCATGATGTCTGTGCGGTCATTGTGCTGGGCCAGGTTCCTTAGCATCATGGCCTGCATGCCTTGCTTCAGTATCGACTGCAGCTGGTCCTGTTTTGGGAGTTTTTAAAGTGTAGAGCTTATGGTTGGTGTAGTGTGGATTGGTTGGGGTGTGGGGTGGGTTGGGGGTGTGGTAGGGTGTGGTGTGGGGGTTGGGGGTGGTAGGGATGGGTGTGGTGGTGGGGTGGTGGTAGGGGTGGGTTGGGGGTGGTAGGGTGGGGGTGATGGGGGTGGTGTGTGGTGTGGGGGTGGGGGGGTGGTGGTGGGGTGGGTGTGTGGGTGTGGTGTGGTGTGGTGTGGTGTGGAGTGGAGTGGAGTGGTGGTGGGGTGTGGTGTGGTGTGCTGTAGTTGTTACGTGTGGTGTGGTGTTGTGTCGTATGGGATGAGTTGGGGTGATGTGGCAGGGTGGTGAAGTGTGGTGTGGTGTGATGTGGTGGAGTGGAATGATGTGGTGTGGTGTGGCGTGGTATGGTGTAGTGTAGTGTAGTGTAGTGTAGTGTAGTGTAGTGTAGTGTAGTGTAGTGTAGTGTAGTTAGTGTAGTGTAGTGTGTGTGTGGTGTGTGTGGTGTGGGTTTGGTTGTGGTATGGTGTGGTGGATCGAAATGGATTGGAGTGGCGAGTGGCGAGTGGGATTGGTAGTGTGGTTGTGTGGTGTGGTTGGTGTGGTGTGGTGGTGTGTGTGGGTGTGGGGTGGGGTGTGGTGTAGTGGGGTGTGTGGGTGTGGTGGAGTGCAGTTCAGTGCTGTGGAGTGTGCTTTGTATGGTTCGGTGTGGTGTGGTGTGTGTGGTGTGATGTGGTGTGGTGTGGTATTTGGGTTGGGTTGAGTCATACTGTATCATGCTGCAATTGTAATGTCTTGCGTCTCATTGTGTTTTGTTTTATTGTCTAGTATTGTTATGTATTGTGTAGTAGAATATTTTGCTCTATTACCTTGTGCATTTTTCTGTGTGTCTATCATTAACGTTGTTAGGTTTTTACAATGTGTGTTGTGTTATATTCTATTGCATTACATCGTATTGTATAGCATCTTTTGTACTGCATTGCATTGTCTTATATGCGTAAAGGTGTTACTTACCACCAAAGCACACAGATATTAACAACAATCGCCAGTCACCAATTACCACCAACTGCCATCAGTCATCAACCACCACCAAGTACCAACAACCACACCAACAACAACCACACTAACAACCCACCACCAACACAACCACACCATCCACCACCAACAACAACCAACCACACAACAACAGCCACTTAACCAACAACCACAACTACCACACCAGCCACAGCTGTCTGTTCCCCACTTTCAGCTCCTCTAAGCTGCAGTCCATTCCATCCCCATCCCATGACTAAGCACTCAGAAAAGAGGGTTGTGAAGGCAAGAAATGGTGTGCTAATGTTAGCACTGGGTCTTGGATATTTCACGTGCTCAGCTGCATTTGTCCACTGTGCAACACCAACCTCAACCATCAACCACCAACACTAACACCCCCAGCCCTCATCACAACCAACCATCCAACCAACCAGCTCCCAAACCAACCAACTCCCCATCAACCAACCAGTCAACCAACCAATCAACCAACTCCCAACCAACCAACCAAAATCAACGCTAACTCCTCATTCATCAGCTTCAACCAACGACCAACCAATACCAACCAACCACCAGCCAAAACCAACGCTAACCTCATTCCACCCAGTCCTTACAACCAACCAACCAACTCCCCAACCAACCAACCAACCAACCAACCAAAACCAACGCTAACACCTCATTCCACTCCAGTCCTTACAACCAACCACCAACCAACCAAACCAACCAACCAAACCAACCAACCACAACCAGCCAACCAACTCACCAGACCAACCCAACCAACCAACTCCCCAACACCAACTGCCAAAACCAACCAACACTTAACTAACACCCCCAATTTCACTCCACGTGCTTACAGAGTCAGCGGAGGCGTGCATGTGGACGTGGTTGTAGGCGTTGAGTCTCAGGCAGGTGCCCTGGCAGTTCTTCTCCATCCCTGTACGCCCCATGATGGCGTCCTCCACAGTCCTGGCCACGATGTAGTCTCGGCTCCTGGGGATAGAACTGGCTGGTCTCCCACAGCAGCTGCTCGACTGATTTCTGGGCGTACAACTGTTAAGAGAACAGAGACAGAGAAAGAATGAAGAAAGAAAAGAAGAAGAAGAAAGAAAAGGAAGGAAGAGAAATAAAGAAAGAAAGT
>CM060318.1:55358478-55370978 GCA_030674155.1 Stramonita haemastoma | reverse complement strand
AAAAACAAAATAAACGCAAAGATAAGCTTTGATAGAACATGACTTTGTAACTCCCAAATGATAAAAAACTAGGGTACAAGTATCAGTACCTCCATCTGGTCCTGAGGCTGAGCAAGCAGGGTCCTCTTGAGGATGGAGACCTTGTAGCGCAGGGTGGTGGCGGTGTCCACCAGTTTGGACACCAGGCAGGGGTGGGGCATGACGTTCTGGCTGTCCCAGGTCACCAGCTGGCCACGGATGCTCCACAGCTGGTTGAGGACAGGCTGCAGAGTGGACAGGGCTGACCACAGGCTGTCCGAGCTGGCGGTCCAGGGGCTCTGCTTGCTGGGCTGGTTGATGCTGTCCCTCTGCACGGCCAGCAGCTGTCGGTCCATCCTCTGCAGCTTCCTCAGCTGCTGGCGCTCAGTCAGGTTGAGGTTGGGGGAGCAGACCAGGGCGGCCTTGTTCTGGTGCAGCAGGATGTAGCCCCGCTCCAGGAGCTCCCTGGTCTGCACCTTGAGGGAGTAGCGGTCCACGTTGTCGATGGTGTTGGGGTTGTCGCTGTTGACCCGGGACACCCTCAGCATGTTGACCAGCAGCTGGTGCTGGATGGCGGCCTGGGTCAGGAGGGTGGTCACGGTCTGGTTGTTGATCAGCGAGATCTGCCTCAGGGCCTTGTTCAGCATGGTCAGGTTGCGCGTGGTGCTCTCGATCAGGCCGATGATGGACTGGTGCGTGGGCATCCGCTGCATCTTGATGCTCTCGAACAGGTCACGGATTTGTTGCAGTTGGTTCTCTGTCAGCGCCTCCAGGTTGGGAATGATGTCCTGCGGGGCAATGGGCTGGCGTTCATTGCTGGCGGAGGAGCTGTCCAGCTGGTCATAGCCAATCGTGTTTTCAAAGTCGTTGTCGTCCAGGTTTCGGCTCTCACCTGAAGACCGAGCCCTCTCCTTAGCGCCGAAGTTGGCCAGGGACAGTTTGAAGATCTCGTCCATTCTCTCCTGCATCTCCGCCTGCCTCTGCTTAAACTGGCCAGGCTTGGCCAGCAGGTTGACGTTGAGGCCGCGCTCCACGATTTCGGTGATGTGCAGAACAGCTTGGCACACCTTCAGAATGGTGTACTCCACAGCGGCGATGTCGGTGCGGGGGATGTTCTGTTCCTTGCCGACTCTTTCTATCAGTCTCTTGATCTTCTCCTGGTGGACAATGATCTCCTCCTGCATCTCTCTCAGCAGCTCTTGCTGCAGCTCGATCTGGAAGGCGTTGTGCATCTCGCTGAACATCTCTCTCGTCTGCTGGCTGATGGGCAGCAGGGTCTTGAGCACCTGCCGGGCCTGCGCAATGTAGGGGTTCTTGCTGACCAGGACGTTCTCGGGCATGATGCGATCCAGCATGATCTCCGGGTCCATGGACGGCATCTGTCGGACCTGGTCCTGGTTGATGAGGGTGACGAGCAGGCGCTGGAGGTACATGTTGACCACTCTGTGTTCCCTCTTCTGCAGGAGCTCGTACATCTTCTTCTGGTTCCTCACCTGGTAGCCCGTGTTCAGCAGGTTCCTCACGTTGAATTTCTCTCCGGGGTAGATGGCAGAGTTCTTGATGGCCATCTGAGAATAGGCAGAGAGGTTTGCTGTTGGTACTTTTCACTACTGACATGACTATTTATAGAGATGATAAATAACATATTTTGATTTAATCCTTAGGGATGTTTAGTGAATAGAGGGTAAAGTAGATTTCTTATACATCTTAAAGGAAAGACTTTGTAAAGCAGGATGTGTATGGGGGGGGGGGAGAGTCCATTAATGAAGGCTCTGGAACATCTTATTATAGTTCAACTACCAGCCAAACATTAACACGAATTACAGCATTGAAGCAGAAGTCTTTAGCCTCCTGCCTATATCAAAAACAAATGCCTGTCAACATAATAGAGTTGTGCAACTTCCTGTTCATTCTTCGCTCAAGAAGCAATTCAGAGACACCGAAACTCCTACAATCATAACGTAACTACTGAGCTTATTGGGTAAGATAACTGCATGCTTTTCATCTTTGATTCACACACACACACACACACACACACACACACACACACACACACACACACACACACACACACACACACACACACACACACACACACACATACACACACACACACACAAGACGACGAAATTGTGGCGCTCCACCACGAAATGAGTCGCTTAGCACATTACCCAATTTTGCGCTAGGAGCCTTTAAAGGCAGGTGGGGGTCAAGTTGTCAATTTTGAGATTTTGATTGATTATTAAACTAGATCTGTTTATTTATCTTATAATGAAATATCAAGAAATATTTTTTATTCCTTTTGCTTTTAAATGTGTTTTGAAAATACCAAAGCACTCATTCTGACAACCTGTTACTAACATAAACTTGCCCGTTTCTCATTTTGTCACATCCTGCAGTCTGTCATTTCAATTTGTAATAATGTTGCACTGAATTGTCCGATTTTCAATCTGTTTTTTGTATTTGATAGCCACTTTATTGCACATTTAGAACATGTTAATAACTAAAAATTGAGCTCATATGCACTCCGTCTCATTATGTGGTGGAGCGTCACAATTGTCTTAATTCACTTGCCTTTCTGTCCGTGACTCACACCTTACTGGGTTTAAAAACAGACACAACTCACTTTGAAGACCTCGGGCTTGGGGTCGTACAGGGGGATGGAGCGGATGGTGATGATGGACTGGTGGTACTGGCCTTTGTTCCAGGACTGGGACAGGCCCTTCACCACAGTGCTCCTGGTGCCGTTGAAGATGGCGATCAGCCCCCACTCTGTCTTGGAGGTCTTCTGCGGCATCTTCTGTCCCACCGTGGCCTGGTAACGATAGTTATAGAGAACTGTTTTTTAACCCTTTTGCATTCGGATTCTCTGAACACAAACTGCCCCTAAATTTCGCTTTCCATCACAAAATCAGGTCAGGCACACATACTCGCTTGCTTTTTCCTCCTTCTAAGTACATACCAGCAGCTATAATTACTTCCAGACTCTCAGCAGGGTTTCTACCTCTAGCCTGACAGAGCTTTGGCATAGGGTAGCAATTAGTGATGGTCACAGCGTAGTGAAAATCTACTGTGTGTAAATCCTGGCAAATCCCGGTTCGGGATTCAGGGGGAGGGGGGGGGGGGGCAATTATTCAATCCCAGCAAATCCTGGTTTGGGACTAAGAGGGTTAAGGGGGGAATAGCTAAGTGGTCAGAGTGCTCACTTCCCCCCAGTCAAGTTAAGCAGCATCAAGCGTGGTACCAGTTGGGTGGGTGACCGTTTGCATGCCTTGGCTTCAGAACAGTTCCCCCAGTTCACCAAGTTGTAAATTGGTACCTGCTCTCTTTAGGGTCAGGGAAGGTAAAGCAGCGAGGGAGAGGAGATGGGTGCCACCCTCAATACACTGTCCCCTAGAGAAGCTGAGGTCTCTGATGCCTTGCTCCCCTACGACCGCCTAGGTTATGGAACATCTTTACCTTTTTTATTTAGAATGAGAAAGAATACAGGAAGGATGCAGATACCAGTCACATGATACAGACATGTGCTTATGCATGTACAGGGGGATACAGATATCATATTCGTGAACTCTTAGAGGCATTAAAATAGTTACATGTAAGCACGTCCTGGATAAGATATGTAGTGATGAGATGATACAACATCATGATATTATGCAATCATTCACAAACAGAAACAAACAGACATAAAATGCAGACACTTAAAATCAAAGATATTTATTAATTTTATGCAGGCACAGCGGATAGAGTTATATACTTGTACCTTCGCAGGTTTAAGAAAATGCACATGTCAGCGTGTGCGGATGAAAAGAGACAAACATGGGTATACAATCTAATGAATGAATCTTATAATATCTGGGTAAACAAAGCCACGCAAGTAAAAATATGGCCATAGATGCGCACTTTCTAGTACATTTTAAACCGAAAGTAAGAAAGATGTTATGAAGGAAAATGTGTGTAATCTATTTACAAAGCATCTTAGAGCAATGTGTTTGTCTTTCGAATTGCAAGACATCGAAACATTAAAGGGAGTTTCTGGGAATGACTGCTCTTCGTCTTACTGCGAAA
This sequence comes from Stramonita haemastoma, assembly GCA_030674155.1. Classification (NCBI taxonomy): domain Eukaryota; kingdom Metazoa; phylum Mollusca; class Gastropoda; order Neogastropoda; family Muricidae; genus Stramonita; species Stramonita haemastoma. The sequence goes on along the minus strand of CM060318.1, from coordinate 55,366,895 downwards.
CTCATCTCTCTCTCTCTCTCTCTCTCTCTCTCCTCTCTCTCTCTCCTCTCTCTCTCTCTCTCTCTCTCTCTCTCTCTCTCTCTCTCTCTCTCTCTCTCTCTCTCTCTCTCTCAGAGCACACATACCATGATGTTCTCCTTCAAAGCGTGCAGGGTGATGTCAGAGTTGAGGTCCGGAATATCACGGACTTTGCCGAACTCGAACGAAGCGTTTCTGGGCTCAGGGAGTATGGGAGCCGGGGAGTCACTGTCAATGCTGTAGCACTGCCATGGGAGCCAGCTGTCACACGCCTCCTCCCTGTCAGTGACACAGCTCACTCTTACACACAGCAACTTAGCGTATACTTTAATGGCGTGTGATTTTTTTGTTCTTTTTTATCCTCATTTTCTCATTTTTTGCTCAGACCTTCGGGATTCAACTACGTTAAGACTTTATGTATGTGACTTTTTTCAACCCACTATTACGGTAGCCATATTCCGACTTCGGGGTTGATGTATAAACACTACACCAGTGTTTATATATATTTTTTTGAAGTTGTCATCCGTTTCTACAGTCACACACTGACCTATTCTTTCAAAAATTGTAACAGGTTTTGATGTACTGGCACGATGTTCTGCATGCGTTTTACACACAGAGACAGTCTCGTCTGAAGGCCTTGTGAGGACGTGGAGTTAGAATTGATGTTAACTCCAGATCCAGAGGGTATCCCCCTCAAACGGGTGTCTCAATGGTGGCTCGAACCTGGACTGTCAGATGGCAAGTTCGACGCTATAACCACTAGGATGTCTCATCCTCTGTTTGGATGATTCTGATTTCTTCTTTAGAATAACTCCCGAATAATCCTTTGCGCACTGCATTCAAATTTACACACACACACACACACACACACACACACACACACACACACACACACACACACACACACACACATACATACACACACACACATCCTCACCACCACCACCACCACCACCACCACTACACACACACACACACACACACATACACAACCCCTCCTCCCCCCCCCATACCAACCTCCCCCCTCCCACTCCACCACGTAGCTACACATTACTTGTAACGGCGGTGACTGAAGTAACGGATGTCAGCGGTCAGAGGTGGGGGGTTTTCCATTCCAGAGTCCACGTACACCGAGTAGTGGGACCGGCCCAGGAGGGGGGAGGTGGTGGCGTAGGGCAAAGCCTTGAAGGGGTACTGACCTTGCCAGGTCAGTTTGTAGCCTACGTCTGACCTTCCGAGCGTGTACTGCCTCTGTGCAGGGGATAGACAGGAGGCGAGATAGAAAGAAAGAAAGGGGGAGGGGGGGGGGGGGGGGCGAGGGGCGGAAAGCTGGTGTTAATAGAGCAGTTATCATCTTCCAGAAAGACTATAACAGTGGGTAGTATTAGTGGTAATAATAACACTATACTACTACTACTACTACTACTACTACTACTACTACTACTACTACTACTACTACTACTACTACTACTACTACTACTACTAATGATAATAACAATAATTAACATAATAATAAGACGATCTTGATAGCAATAACCATAATATGATATGTAATATTCAAGCATCCAAAACAACATCAAAATAAATGACAAAGTACCCAAATCATTTCCTTCCTTAAGGCCAATAAATTCAGGCGGTGATTAGAACGCCAGTCATTCAGCTTAGCATATCATCCCCAGGTTACAATAAAAAATAAATGAAAAAGGAGAATGAAAAGTTCAGTGTCTAAAATAATGCATAATAGAAACAGCTTATTGACAAATTACAATCCAGATTGTACATCCTTTGTCCATCACTGTGTTAACAATATCGCTACCTGCTTGCCAAAACAAAATGGTAAAGAAAACAAATTTCATAATCTCTCTCTCTCTCTCTCTCTCCCCTCTCTCTCTCTCTCTCTCTCTCTCTCTCTCTCTCTCTCTCTCTCTCTCTCTCTCTCATATATATATATATATATATATAAACTATATTAATGTAACATTTGTTCGGAGAATAATGCAGGAGCGTAAACTTAAAGGCGCTAAATACAGTTGACAGAGGAGTATAGTACTAAAGAAGAAAAAAACAAAACAATATTGAATTCTACAAATAAAGGAGTCATAAAAATCCAGAAACAAACAGAACAAATAAAAACAAAGGAGTCAGAAGACAAAAAAAAAACAAATAACGGAGTCGGAAGAGAAAGACAAAAACAAAAAAAGAATGCTACAAATAAAGGAGTCACGAAAAAAAACAGAAACAAAAAGGAATGCTACAAATAAAGGTGTCAGAAGAAAAAAAAGCAGAAACAAAAAAGAATGCTACAAATTGATAAAGGAGTCAGAAAAAATCCAGACACAAAAAAGAATTCTACAAATAAAGGAGTCAGAAGAAAAAGACAACAACAAAAACAAAAATGAATGCTACAAATAAAGGATTCAAAAGAAAAAGACAACAACAAAAACAAAAATGAATGCTACAAATAAAGGAGTCAAAAGAAAAAGACAAAAACAAAAAAGAATGCTACAAATATAGGAGTCAGAAGAAAAAGACAAAAACAAAAACAAAAAAAGAATGCTACAAATATAGGAGTCAGAAAAAAACAAGAAACGAAAAAGAATGCTACAAATAAAGAAGTCAGAAACAAAAAACAGAAACAAAAAAGAATGCTACAAATAAAGAAGTCAGAAACAAAAAACAGAAACAAAAAAGAATGCTACAAATAAAGGTGCAAAAAGAAAAAAAAAACAGAAACAAAAAAGAATGCTACAAATAAAGGTGTCAAAAGAAAAAAAAAACAGAAACAAAAAAAAGAATGCTACAAATTGATAAAGGAGTCAGAAAAAAAACTAAAACAGAAACAAAAAAAAATTGCTACAAATAAAGGAGTCTGTCTAGCCCACAATGTCCAGAAGGGTGGGATACTCTTTATACTGCCAAAAAATCCCTGGACCCCAAAGAAAAGAAACCTGTGTGAGTTGGGCTCCTTGGCTGATGGCTACGGGCTGCATGGTGACAAAGACGGGTCTGTTATTGGTGCCGCTATTTTTGGGCTGGTTAGAATTGATTGCAGACACTAAGTGCCCTTGAGACACCGCCAGACTATAGACGTAAGGCTTCATCTCCATCTTCAGCAAGGGCACCACGCTCTGCAACACAGAAAGAAGGATTTCAGTATCTATAAAAGGGGTAAAGGTGTCCCATAACCTAGGCGGTCATAGGGGAGCGAGGCATCAAAGATCTCAGCTTCTCTAGGGGAAAGCATATTGAGGGCGGCACCCATGTCCTCTCCCTCGCTGCTTTACCCTCCCTGACCCTAAAATGATCAGGTACCCATTTACATCTGGGTGAACTGGGGGGACTGTACTGAAGCTAAGGCGCACAAAGGATATTTGGAATGGAGGTAGGGTAAGTTTTGTTGCGGTTATAATCGCTTCTTTTTCTTTCTGTTTGTATTTTGTGTTTGTTTTTTTTCTTTCTCTGTACCTCTTTACATATTTTGTTCTTTTATTTCTTTCTATCTTTTTTCTGTCATTCATTTATTCATTTATTCATTTATCTATTCACTCGTTCATACTTCTCTTTTTTTTCTCTCTCTCCCTCTTCCCCCCTCCCCCTACGTCTTTATCTTTTCAATTGTTTTCATGTCTTCATTTGTTCACTTGTTTGTTCATTCGTTTTTTTTTTCCTTTGTTTGTTCGTGTGTTTGTTCGTTCGTCGTTCGTTCGTTCGTTCGTTCATTCATTCATTCATTCATTCATTCATTTATTCATTCATTCATTCATTCTATTCATTCATTCATCCATTCATTCATTCAATTTTCATTCATTTTCATTTCTTTATTTCTTTCTTGATTTACTTCTACTTCATTTATTTTACTCATTTGTCCTTTGATTACTAATTGGTTATTTAGTTGATTGATGAACGAATTGATTAAATGATTAATTAATACACAGATATAAAACTTTAGCATGATAACTGGAAGGGGAACATCAGAGTTCACTCGAAGCTGTAAGCCTTTGCTCATGTTCTGAACGTGTTATCCTCTTTTTTATTGCATGAATAATACATAAAACACAAACTCAAACATCTCTAATGCATGTTCCACACTGGACATCGGTTTATCATCTCATCCAAAAGACCAAACACCCAGACTCTAATTAAAAGTCTAGGCGATGGGGTAAAAACTTCGAGGTCAAAGAGATTTCTTCTTCTTCATCATCGTAGAACACTCACACAGCAGCCAGAGCTGTCTGTCATGTGAGCGGAAATGCTTCGCCATGCCGTTAACTAAACGCCCAAAGAGATCAATCCCACCCTTATTGCTTTCTAGGCAGGTGCGTTTAAATCATCGTCACTTGTGTGGATCGGTGGTCTAGGTGGTAATGCGCCTTGCCTAGAAAGCAAAAAGTTTGGGTCGGAGTGTGCAGTGGTTCAAATCCTGTTTGGGCCCCAAATTGTTTTCCCCCTCCATTAGACCCTGAGTGGTGGTCTGGGCACTAGTCTTTCGGATGAGACAACAAACCGAGGTCCCGTGTGTTTGACATCACTATTTATTAAAGCGCACGTAAAAGAACCCACGGCAACAAGGGGGTTGATCCTGGCAAAATTCTGTAGAAAAAACCCACTTCTATAGGGAAACAAATACAGTTGCATACAAGAAAAAAGAAAAGAAAAATGAGTGAGTGCTACACTTGTGGCGACGCGCTTTCTTCTGGGAGAACAGCCCGAATTTCACGCAGAGAAATGTGCTGTGACATAAAGGGGTACAAAATACAAAAATACACTTACACTGCAAGTGGGAGAGACGCTGGCGGTAAAGCGGCTTTTGAAGAGGTCAAGGGTGATTTTAGCCTGTCCACCGGACTGCACACTGACCATGGCTTCAAAGAGGGTACCTGTCTGCAGCAAGAAGCCGTCCACTGACATCTTGCCGGTCAGGGCTCCTACGATCCTGTTCACCACACATCGGGGAGAGGAGGTGGTGACTTAAGTTTTATATTATGGGGAAAAACATGTGATCGAGGAGGAAGAGGAAGAGGAAGAAGAAGAAGAAGAAAAGAAGAAGAAAAGAAGAAGAAGAAGAAGAAGAAGAAGAAGAAGAAGAAGAAGAAGAAGAAGAAGAAAAAAAAAAGAAGAAGAAGGAAGAAGGAGGAGGAGGAGGAGGAGGAGGAGGAGGAAGGCGAGGAGGAGCATGAGGAGGACAATAGGAGCAAGAAAGAGAAGAAAAGAACAAGAGAGAGAGAGAGAGAGAGAGAGAGAGAGAGAGAGAGAGACAGAGACAGAGACAGAGACAGAGACAGAGACAGATAGACAGACAGACAGACAGACAGACAGAGAGACAGACGGATGGAGGGAGGGAGGGAGGGAGAAGAGAGACAATGAGAGACAGACAGACAGACAGACAGACAGACAGACAGACAGAAATACATAAAGACAGAGACCGACACAGACAGACAGACAGACAGACAGACAGACAGACAGACAGACAGACAGACAGACAGACAGACAGATAGACAGACAGACAGACAGACAGACAGACAGACAGTCATTTTTATATCCACATTACAGCTGCAGACAATTATCCTTTAAAAAAGAAAATGCCGACTGCAGTACATAGAGCTTGTTGTGGCTGAAGTCAATCACAACAACAATTCAAAGCACAATAGAGGCCTTGGCACTCTGCTTACATCAATATCTGAAAACACCTTTGGCTGGAACCATAGAAATAAAGCACTCCGCTCTGATAATACATTGCCTTATTTTCATCGTTACTATTTTTTTTCTTTTTGGTTATCAATGTTGTTGTCGCCCTGCCCCCCCCCCCCCCTCCCCCTCAAAAACTCTTGATTACAGATAAGAAAGTGAAGGACGCTATAGCCGAGTGGTTAACAGTTCAACTTTTTCCCTACGGTTTATGAAGTTGCAAGTTGGAATCTCGGCGGCTTCTGGTGAATTACGGGCCGAGGTTTACAATATGCCAAGTCAACTTCAAGCGCAGACCTGCCAGGGCCTTAATTCTCTTCTCGTATATATACATACAGAAGATCAAATATGCAGGTTAAAGATAATTTAATTCATGTCAGTACAAGTTGGGTCATGGAAACATGAACACACCTAGCATACATCCCCAGAATCGAAATGAGGCTACCTTCAGGGTGAGAAAAAAAACAACGAAAATAGTCGCATACACAAATTCTCACCATTTGTGGTGAACCTCAGAGCTCTAGCCGAGCAACAACAACAACAACAAATATAATTATAACAAAGCTTTCCTATTATTGAGGAAAAAGTAGTGAGGAAAGACAAGTGCAGGTACCAACTTCTCAATCATTTTGAAAATGACTTATCAAAGATTCAAAAAAAGAAAAAAAATTGTATTATAAATTTTATGAAATAATGTCTTTCGTGGCAGCATTGTAGGCATTTCTGAGTAAGAACCATGCCTTTGGCCTGACCTATTGGTCTGGCTTTCCTATTGGTCTGAATAACGCACTCACTTTGGCTGGGCGTCGATCTCAAACTCCACGATCCTGGGAGGCATGCCGTTGCGGAGGTCCTTGTAGATGCTGGGCTGCACCAGGGCGGAGGCCGTGCCGTTCAGCTTGGCCGTGTAGCTGAGGCCCATCTGCAGGTGCACAGGGAACCCCACCTCTGTGGGCAGCTCCATGTGGTACTGGTTGATGATGCCCGAGGTCTCGAAGTGGAGAGGCACGCCTGCTCGGATGCGGTTCTCGTTCACGTCCATCATCACGAAGGCTGCACAGATAGAGGTGCATCATCAGTTCTTGCAACACTAAAAAATAATGACATGTTTTAACTTAAAATTAAGGTAGCTGCATTTGGGGATGATGTTTGAATACGTCACCAGTGTGAATGCTTTTTTAAACCTTTATTTGCTTGTTTATCCGTGCTTACCTGCACGAATGGCCTGATCCTCCAACAAGCAGAACGGGTGTGCGCAAGGTGTTCTGAATGCGTTTGCATTCAGGACCTCGATTTATAGTCTCATTTAAGAGGTTTGCTGAGTCAATATGCAAATGCATCACTCTAATCACTGGGCTAACCAACCCCCCACCCCCACCTCCATCCCATCCCCTAATGTGGAAGCCTTATTTTCATCCCCAACTCACGCTCATGCTTCTCCAGGTTCTGCAGGAAGGTGGAGAGTTTGTGGACACGGACCACCTGGTTCATCACCTGAAGGTCCACATAGGCGTCTGTCTCAGGGGGATTCTTTCCTTGATGCGCAGCTGCAAACACAGAGAGCAATTATTGATTGATCAAACCAAGTCTATCAACCAATCCATCCATCATCCATGCATTACAAACTAGCCTAACGGTCTCACCAGTTCGGTTACTCATTAATGTCATTGACTGAAGCTGACGGACTAAGTGATGGATTATTGTTATGGAATTCCACCAATCCACTATCCTGCCTACCTAGACCTCTCTGTCTCCTTTTTTGTGTCTCTGTCTCTCTAGCAACCTGTCTATCTTTCGTTGTCTCTGTCGCTTTCTGTGTCTCTGTCAGTGTCTCTGCCTCACTCTCTCTGCTTGCTTCTGTCTGTCTGCTCTCTCTCAGTCTTGTTCTTTTTCTATAATTCTCTGTCTCTGTCTCTGTCTCTCTGTCTGTCTGTCTGTCTGTCGTCTGTCTTCTGTCTGCTCTGTCTGTCTCTCTGTCTCTTCTCTCTCTCTCTCTCTCTCTCTCTCTCTCTCTCACTCCACACATCTCTACCAACTCTCTCTCTCTGTCTCTCTCTCTCTTTCTTACACACACACACACACACACACACAACACACACACACACACCACACACACACACACAACACACACACACACACACACACACACACACACACACGTACACACAGAGTGTAAACACCTTATCCTTACTTTGCGGAAAATCTCCTCGATCTTGCGATGGACCCTATTGCCGGAGGCATCTCGCTTAGGCCTCTCCAGAAGGTCCAGCAGAGATTTCCTGTTGGTCAGGAATCCCTTCTCTCCCAGCATGCTCCGTGCTACTCCCAGCAGTCCCTCACTGACTATGGTCACCTGACATCGACAACAATTATCAACAACAGTATTAACAACATTATCAATTAACAGCTGCAACAAGCCAATCAACACACACACACAACAACACACACACACACACACAACACACACACACACACACACACACACACACACACACACACACACACACACACACACACACACACACACACACACACACACACACACACACACACAACACCCCGCAAACACCCCCTACACACACAAACAACCCCCCACAAACACAAACACACACACACGAACACCCCCACACCCACCACACACACACACACAATACACACTACACAACCCCCACCCCCAACCACCCACCCCCAAGTCTCACCTGGAAGGCTTTGTT
>CM060318.1:55345978-55350978 GCA_030674155.1 Stramonita haemastoma | reverse complement strand
AGGAGAGAGTGAGAGAGAGAGAGAAGAGGGAAGAGAGAGGAGAGAGTGAGAGAGAGAATGAGAGGAAGAGAGAGAGAGAAGAGAGAGGAAGAGAGAGAGAGAGAGAAAGAGACAGAGACAGAGATGTAGAGAGTGGTTCGAGGTGAAAAGGAGAATGGTTGAGAGAGAGGAGGGGGTGGAAGGAGGAAGAGGAAGGTAGGAGAGAAAGGAAGGAGGGATTAAGGGAGAGGGAGAGTAGGAGAGGAGTGAGAGAGGGAAGGAGGAAAGAGAGAGAGAGAGAAGAAGAGAGGAGAGAGAGAGAGAGAGAGAGAGAGGGAGAGAGAGAGCAGACAGACAGACAGACAGAGAGGGGAGAGGACAGACAGAGACAGACAGAGACAGACAGAGACAGACAGAAACACAATGAGAGAGAGAGAGTATGGAAAATTAAATAGGATATTTCTTGTATATATGTCTTCATTGGTTTTATGAAACAAAACAAAATAAGATGCAGAGTTCTAGTAATACATGAGGGAGGGAAGCGAAGAGTGCCAAATCAAAGAGACCTATAAACTGGAACCCCACTTTCCAACATGTGTCTTTTCATTCTGGGGAATAGCAAATTTTATTTTTCTGAACTTGATAAAAAACCATTTAGACATATAATACTGATGAAGACGAACAGACATAATTATAAAGAGGAAGCGTGCCTTTAAATAATAGCAAGTGCAAAAAAATATTGCTATGTTACCCTCTATCCATTCTCAAAAGGAAACCAGTATCCTTCCTCTCTCACTTGACAAAAAATATATTGACGCAGCTAATACTGTTTGAAGAAGACCGCATAAATAACACACACGGGGACTGGATGTGAAAAAGCACATGAGTGCTTATTCCATCATCCTCGATATGAAAGAATTAAAAAAAAAAGGTTGAATGCACCTTTAAACAAACGAACATGCTAACAAAATTACTCTGTTGGACACAATCCTTACTTACAAAAGAAGCCAGTGGTATGTATGCATGGTGTCATTCCTCTCACTTACTTGATAGAGGTTTGCACCGTGCCATCCTGACGGGCATATGGCACGAACATGATTTTGCCCTGACCGATGGCACTGTCGATGATGAACTTTTGGTTGTTGCCCTGAATGCCATACTTCACTTGGGTCTGCAGATTCAGATGTTCCATCTGAAACGAATAACAGAAGAAAAGCTCCAGTTATTGTATTTATGCTCTAATGTTGGTGTGTTGGGCGTGATATGGTTCAGCACTATGGTGGGTAGTGTTTCACTTGATACAGTTGGGAATTGCTGTGAGACTGTTAGGTAGGTACAACCACACATACACACACATGTGTACACACATACACACGCGCACGCATGAGCGCGTGCGCACGCACACACACGCACACATACGCTCGCACATGAACACACACACACCAACACGCACGCACACGTACACACATACACTATACCATGCGCAAGCGCATACACGCACAATTACACGCGCACACATACACACACATACACAAACATACACACACGCGTGCGAGCGCGCGCGAGCGCATACATAAACACCTACACTCTCCCCCCTCCCAACTCTGGTTTGTTTGTCCATTTTTTCTCTACCCACCCCCACCCCTCATTCACTGTACACACGCGCGCACGCACACATACACACACACATACACACACACACTCACACACCACACGAACACATCCCCCCACACCCCACTCACCCCCCATCCCCCCACCCCCCCCACACACACAGTCTCCACCTCACTTACAGAGCGGTTGTTCTCGGTGTTCAGGTTGTCAAAGGAGTAGGCCATGGGGGCTTTTGATAGCAGGAAGAGTAGTTCCTGACTTTGACCAAGTAGAAGACATCCTTCAGCTGGTTGTCTGGCACCAGTTCTGGGGTATACCTCGTCAGACAGGGACCGTACGGAGAGGGCTGCAAAGGAAAAGAACGATTAACTCATGTTTTTGTATTGTAGTAAGACTATTTTTTATATGTCTGTGTGATAGTTTGAAAAATGGTGGGGGGGGGGGGTTTGCATGGATTTTTTTAAAAATTTAGTATGGATTCCGTTTGTTATGGTGTTTTGATTTCGTTGATGTGGTTTGATATAGTCTGGTGTGGTGTTATGCTGTGTACTGCAGTGTTGTGTCTGCGTAGAAGTCACGGTGTGGTGTGGCTAGTGCGTATTGTAAAGTACAATGGTGTATATAAATCATTCAGTGAAATGTTATGCATACAAAAACGCGCGCAAAACACACACACACACACGCACATACACAAGTTTCTTCTCCCTCTCTCTCTTTCTTACACACACACACAACCACCACCACCACCACCACCACAACCACTACCACCACCATCCACACCCACACCCAACCACCACCACAACCACCACCACACCAACCACCACAACCACCCTCACCACCAACCCCCCAAAAACTCCAAACCCCAACCGCTACACCACACAACAACAAACAAAAAACGTACATCCATGGCAATGTAAGACTCCTTCTGTCCGTTGATTTCGAAGCTCTTATCCTTGTTGACCTGCATGGAGAACAGCTTGTCCATATTGACGTTGAGGAGGTTGAGGATGCCCTTCTTGATGTTGATGCTGAACAGGGGCTCGGGTTGCTCGAAACGGTTGGGTTTCCCGTACAGGGGCTCTGGTTTCACGTACAGGGGATGCTGCTGTTCGAAGACCACTGTGTCTACCTGCCCTTGGATCCAGCTGAGGGAAGCAGTGAGGATGGGATCGTTTTTTTAATGGCAGTATAATGCATTGATGAAGGGATGTTTTTTTTAATGGCAGTATAATGCAGTGATGATGGGATTGCTTTTAATGGCAGTATAATGTATTGGTGATAGGATCGTTTTTTTAAATGACAGTATAATGTATTGGTGATAGGATCGTTTTTTTTTAATGACAGTATAATGCATTGATGATGGGATAGTTTTTTTTAATGGCAGTATAATGGCATTGATGATAGGATCGTTTTTAATGGCAGTATAATGCATTGATGATAGGATCGTTTTTTAATGGCAGTATAATGCATTGATGTTAGGATCGGTTTTTTAATGGCAGTATAATGCAGTGATGATAGGCTCGTTTTTTTAATGGCAGTATAATGCATTGATGATAGGATCGTTTTTTTAATGGCAGTATAATGCATTGATTTTAGTATCGTTTTTTAATGGCAGTATAATGCATTGATGGTAGGATCGTTTTTTTTTAATGGAAGTATAATGCATTGATGATAGGATCGTTTTTTTAATGGCAGTATAATGCATTGATGATAGGATCGGTTTTTTAATGGCAGTATAATGCATTGATGATAGGATCGTTTTTTAACGTCAGTATAATGCATTGATGATAGGATCGGTTTTTTTTAGTGGCAGTATAATGCATTGATGATAGGATCGTTTTTTTAATGGCAGCATACTGCAGTGATGATGGGATTGCTTTTAATGGCAGTATAATGCATTGATGATGGGATCACTTTTAATGGCAGTATAATGTATTGATTCGCTCATAATTATTATCATGACAGACAACTGGAGTTGTTGCAGTTTGAGGGTTTCACGAAGAAGAATAAGAGAAGGAGGAGTTGGAGGAGGAGGAGGACGAGGGGGAGGAGGAGGAGGAAGAAGAAGAAGAAGGAAGAAGGAAGAAGAAGAAGAAGAAGAATCGTTTGGTTTCTATAGTATTGTTGCGCGGGCACACGCGCGTGCGTGCTCGTGTGTGTGCGTTTGTGCGTGCGTGCGTGCGTGCGTGTGTGCATACGTGCGTGCGTGCGTGTGTATGTGTCTGCGGGGGATATCTGCCACTCTGGTGTCTTGTATGCAAACATGTATGATTGTCTATCTGTTTGTCTATCTGTCTGCCTAATGGTCTGTGTTATGATTGTTTACCACATTCACCATCAATATCACCACCATCACCACTTCCACCACTTTGGACGCAAAACATCCACGGCAGCATCAGCTGTCCCTGGCTAAATTCTCCAGAAAATATTCCCTCATATAAGGTACAAAATTTGATATACATGCAAACACCCAAAAGACAGGTGGTGTTGCACTTGTAGCGATGTGCTCTCCTCAAGGGAGAGCAGCCCGACTTTCACATAGAAAAATCTACCATAACATGGCGGTACATGAAATATAAATATATACGTAAACAGCAAGATGAGGCTATAATGTGAAGCCAAAGGCCTTTCTAAGGGCCACACAAAAACACACAGACAGCAAGAAGAGGATCTTACGTAAAACTGAACGGCATATCTAAATGCTTTACCAAGACACGTAGACACCATGAAGAAGAGGGCTTTACTTAAAGCTAAAAGGCTTCTCTAAGGGCTTCACCAATATACATAGACAGCAAGAAGGATAGGCTCTTTCGTAAAGCTGAAATACCTCGCTAAAGGCTTCACAAAAACAACAAAAATGAAAAGCTCTCACGTGAAACTGAAAGGCTTCTCTAAAGGCTTCACAAAGACAGCAAGAAGGAAAGGCTCTTCTTACGTGAAAGAGAAAGGCTTCTCTAAAGGCTTATTTATTTATCTATCTATCTATTTACTTATTTATTTTATTTATTTATTATCTAAAGGCTCCACAAAGATGCATAGACAGGAAAAAGAAGATGATCTTTTGTAAAAATGAAAGCCTTCTCTAAAGGCTTCCAAAAGACAGCATAAAAGAAAGTTTCTTCTTACGTGAAAGAGAAAGGCTTCTCTAAAGGCTCGACCATCCTCTCCCTGATCTCCACCTCGATGCCGTCCAGCAGATGGTTTCTGGCCTTGCACGAAGAAGTTGGGAGTGTCCTCCGATAGGAACTTGTCCATCTTCTGGATACTCACGTTCTTCATCTGCAGCAAAAGACCACCAGCATCATGCAAAGTGCCCAATCCACTCCCCGCCTCAAAAAATCCTTCGGAGGAGAGTATAAATCAAGTTCCTGTGTGCCTTCGTACGCAGAACATCTTGCAAAAACGTTAAA
>CM060318.1:55338478-55340978 GCA_030674155.1 Stramonita haemastoma | reverse complement strand
TCTCTCTCTCTCTCTCTCTCTTCTCCTCTCTCTCTCTCTCTCTCTCTCCTCTCTCTCTCTGTCTCTCTGTCTTCTCGTCTTCTGTCCCTCTGTCTGTAAACTGTCATACATTAGACATACGTGTACAATCGTGGTTGGTTGCACAGTGATCACCTTAATGTGGTCATGTATTGTTTTGCTTTTGAACGCGTGGGGTTGAAAAAGTAGCATATGCCCTTTTCTGGTTTGTCTTCAACAGTGTGCGTGTTGTGTGTGTGTGTGTGTGTGTGTGTGTGTGTGTGTGTGTGTGTGGTGTGGTGTGTGTGGCTGTGGCTGTGGCTGTGGCTGTGGCTGTGGCTGTGTGTCTGTGTGTCTGTGTGTAGTGTGTGTGTTTTAAAGATTTTTTTTTGGTTAAACGGCTCACTACTTCAGCGATAACATATTGCTAATATCGTAAATTTTAAGGTGCTTTTTATATCATTTTCTGTCTTGAAAATGTGTCATGGGAATTGTTTTGATGTTTTTGTCTTTCGTATTGCCGTGTTGAAATATTAAGCTAGTCTTTTTTGGGTACCCATCTTCTTTGACACTCATCTTATGCTGATTCCATTAATGTCAATGTCTTCAGCACAGCCATGCAAGCAAGGTTTTTCATGTCACTTTCTAGGGTCAGAAATTGAGTCCACAGTGAAGTCAGCGATATCAGCTAGCTGTGTGCTCACTAGGGGCCCTGCACTGCTGCTGTTTGGTCACATTGGTCATTGGTGTTCAGTGGTGTCTACAGGACAGCACTAATCAAATCCCTACTGACAATATCGGTTTATTTGCAAAGCCACATTAAATAGCTAACTAATTTTTTTTCCATATGGCCCTTTTAAAAAAGAATCTGGCCCTACTCAACTCAATTTAACTCATCTCTAATGTCCCCGTCGCCACTGTTGTCGGTAAGAACTCCACAAAGTTCCACCATGGCTCGCCATCTTTCTTTGTCTCTGCAGAGTTCTAAAGTCTTATATGCCCACCCCCCACCCCGCCCCCGACCACTGATCTCAGTGATGTTTGCAATGTAGGATGCTAGTGGTCTGCCTTTTTGTACTCCTGTATCTTAGAGAACTGTCGTCATTAGATTTGTCTGTGTGTTTCTGTTTCCATGACCAATGTAGTTATCTCAGTCTGTTCGTATTATTAACTTTGTACAATAGCAACGACAAATTAGACCGAATTGACCAGAGATTTGCAGGCAATACCATGTGTGTCAGAAAGTTGAACTGAATCAATAAACCCTGCGCAAATTTCACACGACATAAAGGATACAGACTAATCAAAGTACAGGAGCAAACACAAAAACAGAGACAGCCATTGAAACCTTGACAAAGTACTCTTCAAAAGGACTTGGGGATCATGAGAATATAGTAAATTGAATAGAAGTAGAGCAATCTGACTTCATCCGGGATCTAAACCACAACTTTACTTTTCCAAGACGGTTTGCCTATCCATTTGCCCAAAGGTGGCTGACCTGACAGCACACTAAATGCCACATAAACAGTGTACAAGCGCTGACGCAGTGACGACTGATGTTGATAGCAGAAGTGTCAGTCACAACAACTGGTGTCATGTCACCTGCTTGTCACTGTCACGTCACTCACAGACAACTGGGGTCGCTTCAGGACAACTGTGTGTGTGTTTGTGTGTTGTGTGTGTGTGTGTGTGTGTGTGTGGTGTGTGTGTGTGTGTGTGTGTGTGTGTGTGTGTGTGTGTGTGTGTGTGTGTATGTGTGTGTATGCGCGCGAGCGTGATCTGCACTGACGTTAACGCATACGGTATGGGAAGTAAGGTATTGAAGAGAGAGAGAGAGAGAGAGAGAGAGAGAGAGAGAGAGAGAGAGAGAGAGAGAGAGAGAGAGAGAGAGAGAGAGAGAGAGAGAGAGAGAGAGAGAGAGAGAGAGAGAGAGAGAGAGAGAGAGAAGAGAGAGAGAGAGAGAGAGAGAGAGAGAGAGAGAGAGAGAGAGAGAGAGGGGGGGGGGGGGGGGAACAAGGCGAATTCTTTTATTTCCAGGATAATAAATAAGCACTCGTGTACCTTTTAACATCCAGTCCCAGCCATTATCAGGTATAAGATCAAGATAAAAAACCCACATCATCTAACTAAACAACAACAACAATAATAATAATCCAAATACCAAAAACAAGACACCACAGAGAGAGAGAGAGACAGGGGGAAAGAGAGAGAGGGAGAGAGAGAGAGAGAGAGAGAGGAGAGAGAGAGAGAGAGAGAGAGAGAGAGAGAGAGAGAGAGACAGACAGACAGACAGACAGACAGACAGACAGACAGACAGACAGACAGACAGACAGACAGACAGACAGACAGACAGACAGACAGACTGACTGACTGACTGACTGACAGAGACAGACAGACAGACAGACAGGCAGACAGACAAAGACCGACAGACACAGAGAGAAAGAGAGAGCTCAAGAAAGACCAACAGGCAAATAAAGACAGATGAAAACAGATGCTTCCACAT
>CM060318.1:55323478-55333478 GCA_030674155.1 Stramonita haemastoma | reverse complement strand
CAGGAGGAGATAATGTGTTTCTGCAGTTACCTGTTCGTTTACTTACCGCTTGTTCCTTTATCGTACTGATTGTCAGATTGTTGTTTTGTGGTTGTGCTTTTTGCAAAGGCGTTCCTTCTTGATTTGTTGATAGTTCCTTTAGAATGAAGTTTATTGATGACATGCAGGCGAACCTGTGAGGAGTGAGTGAGTGAGTGAGTGAGAGTGAGTGAGTGAGTGATGGTGAGTGAATGAATTGTGTGTGTGTTGTGATGTTGTGTGTGTGTGGTTGTGTGTGTTGTGTGTGTGTGTGTGGTTGTGTGTTGTGTGTTTTTCTCCCTTTTATCAAAATGTTGTTTTATATGACTTGTTTTGTCGATTGATGGTGGTCGATTGATGTTTTCAATCATCTTCCTCATTATGATTATTCTCATGTTTGCTCTTTATTGCGCTATTTTTTTCAAATCAAAATCATCATTCAATTTCTTACTTCTTATTTTGAGTGCGTGCCTTTAAAAAAAAGCCTTATTGATATATTGCTTTCTTATTTCTTGTCTGTTAGTTGCTACTTGGTATTGTTTCTTGCTCTTGGTATTTGGGTCATTATCATTGTTGTTGTTTAGTTAGAGGTTGTTTGTTTTTAAATCTTGATGTATCCCTGATAAGGGCGGGGACTGGATGTAAAAAAGCTCACGAGTGCTTATTCATCATCCTCAAATAAAAGAATTTGCCTTGCCTTATGTCTCTCTCTGTCTCTGTCTGTCTGTCTGTCTGTCTGTCTGTCTGTCTGTCTGTCTGTCTGTCTGTCTGTCTGTCTGTCTGTCTGTCTGTCTGTCTCTCTCTCTCTCTCTCTCTCTCTCTCTCTCTCTCTCTCTCTCTCTCTCTCTCTCTCTCTCTCTTCTCTCTCTCTCTCTCTCTCTCTCTCTCTCTCTCTCTCTGACAGTTCCTGTCTGCCCGTGGGTACGGTATATCGGTGGGCACACATTTCCAGAATTTCCCTCGGTTGCAGCCGTGTCAGTTTGTTAAGCAAAACGGATTCCCCAAGATATAAATTAAACTTAGTCGGGAGCCAGCCAGCCAGCCAGCTAGCCAACCAGCCAGCCTGCCAGATTGAAAGCTGAATACATAGCAAGCCTACATCTCTTGTAACAGCGCGAAATTGCACATTATTATTTTTTTTGGTGGTAAGGATCCACCGACCAAAAACACGTCACTATCTACAGAACATTGCTGCTTTTGTTAAGAACCTTACTACTATTAACATTACCATCGGTTCCGGGTTGTGCACCCTTTCATACTTTTTCAGTTAAACAGCAACGGTTCTTATGATATTGATTGTTGTACGGACTCTGTCCAAGGGTATTCATTGACTCTTTTCTTGACAACCAGACAAGTGGTATTTCAAATGTTTAAAAATTAATGACAAATATGCGTGTTTGCTTTGACGTATTTGTGACACGGAGCTAAAGGAGACTACTTTTTTATGGTTTCAGGCTCGCAGACAGCTGAGTTTTTAATAAGAGTATGATGGTTATTGAAATAAAAACTTACTGTTCACTACTTCCACAGTGATAACAAACAGACGAAAACTACGAAACTGATCTAACTACAAGCCAATGGGTTTTAATTTACAACAGAGTAATAAAACACAGTGGTAAGTGGTTTTTTTTTAAGGTAAACTATCTGGTATTATAATCATCTTGGCTTTTCTGTTTGTTAAACTAATTTACCTGTTAAACTATAATTATGTCAGTTCATATGTTTGCATTTGTATTTTGTGAAGAATGCGCATTGCCAGGTGTTCTCCTACAATTGTGACTCTGCAGGAAATTCTGCCCAGCCGATCTATTCCGAATTCAGGGTAGCTCATTAGAAGGTTCATACAGAAAATTTCAGATTTCTTTGAAAGAAAGACGGAAAATGGTTTGGGTAGGCAGAAAATAAGCAAGGGATACAGGGGATAGAGAGGTAAAGGGAGAAGGCAGAAACAAAGAGAGTGATAGAATAGGGAAAATTTCTAGAAACATATTTCCAAAAGAGCCCTCCATCCCACGAGGATTTAGTTTATATAACTTTCATGTTGACTGACAGTTGAATTGATTGTTGATGTGTAAAACGATTTCCCAACTAAAGAAACACGAAACACTTTTTTCTCATCGGTGTTTTGAAAAACTGTGATGAAAATGGCACTGCGCGAAATTGCATCAGCGGGTTGACTATTGATCGATGTGTTTTCTTGTTGGCTGATATTTCAGACTTGTTTTATTGTTAACACAGAGTAAAATCTTATCTAAAAAAAATGTGGATTTGTGTGTGTGTGTGTGTGTGTGTGTGTGTGTGTGTTGTGTGTGTGTGTGTGTGTGTGTGTGTGTGTGTGTGTGTGTGTGTGTGTGTGTGTGTGTGTGTGTGTGTGTGTGTGTGTGTGTGTGTGTGTATGTGTGTGTGAAGTATCTGTCTGTCTGTCTGTTTTGTCTGTCTGTCGGTTTCCCTGTCTTTCTGTCGGTCTGTATGTCTCTGTCTCTGTTCCTGTCTCTCTGTCGCTCTTTCTCTCTGTTCTGTCTGTCTGTGCTCTTCTTCTGTCTGTCTTGTCTCCTCTCTCTCTCTCTCTCTCTCTTCTCTCTCTCTCTCTCTCTCTCTCTCTCTCCTCTTCTCTCTCTCTCTCTCTCTCTCTCTCTCTCTCTCTCTCTCTCTCCTCTCTTCTCTCACTCTCTCTCATCTCTCATCTGCGCGTGGGCAACTGTGGAGGCACACATTTCTGGAATTTTCTGCAGCAACAGCTGCTTGACAAGTGAAAGCAAAAAGTCTCACCAGCACCACAGTGTATCAGCTAGCCAGCCAGCCAGCCAGCCAGCCAGCCTCTTTCAACCAACTGCGAGTTAAACAACTAGCCAGTCTACAAATCAAATCAAATCATTGTTTATTTCCAGATGGTACATTGAATAAGCATCTGATTTGCTTTTTTCATCAAGCCATCTATCTAAAAAAATAAATAAATCAATAAATAAAATTTAAAAATAAAACCCTGACAAACAAACAAACAAACAAAAAAAACTCGAGTAGGTGTACTTGTAGAAAAAACACCTGTCTTCAAAAATACGACAGCGTTAAAATAATTTTGTTCTATTTTTTGTTTTTTGTTCACTTTTGGAGTCAAACTCATTATTGATTGCAATTTGTGTACTTTTATTATTCTTTTGCAATGAGGCGACAGCGAAAATTCTTATCATGGTGTTTGATCTATTTTTATTGTGTCTGTCAATTTTTTTTTAACCACTCTCTTTAAAAACCAGAGGAGTGATATTTTGGAGTGCTTACACCATTGTGAACAGCGTGTTTTTGCTACATGGAATGCAGTGCTTTCAGTAAACAGCACTTTGTATTGCCTGCTCTTATTGGCAACTGATATGAGGTTGTAATAGAAACTGAGAAATAAAAAAAACACCTTACAGTTGACTGGGTTAAAAATAATAGCAGATAGACGAACACTGGTAAAAAAAATAAAAGAAAATAAAGAGAAAAAGAAAATCTGAAAACATTGACAATAGTTTTTAGGTAAGTAGCAATGTAAAAGATAGTGGTAGACTACAGAAAGTAAGCTTCTTTATTCGCCTCTTTGCTTTTTCTTCTATCTGTTAAACCGATGGCTGTGGAAGCAGATTGTCAAATTACAGAAACACGACACCTTTAAATGTCGTTTATGTTTAAACAATTAGTAACCACAACACCATCAGTATTGGCCTCTTTTCTATGGACTGACCTGTTTGGTTTAGTGGTTTATTGACGCTTTTTTAAGGTTTCAAAAAGCACATAAGGAGACTATTTCTGTCTGACTGTTTGTGTGTGTGTGTGTGTGTGTGTGTGTGTGTGTGTGTGTGTGTGTGTGTGTGTGTGTGTGTGTGTGTGTGTGTGGTGTTGTGTGTGAGAGTGTGTGTGTGTATGTATGTGTGTGTTTGCGTGTGTGTGTGTGTGCTGTCTGTGTGTTTGTCTCTTCTCTCGCTCTGTCTGCACTGTTGTCTTCTCTGTCTCTCTCTCTTCTGTCTCTGTCTACTGTCTCTGTCTGTCTGTCTGTCTGTTCTGTGCTGTCTGTCTGTCTGTCTGTCTGTCTGTCTGTCTCTGTCTGTCTGTCTGTCTGTCTGTCTGTCTGTCTGTCTGTCTCTCTCTCCTCTCCTCTCCCTCTCTCTCCTCTCTCTCCTCTCTCTCTCCTCTCGCTCTCTCTCTCTCTCTCATCCTCTCTCTCTCTCTCTCTCTCTCTCTCTCTCTCTCTCTCTCTCCTCGCTCTCTCCTCTCGCTCTCGCTCTCTCTCTCTTTCTCTTTCTCTCTCTTTCCCAATCTAAATGTTGGCAACATGAAAGGCGCATAGTTGTAGAATTCTCTGCGGCTGCAGCTGCTTCAATCTGAAAACACTGAGCATCACCAGAATCACTGTATATCGGTCAGCCAGCCAGTTGGCCAGCCAGAATGAAAACTAAAAGCATTTAGTCTTCCTACAGCTCTAGGAAGCTTGAAAATACATGCTTGTGGCAATCACACACCCATTGCTATAATACTACACCATCTAAACATATTTTTGTTTTGTGCCAAACGCCTTGTTTTGCTGCAAGCTGGTATCTATACTTTACGCTGTCGCTTTTACAGCAGTGTTCGCTCTGTAGGCTATTTTCATGTGTGTTTATTGACTGCTTAGGTTTTTGTAGCGTTGCTCGATCTGTAGGCTATTTTCGTTTATTTTCATTCTTTATTTTATTTCACTTAAAGTCACGGCGATTTCTGTGTGAAATTATGGCTGTTTTCCACGGGGAGAGCCCACCACTACAAGAGCAGCATCACCCATTACTTTTTTTCTTTACCTGCATATTTGTTTCAATATGATTTTTTCAACAGATGTTTGCCAGAGACAACTCCCTTGTTGCCGTGTGTTCTTTTACGTCGCTTAATAATTATGTGTAGCACACAGGACCTCAGACATCCAAAAGACTAGCACTCAGACCATCACTCATGGTCTAATGGATGAGGGTGAAAAGTTTCAGGCTCAAATAGGGATCAAACCACCGCACACTTGCGACCCAGATTTTCGCTTTCTAGGCAGGCGCATTACTTCTAGACAACGGTCGGTATGTAGGCAATGTCCATTAATATTCATTAACCAGCTTTGTTTTTTTGTAGAATTGTTCATTCTAGTGGCTATATTCATCAGCGCTGCTTTGGCTTTTACAGCATTGCTTGTTCTGTAGCCTATATCTATACGTGTTTATTGACTGCTTAGGAACAATCCAGACAAGTGATAACCGGAGTGTTAGCAACATTGAGAACAATGTGTGTTTTAGTACAAAGAATGTGGAGCTTGCAGTTATAAGTGTTTCATTATTAGGTCATCAGCAAAACAAAACAAAAAAGATACTCATGTAAAAACTTAGCAAAAATGGTAAAAGCTGGGTCAAAAGCAATAAGAAATAAAGAAAACCTAGTAAAGAGGCTGAAAACTTGCTAACAGACTTTAAGGATCCGCAAAGAGAATTAAAACGCAGTTGTAAACTCGTCCATTGCAGTTTTGCTCTTCTATTAGTTGAATTGATTTTCAATGTGTAGGCTGATTCCGAAGTTAAAAGGAACTCGATTCGCCTAACCAGATACTGTTATCAGTGTTTAAAAAAACATAAAACCAACAACCCTCTTGGACTGAAAACGGCATTGACCGATTTACAGAAGCCGTTTTATTATTGATCGCTCTGGTTTTTTGTTGTTTTGGGGGATTTTTCAGCAAGGTTAATATGCTTTTATAATGAATTATGTCATGTTATGTCTGTCTGCCTGCCTGCCATTCTGTTTGTATTTCTGCCTGATTTTCTGTCTGTTTTTTATCTTTTCATCTATCTGTCTGTCTGTCTCTTTATCTATCTATCTACTATCTATCTATCTATCTATCTATCTATCTATCTATCTATCTATCTATCTATCTATCTATCTATCATATCTATCTATCTATCTATCTATCTATTATCTATCTTGTATCTATCTGTCTGTGTGTCTGTGTGTCTGTGTGTCTGTTGTCTGTTGTCTGTGTTGTGTGTGTCTGTGTGTGTCTGTGTGTTGTGTGTCGTGTCTGCTTCTGTCTCGTCTGTCTGTCTTCTCTCTCTCTCTCCTCGTCTCTCTCTCTCTCTCTCTCTCTCTCTCTCTCCTCTCTTCTCTCTCCTCTCTCTCTCTCTCTCTCTCTCTCTCTCTCTCTCTCTCTCTCTCTCTCTCTCTCTCTCTCTCTGTGCCCGCTTCTACTACCATTCCGCGCGTGGGCGATATTCAAGGCACACATTTTCAGAGTTTTCCGCGGCTGCATCTGCTTGAGACTGGAAGGAATAAGTATCACCAACTTCACAGTTAGCCAGTCAGCCAGCCACCAACCATACTGCGAGCTGAACAACTAGCCAGCCTACATTTCTAGGAAACTCGAGTGTGTGTACCTGAAATATTCGTCTTCCACCCACGACAGTACGATACGACCTAACAGTATTTCTGGTTGTGTCACATAGTTATTATTGATTCCAACTTGTGCAGCTTTGTTCATTCATACTTTGCTGATAAGTCAAAGCGGTAGGTGTTACTGTATTGTGCTCTCTAGTGTTTATACTGACAGTGCCTTTTAAAAATCACACAAGGATTTTATCATGGTGTGTCAATGAAACAGGACAACGATGTGTGTTTACTTAAGAATATGATGTTGTGATTACAACGATAAGTGATTGAGTATTCTGGGCACATATGCTCTGAAAAAAAAGACTATGGTAAAAGCACCTGTTTGTCCACTAAATCGAATGTCATAATACTTAACTAGGAAAATTAATAAATCTGCATCTAGAAAAGAAGAAAAAGACACATAGTTACTCGGAAACAGGTTGGCTACTAGTAACAAAAAAGAAGGCAATTCATAGGAAACAATACTAGACAGAACAGTTACAAGGAAACAGGTTTGAAAACGTGATAAGAGGTTTCACGTAACAGTAGAGTGATAGGCAGTGAAATGATTTGCATAGGTGAAACGCTATAGTGCCCTTTTGTTTTGTTTTGTTTTGTTTTGTTTTGTTGAATGATAGTCAATGTGTGGGAAGATCTCCAAATCAAAGATACACAAAACATCTTAACCTCACCAGAGTTTTCAAAACAAAATAAATCAGAAATCAAAACGTCAGCAATTTTTGCAATTTTTTCTATTGACTCAACAGTCAAATTTTCGACCTTTTAAAGACAGTAAGAAAAAAAAGGTAAATCTCATTGTCTGTCTCTATTGATTTTTGTCTTTGTTTCTTTGCCTATCTTTCCGTCCATCCGTCCGTCCGTCCATCTGTCTGTTTGTTTGTTTGTCTGTATGTCTGTCAGTAAACCTTCCTCTGTCTATTTGTATCTGACTCTGTTTCTCTGTCTGTCTCTATCTGTCTGTCTGTCTGTCTGTCTCTGTCTTTGTCTCTGTCTCTGTGTGTCTCTGTGTGTCTGTGTGTCTGTCTGTGTGTCTTGTGTCTGTGTGTCTGTGTGTTCTGTGTGTCTGTCTGTCTCTGTGTCTCTTCTGTCTCTGTCTGTCTTGTCTCCTCTTCTCTCTTGTCTCTCTCTCTCTCTCCTCATTCTCTCTCTCCTCTCTCTCTTCTCTCTCTCTCCTCTCTCTCTCTCTCTCTCTCTCTCTCTCTCTCTCTCTCTCTCCTCTCCTCTCTCTCTCTCTCTCTCTCTCTCTCTCTCTCTCTACGCGTGCGCAACAATACTGCAACCACACATTTCTAGAATCGTCTGCGGCTGTAGCTGCAGCTGCTCCAGTCTCAAAACAGTAAATATCACCAACCAGTCTTTAAGTCAGCCAGCCAGCCAGCCAGCCAACCAGCCAGCCAGCCAGCCAGCCAACTAGACTGCGAGCTAAACAACCAGTCATCTACAGTTCCGGGAAACGCAAGTGCGCTTATTGTGTTTTTGTCGTCATTCACCAACCAAAATACGACACCATATGAGAATATTCTGTTTTGGTCGCAAACGTGTTGTGCACCTATTTTTTTGCGTTTTTCATTACAAGAAATAAGCCACAGATCTTTTCATTCTCTT
Organism: Stramonita haemastoma; assembly: GCA_030674155.1. Taxonomy (NCBI): domain Eukaryota; kingdom Metazoa; phylum Mollusca; class Gastropoda; order Neogastropoda; family Muricidae; genus Stramonita; species Stramonita haemastoma. The sequence goes on along the minus strand of CM060318.1, from coordinate 55,325,429 downwards.
CGATGTACAGATGGTGCCCGCGATGTGACTGCTCTTTTAGAATTTTTTTTAAAGTGATATTTTCAGTGTGCAAGATTGAAAATAGTGCGTTTTCTATTACATGTTATATGGTGACAGTGGGGATAAGTGATAAAATTGACTTAACTGCAGCGTATGCACACAAGGATTGGATGTTTATAAAAAATAAGAAAAAGCTCATGAGTGCAAATTCCATTATCCTGGAAATAAAAGAATTAAAAATTAAACGGTGCTGTCAGTGACAAGTGTTTTATGATTCTGGACTTGCAGACGACTTTAAAAAGAGACAATAATAAACACTAGGTAAAAAGTTACTTTAGGCAATAGCGAAAACAAGTACACAAACAAAAAGTAAGAAACTAGTGTCACAACATGAGAAAATATTTCAAATAACTGCAGAGTGAGACGATGTGTTAGAGTCTGTCTAACAAGTGTCAACGACTCTATTATAGGTGGGGATTTTTTGCTTTCTTATTTAGATTAATTGTCAGTTCAACTGATTGCCAGATCAATCAATTGTCCGTGATTGCCAGTTGAGTTAATGGTCAGTGTGTTGAATTCATTGCCCATGTGATGTCTGGCTTCTGAATCAAATGAATATAACACACCTTACGCTCAAAAGTTATTGGAAAAAAACTGTATAAAAACGCCATTAACCGAATTGTATCAGTCGTTTTGATAGTGATTGATCTGGGTTTTTTGTTTTATTGTTGTTGATGAGGATATTTTGGTAGCTTTTCAACACAGTAAGTAAAACACCTAATATAAAACAATCTGTTTTCTCTGTCTGTCTGCCTATCTTTCTCTGTTTCTGTGTGTGACTTGGTTTGTTTTGTTTCTCTCTCTCTCTCTCTTCTCTCTCCTCTCTCTCTCTCTCTCTCTTCTCTCTCTCTCTCTCTCTCCTCTCTCCTCTCTCTCTCCTCCTCTCTCTCCCTCTCTCTCCTCCTCTCTTCTCTCCTCTCTCTCTCTCTCCCTTCTTCTCTCCTCTCTCTCCTCTCTCTCTCTCTCTTTCTCTTTCTCTCCCTCTCTCTCTGTATGTATGTATGTATGTATGTATGTATGTATGTATGTATGTATGTATGTATGTATGTATGTATGTATGTATGTATGTATGTATGTATGTATGTATGTATGTATGTATGCATATGCATATGCATATATGTGTGTGTGTGTGTGCGCGCGCGCGTCCGCAAGCACGTGTTTTTTTTTAAATGCCAGTAAGATCACGAAGTTTCTCCAAAATAATGAAAAAGCGTCTAAGTACAATCGTATTATCGGAAACATCTATGTATATGTACCAAACGAGAATACAATCCATACTTTCTTGTTTTCAGACTCTCAGAATGTCTCCCACATCAATGAAATCGTTATCCCGATCTGGATCTGTTGCGGTCTTGTTGCTGATGTTGCTGCCCCTGATGATGTTGCTTCTTCTTCTCCTAGTCGTCTCCCCTTCTGAAGGCCGAAGGGTAATAACCTTATGTGTTTATGTGCCTGGAAGTAGGTGGGGGGTGGAGGGGGAGGAAAGGGGTTGGTGTGTGTGTGTGTTGTGTGTGTGTGTGTGTGTGTGTGTGTGTGTGTGTTGAGTTGTGGTGATGTTGTGTTGTGTGTTGTTGTTGTATATTATATTGTGTGTATTTTGTATTTTGAGATATAGTTATATATATATATAATAATGTGTGTGTGTGGGGGGGGTGTAGTGTAGGTGTAGGTGTAGTGTGTGGGTGTGGGGGGGGGGGGTCTTTTTTTTTCGTAGCCACTTAAAATTCCATCTGCCTCTTTCCTGTTGATCCCAATCTGTTTCTGTTCTTTTTTGTTTTTGTTTTTTGTCGCCTCATTTTTTTGGCAGTGTTTTCTCTGCTTTCTTGCTTGTCTCCGTCTTTCTCTCTCTTTCTGTCTCTGTTTCTGTGAACTCTCTTGTCACTGTCTCTCT
>CM060318.1:55308478-55313478 GCA_030674155.1 Stramonita haemastoma | reverse complement strand
TTGATTTTTGCGACGCTGAAGCCTTTTATTAACATGTTCTTGTTTTCGGGAATTCGTAAAAGGTTTGTCCTTTATCCATGAAAAGCTCCATGTATGAGAACCTGTATTTTCTGTTAAAGGAGAAAAACGTTCTCGTAGTTGGAATATGGAAGCGACTTGAAAACACTTGTTCGCGCAAAATTTTCATTCAGTGTTTGCTGTCTCAGTGAGTTTAGTAGTGTGAGGAGATAGATAAAGAGGTGCATGGTCTGGGTGACTTCTGGCTACTAGCTAGGGCAAACTACAACAGCTTACATACTCTGTGCATTCAGTAGGATAGAGTGCCTAGTGTGGGTGACCTCTGGCTGATAGCTAGGGAAAACTACTACAACAGTTTCCATACTCTGTGCATTCCCATCAATCGTAGCACCATCTGTGTAGCTGGTCTACTCTTCTGTAAAAGATGGATGATTTTATAGTATTTTTTTTTATATCGTTTGATATTTTTTTTATTCTTGGATCATAAATAAGCTCTCGTGTAATTATTTTACATCTATTCCCCATGTGCATGCAGTTTTGTAAATTTGATTACCCAATTCCACCTACACAATAGCCAAAGTGGGAACAGGCTTTAATGTATATTCAAGATGTTCTGCGTACATTCACACAAGGACATTTATTTTGTAGTCTCATTCAAGCGCTTTAGGGGAAGTGAAGTCGATACTTGGTGTTAACTCCAGGGAAAAATACTCCCCTTAAACTGGCACCTCGGTTATGAATCAAACTAGGCTCGAACCCAGATCGTCGGATTCCGAGCCCACACTCCAACCGCCAGGCTCCAAACGAGTGGGTTTTGAAATTATGCACAAGATTTCATGTGTGTGATTGCACACGAGATTGTGTTTTCTTTCACTGTTAGGACTATTTGTAGTAGTACGCTCTAACTATCTTGAGGCAATGGCTGCGCTTTCTTTGGCCACACTAGTCTTGTTTCGAACAACATCAACAATGGCTAAGCAGACCAGCCTGTGCGTGCATGGCAGTCTCTGCCATAGTTGCTGCAAACAAAATGGAACAAAAGGGTTTTGTTGTCTAGTCTAAGACACCAGCATCATAATAACATAGAGTCCACTGCTAGATCTCAAACAGAAAAACTCCTCGCAGACACAAACCTCAGCCCTCCAAGATTTCTTCAGATCTGAAATAAACGGTACAACTACTGCCCGGGAAATCCTGCTGTAAAAATTAAATAAACATATCTATGACTAAGTAATTCATTTGTTCAGCACTTAATTGAGTAAACTATTACGTAAGTAAGGAAGTAAGGAAGGAAGGAAGGAAGGAAGGCAGGCAGGAAGGAAGGAAGAAGGAAGAGAGAAAGGAAGGAAGAAGAAGGAAGGAAGGAGGAAGAAGAAAGGAAGGAAGAAGGAAGGAAGGAAGGAAGGAAGGAAGTATAGAATACAAAAATATGCAATAATTAAGTAGCTAACTAACCAACTAACTCACAAACTAGTTACATCAATATTTTCTTAATGACAAGACTACAATAGATACCAGCGGACCATTATAGATATAATGTGCTGCCGGCAGCTACTGGTACAACAAGACTATACTATAAAGGACTGATGACCCGAATAGAGCAAAATCCAGCTGCAGACTCCCATCTCTCTCTGTCTCTCTGTCTCTGTCTCTGTCTGTCTGTGTCTGTCTGTCTGTCTGTCTGCTGTCGTCTGTCTTCTGTCTGTCTGTCTGTCTGTCTGTCTCTGTCTGTCTCTGTCTGTCTGTCTGTCTCTGTCGTCTGTCTGTCTGTCTGTCTGTCTGTCTGTCTGTCTGTCTGTCTGTCTGTCTCTCTCTCTCTCTCTCTCTCTCTCTCTCTCTCTCTCTCTCTCTCTCTCTCTCTCTCTCTCTCTCTCTCTCTCTCTCCTCTCTCTCCTCTCTCTCTCTCTCTCTCTCTCTCTCTCTCTCTCTCTGTCTCTCTGTCTCTCTGTCTCTCTTTCTCTAGCTCTGTCCCTCTGTTTCTGTGTGCGTGCGTGTGTGTATGTGCGCACGCACGCGTGTGCGTGTGTGTATGTGTGTGTGTGTGTGCGTTTGTGCGTGCGTGCGGTTTTGGCTGCCCGCCTGCCTGCCTGCCTCTGTGTGTGTGTAAAACTTTAATTAATACTGCAAGTCAAGCACTTTCAGACTTCATAGGGCCTTATTGACAGTCTGAGGACATTATCCCGAAAACGCGTGACAGCCAGCCATCGTGAAAAGTTCATTTTACTCCTTACATTAAATGTTAGACCGTGAAAGACTCGGATTACACAGATCCAATGCAGCGAACCCAAATAAGTTTCCTTGTATAGGTAGTGTAGGGTGTATCCAAACCATTAGCGATCCACCATTAGATAGAGCAAAGAAACTCCCACTCCTTTTTCTTTGAACAGACACGAGTGTGATCACGAATACAGATTAAAATTGAGGCGAGAAACCCAGCTACTCTTGTGTTAAATCCAGCAGCCTCAAGACACACTTTTTTACCAACCTAAGATCTTGCCCAGCTGTTAATCTAATATACATAAAAACTATAATATAATAATAAACAATAACTAATAAATATATAATATATATATATATATATATATATATATATATATATAATAATATATATATATATATAAATTATATAATGATTATATATATATGTAATAGATAATAGATATTAATATATATATAATAATAGATATATAGATAATATATAATAATAATAATATATAATATATATATAGATAGATATAATAATAATAATAATAGATTATATAATCTCCATCTCGCCATTTAAGTGTTTTGCCTTGTGTGTGTGTGTGTATGTGTGTGTGTGTGTGTGCGTGTGTGGGCGTGTGTGCGTGTGTTGTGCAGTGGTGTTTTGTGCTTTTTCCTTCTTCATTTCTAGGGTAATGGAATAAGCATCCAGTCCTGGCGTGTACCCATTTTTGTAGATTTTGTCATCTACTCCACTAGTACATAATGGCCTACACTTTCGAAAAGCGGAGCAGGTTTTAATTTATGTGTTAGAAGTTCGGCATGCATTCACGCACAGGAACTCTGTGTGTGTTTTGGGGGAAGGTTATATCTGCGCTGCGGGCGCGTGTGTGTGTGTGTGTGTTGTGTGTGTGTGTGTGTGTGTGTGTGTGTGTGTGTGTGTGTGTGTGTCTGTGTCTGTGTCTGTGTCTGTGTCTGTGTCTGTGTCTGTGTCTCTGTGTCTGTGTCTGTGTGTGTGTGTCTTCTTTAAGTCTATCACTAAAGTGATACTAACAGTTCTGTGTTGGTGTGGTGTGTGTGTGTCTTATGTGTTTGTGTTGTGATGTGGTTGTGTGTGTGTGGTTGTGTGTGAATGTGTGTGTGTGTGTGTGTGTGTGTGTGTGTGTTGTGTGTGTGGGCGCGCATATTCCTATTTGTTAAAATTCTGTTTTTTACTGATTGCATCTGTATAAACAAGTTGGATGCAAACGCTTTGATTAGTTGTCGCAAGATAATTATAGTGTTGTATATTTCCTTAGCCCCTGTTTTCTTTTTAGTAAGATAGTATCCGATCAAAAGTATAAATAGTTAAAAATATTATAATTTTTGTTTATTTTAGTGTTGTTTTATAGCCAGAAGAGAAACTTTGCAAATTTAATGAATAATATTTGTTTTCAGATGAAAAAAATCAATTGAATAAGCCATTGTTCTTATCACAAGACAGTGATACAAGAGGTGCATTCCGATAAGAGCTGAATGATTGTACCGTTTCCATTTAAAAAAATAATTATATGTATTCTTGTGTTTGATTCCTTTCAATAAACTAATGATTCCTTTAGAAGGGGGCTTTCCTTTTCTAAAATGAAAAAAGGTATATATATAAATATATATATAAATATATATATATATAAAAAATATAATATATATATATATATATATATATATATATAAGTTAGTGAGGGTGCCATTGGTGCTAGGAATGTATGTTGCAATATGGAAGAAGTTTTGAGTCAATACCTCGGCAGCTTCGACATTTTCACTTACTTTGTATAAGGGCAAAAATTCACAGCAATACTGTTTCATTATCATTGTCAGTGTACTATTATGTATGTTTGTTTTTAGTAAGTAAATTTCATTGGGGTTTTTGTTGCAATTTTAACGAATGCTATCATGGATAATTATGAATGATGACTTCTAACATCAGTGTGCAAAAGTTAATGTTGACGGAAAATGAGCCCTGTTATAAAAAAAATACACAAGCAATCTCGATCATTCACATGATGCAGTCACGTTGACATTCTACTGAGTTTATGTCTTTCACCTTTCATATTGCTGTAATGTAAGGGCAACGTTGGCAAGTTGTGTCAAATCTCAAATAATGTTCCTATATTGACAAAAGTCATGAAGAAAAAGGTATTCCAATTTCAAATTTTGAAGCTTGTGTTTTTGTTTCATTACTTTCTTGTAACCATTTTGACATTTTGTGTAGGATTTGTATTTTGTTCCACAGCAGCGAGTGGTACAGGGTAAAACAATGTCAAACTACAAAGCTTAAGTAAACTCTAAGATGTTAAAGGGCGAGGTGTTTTCGTTGTGTTGCTATAATATTTTCCCATCATTCTCGCGAAGTCTTTTCGGTAAATAATTTCTCTTTAAAAATGTACTTTTTAAAAGATGTTTTCCTTCTATTTAGACATTGATTGCTTCACATATTTTAAAAAAAAGTTTTTACTTATTTTTACATTTTTTATAGTTTCATCTTATTTTATCTGTTTATTTCGTTGTCTCTTATTTTAATTGTGTTTCGGCTTTTATCAGCTTTGAGTAAAATGTAGCAACGAAGAGTTTAATGATTGAGTTTTAGCATTGGCTACGTTAAGAATTGACAGCTTATCACTCAAATTTAACAAAATAACAGATTTTACATGAAATATTCACTTTCCCTGTAAAGTAAGGTTAATTTATGCATTCTACTTTTGTACTGCACTTATAATGCTTAAAAGTCCTTTGGATGAGGCTAT
>CM060318.1:55300978-55303478 GCA_030674155.1 Stramonita haemastoma | reverse complement strand
CTCATCCGAAGGACTTTTGGGGAGAGTGGAGTCAGCGCTGATGTTAACTCCAGGAGAAAAATCTCCTCGACCGGACTTGAGAGAGAGAGAGAAGAGAGAGAGAGAGAGAGAGAGAGAGAGAGAGAGAGAGAGAGAGAGAGAGAGAGAGAGAGAGAGAGAGGAGAGAGAGAGAGAGAGGGAGAGAGAGAGGAGAGAGAGAGAGAGAGAGAGAGAGAGAGAGAGAGAGAGAGAGAGAGAGAGAGAGAGAGAGAGAGAGAGAGAGAGAGAGAGAGAGAGAGAGAGAGAGAGAGAGAGAGAGAGAGAGAGGAGAATAGGACAGACAGACAGACGTCAAGAGAGGCAGGTAGAGAAAGAGAGGTAGAGAGAGAAACAGAGACAGAGACAGAGACAGACAGAGACAGACAGAGACAAACAGAGAGAAACAGAGAGACAGAGAAAGACACAGACAGAGAGACAGAGAGAGACAGAGAGGCAATGGAAGCAGCCCCTTGTGTTATCAGCATACTCTGTCGCCCTGGCAACGTCTCACAACGGACAAAGCCTCTGATATCTGGTCATATAGCATGCTGCTGCTATCCACTATCACAAGGAGAGAATCAGCTTGTTAGCACAGGGGGGGAGAAGAGGTATGAGTGTGGGGAGCCGGAGGAGGCTGGGGGAGAGAGAGAGAGAGAGGGGAGGGGGGGAGAGAGGGAGAGAGAGAGAGAGAGAGAGAGAGAGAGAGAGAGAGAGAGAGAGAGAGAGAGGAGAGAGAGAGAACAGAGAGAGAGAGAGAGAGAGAGAGAGAGAGAGAGAGAGAGAGAGAGAGAGAGAGAGAGAGAGAGAGAGAGAGACAGAGAGAGAGAGAGACAATGACAATGACAATGACAATGACAATGACAGTGACAAAGATTTATTGCGTCAGGTTTTTCAACCCATTCACAAAGGGTAGATGGGGGAGGGGACCGAAATCGAAAGATACAACAACAAAATTTCAACTCTGTACAACATCAACGATTCTTCGCGATTGGTAACCGAAACGCGGTATTGTTTATAATAGTTTATGTGGATGTCACTGGTAATAACCGATGTCGTAGCAGGGACCGTGGAACTTTCACAGAGCGGCATTAGCGGTGTGGTTGTACTTCTGGCTGGTCACTGGACGTGTCCGGAAGACTTCCGTCTTCATTTGCTTCCTTTAATGACTGGAAGCCCCTGTCCATTGAGTCTGCAAATTGCTGAAAAAGTTCCATCAACATCCTGCGTGACACAGGGGTGCTGTTTCCTGATTCATCGATGGCATTTGTTTCGAATGGTTCCGCTCTATGGCTGTTCTCTGTCGCATCTTCTGTAGAGATGTGCTCTGTCAGTGTCACAGGCGGTATTGTTGGCGCCTCACTGCTCACAGTCATGACATCTTCATCGACAATATCCTTGTCAGTGTCAGAGTGGCAACTCCAGTCCTCAAGCGCCAACTCGTGCGGTTGCACTGTCACTGACACTGGGTCAACATCAGGCATGCATGTCGGAGAAGAGACGGCTTGCCGTGTTGCACGTGTGGATTTAGCAGTGCAGCGAGGAGGGCCAGTGGGCGTGTCATCTTTGAACGTGTCCATGGCAATTTCATTTTCAGTGTTATAAAACAAACTTGGGGGCGTGGGGAGAAACAAATTCGAAGGGGAGACAGAATGTTCACGTTGTTTCTCCATTAAACTGACCTTATGTGTCTCCATTCTCCTTTTGTCCCTAGCAATTTGCGCTGCCCCTTTCTTACGATACACAACGCTGTCACTCTGGCTGTGTGTAGCAGGATGCCGGTGGGCCGGCGACAGGCGCAACACTATCATAGTTTGGTTCTCTCTGCCGTCGATTTTGTACGATGTGAGAGACATTTCCTGCAGGAAGGTGTTCAAAACCGTTTCTAGAGAAGATGGTAGTCCCGTCACCGGCATACTGGAGGTCTTTCTGGTAGAAAATAGGAAATTTCTTTTCTCACTTCTGAAACCACGTCTTGCTGGTAGCCAAGCAAGGGAAGCCACTCGAGAGAGAGAGAGAGACAAGGCAAGGCAAGGCAAGGCAAGGCAAGGCAAAGTATTTTATTCGAGGATAATAGATAAGCACTCGTGTGCTTTTTTACATCCAGTCCCCGCCCTTTTCAGGGATACATCAAGATGAAAAGATACTAAACAATAAAATTTTACGCAGTACCAAGCAACACACAAGAACAAAGACACTATATATAATAAGGTAATAAAAATGCACTCGATCAGAAGACAAGAGAGAGAGAGAGAGAGAGAGAGAGAGAAGAGAGAGAGAGAGAGAGAGAGGAGAGAGAGAGAGAGAGAGAGAGAGAGAGAGGAGAGAGAGAGAGAGAGAGAGAGAGAGAGAGAGAGAGAGAGGAGAGAGAGAGAGAGAGAGAGAGGAGAGAGAGAGAGAGAGAGAGAGAGAGAGAGAGAGAGAGAGAGAGAGAGAGAGAGAGATTCAGACTTTTACTGTACATCGGCCTTAGGCAACAATACAA
>CM060318.1:55290978-55293478 GCA_030674155.1 Stramonita haemastoma | reverse complement strand
ATTTGATCTCAAACACAAACCATATAATTATTTGCAGCAAGGATTTGCTAGTATTGTTGAACGAAACTTCGTTTTGCACAATTGGAGATAGCGATGATGATGATAATGATAATTGTGATAACGACACTATACATTTTAGAAATCTGTTTAGTAGGTGAATAACTAGTTTCAAAATCTACTGCGTTATTCGAGCTGTGTGTACGTAGGGTGGTGTCAGGTTTTGTTATCGATGTTTCGTTTTTGCTTGCTTTTGAGTTTTTATCGTTTTGTCCTGTTTCAAAAAAGTATACTGAATTCTTACGTGACATACAGGTTTTTCCCGTGTATACATAATCTTCTAATCCTTGTACATGCAAAGGGGATATGTTTTTGATGATCTGTGGTAAAATTTGGATGAGAAGATAGCAAATAGAAAAACCTTTTATCCGTCATGCATGTACGAAATTAGAACTTGCAACCGTAACTCCAAGTTTATTAGTATAAAAACCATTTCGACTTTCCTAAGCATTAATGCGGTTCGATTCATCACCGTTTGTCCTGCATCTTGATCATGATCATGTTCATTGTTCATTTGTTTGTTTCAGTGTTTTTCATACCATGCCACGACACATGAATGTCTTTTGATTGAAGTCCAACATAATTTTAAACTTCGTAACCTAAGTTAAATTTCGGTTTAAATGTAGCTGGCTATTTTTTTGCACGTGCATAGTTGCTATGTTGGCCAGACTAAAAGCTTGTTTTCTTACTGGTTTAAACAAAAATGCCACAGTCTACGTTAAAAGGTTGTTATGCTTTATGAATGGTGTGATCAATGTGTCTTCACCCATGACACACAACATTACTGCTTGTACTCTCCTTTAAAGGATAAGGAGAATCTTGAAGTCAGAGTTTGGCTGCTGATAATATATTAAGATGAAACACTAGAAACGATTGATATACGCAAACTATCTATCCTTTGTGTTCTAACAGTCTCGTGGGGATTCCCAGATGAGATGAGTAGGACATAACACATTATTCTAGGTGACTTCTGGGGAACGTCTAACAGCACGTTTGTCAGAAAATCTTGTCCTGATACATACAACCTTTGTGTCACATTTCTCCTCAGCACATTAATAGAGTTACAGATTGATAGATCTATTGTTTTTAATCTCAGACAGTTGGGTTATTTTCATCAACAAAATTAACAGTAATAAAGTGATGATGGTATTTTCTTGCGTTCATTTTGTTTGTGCTCAAATGTCTTTGTTCTATAACTTTTTTCTTCGCTTTATTTTTTCTCTGTTTTTTTCCATTTTTTGTCTACGGCTGCGTGTCAGTGCAGCCCTCTACTTTTCTGTCCTCAGCCTGTTGTATCCCCCTCTTATTAATTTTGATCTTATAGTGTGTGTGTGTGTGTGTGTGTGTGTGTGTTGTGTGTTGTGTGTGTGCGGCTGGCGGCGCGCCCGGCGTGTGTGTGTTGTGTGTGTGTGGCTGCGGTGCGTCGTCTGTGTGTGTATACATGTTCTGGGTACAGCGCCAGTGGTTATGTTTAAAGCATTAAATGTACGTAAAAGTGTGCCATGTCAGCAAACAACCACATATATGGACAGTGAGGCAGATGTTGCACAACATCCGTGAATAACTGCATGCTATCTAAAACTGAATTTTTTTCATAAATTAAACAAAATAAGGTTTTTAAGGGTCGATCTGAGCAGAGGAAAACAAAAAAGTACAAACGTGGAGTTAAGTAAAATGAAACGTAATTTTTTTTTTTTTAAATCACAACCCCGCCGAACAAATAAAAGACAAAAACAGATTTTAAACGTACGACATATAAAGGTTAATCTCGTTAATTCGAATAAAAATTGTAGAAGAGATTAAAACATGAACTAAAATACATATCAAATTACGACTTTACGGCTTCCTTCCTCCCTTTCTTGTTGTAAAGTTTAATCCTACTATACAAACACTTCAGTTTTTTAGCATCTCTTTATTTCTCATTATCCTTTTTCTCTGAAATAAGGTTTCCTGCTTTCCCAGTTTTCATTCCATTAAGCCGTCTCCCTGTCACACCGATTGTTTGCCGATCTTTCGACTCCTGTTCATGGCTAAATTGCATTTAAAGGAGCTGTTTCAACTACGAGTTTTCAGTCCCATAATTCTTGACGTACAAAGCCCAGGAGTTCAAACCATTCCCGGCGCTTTATACATCAAGGAAGATGGGACTGAAAAGCTCTAAGTTAAAATCATGAGCCAAAGAAATTGAGGAAGAAGAAGAGATGGACGACGAGGAAGAGGATGATAGTGGAAGAGGAGGAAGGAAGAGGAGGAAGAGGAAGGGGAAAAAGGAAGAAAAAGACGAAGGAAGAAAGGCAAGGCTGAAGAAAATGGAGGAAAGTGAAGATGTATGGGAGATAACTTGAAGGAAAAGTATCACTTAGGGAGATATAAACTGACTGAAACGGTAGAAGAGGCAGAAAAGACATAAAAAAGCAAAGTAGGCCTCAAATCTGAGTCATAG
>CM060318.1:55265978-55283478 GCA_030674155.1 Stramonita haemastoma | reverse complement strand
GTTGTGTGTGTGTGTGTGTGTGTGTGTGTTGTGTTTGTGTGTGTGGTGTGTGGGTTGTGTGTTGTTTGTGTGTTTGTGTGTGTATTTGATGTGTACGTGTGTACGTGTGCACATGCACTTGCAGCATGCGTAGATGTGAGCATCCTTGCGTGTGATAGCATTCTAATGCATGTTGTTGTTGTTATTGTTATTATTATTATTGTTATTATTTTTATTATTATTATATTAATTGTTTTGTTATTATTATTATATTATTATTATTATTATTATTATTATTATTATTATTATTATTATATTATTATTCATTATTATTATTATTATTATTATTATTATTTTCATTATATTAATTATATTATATTCATATTATATTATATATCATTTATATCATCATCATCATTATCATTATTATCATTATCATTATTATTATTTATGTTGTTTTGTATTATTTTTAGTTATTATTATTATTATTATTTATTATTATTATTATTATTATTATTATTATTATTATTATTATTATTATTATTATTATTATTATTATTATTATTATTATTATTATTATTATTATATTATTATTATTATTTTATTATTATTATTATTATCATTATTATTATTATTATCATCATCATCATTATTATTATATTATCATCACCTTCATTATCATTATCATTCTAATCGTAGTAGTAGTAGTAATAGTAGTAGTAGTAGTAGTAGTAGTAGTAGTAGTAGTAGTAGTAGTAGTAGAGTAGTAGTAGTAGTGTAGTAGTAGTAGTATAGTAATGTGTTGTTGTTGTTGTCGTTGTTGTTGTTGTTATTCTTACTATGTTCTACTATCATAATTCTTCATGGTTATGACTTTCATCATTATCACTACGATGATTGCTTTCGTCAGTATCGTAATTCTACTGTCTTTATTACCATCAATGTCACCATTGTCATCATGTTTTATGAGCGACTTGTACAGGCGACTTCTGGTAATAACTCTCTCTCACTATATTAATGATACCGAATCTTCAGACAGACAAACGCAAAGTTATGACAGGAGATGAGATTATAAAACAAGGAAGTAGACATTTCTCACTTTACCTATAGTTTTTTTCTTCATAAATCCCAACTTTCTCTTTCCTAAATTAGACATTACCAGACTCCAAGAACCGCACTCGGGACTCCTCCTCTCCTCTCCTCCTCCTCCTCCTCCTCCTCCGTGCACACAGGCTAGCCAAACACCCACACTGCCATGTCTACGAGCAAGGACACTGCCACCCCAGGCCCCAACCGACCCAACACCCAGGGAGGACCCAGAGTGCTCTTCAGTCGAGAACACACCATCGTGGAAGAGAAGGACGACAACCGGCGGTTTCTCTACACCTCCCAAAGCACCCGAGGTCAGGCCACCCGCCTCAAGTCCGCGCGGGGGAGGACAAAGGTTCCAAATCCCGACAAGCTGTCCACAAACCCTTATCCTGCCTCTCGGAAGAAGAACGCAGTCGTCGAGTGATGGAGTGTTCTTTATGCGAGGGCGTCTTCACCGAACCCAAGGTCTTCTGCTGTACGCGTCTTTGCAAGAAATGCCTTCAGGGCCACATCGATATTTCTGAGCTGGACAGCAAGATTTTCTGTTTGGTCTGCCGCGGGGAGGTTGAGGTACCGGACAAGACCCAGCCGCGAGACACGTGGGCTGACCAGTTCCGGACAGATCTGTTTCTTCAGAGGCTTCAGGAGATCTCTCAGCAGCTGAAGGAGAAGCATGAGTGCTTCGTGTGCCAGACCTCTAAGAACAAGAAGACGGAGTCGACGACGTACTGTTTCGATTGTGACACGTATTACTGTGAGGCGTGTAACGTTATGCATCTTCAGTTACGTGGGCTGACGTCCCATTGCACGTCAGACCTGTCCTGCTTGAAGGCTCAGGACATTATGTCGAGACGGCGTGTGTTCTGTGAGGCGCACAGGGACAGACATATCGAGTGTTACTGCAACAAGTGTCAGGCTCTGCTGTGTCACGACTGCGTGGAAGAGAGTCATAGAAAGTGTCCTGTGGTTCGAGCACAGCAGGTGAGTGGGGAGAGAAAGAGACAGACAGAGCGACAGACAGACAGACAGACTGACTGACAGACAGACAGACAGACAGACAGACAGACAGACAAACAGACTGACAGAGAGACAGACAGACAGAAGTGACAGACAGACTGCAAGAGAGACAGACATACAGGCAGAAGTGACAGACAGACTGACAGACAGAGATACACGGACAGACATGCAGAGACACAGAAACAGGCACACATACACACAGATAGAAAGGAAAGGACAGAAACATAAATAGACATAATTATGGACACATACACAGACAGACAGACACACAAATACACAGACAGACACATAACCGACATTACATGTAATCTTAATCTTTCTTCCGTCCCCATTATCTGTCTCATATAACTTTTTGGTGGATAGATGTCAAAACACACACACACACACACACACACACACACACACACACACACACACACACACACACACACATACACACACACACACACACACACACACACACACACACACACACACACACACACACACAAAATAGCACACAAACACACACACACAACACACAATTAAAGAAATATGTCTAGAGAAGCATACACGTGGATAGAAATGCTATTGGACGAATTATCTACAAAATACTAATGATGTCCCCAAATCAACTTTTGGAACACCACTGCACATTTTCTTGGATGCTTACGCCTAGCCTTTTTGCATGGCCTTTTTGTATTACTAAACACATTAGGTCACAAAAGCACAACAAATAAGCAAACGTCTTAAGACAAACAAACTGATAACCCCGAAATAACCAGACAATACACCCTGCTGCTTTGTGTTCTTCGAATCAAATTTCACGTCAATAAGGTGACGGTAAGAAAATCTGAAGCATCGAATAGCATTATCAGGAACAAAACACAGCTACAAGGAATTGATAACAACAGCACAGAGCAAAGAAAGACAGGAACAAAACAAACACCACGCAAGCAAACAAACAAAAAGACAGAGCAATACTTTTGGCTTAGTCTAATCTATAGAGATTGTGTGTTTGTGTGTTGTTGTTTTTCTTGTGTGTGTGTGTGTGTGTGTGTGTGTGTGTGTGTGTGTGTGTGTGTGTGTGTGTGTGTGTGTGTGTGTGTGTGTGTGTGTGTGTGTGTGTGTGTTTTGTGTGTGTGTGATTCTTTTATTTTGATGATAATGGAATAAGCATTCATATGCTTTTTTTTTACATCCAGTCACCATGTGTATGCAGTTTTTGTAGGTTTTATGTCATCTGTTCCCACTGGCACACGATGGCCTATTCTTATGAACAGTGGAACAGGATTTAATGTGTGGGCAAGATGTTCTGCGTGCGATCGCTCACAGGGCCGCGATTTATGGTCTCATCCGAAGGACTTGTGGGGAGAGTGGAGTCGGCACTGATATCAACTCCAGGAGAAAAATCCCTCGAACGGGAATCAATCAATCAATCAAATTTTTTATTTCCAGATGGTACGTGCGTGTGTGGGTGCGTGCGTGCGTGCGTACGCGCATGCTCATTTGTGCTTGTCCTTGTACCTACCTGCATGTATGTGTTTCAAAGTCTTTTTTTCATATTCGAATGATACGTCCATTAAGCAGAATGTTTCATTTTCATCATTTAAACACATCGTATAATATGCTAGAAAGAATGCAACTTCTTATCCTATCACTCTTTTATGAATCAGTGTCATAACCAAGAGCATCGTCAGAGGGCACATGAGGCTCGCGTTTGTCGTCAGTTTTCTCCAGGCTGGTCTGTCTTCAGCAATTTGTAGCAACAACCCCATAATTATGTCGAGGCCAGTTCACTCTTTGACGTTGTGCGTCCATAAAATCCCTGTCATCATCAACAACAAGAACAGTTATAGCATCAATGGTTATGGTACTACTACTACTACTACTACTACTACTACTACTATACTACTACTACTACTACTACTACTACTACTACTACTACTGCTACTACTACTACTACTACTACTACTACTACTACTACTACTACTACTACTCCTACTCTACTACTACTACTACTACTCCTACTACTACTACTGCTACAACTACTACAACTACTGCTACTACTACTACTACTACTACTACTATACTACTACTACTACTACTACTACTACTACTACTACTACTATCAAAATAATAATGATGCATGCGCGCCCGCGCGCTCGCGATTTTGTGTGTATGTGTGTGTGCGGGGGTAAGTAGGCTAAGTAAGTAAGTCTTCCATTTTAACGTCTTTCCACTTAAAGTGATACCAGACGACCTTAAAACAGGGTGTGTGTGTGTGTGTGTGTGTGTGTGTGTGTGTGTGTGTGTGTGTGTGTGTGTGTGTGTGTGTGTGTGTGTCTGTGTCTGTGTCTGTGTGTGTGTGTGTGTGTGTGTGTGTGTGTGATCACACGCTCTGCAGACGCACTCGAGAAACTGAGATACTTATCAGCCAAACTGCTGCTACAGGTACTAATAATATTCCTGCTATCATGTGCAGATAGCAGACGAAAAGCGCCAACAGGTCGAAACCTCTAAAGAGGAATTCGACAATGCAATTCGAAGAGCGGAAGAGGAAGATGAACAGCTGCGCGATCGAGGATCCCGGATGCAGTCACGTGTCTCGCAAAGGAAGGAAGAAATTGAAACTGCCTTCAACCGTATTGAGAAAGCGGTAAGTATAGGATTAGGGTTTAGCGAGTAACTAAGATCGTAGCATTTTTTTTTTTTTCATTCTTACCCAGACACGAACATGGAAGAGAAAATAGATCATAGAAAAGTGAGGTAAGGCAATGGTAGAGTTATGCAGGGTAGTGCAGGGTAAGGGCAAGACAAGGCAAGGATGAGCAGGGATGAACAGGAAGCGCAAGGGCAAAGGCAAGGGCAAGGCAAGGCAAACAAGGAAAGCGCATGACAAGGCAAGGCAAGACGAAGCAGGACAAGACGAGACAAGACAACGCAAAAAACAAGGCCAAAGCAAGGCAAAGCAAAGCTAGGCAGTTCACTTGGAGAATAATAATTATTGAGTTAGCCTTGACATGCTATTTTACATCCAGTCCTTTTACCTAAAGAGACTGCCTTGTCTTATTGTGTATTTTCTTGACCTGACTTAGCTTGCCTGGTCTTTATTGTCTGTTCTTGATTTGATTTGTCTTGTCTTGTTTTGAGTCAGCTTGGCTTGTGTTGTTTTGAATTAATTTGTCTTGATCTGAATCCATTTGTCTTGAATCAACTTTTTGTTTTGTTTTGTCTTGACTCAATTTGTCTTTTCTTGTTTTGTTTTCATTTCATTTGCTTCACTTAACTGTTATTTGTCTTGATTTAACTCCATTGGTCTTGACGTAACTTGTCTTAACTTAGTTTGTCAGGATTTAATTTTAATTTATTTTTTAAATTGTATTTATTTATTTATTTATATCAGGGATGATGAAATAAGCACCCATATTCTTCTTTTGCATCCAGTCTCGTATGTATGTAGTTTTGTAAATCTTGTCATCTGTTCCCACTGGTACACGATGCCCTTACCAAAAGCGGAACAGGATTTAACGTGTGCAAAAAAAATTCTGCGTGTCTTGACCTTAGTTTGTCTTGTCTTTCTTAATCCTGAACTTTGTCATAAAATAGCACACGCAAATGCTCCCTGACGAACAGGTGGCAGACCGAAAGAAGAGTCTTCTGGCGGAGATTGAGGATGACGGAGTGCAGGACGGGCGCGGGAACCAGAACAAGCTGGGGCAGCTGCAGGTGTTGGTCAACGCCCTGAAGGGCAATGGCGCCCTGGCCGCAGAGATGACGGGTTGTGCCTCTGACCGCGACATCATCCAGTCTGCAGACGACCTCGTCAGGCAGAGCAAGACCCTGAGTGAGGTGTGGTGGTGTTTGGATGCAGTGTACTTATGTTAAAATGTACTATTTACTGAGTGTGGGGTGTTAGAGTGTGAAGTAAGATGGTTGTCAATGTGGGTACAGATGAAGTTGAAGACGAAGATGGTCACTGATATAATGGTGCTCTTCGTGATGTAATCCTATTTTTATGACAAAGGACTAATCTTATTTTTATGACAAAAGAAAAAATCATAAGTAACGTGAAATAAAGCTAAAAAATATGCCAAAGCAATTCAGCACATAATATCCTTATTAACAAAACATACATCTTTATCATTGTCTTGGGGTTTGGGGGTTGGGGTTTGGTGTTTGTTTGCATTTTTTTTATTATTTTCATTTGTTTCTTTGCTGCCTAATCTTCTATGACGTTCTTGTCATGCTTTTTTTCCACACCGTTCATTTCAATCTCTTAATTTAAACCACACACAGGCTAGTAATATCACATCTCCAGGGTCAGAAGTCCACAAGAAGTTTATTAATTTACTGTTCATTCGCTGTTGGACCACCAGTCAAAGAGGCCCTATACTTTTTCTGGATCAATTTGGTGATGATCAGTGATGCAAGTTCTAAGTTAACCTCCGTACGACACCACCTACTTAGTGCCCTTCTGACGGCAATAATTGCTTAGTCACAAAGCCAGAATAAGTAAAACGCCCGCCCAGTGTGGTGACCTCCACAACGGACCTCCAATGACCTTTTGCCCGTTAATCCCTGACCCCAAAGCTTTTTTTTTTTTTTACACTGACTCACCACAGACACTAGTGTGTATAGGAAACTACCACTGAGGTCACCTTAAGTTCAGAGCGGCCAGGGCTACTAATCTTAATCAGAGATAACTTTTTTTTTTGCAGGGTGAGGTCTTAGTTTTTAGATTGGATTTTACCATGTGGACTGTTATAAGTACAGGACTGTGCGTAATTGATTGATAATGAGGTGTATTTTTTAATGAAGATATGCACTGCATCGCTTTGGCATATTTTAAGCTTTATTTTTTATGTTGCGTTTTATGAGTAGTTCCGTTCTCCGAGTCTTTTTGTCTCCTTTAATCTGTAAAAGATCGCCCTTTTATTAAATCGTTTTTCTATCTGCCTTTTTATTCATCGCTTTTTCTTTCCCATTATATCCATATTTAATACCATATTAATTTTCTTTCTTTTCTGCCTTCGTATACTTTCTTTCTACTTTTCTTTATTCATTTCTATCTTTCTCCCTCTTTTCCTTCTCACCTGCTCTTCCCCTTCCTTCCTCCCTCCTATTCCTTCATTTTTTGTCTGTCCTCCCTCCCTCTGTCACTTTTTATTTTGCCTTTCCCCCTTCTCTACCGACTCTACCGATCTTTTCGTTTTTCCATTGTTACTCCTTCCATCCTTCCAATGTTCCTCCCTTATTTCCTTCCTTTTATTTTTCTTCGTTACTTTCTCCCTTTTGTTCTTTTATGAATGTTCCTCCCTCCAAAGTCATCCCATATTTCTGCTTATTTCATATTACCAAAGCTATTACCTGTACGTATATGTTGGAATTCTACTCTTATTATGCTGATTTTGATCTGTGTGTATGTGCGTGTGTGTATGTGTATGAGTATGTGAATGTGTGTGTGCGTGCGTGCGCGCGTGCACGTGTGTGTGTCTCTGTGCGCGCGTGCGTCTGTGTGTGTGCGTGTTCGTGTATGTGCGTGTGTGTATGTTAATGTGTGTGTGCGTGCGCGCGCGCATGCGTGCGTGCCTGTGTGCGTGTGTGTATATGTGTGTGCGTGCGTGTGTGTGTGTCCAGTTCACTCACAACGCAACCCGGCTGGCCACTGACCAGCCCACGAGCATGGCGCGAGTGGACAACTACACCGTCAACACCTTTCTGACCCTGCTGGCCTCACTGGGGCAGGACGTCACTGACCACATGGTGGCCTTCAAGCTTCGACACGTTAGTCTGTCCACCTGTCTGTCTGTCTGTCTGTCTGTTGGTGTCTGTCTGTTAGTGTGTCAGTGTGTCTGTTGTGCTTGTACTCAAGTGTACTGATATAATATATTATGCGTCCACGTGTGTTTTAGTTGGGTTTTTTTTTTATAGGAAAGCATGGTCGTTTCAATGAAGCATGTACGTGTATAGATGCAATGAGGAGGGATACAAACTTGAATATGTGCACATACTTGCATGCGAAAACTTATGAACATACACACATACATACATGTATTTATGCATACGCGCCCACGTACAAACACACGCACACAAACACACATACAACACACACGTGTATATTCTTTTACACACGCACACAAACACACATAACATATACTCTCTCACACACGCACACGCACACACACCCACATCCACCCCACCCCCCACCCCCGCACACACACACACACACACACACACACACACACACACACACACACACACACACACACACACACACACACACACACAACACACGCACGCACTGCAATGAAAATGATGAGATAAATCATTGACAAAACTATAAACTAACAAAGTTTGCGTTAAGAAAACCCAACCGCGTACTCTGCAATTTCATATTCCTTCTGCCTCTGCTGCTCTTCCTCGACTTCTCTCTGCCTCATTTCACTTTAACATCAGTGCTGGGGCTGTCACTACGGCCGCTAGCATTACTGCTGCTACTGCTGCATGCTTTTCTGCTGTTGCCATTGGTGCTCTTACTGTTATTGGTATCATCGTTAGCGCAGCATGACTATCAAGATTTCAAGATTTTCAATTTCAAGAAAAAAATCTTTTGTGGGTACATGTACTTTAAGAATACTATCATTATCACCCCCACCACCAGCATCACCATCACCACCATTGTCGTCATCATCAGCAGCAATATTATTTCCACCAGCATTACCACCACCACCACCACTGTCGTCATCGTAATCATCATCATTATCATCACCATCACCACCACAACCACCACCAAAAACACCACCACCACCACCACGCTCATCATCATCATCGCCATCATCAGCAAAAAACGTCACAACATCGAGCTAGCCGTCTGATCCTCCTCCTCCTGCGTATCTTTGATTGATTGATTGATTAATTGATTGATTGATTGATTGATTGATTGATTGATTGATGTACTTATTCATTTATTAGTTTTTATTCATGTATATATACATATGTATTTATTCTTTTATATCGAGGATAATGGAAGAATAAACACTCACGCGCTTTTTTCATTAAATCCAATCCCCATGTGTATGCAACATTTTGTTTTGTAAAAATAAAATCATGTCACACAATCTGTTCTCCCAAAAACCGGCACACCACCCGGTACAACCACCATTCAGATGGGAGTGCGGACCTCAGAGGACAAAGAACTGCCCAGCGTGAAGGACATTCTGATGCTGGACTGCAACATCGTGCTGGTCACGACAACAACAACAAGCCCTCAAGGCGCTGGTGCCTCGCCCCAGGACGATGGGGGAGCAGGGAAGGAGGGGAGGACACAGGTGTCTGAGGCTGCCCCTCAAGACCCGGCCCTGGGGCGTCACCCTCACGCAGCCCAACGTGGTGGCTGTGTCTGGTCATCAGTGCCTCTACATCGTGACCGTGGTCAGTTAGGGGTGGTGGTAGGGGTGGTGGTGGGGGGGAGGAAGGGTTGGTGGGTGGTAGGGGTGGTGGTGGGGGGGAGGAAGGGTTGGTGGGTGGTAGGGGTGGTGGTGGTGGTGGGAGGGGTGGTGGTGGCGGTAGGGGTGTGGTGGTGGTGGTGGTGGTGGTGGTGGTAGGGGTGGTGGTGGTGGGGGAGGGGGTAGTGGTGGTTGGGGTGGTAGTGGTGGTAGGGGTGGTAGGGGTGGTGTGGTGGTGGTGGTGGTGGTGGTAGGGGTGGTGGTGGTAGGTGGGTGGTGTGGTGGTGGTAGGGGTGGTGTGGTGGTGGTAGTAGGGGTGGTGGTGATGGTAGGGGTGGTAGGGGTGGTGTGGTGGCGGTGGTGGTAGGGGTGGTGTGGTGGCGGTGGTGGTAGGGGTGGTGGTGGTGGTGGTAGAAGTGGTGGTGGTGGTAGGGGTAGTGGTGGTGGTAAAGATGGTAGTGGTGACAGATGGCGTTTGGAGTACTATTGGTGGTGGTGATGTGATGGTGATTTGGTGACTAGGATGATGGTGGTGGTAGGGTGGTGGTGATTATGGTGATGTTGATATGGTGATGATGCCGATGATAATGACCATGATGATGATGATGATGACATAAATAACGACAACAATGACGATGGTGACAACAAATACGACGACAACTACAATTATCAATAACAAGCACGCTTACACAAAGAGCAAACAGTGCTCCACAAAACTACTTTATACCTTTATCTAAGATCAAAAGAACTGGACGACCTAACACTCTTATTTGTGACAGCCAATCACATCCTTTTGCGCCAATACATGCTTGTGCTAGCCATTAAGAGCAAAATATAGACACTAGTGATGGTTATTATGTTGCCACAGAGAGCCACTAGCAATTACCTCTTTATTGGTATGCTAAGAGGAAAAGCCCAATTCCTGATGAAGATATCATCAACTTTGATAGCTGCTCGCTAACTAGGATTGGGTCGATGCTGTCTTTGATTGTTTAGGATCATTATCTTAATGAGGCCGCTGGTATGCAAGTCAAATAGCGACAGTCGTGGGAAATTAGTAGGTGTATGCAATCGCAGACGTTCTTGCGCAATGATTAAGAGATTCCTGTGGTACGTGTATGTGTGTGTATGTGTGTGTGTGGGGGGGGGGGTTGGTGTGTGTCTGTGTGTTGTATTGTGATGAATTGTGTAGTGGGTGGGTGGGTGGGTCGGTGTGAGTGTGTGTTGTATTGTGTCGTGTGTCCTTTTGTGTGTATTTGTGTGTTTGTGAGTGTGTGTGTGTTGTGCGTGTGTGTGTGGAGAGAGATGGAGAGAGAGAGAGAGAGAGAGAGAGAGAGAGAGAGAGAGAGAGAAGAGAGAGACAGAGATAGGGAGAGACAGCGACAGACAGAGAGAGAGAGAGTAATCAAGCAGAAATTAGGCAGTGCCATTAATCACTCATGCAGTTTTGAAGTCCTGCGATAATTGGTGTTAAAGCAGCTAACAAATGGAAAAACCCCTTATCACATTCCATAAGCCACTAGGAAAAAAAAACAGATTTTTGATTTTATCATAAATATTTTATATACGTTGAAAGACTAAGAGAAAAAAATGAAGTGTACTAAAGCATATTAGCATTACGTAAGCTTATTTAGGGTTTTTCTAGTAATCAACATTCTTTTGGTATAGCTATGTACCTCCTTAGGGACGATATTTGTTGTCAAAATACAACTAGTACTTGGTCTGTTATTCTCGTTGATTAAGATTAAATCCCCCTGGCTTTCCCACGCTTTGAGGCTTTCTTTTTTTTTATCTCTTTCCCTTTTCTTCCTTTCTTCCCTTTTATGTTCTGTTTTGATTCTTTTTTCTCTCTTTTTTTTCTCCTTCCTTCTTTATTGACTTTTCTTAATCTACCCTATCCTTCCTTCCATCCTGTTCTATTTTCTTCTTTTGTATCATTTCTCTTTCTCCTCTTTTTCCCGTTCCTTCTTGGTTGTTGTTATTTCTGTTTCTTTTCTTCCTGTTCCTTTTCCGTTCCGTTAATATTGTTCTTGTTCCTTCCTTTTCATCATCTTTGTTTTCCGTCTCTTACTTCATGTTCCTTTTCTGTCCCTTTCTTTATGTTCCTTTTCCTCTCCTTTCTTCCTTCCCTACCCTTTTTTTCCTTCTTTTTTCTTTTTTTTTAAATTTTTGTCCACTTTTCCTACTTTTTTTTCATTTCTCTTCCATTCTCTTCTCACCCTTCCCTTCATTTCCATTATCTTATCTTACCTTCTATTTCTTTATTTCCTTCTCTTCACTTCTCTTCCTTTGTATCCTTTACCCATCACTCTCCCAACCATTTTTAAACCTTATTTTTATCTGATATTACCTTCTCTTACCTTTGATTACCTTCCCTTCCCTTCCCTTCCTTTCCCTGACCAGACCTGACCTTACCTTACCTTAACAAACTTACAGCCATGACATCACTTCCACCCTCACCCACCCACCCCCTCCCCAGCCCCGATATTATGACCTGTGTGGCTGCTATAAACAACATAAATGGATTAGATATAACTATTGGACCCTTACCCCCCACCTCTCACTTAATATTACTACAGACGGACCAAGCCTTAACCCTACAGACGACAGTGCGGACACGTAAAGACTACTGGTCCATCACCTCTCTCACTCCCATCAACATCGCCGGAGCCTGCAAGTTCCCCCCCTGTGTGGACATCGTGGACATCACGGGCAGAAGGCTCCGCACCATCGAGGGGGAGCGCAACGGACTCACCCTCTTCAGACAACCCTACTTTCTCACCTGCATGAAAGGCAACATCTTGCTGACGGACCGTCAGGACCATAGCCTGGTTTGTCTCGATCAGGCTGGAGAGGTGTTGTTTGTATGTGTGTGTGTGTGTGGTGGGTGGGTGTGGGTGTGGGTTGTGTGTGTGTGTGTGTGTGTGTGTGTGTGTGTGTGTGTGTGTGTGTGTGTGTGTGGTGTGTGTGGTGTGTGTGTGTGTGTGGGTGGGTGGGTGGGTGGGTGTGTGGGTGGGTGTGGTGTGTGGGGTGTGGGTTGTGTGTGTGTGTGTGTGTGTGTGTGTGTGTGTGTGTGTGTGTGTGTGTGTGTGTGTGTGTGGAGATATTGTGTTGTGGTGGGGTTGGATGGGGATGGGTTGTGACTGTGGTTGTGGTGGGGTGGGGTTAGGTTTAGGATCGTGGTTGTGGTTGGGGTGTGGTTGTGGTTATTTTTTTTTAAATTATTTTTATATCGAGGATAATGGAATAAACACTCATGTTCTTTTTTATATCCAGTCCCCGTGTGAAAGCAGTTTTGCAAATCTTGTCATCTGTTCCCACCGGCACACAATGGCCTACTCTTACGGTTTGGTTGGGTTGGGGTGTAGTGTGGTGTGGCGGTGTGTGGTGGGGTGGGGTGTGGTATTGTGTGATGTAGTATATTGTTAGGGGTTGTACTATCTGACATTGCGTCGTGGTGTGTTAACAATGCATGGTGCTGTATTGTGTTGTCTTGTTTCGCAGTTCATTTTCTCTCCATGTCTCCCTCACCCCTCAGCCCTAGCCTCCCTAGTCTCAACATTTATTTCAAACTATTCAACAAGACTCTGAGATAAAAGAAATCACTGGTGAAATTTGCACAATTCGACCCTTAAGATGTGTTTTTTTTTCCAGTTTGCTGCATATTTTGTTCTTAAGATTAGCATCTTCATGTTTAAATTTCAAAGAATGGTGGCATTATATTTTAGTTTGCATATAAAACCATCTGTTCCAAATCAATTTTTTGACATGCCGACAGACAGCTTTCACGTTTTTAAACGCTATACTTGACGTGTTCCAGGTGAAATTTATCTACAAAGATCGCTCCAGCAGCAAAAGCCCAAAGAAAGATGAGGAACCCCGCTACATGAGAGGGGTGTGTGCCGATGATCAGAACCGTGTTTACCTGGTGGACGGTTCCAATGTCTTCATGGTCTCTCCACAGGGAGACTTGCTGTGCCAGGTGTGTGTATGTATATATATATATATATATATATATATATATATATATATATATATATATATATATATATATATATATATATATATATATATATGTATATATATATATGTATGTATGTATGTATGTATGTATGTAGGTGTGTGTGTGTGTTTGTGTTTGTTTGTGTGTGTGTGTGTGTGTGTGTGTGTGTGTGTGTGTGTGTGTGTGTGTGTGTGTGTGTGTGTGTGTGTGAGTGTGTGTGTGTGTGTGTGTGTGTGCTGTGTCATTTCTACAGGCCTGAAAATATAAGAGAGAAGAGAGACAGAGACAGAGAGACAGAGAGGGAGGAAGGGAGG
Source organism: Stramonita haemastoma (assembly GCA_030674155.1). Taxonomy (NCBI): domain Eukaryota; kingdom Metazoa; phylum Mollusca; class Gastropoda; order Neogastropoda; family Muricidae; genus Stramonita; species Stramonita haemastoma. The sequence goes on along the minus strand of CM060318.1, from coordinate 55,269,646 downwards.
CTCTGCGTGTGTGTGTGTGTATGTGTATGTGTATGTGTTTGCGTGTGCGTGCATGCGTGCGTGCGTGTGTTTTTGTGTCTGTCTGTCTGTCTGTGTGTCTGTGTTTTTGTGTCTGTGCGTGTCCGTGTATCTGTGTGTGTGTCTATGCGTGTGTCTGTTGTCTATGCGTGTGTCTGTGTGTCTGTGTTTTCAATCTGCATTTGTTTTCCTCCCTAGGTGTTGACGGGCCTACCAGAGCCCCGAGCCATCACTATGGGCAGAGACAACATCCTGGCTGTCTCCATGGATGGTCGGGGTGTCACCTTCTTCAAGATCTGTGAACTTAAGGGACCTTTCTGAGCATGTCAATGAAGGAAACAAGCATTGCCTTTAAAATACACGAGTTATTTCGGTGGAAAGAAGGGAAAGAAAAAAGTAAGAAAGAAAGATGGAAGAAGGAAAGAGAAGGAAGGAAAGAAGGAAGGAAGGACAGAAAGAAAGAAAAAAAGAAAAAGAAAGAAAGAAGGAAAGAAAGAAAGAAAGACAAAATAAGCAAAAAAGAAGCTCGAAAAGAAAGACAAAGAATTGGCTTGAATCAGATTATGTAGCATCATTCAAAAATATGAACAATTTCTCATGCATGGCAGATAGTCTTTTCGGTGAGAGGAGATGAGGGCATTTGTTTTCCTTTCTGGTTGCCAATATCCGTCACATGCAAAATACAGTAAATACAAAAGGGTGCAACTGTATGAGGAACGACTTCTTAGCCTCCGTCTGCGTACGCGTGTATGTGTGTTTGTGCGCGCGCGCACGTGTGTATGTGTGTGTAGATGCATGCATACCTGTTTGTGTATCGTAGAGTCCTATACTAGCTGACTTTCAAAAATCATGCTTATAATTATTCATTTTAGGTTATTGGTCCTAGTTTTTCCCTTCTGGACGAAGCCACTCTTAACACTGAACTTTTACCTTCAAAATAATTATGCATCAGTGTTCGATGCAAGAGACAAATGACAACGGTCAGAACTGATCTGCATGAGACATTGTTGTGACGTCTTTGGAAAAAATTAGACGTCACAAAGACAGTCCTTTTTTCCAGTGTACTCAGATTACACTATATGCCGTGTTATTGCAAGTGTAGCCTCTCTTTAGGGTATCTCACCTCACCTCACCTGTCCCGTAGTCCCGTGGACCGTGGGGGCAAAACTGAAGATTCTGCATCCAGCCTCCTCCACTCCCCACGGTCCTCCGCCCTCCTTAGTAGGTTATTCCACCCAAGGCCTGTCCACTCTCTGACGTTGTCTTCCAATCGTTTCCTCTGTCTGCCTCTTCGTCTACCTCCCCTTACTGTTCCATGTAATACTGTCTTGGCCAGTTCAGGTGATTGTGTGACTTGCCCCTTTGGGGTACTCGTTTCCTGAAAGTGTAGGTCAATTGTGGATAGTAACATAGGTCAGGAAATGGCCAGTAGCATCGATAACAGATGGCATTAGTGCTTTGGATTATGCAGCTAGCATAATAGCACTCAAATGATTTGCTCCCCAAGCTGCAAGAAACATTACAAAAACGACCAAATACAGAAATATCAAACCGCATGACTGAAATTCCCCAGAGCTTTCTTAAAAGTAGAAAATTAACAATGTGGTATTATCTTCTTCTCCCGTTCGCTTTTATTCCTTCAGATGTGTCTTGGAAAAAGAATGGCATATCCCTTCTAGCTCCTCTCGTGGGTCACCCAGCTTGGTTTGCAGGGTTATCAGCATTTCTGTGCAAATCTAAATCAAAGATTCAAGACGTTCTTTGAAACTATTACCATAAAAAATGTACATTTTTATATTGGTTGTGTTTTCATATCTGATTTTGAAATTACTACTGAATGTCATAGGCTCTTTTCTGCTCAAAATCGTTCAAATTGCATAACAGTTTGTATTATGACTTTTGTCTTTATGATTTCTGTACACACACACACACACACACACACACACACACACACACACACACACACGCGCGCGCGCGCGCGCGCGCGCGCGCGCGCGCGCGCGCGCGTACACACACCAATAACTGTTTATAGAATATGTGTTGATTCAAAAGCATTTTGCTCGATATATGGCACAATTCATTCATAGCAGTCAAACAGCATAGTTTGTACAGTTTGTATTTGATACGAGTTATACCTGCTTAAACAATATTTCTTCCAAATGACCTTTCTGCTGTTTATCTATGTATATTCTTTGTACAAACATCGACGGTACAATAAAAGATTGTTCAGAGGAAAAAGAGTGAGTCTGTGTATATGGGATGAACAATGGAAATATGTACTGTTTTGTAATAAAATACCCTGCATTGCATCTAAATCTACTATTTTGCATCAACTTGTATAGAATCGTAAAGCACTGCATGTACTGTATCATGTTGCATTGTACTGCATTGTGTTGATATGTAGTGTAGTGTAGTGTAGTGTAGTGTAGTGTAGTGTAGTGTAGTGTAGTGTAGTGTAGTGTAGTGTAGTGTAGTGTAGTGTAGTGTAGCGTAGCGTAGTGTAGCGTAGTGTAGTGTAGTGTAGCGCACGTAACGCAGTGTAGTGTAGCGCAATACAGTGTTGTGCACCGTGTTTTATTGTTTTGTATTCTGCTGTGTTATATAGTGTTCAACTGCAGTGCATATCGCTTTCAGTTAATACAGATTTCTCTGCTTGTAACTCCTAGCCGCTCTCTGATGCATACGCGTCACTTCAAGCGATGTGTCATCCATTTCAATTTCTGTTCCTTTCTGCATTTTGGTCGCTTTTCAAAATGACTTTTTCCACCCAAAAAAATCCTCACAACCATTTAGCTGCCTTGGGTTCTTTTACGTGTGAAAAAAATATAATATTGCATACAAAACCTCAATGTAGGCCTATCAGCTCGCTCAAACTGTCTGGCCCCCTGGAAAGAAACCCTCTTAAGGTCTAGTGGATAATACCCCAAAACGAGTTCAAACAGGAATGGAACTCACGGCTTCTCACATTCTAGAGGGGTGTGTTGCTCTGAACCACGAATCTACACTTCATTACAGTAGAATCTGGAACCAGGAGAAGCTGGTCGAATTACTCAACGCCACACTGTTACTGCATTTCAACTCCTTTATCGTGTAGGCGACAGAGCAACCTCTCACAGACTTGGTCGGTAACGCCCTGATTTTAACTCACACGTACACGCAAACACGCATACACGCGCGCGCGAGCGCACGCACGCACGCACAAACACAAACATGCAGGCATGCAGTTAATGTACATAAACAAGAAATTCTCTTTATCTGTCTGTCTGTCTGTCTGTCTATCAACCACACACACACACACACACACACACACACACACACACACACACACACACACACACACGACACACACACACACACACACACGCACACACGACTCACACACACACATACAACACACAGACACACACAGACACACACAGACACACACACGCATATACAACACACACACACACACACACACACACACACACACACACACACACACACACACACACACACTCGACTCACACACACACATACACACACACACACACACACACACACACACACACACACACACACACACACACACACACACACCACACACACACACACCACACACACACACACATTCACATACACACACGACTCACACACATTCACATACACGC
>CM060318.1:55250978-55253478 GCA_030674155.1 Stramonita haemastoma | reverse complement strand
AAGAAGAGAAGAGGAGGAGGAGGAGGAGGAAGAAGAGGAGGAGGAGGAGGAGGAAGAGGAGGAGGAGGAGAGGAAGAGGAGGAGGAGGAGGAGGAGGAGGAAGAGGAGGAGGAGGAGGAAAGAAGAAGAAGAAGAAGAAGAAGAAGAAGAAGAAGAAGAAGAAGAAGAAGAAGAAGAAGAAGAAGAAGAAGAAACAACAACAACAACAACAACAACAACAACAACAACAACATGATGATGATGATGATGATGATGATGATGATGATGATGATGATGATGATGATGATGATGATGATGATGAGGCAGAAGAAGGAAAGAAGAGGAGAAGGAGTAAGAGGAGAAAGAAGATGAGCAGGAGAAGAAACACGAAGTGGGGATGCAAAGCAAAAGAGGATTAGAAAAAAAATGAAGAAAAACATAGATTTCAAAATATGAGAAAAAAAGACATAAAGTTTCAAAGCACTGTCATGCAAATTTACAAAATAATGTCTAGGTCAAGTAGCGAGGGAAAATTCCTGAGTGCAGCTGTGGTGGCTCACCTTATCCGAGGTTTAATATTTCCTTAGAATCCGGTGTCCATCCTATTGTAAGCAGCTGTAAGGGTGGAGGAGGCGAGACCCTGACACAGTGCAGAAGAATCAAAGTGGGTTTTAAGAGGCTCCTTACTCTATCACCTTAAAACGAACGCCTTGAAGCAGGGTCAGATATCACTAAGGTTTCTCTTTTTTCTGCCCTCCGCCCTCGCCCCTGTCTGCGTGTCAGCCTGCTTGTTGTTATTTTTAAATACCAGTACTGGCTAAAAATCGTACAACAAAACTAGTGTAAAAATGGCCCAACTTCACACAGAAAGCGTAACGAAAAAGGATGTTCTTGTACTTGATAAGCTTTCAGTTTTTCTCATCAGCATCGTTGTTGTAAATATGATCATAATCATCATCATTATCGTCGTTGTCGTCGATTATGTTGTCGTTGTTGTCGCCACAGTGATCATCATCATCAGTAGCATCATTTTATTTATCACCGCAGCAGTGGCAAACATTAACGTCATGATCATTATTATCGTCACAACCATATTCTATTTCACTTGTTTCTTTCTCCATCTTCCTATCCTTTCTGTATTGTATGTATGTATGTATGTATGTATGTATGTATGTATGTATGTATGTATGTATGTATGTATGTATGTATGTATGTATGTATGTATGTATGTATGTATGTATGTATTATATATAATATATATATATATATATATGTCTGTATGTACATATATATATATAGAGAGAGAGAGAGAGATATATATATATGTATATATACATATATTTATTTATATAGTTACAAAATATATATTTATGTCTGTATGTCACATATATCTATGTCTGTATGTACATATATATATATATATATATATATATATATATATATATATAATATATAATATATATAATATATATAAATAAAATTTCTTGAGAGAGAGAGAGAGAGCGAGAGCGAGAGCGAGAGAGAGAGAGAGGAGAGAGAGAGAGAGAGAGAGAGAGAGAGAGAGAGAGAGAGAGAGAGAGAGAGAGAGAATGACAATGACAATGACAATGACAATGACAAAAGATTTAATGTGTTAGGTTTTTCAACCCTTTCACAAATGGATATGTTGGGGAGGGGACCGAAGTCGAAAAGTACAACAACACAAATAAACACTGTACAATATCAACAATTCGCGAATGGTAACCAAAACGCGGTATTGTTTATGCATAGTTTATGTAAATGTCACTGGTAATAACTGGCTGAAAACCCGTATCATAGTAGGGACCGAGGAACTGTCACAGAGAGACAGAGACAGAGACAGAGACAGAGAGTATGTGTGTGCGCGTGTGCATGCGTGCGTGTGTGTATGCGTGTGCATGCGTACGTGCGTGTGTGTACGTGTGTACATGTGTGAGTGTGTGTGTGTATGCATATGTGCGTGTGTGCGTGCGTGTGAGTGCGTGTGCGTGCGTGTGAGTGTGTGTGAGTGTGTGTGAGTGTGTGTGAGTGAGTGTGAGTGTGTGTGAGTGTGTGTGAGTGTGTCTGTCGGTCGGTTTGTCTGTGTTTGTGTCTGTTTAATTTACTCTGCATTTCACTGTTGTGGTTTCAGGATGAACCTCAAGAAAATGACGGTGGAGGCAGCTGTACTCCTTGTGCTGACGTTGAGTGTGACGTCAGTGGGATGCTATGACGGGGACCTTCTGCAGAACGTGTGTGAAGAAGCCTGCCAGAACTGGGAGAACCTCAGACGACAGTGAGTGATTGCACAGAGATGGCACTCTGTGTTCGCTTCTTTATCATCTTTTTTTAAATTGAAGTTTGCAAAATTCAATTCATTTCAAAGTTGGGATTTTTTTGTGGATAATTTCATAAAGAGAGAAATTCGAGTGGGTTACAAGCTATATATAAAAATAGTAAACAGAAAAACATTTTACAATACTAAGAAAAAAAATCAAACTACTGAAAAAGCTTTATACACAAG
>CM060318.1:55238478-55245978 GCA_030674155.1 Stramonita haemastoma | reverse complement strand
GTCTTCCAAATACTTTAATTTTTCAACAATGAAACAAAAAATCAGTAGTTGCATTTGGAAGTACACAATATCAGGCATTTAGCAATACAGATCAAATAGTAAACCATACCTTATATGCCGCAGCACTTGATGTAAAACACACACTAAACAGCACATCTCAAATATGAGTACATTCCTCTTATAATAATGACTCGCTTCATTGTAAGTTCACCTATTAAAATACTATCTTCATCTATCAAATGACTGTTTTCATCTATTAAGAGACTATCTCAGCCTAGACAAAGAATTAAAAGAAGGGTCGAAGAACAGAGGTAAGTGCTAGAAATCGAGGAAATAAAACAAATAAATTCTAGGGATAAAAACCTTTGACGGGTGTTTTGTCTAGCACTTTAGGTCACAACAGAGTTCTCTGCATGAATGTAGGGCTGTTCTCTCTGAAGAGAGCACGTCGCCACAAGAGCAGTGCTATTCCTCACCCCCCCTTTTTTTGTTTTGTTTTTATCCCTCCCTGCATGCGGATTTGTTTCCTTGTCAGAGTGGCTTTTTTTTCTTTTACAGAGTTTTGCTAGGAACCAATTCTTGGTTGTAGTTGGTTCTTGTATGTTCGTCGAAAGCGTATTACATACAGGACCTCGATTTATCGTCTCGTCCGAAATCATGTTTATTCTAAATAGCAACAAACCAATAACATGGCAAAAGCTAACTAAAGCATGCATGCACAAGCAAACACATAGAGTAAACTAAACACACATACACACACACACACACACACCACACACACACACACACACACACACACACACACACACACACACACACACACACACACACAGAAAAATAACCCGACATAAAACATCCATCTACCTACAGTCAATAAAGGACAAAATATACATATAAAGAAAAAACAATGAAATTGAGAAAAGAATGGTGAGAAAGTAAGAAGATAAAGCTTCATTTATTCTGGAAAATGACATTTCACTAATTGCTATTTTTCCCACACGATCATAGCAGTTAGTCCTCTGTAATCTCTCACACATTCGTTTTGCGATTTTTTTGTTTTGTTTTTTGTTGCTTTATATAACAGATGGCTAGTTCAAACTAGAGGGAAACATCAAATGTTCAGAAGTATTTGCACTAGGAGAAATTACGACATAATTATGTAACACTTAGCGCCAGCGCTTTCTACGCAATTAACACACTGCTTTAGTCTTTTAGTTCCTTACCTCTGTCTGTCTCTGTCTGTCACAAGGCTTTCATGGTCGTGTGTGTGTGTGTGTGTGTGTGTGTGTGTGTGTGTGTGTGTGTGTGTGTGTGTGTGTGTGTGTGTGTGTGTGTGTGTGTGTGTGTGTGTGTGTGTGTGTCCGTTTTTTTTTATAGAACTGTCTGTATGTCTGCATGTCTCTGTCTCTGTCTGTCTGTCTGTCTGTCTGTCTGTCTGTCTGTCTGTCTGTCTGTCCGTCTCTCTCTCTCTCTCTCTCTCTCTCTCTCTCTCTCTCTTCTCTTTCTTTTTCTTCTCTTCTCTCTCTCTCTTCTCTCTCTCTCTCTCTCCTCTCTCTCTCTCTCTCCTCTCTCTCTCTCTCTCTCTCTCCTCTCTTCTCTCTCTTCTCTCTCTCTCTCTCTCTCTCTCTCTCTCTCTCTCTCTCTCTCTCTCTCTCTCTCTCTCTCTCTCTCTCTCTCTCTCTCTCTCTCTCTCTCTCTCTCTCTCCTCTCTCTCTCTCTCTCTCTCTCTCTCTCTCTCTCTCTCTCTCTCTCTCTCTCTCTCCTCTCTCTCTCTCTCTCTCTCCTCTCTCTCTCTCCTCTCTCCTCTCTCTTTCTCTCTCTTTCCTCCTCCTTTCTACACCTTCATGATTATATTCACTCACTCACCAGAAAATTGGAATCAAGCTGTCATAGAAATATAAATTTTCCTCGGATAATTATCAAGAACGTATACTTTGTTTTCTAGCCATCTGTGCCCTTGTCTTTTGGAAACACAAACTCGTGTGTAGGGTTGTGAGCACACGAACGCCTGCTTGTGCACACACACACACACACACACACACACACACACACACACACACACACACACACACACACACACACACACACACACACCACACACACCACCACCACCACCACCACCACCACCACCACCACCACCACCACCACCACTACCACCACCACCGCCGCCACCACTAGTGCACTACAACTACCACCACCACCGCCACCACCACCACCACTGGCAGCCACTACCATCACCACAACCACTAACACCACTACCACAACTACTGTCACCACCCACATCATCCCACCATCACCATCACCACCACCACCATTATCAACACCATCACCACCACCATCACCATCACCACCATCACCATCATAACCATTAACCCAAAGTTTCTAGCTAGTTTGATCACCACCCATTGTGCGTCATCATTATAAACCGTTCTTGTGACGTTTGGTAAAATGTCAAATAATGCCAGCACCTGGGGAAAAAAACAGCCACCCACATCTGGCCCCGAAAGCTGAATAAAAGTCAGTGACCAGGGAATGGAGAAGGGAGATTGGGATTTATAAGTCTGGAACCGACACCACAAAGACGTTAGCCAGGGGGATTTTCGACGCTGCCAAGAATCAAAGTATCAGGTTGCAAAGCATCAAAGTCTGGGAACTCTGCTAGCGAGGTAAGTCAATACTCGTGCTTTATTTTCTTCTTATTTGTCGTCGTCAAACGTACTGATAGCAACTATTGTTTTCTATGATGATTTTCTAAAAATTTCATTTTATATTCCTTGTATTTCGAGGATAATGGTATAAACACCCATAAGCCTTTTTACATACAGTCCCATAGTTTAATGATAATACATGGAATTTATATAGCGCTATATCTTGTTTGTGCGGTATTATACATTTTGTCATCTGTTCCCACCGGCACACAATGGACTACTCTTCCGTAAAGCAGAAGAGGTTTCAACATGTGGGTAAAATGTTCAGCATGCGTTCGCACACGGGACCTCAGTTTATAGTCTCATCCAAAAGATTTGAGTGATGTTTTGGATTTTCGTTTTTAAGCGCCTGACGGGTCAGGCCCAGCACATCCGATTTTGGTGTGAGAGAAAATTGTTATCTTTGAAGTCTTTCTAAAAAAAGAAAAAAAGAAAAGAAAACAAGAAAAAAGGTGGAGAAAGGACCAAGACGGCAGAAAGATAAAACAAAAGGTGACATGTAGGAAATGAACAAGGCAGAAATGAAGAGATGGATAGAAAAGGAAAAAAAAAACTCCTAGCACAGAGTTTCCAAAAGATGGGGATTCTGTTTATACTGAAAGTTCCTCGGCATCCTCACAGGGTAGAATTTATCATCTCCATGAGCAGAAAAATCCATGTGAGACAGAGCTCATTACCCATGGTCATCCACCTGCGTAGCACCACACACACGAAGCATATTACTAGATTCAAAATACTTCTCATAATAACTCTTTTCTGTTAAAGTGAGCGTCGTGGAGTCTTCTTCAGTATTGAGATTTTTGTGTATTGTTTGTTTGTTTGATGGATGGATTGACTGGTTTGTTTGTTTGTTTGTTTGATGCTTAGTGATCGTCCAGAAGTCTTCAGTATTGAGATTTTTGTGCTTTTTTGTTTGCTTGTTCGATTGATTGGTTTGTTTGCTTGGTGCTTATTTTTTCATTAAATGGCTAAAGCTCCAATGTGTCATTATTGTGTATGCAAGCCGCATTACATCTTCGGGGATGATGTCTTAAACACGACTATAGTGTGCATGTTGTTTTTTGTGGGGTTTTGTTTGTTTTTACATTTTGTCATCCGTTTCTGTTGGCATAGGATAGCCCACTCCCCTAAAATGCATAACGGGTTTTTTAACGTGCGCCCGTGGGCTCGGTTTAAAGTTAGTGGGGGGAGGGGGGTTAGGGGCGTGGATCAGCACTTCTAGAGTAAAACAAAAATATCCTGAAACGAATGTTACGGTGGTGGCTCAAACCCTAGTGGTCAAATCACGCGCTAAAAGCTCCAGTGACTGCGTATGCGTCCGCCCAAAGGTGTGTTTTTTTTAACATTAATCCTATTGACAATATTATGTTATATGAACTTTTAGTAAAATGTCCTCTTTGGATGTCATTAAATTTTGACGTATTATCAAGATATCAGTGTGAAGTAGTACACCTTTCTTTAGTCTAGAGTCTTGAGATTCTGTTTGAATTTTCTGTGTATCGGTTTTGGGGGTTTGGGTGGGTTTTTTTTGTTGTTGCAAGCATCGTATTCTTGAGATCTGTGTTGTCAACTGTCACATTGCCTTGGGTTCCAGCTTTGCCTAGACCTGCAGATAATGATATCTAATCTCTATTCCTTTGATTGTTTTTGGAAGAGTAGGCCACTATATGTGCCGGTGGGAACACTTGACAAAATTGACAAAACTGCATGCACACGGGGACTAGATAAAAAAAAACCCACAAGAGTCTTTATTTCATTATCCTCGAAATGAAAGAATAGATAAACAAAAATAAAATAAATTGTTTCTATAATCTGTTGACCGTCTGGCGTTCTGATCTGTCTGTCCATTACTTCGTCTGTCTTGGATCTGTCTGCCCATTGGTCTGTCTGTCTGTCGGTCTGTCTGTCTGTCTGTCTGTCTGTTTATGGTATAACTCTAACCTTAAGTTCTATGATCTAACTAAGCATTTTGTGATAAAATCTCTACCTGTTTCTTGGTATAAACATATCTTCTTTCTTTTACTGTGTTTGCATTCTGGTTTACTTTTCTCTTTGTCTCAATTACAACATCGTGTCTTCATGATTTTGGGGGTACTTTCACACTTTTCTAATACTTTATCATCATGATCATGATCATGATCATGATCTTCTTCTTCTTCTTCTTCTTCTTCTTCTTCTTCTTCTTCTTCTTCTTCTTCTTCTTCTTCTTTGCAATTCTTCTTTGCAATTCTTCTTCTTCTTTGCAATTCTTCTTTGCAATTCTTCTTCGCAATTCTTCCTCTTCTTTGCAATTCGTCTTCACAATCCATCTTCTTCTTCTTCTTCTTCTTCTTCTTCTTCTTCTTCTTCTTCTTCTTCTTCTTCTTCTTCTTCTTCTTCTTTGCATTATTTGCATTCTTCTTCTTTGCATTCTTCTTCTTTGCATTCTTCTTCTTTGCATTCTTCTTTGCATTCTTCTTTGAATTCTTCTTTGCATTTTTTCCATTCTTCTCCTTTGCATTCTTCTTTGCATTCTTTCCATTCTTCTTGTGTGCATTCTTCTTCTTTCTTTCTCTTCTTTTTCACGCTCTGTGTATGATGTTTTCTTGTCACAGACACCATGAAGCTTTACCTGCTATTTGTGACCCTTGCCCTCTGCATAACCCTGAGCCTGAGCAACGGAGCGGTGGAGTCACCTGAAGAATGCCATGAGGCCTGCCACAGCTACCACATGTAAGACACACAGACAGAGTGCAAAAAGGAAGAGAAGAAAGGAAGAACGAAATGAAAGACAGTCAAGAGCGATCGATCAATAGATCGATCGATCGATCGATCGATCGATCGATAGATAGATAGATAGATAGATAGATAGATAGATAGATAGATAGATAGATAGATAGATAGATAGATAGATAGATAGATAGATAGATCGATCGATAGATCGATCGATAGATCGATCGATAGATAGATAGATAGATAGATAGATAGATAGATAGATAGATAGATAGATAGATAGGTAGATAGATAGATAGATAGATAGATAGAGCGACTGATAGGCCGATCGACTGACCGACCGACCGATAAATATATGTATCGATAAAGTGAGAGAGATCGGTAGCTGGCTAGCGAGAGATAGATAGATACATAGATACATAAATACATAGATACATAGCTAGACACATAGACATATAGATACATAGACATATAGAAAGATAAGAAAATTAGAAAGCAATGGAGGGAAGAAAGAAAGGGAGAAAGTAACTAAAAGAACTGAACAGAAACAAAACAAGAAAAAAAAAAGAAATGGAGCATCAATCCAGACATGATGAATGGATTGCTCTGGATTTAGATTTACTTTCTATACAATGGTAGCAAAAAGAATTAAAGAAGTTTTCATATCCAATGGGGTCGTAGGGGAGTGAGGTGGCAGAGACCTTAGCTTCTCAAGCGGCCAGCATATTGAGGGCGGTGCCCATCTCCTCTCCCTCGCTCCCTGACCCTAAAAAAGACAGGTCCTTATTAACAGCTGGGTGAATTGGGGCACTGTACCGAAGCCAAGGCGTGCAATCGGTCATCCATCCATTATATTAACTAGATAACCACTCTCAACGCTGCTTAATCGTAGCTTGGCGAGAGTGAGTGCTTTAAACATTGAGACACCCTGTCTCCTTAGAATCATTACAAAGGATTAATTATCGTGATGGCAGATAAAATCAAAACATGTTTGTCAAAGTACCAGCTTTTTACTGACAGAAGCCAAGAGCAGGCAACCAGTGCAAACTCTTTAAGCAGCAAGCTCATGTGATTATGTTTCTTTCATTCCACATGACAAGGGAAGGGGGGGTAGGAGGAGGGGGGGATATGTAGTAGGCCTGCTGCACTTTTGAACTTTCCCCAGCTCAGCACTTTTCTTTGGAATTAACGATTCTTGCTGTCAAATTGCTGCCACTAGCGAGACCAGCTACACCGCTTTAGATCAAGGAAAACTGACGTGCCGGTAACAGCCCAAGATTGGGTCTCTTACGTCAAAATGACGCAATTAGTGATACTTAGTTCGTGCTCATTAACAATTAGCTCTGCATGTTCCACGATACACAAACTATGCATTGGGAACAATGATGTTGTGTAGGTCAACCGGGCGCTAAGAAATGGTTGTTACGTTTAAGTGGTGATTAGAAAGAAATTCTCGTCATGGGAGTCTAGTAATCGCACGCACGTATGTGTGTGTGTGTGTGTGTGTGTGTGTGTGTGTGTGTTTGTGTGTGTGTGTGTGTGTGTGTGTGTGTGTGTGTGTGTGTGTGTGTGTGTGTGTTTGTGTGTGTGTGTGTGTGTGTGTGTGTGTGTGTGTGTGTGTGTGTGTGCGCGGCGTGTTCGTACAAATACCTGGGAATGTTTATTTCTACTTTTCTTACCTAACAGAATCTACAATGCGTGAACAAAATAGAAAAGAAAACAAATACGAAGGTAATAAGCCAACAATCTAACTAGTTACCTAGCAAACTACTTAACAAGCAAACTAGCCCAAACAATCACCCAACTAGCTAACCAGCTAACTCTCTAACTACCTCCCTACCAAAGTAACTAATTGATCAAATTTATTTGCAAAAAAAAACCCAAAACAAACATGGTGAACAAAATAAAGCTGTCTTTGATTCATTCATCCTAGCGTCAGCCAGTGTTAAGTACCACGTGTATTAACATCCCCCCCCCCTCCCTCCCACCCACCCTCTTCCCTTCACAGATGGCAACTGAGCACTTTTTTGGTCATGATTTATAAACCTATCTAAGCCTGTTGGGTACAATTTAATAGTGT
>CM060318.1:55230978-55233478 GCA_030674155.1 Stramonita haemastoma | reverse complement strand
AGAAGCACTAGCAGCAGTAACAGCAACATCAACAGTAACAACAACAGCAATGCAACAGTTTCGACACGGAAACGTCATCGGCAGCAATAGCAGCAACAACAACAACAGCAACAGTAGCGGACATAAATTATATGGCAGAAACCTTGTTCACATTCTCCAGTTTGACTACTATCAGTATCACTTACATTCTCATTGCCAAAGAAAAAAAGAAACCCAAACGTATAGTAACTGCAGTTACAGCAGTAACAAAAATATCTGCAACAGCAGTACACTTTCTATCCTTATAACCAGTATAGAACATGATTATAGTCGTGGTAGGTACAAAGTTTTCCTTGACCTTCTCCTTAACCAGTGCTATAGTCTTGTTGACTTTTGGGGTACCACTGAAGATTGTGTAACCAGCTTCCTCCACACCTCGAAGAGGAGTTGAACTGCATAGAAAGTTTGAATTAAAGGACCACCAAAAACTCCCTCAGGTATACTGATACATCCATTTATACTACGATTTTCGCAGCTATTGTAGCATTTATCATCGCCACTACTACCACCACTTCCACCGCTGTCATCATTGCTGCCGCCTCCACCACAAGTACTTTCACCAACGCCACCACCACCACCACCACAACCAACGACACCACCACCACCACCACCACCACCACCGACACACCATCTCACCACTGCCACCATCACCACCTCAGCTACCACCATCACAACCATGATAACACCAACGACGGTGGGCGCAGTAAAAGTGCATCCAAAACTGGCAAACAGCTGTACATGTGGTGTGATGTCTCTTGAACTCTATGCTGAAAACGTATTGAAATAAAAACTGTTTCGGGTTTTGTGTTTTTTTTTATTGCCCAAGCAGCTTTGTATTGCAGCCGAAGTGGCAAGCTTATTGCATAAAATGTTTAATCAATTTCTAACAATTTTATTCACAAAGTAGCAGATGAATCCTGTATATCATTAATTTTTATTTTTTCAAAAGCATATTCTGTCTCTGTCTCTGTCTCTGTCTGTCTGTCTCTTTCTTTCTCTCTCTCTCTCTCTCTCTCTCTCTCTCTCTCTCTCTCTCTCTCTCTCTCTCTCTCTCTCTCTCTCTCTCTCTCTCTCTCTCTCTCTCTCTCTCTCTCTCTCTCTCTCTCTCTCTTTACCTGTGTGTTGTAAAATCTTGTAAAACCAGTGATAAGGTTATCAATAAAATCTGATCAACTTGTGAGCATTAGATGTTTTTCTTTGGTGGGTGTGTGCGTGCGTGTGTGTTGTGTGTGTGTGTGTGTGTGTGTGTGTGTGTGTGTGTGTGTGTGTGTGTGTGTGTGTGTGTGTGTGTGTTTACTTTTATTTTTTTATCATAATTCTTTTATATCGAGGACAATGGAATAAGCACTCGTGTCCTTTTTTGCATCCAGTCGCCGTGTGTATGCAGTTTTGTAAATCTTATCATCTTGTTCCCACCGGCACACAATGGCCTACTCTTACGATAAGCGGAACAGGATTTAACGTATGCGCAAGATGTTCTACTTGCGTTCGCACACGGTTTAAAGCTGATCCGAAGGACTTTTTGGGGGAGTGGAGTCAGCACTGAAGTTAACTCCAGAGGAAAAATCCCCTCGAGCGGGAATCGAACACGGGTCGTCAAATTGCGAGCGCAATTTTTTTTACCAATGTTCTGTGTGTGTGTGTGTGTGTGTGTGTGTGTGTGTGTGTGTGTGTGTGTGTGTGTGTGTGTGTGTGTGTGTGTGTGTGTGTACATGTGTGTGCGTGCGTGCGTGCGTGCGTGTGTGTGTGTGTGTGTGTGTGTGTGTGTGTAGGGGGGTTGGGGGGAGAGAGATGAACAAACGAAACGAGTCAAAGTAAGGGAAATAATACACCCCTTTTCTCATGATAATATTACTCAGTTTTCTCCCTTTTACCAACGCCCGTCCTCTTTTTTTCACCTTTCCCTTTCTTTTAAACGGAGTTTCTCTGTGTAAGCTCAAGATATGGTTTAGATACTGAAAATAAGAATATTCTTGCTATGTAGAAATCAGATATTTGTCGCATAAATCTGATGCTTTCATTCGCTTTCTCATGCACCATCCCTTTTTCTCCGGCTGGTAAGACCTGCGGTTTACTGTTGCTTACTATCTTCTTTTCCACTTTCTTTTATTTGTATTTTTTCTTTCTTTTATTCCTGTATGATTTGTTTTTAAATTATGGATTTGCGTGCCAAGACTTCTTTCTTACCATTGCTGTGGAATTTTGTTTTACATGCACAATAATTAATTGCGCAGAACATGTTGCGCACACCTTAAATCCTGTTCCACTTTTCGTAAGAGTAGGCCATCGTGTGCCAGTGGGAACAGATGACATTTACAAAACTGCATACACACGAGGACTGGATGTAGAACAGCACAAGAGTGCTTATTCCATTATTCTCGATATAAAAGAATAAAGAAAAATAGTAAATAAATAAATAAATAAATAAATAAATTATGTTGTGGTGGTAGAGAAAAAAGAA
>CM060318.1:55200978-55223478 GCA_030674155.1 Stramonita haemastoma | reverse complement strand
CATTTTGTTGTTATGAGTTGTAACAATGTTGTAGCTAAGTATTTTTGGGTGGACTTTTCTTGGTTGCTAAGTTGTTTATTTCATTATGTTTCTTTGGTTGCTCCTTATCTATTAACGTTTCTCTTTTCTTTTATAATCAAAATCATTCTATTGTGGCTTCTGATTTTCGTCTTCTGAAAGTGTGCATTTTTATTATCTTATTATGTATAATGTCCTTATTCCTTTATGTTGTTTGGTACTGCATATAGTTTACTGTCTAGTATCTTTTTATCTTGATGTTTTTCCCCAGAGAAGGGCGGGGACTGGATGTAAAAAAGCACATGAGTGCTTATCTATTATCCTCGAATAAAAGAATTTTGCCTTGCCTTGTCTCTCTCTCTCTCCTGTAGCAATGTTATGGAATCCATGACATGATGACTGTTTGGGCTGTTGTTAATGAACTTTTCAGAATATGACATTTTGTGTTTTGTGCCCAGTCCCCTCCCACTGTCCCCTTGTCAATGGGCATCTTGCCTGAGACAATAAACTATTGTCATTGTCATTGTCATTGTCATTGTCATTGTCTCTCTCTCTCTCTCTCTCTCTCTCTCTCTCTCTCTCTCTCTCTCTCTCTCTCTCTCTCTCTCTCTCTCTCTCTCTCTCTCTCTCTCTCTCTCTCCCTTGATCTCCCCCTGTCTGTCTGTCTGTCTGTCTGTCTGTTCATGCATTTTTCTATTCAGATTAGATGCTTCAGAGGGGACAATTGCCATGACCAAACGTGCCAATAAGGGGAAGGTTCACAAAGGTCTTCTGTCATGTGTGCGTGAGACTTTACTGGATTCTCTGCAGATCTCTGCTCTTATCAGCAGGCTATTGTGAGTCAAGATCTATGGCACTTTGAGTACCCACAATGTCTAAGTGCGGTGCTTTCACTGGCGGTGGAAGAGATAGCAGTTTGCTTTGATTTGGATCAGAGCTGTCTCTGTCTCCCTGGCCCTATCTTTGTCTATCAATCTGTCAGTCTGTTCGATCACCTTTCTGTCTCTCTCTTTCGCCGATTTTCCCCATGTCAGTGTGCCTGTTCATGTGTCTTTCTATCTATCAAACTTTGAGAGCTAAGTGAGAACTATTTAAGGCAGAAAGAAAAAGTAGCAAAGAAAACTAAGAATAGGAAACGAATACAAAACCATGGAATACAGGGGAGAGTTGGTAAGCAGTACAATCACTAAGTCACTACTACAACACAAGGTACAGACTATCCCTGCCTTGTCTGTACCTCTATCATTGAACAAACTTCCTCAAAATTCTACCAGCCCACACACAAAGCGTCTGGCTACCTACAAAAAACCCATTGACAATGACAAAATCATTATTGGTGCTTTCTAGTAGAGTGTGGGGAAGAGTTTCCTTTTTGCTTTTGTATTGGCAGGAGTATAGCTGCTTCAGAGGGGGACAAACGCCACAGCCAATCGTGAACAGAAGGGGACGGGTCACAAAAGGCTTTTGTCATGTGTGCGTGAGACTTAAGAGAAGTCTCTGTAGATTTGTGCTCTTATCAGCAAGTGATTGTGAGTCAAGATCTATGGAGGCTATGAGGGCTATGCCCCTGTCGAGTACGTTGCTTTTGCTTTCACTTGTGGCGGCTATAAGACAGCAGTTTGCTTGAGTTTGAATTGTATCTGTCTCTATTTCTGTCCCGTCTTCTTCCTCATTTTTTGTCTTTTCTCTTGATAAAATCTGTCTTTGCCACCGTTTCTCTGTTTCTATCTTTATGTCTTCCTGTCTCTCTTTCTGTCTTTCTTTTTTTTCGTTTTTTCTATTTTGTCTTTTTTCCCCTTTTGTCATTGTGTATATTCTGTTTATCTCTCTGTCTTTTTCTCCAGTTTGTTTTTCTGGCTGTCTGTTTCTCTATCCGTTTATTTGTTGATCTATGTTTATGTATCTTTCTCTGTCAAACACTGAAAGATATTGAGTGGTCTTTGCAATGAGGATGCAAATTTCGGAGAAAAAATTAATATATCCATTATTTTCTTTTTTTGCAATTTTTAAAATTCTTCTTCCCGTTTTCCGCCTATCATCTGACTCAATTATCCCCGGCCCTGAAAGAAAAACAACCCACAAATCAACAAAAATAATAGAATAATTTTGATGTTCGATTATTTTCACTACTACTCTTTTTTTTTACATATCTGGATCATATTTCAAGTAATCATATTTCTTAAATCCCTTTTCGACTCTGTCAAAACCGAAAGGAGGAGCACCCATTATACACACAACACAATCTAGCGCCAAGATCGAGATTGTGCCGGCAGACATTTCAAAGAAATCAGCCCGACTTTTGTTAGGGTCATGAGTGGCAGTCGAGAGAGCGGGGCCAAGTACTAGCCTTATCTACTATTGTCAAAAAATCATTCACTTCTTTGATTTGTATGGACTCTCGAGATCATCTCTTGACGCCTGTGTACGACTTTCCTTTTCTTTCGCAGCAACAGATCATTGACTGGGAATTGTATAAAGAATTCTAGTGTGTTGGGTAAAGGTAAGGAGAAGTTGTGGGATTTTTTGTGTGTGATTTGGGGTTGAGAGAGAGACAGAGACAGAGAGAGAGAGAGTCCCCTTTCAGCAGAAGAAAATTTCTTGAACAATGTGTGGCTGATCATGTCATCTGACTATAAGTATCAACCATATAATATATATAAGTGCAGGTAACCAGTTACAGCTTTATACAAATATGGACAGATTTACAAAACTCACGTACAGGACATGGATTTAAAACAAATGAGTGCTTATTCCTTTATCTTTGAAATAAGAAAATGAACTACACATATACATACACACATATATATATATACATAATATATACATAATATATAATTATGTATATATACATATACATATACATATATATATATATATATATATATATATATATATATATATATATATATATATATATATATATATATATAATATCGAATCATCAAGAGTACTTTTAAATCAAAACAGAGAAAGTACTTTAAATAAATCTGAGAATGTTCAGACAAATGTTCATGTATTTCACTGTCAAATCCAAAGGTTATAATTTCTTTTATTTGTAAAAAGTAGGTTGTGAAAAAATGGCACTTTTCATATAACTCACGACATTTTTTTTTTTACTCCTCCATCAGATGATGTCTGGCGAACATTGGCTTGGCTGCTATTGGGTAGGCTAGGGGTGTGGAAGTGATTATGGCTGAAGCGCTATATAGCGGGCTTTTCCTTGTCGCTGATCTGATTCTGATGAACCACGCTGGGTGGTCAATAGTGTGACAGACTGTGACGAATTTGCTATTCTGTCTTTCTTTCTTCCTTTCTCCATGTTGTTCTTATTCTTGTTCATTTTGTTATATGTTGTTGTGTTGTTATCTTGTTGTTATTGCCCCCCTCCTCCTCCTTCTCTTCCTCCTCCTCCTCCTCCTCCTCCTCCTCCTCCTTCTTCTTCTTCTTCTTCTTCTTCTTCACCAACACCACCACCATCATCATCATCATCATCATCATCATCATCATCATCATCGTCATTGTCATCATTGTCATTTTTATCATATTCTTTTTCCTATTTCTCTCTCTCTCTCTCTCTCTCTCTCTCTCTCTCTCTCTCTCTCTCTCTCTCTCTCTCTCTCTCTCTCTCTCTCTCTCTCTCGACGGTGGCTCTTTTGAATTTGTCAAAGGTGGACGTGTTGAAACTGCTCCTCTTAAATGTTGAAAGAATGGACTCTGTTCCTCTACAAATGTGGAGATTTTTTGCAGTAGTGTAGTTGTTTGTTGTGTGCAGTCGATGGTGGTGTCTGTTTACCAAAAAGGTTAGTGATTAAGGAGTTATCAACATTTTACTAATTAATATGGCTTAAAGAAGGACATATATTCATGAATGAAAATCGAAACTGTCCTGAAATGCCGCCATGTGATGCACGTGCAGTTTGTTGTGAATTAGTGCAGGACCTGTTGCAAAGCAGGGATAGAACTTCATAACTTCTGTTCTCAAGAGTTGTGTCCCTTGTGACCTTTGGCCCGGCACATGTATCTGATGCAGTGTCAGTGGGCACAGGTTATGGAAGTGGAAAAATAAGTTGGTGACCACAAGTGCTGTAAGAGGAGAAAATCGAAGTTATCGCCCACAGGTGTTGCGAGCGAAAAAGAAATGTCTCAGCAAGAATTCTTACCACCTCCAGCTGGTATACTGCAAATGCTTGACTGGCGTTTCACACAAATTCAACAGGGTTTCCTTATGCACACAAATGGAATAAAAAGTAGCATTGAAGAAAAATTCCAAAATCTGGATACCAGAATCTCCAGCTTCTTTGAAGAAATCTACACATTGAAAGAATATGTTGTACAACAGACAAAAGACATTCAACAAATACGAGAAGACAGAGAGCTCATTCTTGACAGACTTGAAGCTGTTGAAAGACAAGTGGAATTTACAGAACAAGCCACCAAAGCATGTAATGTCAAGTTCATCAACGTTCCGGAACTTGATGGTGATACTGAGTACACAACAGCAAACTGTATCGTGGGTATTCTCAACGACCATGCCCCTTACATGAACTGGCAACTAACGATATTTCAAGAGCATATCGAGTTGGACGACCACGGTCTTGGAGAGGAGAACCACGACCCATCATTGTCCATTTCTGCAGATGGGCAGACAAGATGGCCATATTGGGAGACCATGAGCTCGAGAGAACCTCAGAGGGAGTGGCATTAAAGTAGCCTCTGACTTAACTGTGCACCAGCGAGAAACTGTGGATTGGCATCGGGGGCAGGGACAAATTGCTTTTTATCGACATGGAAAGCTGCATGTCAGAGAAAAGCAGCAACCTTCAACATTCCATGGGGGAAGAAGACAGCCCAACCAGCCTCCTAGCACCCAAGAAGAACACTGGCCTCCAGTTCAAGATGGCAGATACATCAGAAAACAAGATACAGGTTCTTTCAACAACAACCAGTCTGAGAAGCAGAGGATGCAACAAAGCAGATTGTATGCTCGCCACCAGGAAGAGTACAGTCATGTCAATCCTCAGAATCGACTGCAGTAAGCAGGTCATGGCCAAAGCAGTCCCGACGAAGTGTGTCACCACAGCCACACCAGGGGGTCCAGGCAGCAAACAGAGGGCAGCCTGTTAGCTACCCCTACACTGCAATGAGGGCAGCGAGCAGAGAGTGAAGAGAAATACGCCAGTCCAAGTAAACAGTCAAGAGATGGGCAGTGTTCCAGTCAGTCCAGGACCCTACTCTTACAGTGACGTAGCAAAACAAGGGAAAATGGCCCAGCCCAGCAGAAGAATTGTCTTTGTGAAAGACAGGAGCAGAAGATCTCCAACTTCTCCTGGTCAAAGCCGCAAATCTGATGTGTGTACCTACAGTCAACAGCAAAAAAGAAAGCACAATGTAAGCACAGTCCAAAGAATGTGATGTCAGTGACCATGAAGGAGACACGCCCCAGAGAAACAGAAGACTTGGTGGGGCTATCATCTTTCTAGTGAAGATTTGTATATGACAGGACAAAAGACTGTAGTTGATAAAACTGAAGACAGTGACAGGGATGACTCCAATGTAGCAACTGACAACAAAGAAGACAGTGACAAGGAGGATACAAATACAGTAGAGGAAAACAAAGAAGACAGTGACAAGGAGGATACAAATACAGTAGAGGACAATGAAGACGTTACCTGACAACTACGAGAGCAGTGTTGACATGTCTGACAAAGAAGGTGAAGATGATACATTTAGCAGGGAGGTACATGAACAGCATAAAGGACTGATGAAGAGACAGAGGAAGATATCATACCTGACTAAACCAGAGCAGAGGTTGGAATGAAGAAAGCAACTCTTTGCAATGATTTAACTGATGACACGACAGTGGACCATACACACATTGAAGACAAAACAGACAGTACAGACATTACTGGACCAACTGGGGCTGTTACTAATGACCACAGACCCAATACTGACAACATGTCTGATTGTAACGTACATATGGGCCGATGCAGCAAGGACTCCACTGATACAGGTAACACAGGTAACACTGTTACTAGACCAAAGCAAATGGTAAGACAGGGAAGACTGTCTAGGCCACAAAACAGGGTCTACGACCAAGACGAGACACTACTCAAAGTGTCTCCAGACAAAAAGGTCGAAAATTACCTGAAAGGGTCAAGAAGTCAGTCGAGCATCTCTGATTCTTTCAGCAAACAACATTCTTGTTGTAGCTCGAAAGAACATGCCAACTCAAACAGGCATTCTCAGGCTAAGTCTAAAGGCAATGGTGCCTCTAGTGGCACTAAATAGGGATTCGGCCAGGCACAGTTTGTGAAAGCAATCCGGTTCATCACAGGCCTAGTATTGAAAGCCCAACTTCAAGGATGACAACATCCAATCTTAGTGTAAAAAAGTTGTGTATAAGTTTTCTAAACTATAATGTGCATGGCCTTTTGCCAAAACTAGAAAACAAAGAGTTCATTAATTTTCTTCTTGATTATGATGTTATTTGTTTAACAGAAACTTTTATTGGAACTGAATTTGAGTCTCACATTTTTCACGATTACTCTATTTTTACTGCTAAAGCTAAAAAGTTATCTCATCAGGGGAGATACTCTGGTGGGTAATTGTCATGGTTAAAAAGAAATTCAGCTCATATGTTGATAAAGTTCATGTTGAGACAGAAAACACTGTGGTTATAAAAATGCACAAGAATTTACTTGGTACCACTAATAATACTATGTTAATTTGCATGTATATTCCTCCTTCTGATTCTACATTTTGGAAAACAACACAAGATGTCTATGGCTTAGAAGTTTTGGAGC
The DNA here is from genome assembly GCA_030674155.1 of Stramonita haemastoma. Taxonomy (NCBI): domain Eukaryota; kingdom Metazoa; phylum Mollusca; class Gastropoda; order Neogastropoda; family Muricidae; genus Stramonita; species Stramonita haemastoma. The sequence continues at coordinate 55,216,657 of CM060318.1, read as the reverse complement.
AGTGTATATTAGATCTTCAAAATGCATATGATGATTTTGGATTGCTAATAATGGGGGATTTAAATGCACGAACCGCGGTGAAAATACGTTAGATATGACATGATACTTTCAGAATTTACATCATTATCCTAGTTCAAAATTGCCCAGAAAGTCACATGATATGTGTACAAATGTTTTTGGTAATCAGCTGATTGAGTTATGCAACATGTTTGACTGTGTCATATTAAATGGTCTTTGTGATCCAGGTTTTGATGAAAGCTATACATTTATATCACCTTCAGGTTCAAGCGTTGTAGATTATTTCATTACATCTCTGGGTTTATTTAGTTTCGGTTAAACTTCTATCTTTGCTGGTTAAAAACCTAACAGAATCGACCATCTGCCAGTTTGTATGGAGATGGAAACTAATAGCATTTGCACAGAAGCAACATCTCCACAGAAATCAAACAAAAAAATCTGTCAGAAAGTTGTGTGGGACGAAACTAAGAAAAATGAGTTTTGTAACCACACTAAATTAGCAAAGACATTCAAGAAAAACTTACATTCGCCACAAATGCTTTGGAAAACAATATAGAAAACGCTCTGGAAATTTTTGTCAAATGTTTAAAAGAGGCAAGCACCTGCATGTTTAGAAAAGTACCCATGCACAAGACCATAAAATCGGAATGGTTTGACAATGAATGTGAATTTGCAAAAAAGAAAGTAGAGCAAAGTTAAAATGTTTTAGAGTGACCAGAACTGAGGAAGACAGGTTGATTTATGTGGATAAAAGGAAAGAGTATAAACGATTATTGAAAACAAAAAAACAAAATTACAGGAAAAAGAAAACTGAGCTTTTAGCTGAAAACATTGCAGACTCTTCTCAGTTCTGGAAAGAAGTGAAAAGGATGGGATATGGCAATAGGGACAAAATTTACAACAACATCAGCAACGAAGATTGGTTTCACTACTTTAAAGAAGTTTTTTGTATGAATGGGGAGACTGTTGAGAGTGAAGATGTCAATGTTGATGTTTTGGATGATGTAGATCATTTTTTAAACAAAGACATATCTGAAGAAGAAGTAACTCATGCTATTGCAAGACTCAAATTAAGGAAGGCAAGTGGGATGGATGGTATTTCGGGTGAAATGTTAAAAAATGGGGGTAAAAGTGTGTTAGGGTTCCTAGTAAAACTTTTCAATGCTGTATTTACCGCCGGTGTATATCCGTCTGAATGGTCCAAAGCTATAATCATACCAATTTATAAAAAGGGAGATCCTGAAAAAACAGACAATTATAGAGGAGTTTCTTTACTGAGTATAGTATCAAAGTGTTATACCACAGTGTTAAATACAAGATTGTACAGTTGGTTGGAAGAAAATGAAATAATTTCTGAGAGTCAGGCAGGTTTTCGTAGGGGTTATTCCACGCTTGATCAAATATATAACTTATATGCAATTGTACAAAAGTGTATGCTAAAGAAAGGTAAGAAATTATATGTTGCTTTTGTAGACTTCAAAAAAGCATTTGATTCTGTACATCATGATAAACTTCTAAAATGCATGAAAAACCAGGGTGTTAAGGGAAAGTTTTTGGCATCTTTGAAATCTATGTATTCTTCATTGTTATCATGTGTGCGTGTAAATTATGAACTTACAGAATTTTTTGAATGCCCAGTTGGGGTCAGACAAGGCTGTGTCCTGTCTCCTACATTATTCTCTCTTTATATAAATCAGTTAGCCAACCACATAGATGCAGGGGGAAAACATGGTATCCAAATGTTACCAGGTCTAATGGAAGTGTTTATCCTACTTTTTGCTGACGATGTAGCATTATTGTCAACAACAGCAGGTGGTCTACAAAACCAGCTTAATATCCTACACAGATGTTGTGATGAAATGAAACTAAATGTAAACACTGATAAAACTAAAATAATGGTATTTAGAAAGGGGGGATATTTAGGTCGACATGAGCAATGGTATTTCAATGATAAAAGCTAGACATAGTTAATAGTTATTGTTATTTAGGTTTTCAGTTTACAACAATGCTTAGTATGAAGAGAGGCACAAAGCATTTAGTGACTAAGGGTAAGAAAGCGGTTGTACAATTTAATAGAGCATTTCAAAAGTATAAAGAAATGACTGCTAACACTTACTTTAAGATTTTTGATGCAAAAATGCAGCCTATATTGCTCTATTCATCTGAAATATGGGGGTTATCAAAATTAGATCATGTGGAAAAAGTTCATATGATGGCATGCAAACGGTTCTTAGGTGTCCCAGTCAAAACACCAAACAAAATGGTGTATGGTGATTTGGGACGATACCCGCTGTATGTGAATTCTTTTGTCTCTGTGTTAAGATACTGGTTTAAATTACTGCAAATGTGTACTGAAAGGTTACCATACAAGGCATACCAAATGCTGCTTGAATTAGATAGAACTGGAAAGCATTGCTGGGTGTCCAAAATTAGAGAAATTTTATGTGAGACAGGGTTTAGTTTTGTTTGGTTGCAGCAAGGTGTAGGTGAGGTTAAAGTGTTTTTGAGATTGTTTAAACAAAGACTTATTGATATTTTCATACAAGAATGGACAGGTACAATAAGAGAGCGTGACAGGTATGACTGCTACCGGTCCTTCAAAGTACTCTTTGAAAAAGAGAAATATTTTTGCAATGTTGATACCTATTGTTTTAGGGTTGCCATATCACAAATAAGATTTAATGTTCTCCCACTGAATGCAAATACACACCGCTTCAGCAGTTTAATGGAGAAAAAAGCCTGTCCTTTTTGCAGGACAGCAAGAGAAGATGAACAGCATTTTCTTTTTGTTTGCCCTACATACACTCATTTACGGGATAAATTCTTGAAAGAATTAGTTAGAACCCCACTCCACCAATTATTACAAGTTACTACTCAACATGAAATGCATAAATTGTCCAGGTATATTTTCCATGCAATTGATCTAAGGAAAAAGCGTTTGATCGTATTGTAATTTTTTTTTCCCGCAAAATGATTGTGTTTACCATATTTATTATGTGGCAAGAATGCCTGGTGTGTGCTGCTGCTTAACGATGTTTATTTGTTAAAACATATTGATCGATGTGTGCTGCAGTCTAAACAATGGATATCTGTTTAAACGTAGTCATGGATGTGTGCTACAGTTAAAATAATGGTTATCTGTTAAAGTCACAGTATGGGAAGAAAATCTGAGACGTTTGTACATGTGCTATTCGAAATGAGGTAAGAAGAGTCTATCGGTTATGATTATATGCATTATTATTATCATTATTATTCTTTGTTTCGAGGATGAGGGTGTGAGCACTCGTGTGCTTTTGCAGCTAGTCCATGTGTATATGCTGTGTGTGGATCTTGGCATATGTTCCCACCGGCACACAGTGGCCTACTCGTGCGAGGGATGGAGTAGGATTTGACGTGTGTGCAGGGTGTTCTGCGTGTGTTCGCACACGGGGCCTTGGTTTGTAGTCTCATACCAAAGGACTTTGGGGGCATGTGTGTGTGCGTGTGTGTGTGTGTGTGCGTGCGTGCGTGCGTGGGTGCGTGTGCCTGTGTCTGAGGGTATGTATGTGAGGTGTGTGTGTTTGCGTGCGTGCGTGCGCGTGTGTGTATATATGCGAGTGCAAGTGCGCGCATAACTTTAATAATGATGAGAGGATAGAGATGACAACTGGGTTTATGACAGTGACGATGATGCTATGATTTGTATGTACACTACTATTTGATTATATGCACATATTGACAGTTATTATAAGGAAATGTGTCATCACCACGCCACCACCCACCTTCTTTATTTTTGTTGCTTGTATTGTGGCCTATGGCCGAAGTACATTAAAAGCATTTCAGAGTTCAGAGTTCAGAGTTCTCTCTCTCTCTCTCTCTCTCTCTCTCTCTCTCTCTCTCTCTCTCTCTCTCTCTCTCTCTCTCTCTCTCTCTCTCTCTCTCTCTCTCGGCGCGCGTGCGGTGTGTTTGTGTGTGACTCTGTGTATGTGTGTACTTGAGACCATGATTGTCAAGTTACATTTCCTTGTGTTCCTATCATGTGTGTGTGAGCATGCGCATGTGTGTATGTGTTTGCATGAGTTATTTACACAAACAGGAATAAATGTGCTCGTGTGTCTGCGAGTATGCAACTTAAGTGCACAAGTACAAGCAGCTAGGAAGCAAATCTTAGAATTGTTATCTGGTTTCTAAAAGCGTTCTATAAAAACAAAAAGACTCAAACAAAAGAAAACAAACAACACTGCTCTCCACAAGAATACTCCATCAACAACAGTAAACAGAGAACATGATCCTCGCACCTTACACGTCGTTATTCTCTTCAATCTACATACCCCAGTTTTTATATCCCAAACTGAACAATCAAAGTCAATCGTCTCACACCAGTACCACACACATGGACGAGTGCACTGTGGAAAATAAAACGCATTAAAGAATAAAACAAAAAGCTTTTGAAAAAAGTAAAATAATCCTTGAATAGAGGGGAAGAGTGACCGGTTGTGTTATAACACACACATCAAGACACCACCGCTCGGAAAACCGGACTCAAAGAACAGCACATCACAATAAGAAGAACGAGAACGATGCCTCTCTTTGCTGAACACAAACAACACTGCCGATTCCTGCTTGTTGTCGCTGCTTCAAGTAAGCCGCCACAACTTCTGCTTTCCTCTCGCCAATTTTCCTTATTTGTTCTAGCTCTTTTTTCCTCCGTGGCAAGGTAAACGAACACTTTAATTCTGATTGATCTATGGGGGCTTACGCTATAGGAGCTTAAGATAATCACGACTGGCGCGGCCAATTTCGACCCAGGCACACTCCTAGAGGGACATTGTATGCAGATTTTTTTTCTTGTTTTTTATTTTGGTAAGCACTGGGGCAAGGCGCTCTACAAGTACCGGCCCTGTATTCATGCACGCATGCACACGCGTGCACAGTCACGCACGCTGGCAGCCTGTGTGCAATTATGCTTGCAGAAAGAGTGCGTCTGTATACACGAACCTGCAAGCGCGCGTACACACATACACACATGCACGCGTGCACACACGTGCACACTCAAGCGCGCTGGCGGCTGAATGAGTGTATCTATGCATGCAAAACGAAAACGCGAGTGAGCGTACACGTAGACGTGCACACACACACATACACACACATGCGTGCGCACACACACGCGCACACACACACACACACTCCTACACACAATCCCCCACCCACCGCCACACCCATGCACACACACATACACACTCACACACAACACACACACACACACACACACACACACACACACACACACACACACACACACACACACACACACACACACACACACACATGCACACACACACATAGCATAACGGGATGAAAGTGATTTGAGGCACTTAGCCCAAGCGCTTACCGATCTCGTGTGCCAGGACAGGTACGTAAACAAGCTGAGCTTTTGAGCATTGAGCCATGCGGCAAGGGGTAGGAAGGGCGATTTCCTAGTCCCCAGACTGTTGACCTAAGGAATGGACATTGCTTCCAACTGACCACTCCGATTATCCCCATACACACAGATAGAGCAAGTGCTGGGACGTTAGCATGAACACGCAGCCAAAAAAAAAATTAACATAATTATGCGTGTGGTACCATACACTCACGCTAGTATATGCAGGCTGGTACACGCATGCCTATACAGAACTACATAATATTGCTCTACGCCTACACACATGTCTGCATGTTTGCAATCGAGCACAGACACATGTACAATCACACACACTCACGCAAACACATACACACACTCGCACACATACACGCGCGCGCGCGCTGCATGCGCTGCTCGGTGGCACATATACATGCACACCTGCATGCACATAGACACACAGAGACACAAGCACACTGGCAGACATACACAGGCACACAGATACGCACGCAAAAATATATATACATAAGATACTTTCTCTCTCGCTTTCTGTCTCTCTGTACTTTTGTGTCTGTGTCTCTGTCTTTGTGTGTATCTTTCTCTGTATATATATATATATATATATATATATATATATATATATATATATATATATATATATATATATATATATATATATATTAATATATATATATATATATTATATATATATACACTCTTTTACGCACGCAAACCAATACTCAATGAAAGCTTGCACTACAGCAATCTTTAAAAAAAAGTACCAGCAACAGTAATAGCAAAATCGCAGTCATTATCATTATCATCATTATCAACAGCAGCAGCAGCACCCTTACCACTTCTGCTACCACCACCATCACAGCACCACTACCATCTCCACCATCACAACCACAGCAACACGACCACCACCATCACCACCACACCACCACCACCACCATCACCACCACCACCAAAAATACGTGCACCACCACCACCAACACAACAATACTTCCACCATCAATACCACCAACAACACCAACAACGCACAAAACCTACCTTACATCCCCCTCCCCTCCCTTCATAAAACAAAACAAAACTCATAAAAACTAAACAAACCTTCACACACACACTCGCTTATTTACAAAGCAACAAGAAAGAAGAGACAGGCAACTTTGTCCAAACAGCTTGTCGAGCAGCGTGTGAACAGGCACTTAGCCTGGTTGACACAATCAGTGCTGTGTGGTTAGCTGTCATGGGGAGAAGGCCTGATTAGCACCTGCCTCAGTCTCTGCTGACGCTGGATTGGATCCGATCCATTGACTTTGCCTTGCCTGCTTGGTCTCTCCACGGTCACTCACTGCGTTTAACAGAGCTACTGCTACTGCCAGCCATGCTGGAACCCAGGATGGGAGTGAGGGGGGGTTGGAATGGGAGATGAGAGGGGAGGTGGGGGGGGAGGGGGGGGGGTTGAGTGGTGGGGTGTGTGTGTGTGTGTGTGTGTGTTGTGTGTGTGTGTGTGTGTGTGTGTGTGTGTGTGTGTGTTAGTTTGCATCCGTTTGTAGGTAGGTTATGTGGGCATGGTGAGATGGTAGGGTTTTGTGGTGTGTGTATGTGTGTGTGTGTGTGTGTGTGTGTGTGTGTGTGTGTGTGTGTGTGTGTGTGTGTGTGTGTGTGTGTGGGGTGTGTGTGTGTGTGTGTGTTAGTTTGCATCCGTTTGGCGGTAGGTTATGTGTGTAAAATGGTGAGATGGTAGGTTTTGTGGTGTGTGTGTGTGTGTGTGTGTGTGTGTGTGTGTGTGTGTGTGTGTGTGTGTGTGTGTGTGTGTGTGTGTGTGTGTGTGTGTGTGTGTTTTAGTTCGCATCCGTTTGTCGGTAGGTTATGTGCGCATGGTGATATGGAAGGGTTGTGATATGGGTTTCTGTGTGTGTGTGTGTGTGTGTGTGTGTGTGTGTGTGTGTGTGTGTGTGTGTGTGTGTGTGTGCATATATGTCCCATCTCCTCTCCACACCCACGCCTCTTCCTCCCTCCCAAACAATCATCCCCTTTCGTCCCGACACACAATTATAAGCATGAGTGTCTAACACCCGATCAACCCTGAGACATTTCATGAGAACAGTGTGTTGATGTAATTGTAGCTACGGTCGATGAAACAAAAGACTGTTACCCAAATCGACCACCAAAATCAGACAGTCCAGCTAAGGTGTACAGATATAATTGAAGGTATTAGATTGCGAAATAATACACTACCTTGCCAGGGCAAATAAATTGTGTGTGGTTTGGGTTTAGTGTGTGTGTGTGTGTGTGTGTGTGTGTGTGTGTGTGTGTGTGTGTGTGTGTATGTGTGTGTGTGTGTGTGTATGTGTGTGTGTGAGTGTGTGTGTGTGTGTGTGTGTGTGTGTGTGTGTGTGTGTGTGTGTGTGTGTGTGTGTGTGTGTGTGTGAGCAGAAACAATATTCCATCGCAAGTACACACAAAAAAACGTAGGCCTCAGTAAGTAAGGGTTTAGGAGAAGATGGAAATATTGACACCACATTATATCACGATCTTGCGTTTCGTTACGATACATAACGACGTCTTATGCTTTGTTCAGTGTAACGCTTCCATTTCGCGTTGTTTATTTTTTTCTGTCTTGTTTTCTTTCCGTCGAGATTATTTTTCTATTTTTGCGTGATTTTCTTTCTTTGTCTGTTTCTTTCCTTTGACGCTCCTTCTAGATTTATTCTTGCGTTCCTTCTTTATTATTTTCTCTTCCTTTCAGTCATTAATCCCTTTGTACGTTCATCCACTTTTTTTTCTTGTTTCTGACTTGCTTTGCTCTGTGTTCTTCTCTTTTTCTGTCTTTGTTATGATTTATTCGAATTATATGTTCATCCCTGTATTGCTCTTTATTTGTTTATCACTTGTTTTTATTTCTTCATCCATACATTCACTCATGTGCTTATCTAATCACCAAGCTACTGTTCACTGCACAAAGTCAGTGTGTGTAGTCACGACTGTCTCTTGAGAAAGCAGAGGAGTGCTGCACACACTTCACCTCAACTGTGTTGATGAAAACACACACCCTGTAGTTAACCACGACAGCGCCAATTCTTCAGCCATTGAGAATATCTAAGGGAAACCTTGGAAAGAACCAAATACGGAGCTATTTTATGTGGACATGTTTTGCCAACTTAAAAAAGTATACTTAATATTTCTGTGTTAATGTCTGTGACTGTGTGTTTGTATACGTCATTTTCTATTTTCTATATTTCTATTTCTCAGTTTACGAATACAACTGAAGTCTTTATTATATAAAGAACACGAGACATTCACGTGGGTCACCAGCACAGAGCAAAACAGGAAACGTCATTTTATCACATGAAAGAAAACAAATCGGAATCACAAGCCAAGCATCCATTTTCCGCTCCTTAGAAAAGAAAACAGAAGCTGCAACAATGCAATAACATATATGCACATATGGACATAAAAGCACACATGTACGCAAGGACACACTCATGAACACACACACAAGCGCGCGTAGGCGCGCGTGCACACGCACAAATACACGCATGCACGAACGCACACACACATTATTTGTAAATTTACTACGTATCAAGTCTTTAAGTGAAACGGGGCGAAATCATAGCACATAGGCTGTTTGTCGATGGGAAATAACTTTTATACATTAAAGTAACAGGCGAGGAAACGCTTCCCTCCCTTTGACAGTTAACTGGGTTTTCACACACACACACACACACACACACACACACACACACAACACACCTCAAACATTAGTTGTTTGTGAGATAGTCTGATAATTTATTTCGTTTGCATTTTGTTATTGCTTTTGTTGGCTGATTTCTTCTATTTTGTTAACATCTAAGTTTGTTTCGGTTTATTTTCTACTATTCTTTGAGAGAAAGATTTACTGTCACTTTGTAGAAGTGTTTCTGCTTCCCTTTTTTCACAACTGCTGATGATTTGTGGTATTGATTTGTATGTCTGTTTGTTGATTGATTGTTTGTTTGATTGTTTGGTTCTCATTCATTTCTATAATTTAGCTTTCCGATTATTTAATGTAACTTTGTTTTGGGCACCCTGTAGTTGTACCCCCCCTCTCACACACACACACAAACATTTTCCTTAGATTTTTATTAGGTGTAATTTTGTTTGTTTACATGTGGGGGGTTTCCACTGCGAGTTAGCTTGAATCAAGGATTGCTTTTGTCTTTGATAGATTTTGTGCGAGTGTTTTCATGACTACATTTGTTTCTATGTTTGTTCATTTGATACTTTGGTATATATATATATATATATATATATATATATATATATATATATATATATATATATATATATATATATATATATATATATATATATATATATATATATATATATATACGTACCTGCTCTCTCTCTCATCTCAGTTGATCCCAAATCAATGCTTTCCAACTCTTTTCCCCAGTCCTAAAACCTTTCATTCCTCCTCATTTTGTGTTCATGCCTCTAAGCAAATACTGATGTAAAACAGTTTGAATTGCTGGATGTATAAATAAACAGTTAAAGTAAGGTAGCATCGATACGTAAATATTATTTTAGATAAAGAGAGGTAGAGTTCGATAAGATAGGATTTCTAAAAAATAGAAATAAGTAGATGAATAAATGCATAAAGCGGAATAACAAAATTATTAATACACAGATGACAAAATATCTAACACGTTTTTACATACAGCAGCAATTAAGAGAGAAAAATATAAATTATTTTTTTAAAAGCCAAAATTATAAAATGCAAACAAAACAAAAAAAACACTTCAGCCGTTTCATCTCCTTCAACATTCTTATAAAGAAACAAATTAAGAAGAATAAATCAATCCATGAATAAACGAGCAAACAAAAAATTGTTTTGAAATACCCAGCCTGAATATTTATTTTCACCCAATTAAGCCACTATTGCGGAGGAGACCCATTATTTTCTTTTTAAATTGAATAATTTGAATGAATAAAGCACAAAAAGAAATAGACTATATAATCAAAAAAAAAAAATAAAATAAAATAATAAGGTAGATAAACGAACAACGAAATAACTAAGCAAACACGCGGAAAAGTAAATACAAAAATGAAATAAACAGATACATAACTACATATATAAATCAATAGATAGCTGTCTACTTAGCTAGATTTTCTTCAGAAGTTTTGCCATAAAAAAGTGAAGTATCAGTGTATTTTGTGTTTATTTATCATACATATTTGTCTGTTTTGCATAAATTCTGCATTGAAATCTGTCAGCCGTACCCTCCCTAGAGAAAACCTTTCTGCCACAAAAAGGACAAAACAACTTTCACTTGTTTGCAGTTCAAACAAGAGAGAGAGACAGAGACAGAAACAAACAGAGTGACGACAGACGAGACAGTGACAGAAGACAATGACAGAGACAGACAGACACAGAGATAGACAGAAAGAACAGAGGGACTGCTAGAAAGAGACATAGATTGAAACAACGAGAGAGACTGACACAGAGACGGAGACAGAAAGAGATATAGTTGTTGTTTTTTTTAGTTTGTTGTTGTTTGTTTGTTTGTTTGTGTGTGTGTGTGTGTGTGTGTGTTGTTGTGTGTGTGTGTGTGTGTGTGTGTGTGTGTGTGTGTGTGTGTGTGTGCACTCTAGTTGTCGTGTATGTAGTTGTTTGACCTTTGAATGGATGTTGGAAGGATAGTTAGAAGGTATTATTTGGATGGAGGGGGGGGGGAGGGGCACGATTTAAAAAAAAAAGTTATCTGCAAGTTTTGCCTCCGTGGAATCGAATAATATAGAAGATTGGCTTTGAAAAATTGGTTTTGCATTATCAATTTTTCATATTAATTTTGCATTATTAATCGGAGCTTTGCACTTTCTTTTCAGTGATTACTAAAATTTAATTTGTTTGTGCGATGAAAACTCAGATTTCATAACACCGTTTTCTGCCCTTCACCGTTAGCATTTGAAAATGTCTCACGTGTACAGCAATACCGCATTATGATGACAACGAGGAGGAGAGGAGGTGGAAGGAGGATGAGGAGGAAAAAGGACAGAAAAGGAGTTAAAAAGATGGAGGGAGTTATTAACCGAAGCAAGAGGAGCAGCAGAGAGAAGACGGTAATGACTTATTGATAAAGTGTAATTGTTCTACCTACATTTATCTACAATGACATCATTACAACATTATCAAAACGGTAATATAGCGGTGAAACCACAGAGCTTGTTCTACACTCTAATAAATAAAGCTTATTTGATTTTTTTTTTTGGTTTTGTTTTTGTTTTCGTTTTGCTAATGGGTTTTGTTGTTGTTTTTTGGAGGAGGGAGAGGGGGTGCTGCCTCATCTGTGACGTTCCTGCCCCGCTGTTCCCACACTTCTCATTTCAATCTCCCCGCCACAGCAATACCAATATTTGTTTTGTCACATTCTCAGGGTCGAAAGTCCACAGGGAGCCCATCAATATCAGGCCGCTGTGGGGCCACCAGCCAGAGGGCCACTGAACTGCTGCTGGGTCATTTTTATAGTGTTTAGTTTCAGTCATTGTGTTGTTTCCCCCGAAAACATTTGCTGTTGACGCTGTTGTTATAGTCATTCATATTGTTGAACATTCCCCCAGTGTAACACTGGAAGACGGTGAGGGAAGGAGGGGAGAGTCGCCCCAAAATACCTATGACTCACTCATCACGCATGGGATCCGGAAGCACACTGTCTTCATAAATACATATCAAAGGAAAACTGTTACCTTGTATAACGGTGTTCAAATTCCGCACCATATAGGTAGCTATACTCCGACTTCTGCGCGCAGTTCACTTTTAGCTGTGTGCTTTTCTCTCAGTGCCGTTGACCAAAGTTTATGTATCAACTGACCTTTACTTGTCTGGCAGTTCCTCTTCTGTGGACTCCCTTGTAATGTTGTACACGATTGGTTTGGGCTAAATCCAGACAGCATAAAATCTAAAGCTTTGCGTCTGCATGCAAGCAGGGTGAAGTAAACTGGGGAATATGGTTATGGGGTTCTAAACCTAGTAAAGTCTTAAGTCGTGGATCAGGATAGCAAATCCCATGAAGGCATATACAAGTCGGTTTTATGTCAATATAGTTTATAAAAGATGGGGTAAATATCAGTGAAGTAGGTTATACAGCCTTATACGGGGATTTTTTTACAGACAAATGCAGATTAACAGACACAGACAGAGAGACACACAGATATACACAGACGCAGACACCGAAACTTGCACATTTTAGGAAGAATTTCATTGTTAGGGTAAAAAAAAAAGTGCAGTTATATCGTGAATACATCCATGGAGTCACACTTGTTGGGGAATCAGTTTTTTGGTTAGTAAGTAATGCATCAGTATTGCTGTAATGCATGGCCAGACATAATGCACTGACTAAAGGACACATAGGCAGCCTCACGACTAGACGTCTGAACTCTTTGGTCATTTCCTGAACACAACACTAAGAGAGGAGGGGAGGGGGAGGGGGTGAAATCCAGAAAACGTCTGCCCACAATTTTTCCTTACACTTCCTGCGTGTCTGTTTCCTCCTTTTCTCCTCGTAGGCAGTCACTGCTGTACGTTGTATATCTCACATCGTCACGGCAGTTTCCTCAGCGTGTGAAACCCAGAATATTATCTATCCCCAGAGAGAGTACGTTGTTGCAGTGCACTGCTACTTATTTGTTTTTGATTGAAAACCTGGTTGTGCAATATGCATTTTATCAAAGCAAAGTGTCGGTGTTTTTTATGTGTTAGTTGTTTTTTTTTATTAGCAGACGTTTGCCAGGACAAAAAAAGTATTGTTGCTGTGTGTAAGTTTTACACGCACATAATACATTATATATCAGACTTGTTTATTATAAACAACAAATGTAATCCCGCCTTCCAAGATATAATAAATTTGCACTTTTGTGGTTACTGTAGCTGTTTTTTTGTTGTTGTTGTTGTTGTTGTGTTGTTGTTGTTGTTGTTTGTTGTTGTTGTTAATGCGTGTTCCCAGTTTAACATCATATGGGTCACCCAGAACATGCGTTCTGTTTCATTCATCACACTTTCGAACCACTTCAATTTAGTACACGCACGCTGAACAAGTAGTTTTAGTGGATGAATGTTGAATTGTAGTTTTTTACAATTCACTATATAAGCAACTATAGAACGACTTTAGGAAAAAAAATATTTGATCTGTTATTGATGCAGTCCTGGGATGTTCTGTCTGATAAGTGATCTTTTATCTCCTCCATCCAGAATAATTATCTTTATCGGCAATGTAATGAAGTTGCATACATATGTTACAATTAAAGCGTCAATGGGTCAGCTCTTGTTATTGACTAATACTTTACCTAATGGGCACACTATCTTTATTCAATTGCTTAAAACTATATACACACTCATTGTACATAACTTTAAGGCCTATAGATTATTCTTGAAGTTGGAATGCGGCTACCTTAATAGCGGGTAAAAGCGGCTGTATGGGCAAAATCTCACCATTGATAAGCAACAGAGCTCTAGCCGAGCAACACCAAAAAATAGTCTGATCATATAATTATTATTCTTCAAGCCAAGATAACAGTGAGCCGTAAGAGGCTATAAACAACTTCACATTCTTTATGGGATACTATACACAACTGAGAACACCTGCTTTCAAATTATCATACAACCTCGGTATTAATTTTCTGCATTCAGTGCAATGACAACCTTAAGAAGGCCACAACATCGACTGGGCTAAAAGCAGTATCAAGATCAACATCAAGATCACCATCAAGAGAAATCAGCACACTAACGACAGTCATGATCATGGGTCCATTTGTCTCCGTTACCTGAGGTCGCTGACATTCCTTGCTGAAAGTTGTTTTATACTCCCTGCCTTCTGAAAGAGAATTAATTCAAATCCCCTTGGACTCTGACACGGAGAAGCCAAGGATTTGTCTCAGAGGGAAGAGCAAGTTTTCCAGAAAGTATTGATCCCCAGAAGGATGTTGGGGGGATCAACAACTTGTAATCGTTTTCTGGAACATTTCAGACCTGTTTCATGTGTGGTAGGCCTCCTTCGTCTGTCTGTCTGTCTACAGTTCTTGATGTTTAACTTTATTTACCCCCACCCCTACCCCCCATTTTTTTCGATAAAATTGTTCCTGTTCTGGTGTACGTTTTCTCGTGCATCGTTTATGTTTTCTCCTACACATCCTCTCTCATACTTTTTCTCTCATGCTTCTCTCATTCTCTCTCTACTCTCTCTCTCTCTCTCTCTCTCTCTCTCTCTCTCTCTCTCTCTCTCTCTCTCTCTCTCTCTCTCTCTCTTCTCTTCTCTCTGTCTCTCTTCTGTCTCTTCTGTCTGCTTCTGTCTGTCTGTCTCTTCTGTCTGTCTGTCTCTCTGTCTGTCTGTCTGTCTGTCTGTCTCTCTCTCTCTCTCTCTCTCTCTCTCTTCTTCTAGTCTCTCTCTCTCTCTCTCTCTGATGTATCGTCCTGAAAGGGCGGACTGGATTAAAAAGACATGAGTGCTTATCTATATCCTCGAATAAAGAATTTGTCTTGTTTTGTCTTGTCTTGTCTTGTCTTGTCTTGTCTTGTCTTCTCTCTCTCTCTCTCTCTCTCTCTCTCTCTCTCTCTCTCTCTCTCTCTCTTCTCTCTCTCTCTCCTCCTCTCTCTCTCTCCTCTCTCTCTCTCTCTCTCCCCCTCTCTCCTACCACACACACTCACTCACACTCACTCACTCACTTTCACTCTTCTGCCTCCCTTCCCTCTTTTTCTCTCTTTCTACCTCTCTCTTTGTTTATGCTTCTATACACTGTAATGTGGGTGTGCGTCTGTTTCTCATTCTTTATGTGAGAGTAACTGTGTAGCCATAATATACAATTCCCTTTTATCATGTAGCTTTGAGAAACATTTTACAGAACTGAGGAGGTTTAGTATTTGAGGTGCTTAAACACATCATACAGACTTGGATTAGATCAATTCAACGTCGTGGAAGCTCCGATGTGGCTTCAGATGTTGACTCGGCCATTAGCAATGTCAACATCAACGTCAACATTAAAGAATTCAAGACCCTGATTTTATTCATGACTAAGAGCATAAGAACACAGTTTTCTCCGACACTCCAGTCCAATGAAATTCTATCCTGTCATTTTATTCCAGACTCTCACCGACTTCAGAAAACAGAATTAATTAGATCCCGTCGGACACCAAGATCCCTAGCGTTTGTCTTCAAGAGAGAAGAGCGAGTTTTGTAGAATGATTTGATCCGAGAAGGATTAGGGGGAGATCGATAACCTGTAAACGTTTTTTTGAACATTTTT
>CM060318.1:55185978-55195978 GCA_030674155.1 Stramonita haemastoma | reverse complement strand
CACCACCACCACACACCCCACCCACCACCCTGACCACATTGTACCCGTCTATTTGTCTCCTTCACTCCTGGTATTTCAGGCTCCACTGTTTCTGGCATCGCCGTCAGTCTAGTTCCAGATGACTCTGAGATGTCGAAAGTTGTCTGCAACGAAGATGGAGAAGTTTTCTGCCAACTTTTCCCCCATGCCAGGAAGGAGCTGTGTAAAATCGATAGTTCGAAGACTTGGGCTAGTGAGCTGTGTAGTTTTCTCTTTAAAATTCCTCCACTCCTCTTCCCTTCCTGCCTTGGGTTTTAATATAATTTGCATGTCGGCAGCGTTGACACAGAGAAACAGGGAGTTGAGAGAGAGAGAGAGAGGGGGGGGGGCAGAGGAGGAGGGAGAGATGAGAGAGGAGAGAGGGAGAGAGAGGAGGGGAGAGTGGGGGAGGTGGAGAGTTAGAGGAGAGAGGGTGAGAGAGAGGGGGGGGGGGAGGGAGAGAGGGAGGGTAAGACACAGAGAGAGACAGAAAGAGAGACAGAGACAGAGAAAGAGACAGAGAGATATAGAGACAGAGATACAGAGAGAGTAAGTATACCTACCAGCGTGTATGAATTTCTTTTGGTATGTCTGTCTGTCTTTCTTTTCTGTATTACTTTCAATGTGTGTCCCTTTCTTTTTCTCTGACTTGTCTTTCTCAGTTTCTTTCATGCGCTTTTGTTCCCCTTCTCTGCAATTTCTGGGGTGGGGGGGGGTTCTTTATCTCTCAGTCTCTCGACTCCTTTTGTCAAACTTTGTCTGTCTGTGTCTGTCCTTCTCTGCCTTTTCCTTTTTTCTTTCGGATTAGTTTTGATGTGTTAGCGTAAGACGCAAATTTTGACTTTCAATACAGTAAATACAGGGAGTGACAGACACTGAGAGCAACGCAGAACAGAAAGACAGGCACACGAGAGCTTATGCCATTATTTTCGATAAAAAAAGAATAAAAGAAAAAAGACAGGCAGACAGACAAGGAAATTTACATACGCAGGTAGGTAAAAGTTCGGATCAGACTATAAACCGAGGCCCGTGTGCGAACGCACACAGAACATCTTGTGCACACCGCTTGCCAGTAGAGTAGACCATTGTGTGTCGGTGTGAATGGATGACAAAACTGTATACACACAGGGACTGGATGCAAAAAAACATGAGTGTTTATTTCATTATTCCTAAAACAAAAGAAAAATAAGGTATACACACTCTGTGTATCTGTGTGTCTATCGGCTTTTCTGTCTGTGTGTGTGTCTGTCTGTTTTTCTGTGTGTCTGTGTGTCTGTGTGTCTTTGTCTGTGTCTGTGTGTCTATGTGTCTATGTGTCTATGTGTCTGTGTGTTTGTGTGTCTCTCTCTGTCCCTGTCTCTGTCCCTCTATCTCTCTCTCACTCTTTTACTGCATATATATGTATGTATGTATATATGTATATATGTGTATATATATATATATATATATATATTTATTTATTTATATACATATATTATATATGTATATATATATATATGTCTGTCTGTCTGTCTGTCTGTCTGTCCTGTCCTGATACTTGTCTGTCTCTTTTCATTTTCTTTGCTGACATCTCTACTTTCTTTTCCATCTTTTTCTCAAACACAAGAGTAGCATACACAAGCAAGAACATAGCCAATATATCACAACCTTACTAAAAAAAATGACACACAAAAAGGACATTTTGCTCCAGTGCCAATGCGTTTCGCTCACCCATCACAACACTTCCTTCCCTTATTTCTCATCTCCCTCTACCACCCCCTCCTCCCCCCCCCCTTGCCTGCCGTCTACTATATTCCCTAAACCTAGCTATTCATCTTTTTTCATCCCTCAATCCCCAGGACGACTGTCTTTGGCATCCATCTCAGCCCAGATCCAGAGGACACTGATCTCGGGGGATTTGTCTGCCTCTGAGAGATATATATGTAGTTCTGCACAAGTTTTCATCAGAATATGAACTGTGCGAATCGATAGTTTGAAGACAGACAGGAACCAGCTGTTTGAATGTCACCCCCCAAAAAAATGTGACAAAGGAAATGTGTGTGTGTGCGTGTGTTTGTGTGTGTGTGGTGTGTGTGTGTGTGTGTGTGTGTGTGTGTGTGTGTGTGTGTGTGTGTGTGTGTGTGTGTGTGTGTGTGTGTGTGTTTTGTGTGTGTGTGTGTGTGTGTGTGTGTTGTGTGTGTGTGTGTGTGTGTGTTGTGTGAGTGTGTGTGTGTGAGTGTGTGTGTGTGTGTTTGAAATTGAAAATATTCATGTCTTAATGTGTTTGCGTGCGCATGCGCGCGCCCACACACAGTACAGCATGTATATGCACACACACACCCTTCACAATGAAACACACACAAACACACAGGCACACACACACACGCACGCACGCACGCATTCACGCACACACACACGCATGTATGTGTGCAAACGTGTGCATAACGATACAGAAACAGGATAGAGACAGAAACTGATAGAGAGAGAGCGACAGAGTGTCAAAGAGACAGAGAGAAAGACAGGCAGACAGACAAACAGACAGAGAAACACACAGACAAACAGACAGATGACCTAATCATGATTTAAGTTTAATTTGTGGCACATCACATAGTTAGCTAGTTGGGTAGCTCCAAATAAGCCCCTTTTCGTTTGCTTTACAGTATTTCAGATTAAGCAGGCATGTTAATATTTGCTGCTGCTGCTGCTGCTGCGCTGCTGTGTGCTGCTGCTGCTGCTGCTGCTGCTGCTGTGCTGCTGCTGCTGCTACTGCTAGCTTTGTCATTGCTGGGTTGAAAATTGAATCAGGGAGATAGGATAAAACAGACGCGCGGACAGACAAACAGAACAGCACACAACACAAACTCTGAGAAAGACACACGCATGCAGCATCATTAAATTCAGCTGATTTCAGTTTAATTAAATTATCGTGTTTGATTAATTATGTGTTCTTAGTAATGCATTGAAAATTGCAATATGATTCCTTGCTTTTTGAAATATGACTAATATTTAGACGGTTGTCCCATCAATATTAAATCAAAACAATAACACAAGCGGTGAAATGTAACCGCGTCCAATAGAATAGCAATTTAGTCATCTGTGTGACATTTTTGACTCAGTTTGGAACTTCGAACAGGATGTAGAGGTAACACACCTGCCTAGAAAGCGAGAGATGTGGGTTTGATCCCCACCTAAGCCCATGTTTTTCCCTATTCACTAGACTTGGGGTAGTAGTGTGGGTGGTCGTCTACTGGATGGAGCAATAAACCTAGGTCACCTGTGCAACACGCATTTTGCGCACATAAAAGAGACTATGGCAACAAGAAAGTTTGAAGGAGCTCTGAACATGATAATTATAAGAGCATGCAAATCTGATAGAAAAACAAATACACATGCAGACAAGACCAAAAAAAAAAATAATCGGTTAGCGCTGTTTCTTGTAGCGACGCTACCTCCGTGGGAGTATCAGTCCGGATTTCTCGCAGAGAAATCTGCCGTTACTGAAAGTGGAATACTTTACAAAACCGCATACACACAGGGACAGGGTCTAAAAGAAGCACATGAGTGCTTATTCCATTATTCTCGATATAAAAGAATAAATAAATTAAAAAATGAAACACACACACACTTCTGAGTGAGAGACAGACAGAGAGACAGACACAAATCACACAACAGGACAGTCACAGACAGAGACAGTGAGGTCTTTTCTAATAGTTTCAAATGGATTATTGATTGAAACAGCCCATCCTTGTTTTTCTAGTGAACAGAAAACGTGCCCATTGCACACGAACCGCAAACACGGGCCATTAGACTTGATGCCAGAAAATGCTGATAGATCGATCAGTTCAACACACTGCTCTTCCAGTCTACCTCTTCTTCCGATAATATAAACTGCAGGTTTTTTACCGCACGAACCACATACAGGCACAGCCGTACTTTGTGGAACACACGGATAAAAATGAGAAATTAGCATGCACACACACATACACACATGCACACAATCACACGCATGCACACAAATGCATACATGTGCTCGCGTGTGCGTACACACACGCACACATACATACACATACCAGCACACACATACATACACACACTCACACACACACACACACAGCGCGCGCGCGCGCGCGCACACACACACACACACACATACACACACACGTACACACACTCACACAAGCTCACACACACACATACACACACACACACACACACACACACACACACACACACACACACACACACACACCACACACACACACACACACACACACACACACACACACACACACACACACACTGCAAGACGAACCAATCAAAACCAACACAAACCAAAACAAACAAAAAGAACAAAACCGAAAGCAACAACAACAACAACGACAACACCCAAACCCCGAACTCTGAAAATTCTTCTCCCAAGTTTAATGAGAATTGACACTCTCCATTCCCCTCTGCCTTGAGGCTAAGCTCCGGAACTCTTTTTAAACTCTGCCCTTTTGTCAATTGAAATGCCAATGGCCTAAGAGATAATAACAAAAATAAATAAAACAACAAAAAACAAAAAGATGAACGAGGCATGCAAAAATATTTAAAAGAGGCAGACAAGCAATCGGACAGACAGACAAAAGATCAAGAACCCTCTGTCTCTTATCTCTCTGTCTCTGTCTCTGTCTATTTTTCTGTCTGTATTTCACTCTCAATCTCACTCTGTTTGTCTTTCTGTCTCTCTGTCTGTCTGTCCATCTGTCTATCTTTTTGTCTCTCTCCCTTTCCCTCTTGTGCACACGTTAAATCCTGTTTCGTTTTTCGTAAGACTAGGCCATTGTGTGCCGGTGGGAACAGATGACAATATTTACACAACTGCATACACACGGGGCCTTGATGAAAAAAGCACATGAGTGCTTATCCCATGATCCTCGATATAAAAGAATAAAATGAAATAGAACAAAATAAAATATCTCTCTTCTCTCTGTCTCTGTCTCTGTCTCTGTATCTGTCTGTCTCTGTCTGTCTCTGTCTGTCTCTGTCTGTCTCTGTCTGTCTCTGTCTGTCTCTGTCTCTCTGTCTTCTCTGTCTCTCTCTGTCTCTCTCTGTCTCTCTCTGTCTCTCTGTCTCTCTGTCTCTGTCTCTGTCTCTCTCTCTCTCTCTCTCTCTCTCTCTCTCTCTCTCTCTCTCTCTCTCTCTCTCTCTCTCTCTCTCTCTCTTCTCTCTCTCTCTCTCTCTCCCCTCTCTCTCTCTTCTTATTCAATCTGTGTGTCTGTCTATTGCCTTTTTTGTCTGCCTGCATGTATGTCTGCCTGCTTGACTTCCTGCCTGTCTGCCTCTGTGTCTTTTTTCTCTCTCTGATATAATTGTTATAGCATTCTGACATTGCATAATTATGCAACCAAGGTTGTACTCAAATGACATTATCTTTTGTGCTGTACCGTTCTGTAATTTTTTTGTTTTTAGGTATTTAGAAGAAAAGAATGGGTATTGAAAAGGAGTGTGGTGGTGGGATGGAATGGTAGAAGGGACATCTCTTTAATTATGTATGGATTTATTAGTGTTCTTTTATTGCTTGAGGGCAAGTGTTTAAAAGTTTGCTTGTACTGATTCTTTTCTCTTGTTAACGAGAAGATATTCCTTCGAGTATTTCTCTTTCTCCTCTCTCTCTGGTATATGGTCTGTGCATGTGACCGTCTATCTCTCTTTTGTTCTGATGTTTATTTGTGTTACTGCCAGTCCACCCGGGCAGGTATTGATTTATTGGGTATTTTGATTATATATTCAAATAACTTGTTGGCTGATTTAATTATTATTGTTACTGATGGCTGGATGGAAAATCACTATTGCGCTTTTTTTTTTCTTTCAACAAAATAATGTTTATTGCTGTCTCTGTCTCTCTCCATATGTCTCTATATCTCTGTCTGTCTGTTTGGCTGCCTATTTGTCTGTCTGTCTGTCTGTATGTCTGTCTGTCTGTCTGACTCTATCTATCTATCAATCTATTATCTATCTATTTATCTATCTATCTATCTATCTATCTATCTATCTATCTATCTATCTATCTATCTATTCTATCTATCTATCTATCTATCATTATCTATCTTTCTCCCTTTCTCTCTCTTTCGTTTTGCCCTCTCCCCCGTAAAAAAAACTGAAGGAAATCAAAGATAAAAACATAGAAAAAGGAAAAAGAAAATAAAACGGAAAGAAACGAGAAAGAAAAAATACGAAATATTGACAGGTAGAAGGACAAGCCGAATAAAGAAAGAAAGAAACAAGCAAGAAAAAAAACAAGGAACGAACACAAGGAACGAAAACAAGAACAGCAAGAAAGAAAGAAAAACAAGAACAGAAAGAAAACAAAAACAGAAAGAAAGAAATGAAAGAAAAAAGAAAGAAAGAAAAAAAGAAAGACAAAGAAAGAAAGAAAAGAAAGAAAAGAAAAAAAGAACGACAAAGAAAGAAAGAAAAGAAGGAAAGAAAGAAAACAGAAAGAAAGAAAGCAAACAAACAAACAAACAAAAAACAAATAACAAAAAGAAAGTTGGAAAGAAAAACATGCACAGGTAGAGGACAGAAAAGCATAACTACGAACAAAACAAACGTAAAACTGTCATGGAAACAACAGTAATCAAAACAAAAAGAATAGAAAAAAAGACGAGAAACAGCGTTGGTTAAACGAAGCGAAAATGACCCCTAAACATTCCAGAAGATACAAGGGTCACGATCGCGACAAAAATCATTTTTCGACACAAGTTTAATCACAAGGGATGCTGTGCTCACCCTCCCCACTCCACTCCCTACCCCTCTTATGCCTAGAGGCTAGGGTCTATAATTCTTTTACCCTGCTGCTTTGTCGATTGCAATACCAGAGTCTGTTTGTCTGTGTGTCTGTGTGTCTGTCTGTCTGTATCTCTCTGTCTGTGTCTCTGTCTGTCTGTCTGTCTGTCTCTCTCTCTGTCTCTTCTGTCTCTCTCTCTCTGTCTCTTCTCTGTCTCTCTGTCTCTGTCTCTGTCTCTGTCTCTGTCTCTCTGTCTCTCTGTCTCTTCTCTCTCTCTCTCTCTCTCTCTCTCTCTCTCTCTCCTCTCTCTCTCTCTCTCTCTCTCTCTCTCTCTCTCTTTAAAAATGGATTCCAGAAACAAGAACAAGAAAGCAAAACAAAGTTGACAGAAAAAGAGAAAGAAAACAAAAACTGCCCAAAGAATTAAAAATCAGAAAGAAAAGAAACAAAAGTATGCAAAAATAGGAAAATACAAAACCAAAAAGAGAGATGATAAAAAGTAAATAGAACATAAGAAAGAGAAAAATAGAAATAAAAAAAAAAGAAAGAGAAGAAAGAAAAAAAGAAAGAAAGAAAAGAAAAGAAAGAAAGAAAGAAAGAAAGAAAGAAGAAGAAAAAGAAAAGAAAGAAAGAAAGAAAAAGAAACAAGAAAGAAAACAAGAAAGAAAACAAGAAATAAAGAACAAAAAGAAAAAAATAAAACAAAACTAGGATGAAAGACGAAAAGCATGAAAATATAGAAATACTCTCCATACATTCAAACGTATTGTATTGTATTGCATTGCATTGCATTGAATCGTATTGTATTGTATCGTATTGTATTGTATTGTATTGTATTGTATTGTATTGTATTGTATTGTATTGTATTGTATTGTATTGTATTGTATTGTATTGTATTGTATTGTATACCACTTAAGTCAGGGCAGATTCGGGCTGCTCTCCCCGGGGAGATCGCATCGCCACAAGAGCAGCACCACCCATTATTTTTCTTTCCTCTCTGCAACTCAGTTTGTTTTCCTATCCGAATGGCTTTTCTCTACAGAATTTTTTCAGGGACAACCCCCTTGTTGCCGTGAGTTCTCCTACGTGCGCTAAGTAATGATGAGTAACACACGGGTCCTCGGTTTGTCGTCTCATCCAAAATATTAGCACCCAGACCACCACTATTTCTCGAATGGATTGGGGAAAAGTTTAGGGCCCAAACGGGATTCAAACCACCGCACACTCCGACCCGGACTTTTTTGCTTTCTAGGCAGGCGAGTGATCACCGATCCATATATGTATGATATTATATTTCTATATCAATTCTGACGACCTTGTACTGCGTCGGTTTATTTATTTATTTAATGAGAACAAATTATCGATTTACATCTTGCAAAAAAAATACTGGTGATCTTTAGTTCTTTTTCTCACTCTGAGATTTCCTCTGTATCCGTCTTTTCGTGTGTTTTACTATATTTCTCGTTTTTGTTCTTGAATTGTTTTTTTTATCTATTTATTGAAGAAATAGAGTGAAAACAGAGGAAATAAACTAAGAAGTAAAGACCAAAATAAGGGAGAAAAGAGAGGAGAAAAGGAAGAAGAAAGAAAAAAGAAGAAAGAAGAAAGAAAGAAAGAAAGAAAAGAAACAAAGAAAAAGAAAGAAAGAAAAGAAAGAAAGAAAGAAAGAAAGAAAGAAAGAAAGAAAGAAAGAAAAAGAAAGAAAGAAGAAAAGAAAGAAAGAAAGAAAGAAAGAAAGAAAGAAAGAAAGAAGAAGAAAAAAGAAAAAGAAAGAAAGAAAGAAAGAAATACCACAACATTTATAGATTCAAAACAAACAAATTTAAGGGAACTCAGAAAAAAAGAGAACAAAGAAAAAAAATAGCTACAAGCACTTGTACAGCAGAGAAGACGCAGGTCAGCATCTCCACAGAAGAAACAAACTTCAGAAGACAAAATTTAACCACAAAAGACATTCCTTATCCACTTGCTGCAGAAGGTGAGGTCTACAACACTATTACTCTGTCATCGTGTCCATCAGAATGCCAATAGCTGGAAGAAGAAGAGAGAAACAGAATCTCTAGAGAGAACTTGTCAGCAGGAGGTTTTCAGAGAAGAATCAACCCTTCTGTCAAGTGTTTTACTCTCTAAGGGGTTTGGCAGCATCATTAATTAATTTATCCAGAGTTCTGTATATTCTCTGCTGCTGCATTTTTTTCTTTTATTCTGTCATAGCCAGGATAAGAAAGAATGAAGATGGAAAATCAGTGCGTTTACAACAGAATAGCCTTAAACATAGTTTATAGTGGTTGGGGAAAAGATTAAAGAAAGGAAAATAAAGAGAGTAAATGGAATTGGATTGGACTGAAATGGAGACGTGGGTTTTGAGGGGATGATGGTGGGTGTGGTAAGGGATGCATAGAGTGAAGACTATTACGAAAAATTGGCAAATTGCATTTTATTGATTTTAAGATCCTTTGGTTTTGTTAGGATTTTGTTTATTAAGCATACACGGGTGATACATAGCTTGTAGTGATCATGACAGCAATCCTCAGCTCCTATTCGTTCTCTGCTGTTCTCTCTGTGTGCACTTCTGTGTCTCTGTCTGTTTGTTTCTTATAATGTTTTCCTTTTGCGTTTTCTTTCTGCCCTGCCTCTTTTTATCATCTCTTTGCCTTTCAACCTTTTCCCTCTTTAATGAAGAAAGACACCATGAAAAAAACAAAAGAAGCTAAATAATGGGGAAAGAAAGAAAACAAGTACAAAAAAAGAAAGAATACATACAAAAACTAGAAAGGACAACAAAACAAAATGATAACATCAATGAGACGACACAATTAAGGAGAAAAAAAAGAAACTTAAACCACCAAAAGTCCAAGTTATAGTACAAGCCCATACACAACAGCAAAGTCAAAGATCATGATCCCCACAGGAAAAGATCACGATATCCATATGGAAAACAAGCTTCAAAACAGAAGTTTAATCATAACAGACATCCCTTATCCCTTGGTCCCAAAACGGAGTTCCATAACATTATGACTGTCATCTTGTCCATTAGAATGTCAACAGCCCAGAGGAGGAGAGAGGGCAGAAACTGTTTGGAGAGCTTTCCAGTACGAGGTCTTCAGAGAAAAGGAAGTTTTCTAGCGACTGCTGCACTCTAAGGGACGTTGGGGAGAGGGTCACATCCAACAGCATGAGACTCAGAATACCCCTCTGTTGTTCATGCTGCTTTGTCCTGTTATCCTATACAAC
>CM060318.1:55178478-55180978 GCA_030674155.1 Stramonita haemastoma | reverse complement strand
TCTCTCTAACTTCCACACTCATCCTTCCTCTATGTATTAGTCTTTGAGTGTCTGCCAGCACGCTAGCATGTCTGTACATCTGCCTGCTTGATTCTCTCTCTGTTCATCTGCTTCTTTGTGCTTCTTTCCAGCCGCCTAATTTGCTCTCACCCTGCCCCCACCCCCACCCCCCACCCCACCCAACTCGGGTTTACTTGGCCTCTCGATTTTCTGTCTTTCTAGTTCATTTGAGTGCCAGACCCTCTCTTTCCAAGCCTTTGTCACATTTGTCCCGGCCTCTTTTCCTGTCTGCGGTCTATCACACTTTGTCTCGCTGTTTCTTCTTTCTTCTTCTTCTTCTTCTTCTTCTTCTTCTTCTTCTTCTTCTTTCTTCTTCTTCTTCTTCTTCTTCTTCTTCTTCTTCTTCGCATTTTTAGCATTCTTCGCATTCTTCGCATTCTTTGCATTCTTCTTCGCATTCTTTCCAATCTTTGCCTTCTTCTCCGGAATTCTTCTTTGAAATTTGTCTTCTTTTTGGGGATTCTTTTGCTTGCGCAAACCTTTTCCTTTATTTCCTTCTATTTATTGATGCCACTAATTATCCTGTATGTAGTTTCTCCCCTGTCACGTTGTATGTATGTTCGTGCACTGCTAAAGCACACTATTTACACGATCTCATGTCTCACATCCATACACAAGCTTGAGGCCTAGTACATTAAACGTCAACAGTCCGTAGTGAGCAGTTATTAATACATTGATGCTACCAAACGTTCGTTATGACGAATATCTGTGTTTTTTTTTTTCAAAGAATAATGCATAGTAATGCTTGTTGCATTGTGGAATGCTTACCCTTGTGGTACTAAACAAAAAAAGACATGTAGAGAGAGAAAAGCTCTTTGAAGAAAAACACAAAAACCCTCTACAGCTTCAATAATGTAAAAAAAAAATGCATAAATAAAATTGTCATCATCATCATCAACATCAGCAGCAGCAGCAGCAGCAACAAAAACAACACCAACAACAGCAACAGCATCAACAATAGCAACAGCAGCAGCAGCAGCAGTCCTCTAATGAAAAAAAATGTCGTCGGTGGGACACGCCGGACGCTTTGGGGGACAATTCCCTCAAGATGTATCTGGTATTAGCATTTTACAGTGACAGCACCATGTCAAGGCAGGTCCAGTCTTTGATGTTCTGCATCCAGTTCTCCCTCTGTCTTCCTCTTTTGAGTGTGTCCCTGTACAAAATAACCGGGGTAGAAGTCAGGAGTCACAGCTAAGATCTAGGGTCCCGGGCTGAGGAGTTAAATCGATGCTTTTCACAAATAAACATAATTAAAAATGATTACAATGCACTGTATTATTATTGTTATTGTTATTATTATTATTTTTTTTTTTTTTATGTTTATTATTTTTATTATTTTTATTATTTTTAGTAGTAGTAGTAGTAGTAGTAGTAGTAGTAGTAGTAGTAGTAGTAGTAGTAGTAGTAGTAGTAGTAATATTGTTGTTGTTGTTGTTATTGTTATTATTATTATCATTATCATTATCATTATCATCATCATCATTATCATCATTATCATCATTATCATCATTATCATCATCATCGTCATTTTTTTTATCCTCATCATCACCATCACCATCATCACCATCATCACAAGTATCATTTGTTGTTGTTTTTTTAAAATTTATTATTATTATTATTATTATTATTATTATTATTATTATTATTATTATTATTGTCGTCATTAATTTTGTCATATTATTGTTGATACAAAAAAACACAACAGCCTGCATGGGTGCCCTACAGACTGGGGTGACACCACTGACATTGTTATCCTTGGTGCTTAAAAAAACACACGGACCTCAACTGGAATGCCATAGACCCACTCTTTGGGAAAGGGAGTCGATAGTGCACACACACGTGCGCGCACGCGGGTTTGTGTGTGTGTGTGTGTACGTGTATGTGTGTGTGTGTGAGCGTTTGTGTGTGTGTGCGTGTGTGGGTGGGTGGGTGTGTATGTGCGCGCACGAGCGCATGCAGGCACCTGCACTTGAACACTTTGGACAGATCTACTGTTTTATTCTGTCTATAGCGGTCCCCAAAGAGGAGGTACAAATGTTGACAATATTCAAAAAATCTTTACCCTGTTTGTTCTGATGTGCTTGGGGAAATATGAGTACTTGACAAGAAAAACATGTAAAAACAGCTTTGAAAGGGAATAAACAGCTGAAATTGACAAAAAGATTATTTCAAAAAGAGAGGGAAACATAGAGAGTATAGATGAGAGACAGAGAAAGACAGACAGACAGAGAGACAGACAGAGGGAGATAGATAGAAAGACAGACACAGAAAAACGGTCAGATAGGTAGACACACAGACAAACAGAAAATCAGACACAGAGAGAGACGGACAGACAGATATACCTACAGAGGGACAGACAGACAGATAAAGAGGCAGATTCAAACACAAACACAACCAGACAGAGACATGGACCCCCACACACACACGCGCGCGCTCG
>CM060318.1:55170978-55173478 GCA_030674155.1 Stramonita haemastoma | reverse complement strand
TCTGGATATACCTTTCTTTGGTTTGTTGTTGTTCTTGTTGTTTGTAGTGGAATTTCTTCACGTATGACTGAAACGATTGTGTTTCGATGCAGTCTTGTATGTTGGCAATCTGGAGACTGAATGAAGAAAACTTTGTATATGTCTGTTTGCTCCAAATGCTCAATAGAAAGTTTGTTCATGAATCACTTACATGCTAACTTATTTAATCACAAACACACAAAACACAAACACCCACACAGTCATTCATTCATTCATTCATTCATTCATTCATTCATTCATTCATCATTCATTCATTCATTCATTCATTCATTCAATTAACTAAAACATAACATAATAATCAGCTAAGCAACAATCTCTTTCCAATTATTTTTAAATGGCCACAGCCACATTCTGGTAACGAGTTCACCCAGTAATCCTAACACAATGTGTCACGAGTAACACGGCATGGGTCAGACAATGAGGTCTGTTATAGACCATGACATGAGACAAGAAGACAGCCTCCAGACACTGGACGGAAATAATCCAATGAAACCTGTTTTTACAAACAGTATCTTTCGTTTGTTCTTTGTCTCATCGTGTCTGTTTCGTGATTGTTCCTGCTTTAGGTCTATACATCTTTGTTTACAGGTTTTTCAGTGTGTCTTGAGTCATGTGTTCCTGTTTTTGCTCTATTTTGTTTTGTCTCTGTCTTTATATGGTAGTCTGTCTGTCTGCCTGCCTGTCTCTGTCTGCTTCTCTGTCTTCCTCTGTTTCTCTCTAGGTCTCTTTGTCTCTGTCTGTCTGTCTGTCTGGTTGTCAATCTGGTTGCCTGTTTATCTGGTTGTCTGTCTGTCTGTCTGTCTGTCTGTCTGTCTGTCTGTCTCTGTCTGTCTGTCTGTCTGTCTGTCTGTCTGTCTGTCTGTCTGTCTGTCTGTCTGTCTGTCTGTCTGTCTCTCTCTCTCTCTCTCTCTCTCTCTCTCCTCTCTCTCTCCTCCTCTCCTCTCTCTTTCGTTCTTTTTTTCTTTCTTTCTTTTTCTCTATCGTTCTTATCCATAAAAATCTGTGTTAGCTAAAGGACAATTTTGGTGAACAAAAATGGAGGGACTACTGCTACCCTCCAACAAGAAAATCCCCCACTGAACCAGACAATTAATGACAGATGGTGTCGCCAGTGCCACGACAGTACCATGCAGAATATTGTATGATCTTTTGGAGTTCCTTACAAGGGACAAGTACACAGTGTCCAGACATTGATCACAGTTGATCCTATGAAGCTTATTTGTGAGGATAATTCCCTATAACTGTGTTCTGTATCAGCTTTATGTATCTGTCTGTAGATATGCCTGTTTAAATATGTAATGTAACCAAAACTTTCCAACAGGGAACAGTACAAGGAGGGAAAGCAAGAAGCAGACAGAGAAAACGATGGAAAGAAAACATCAAAGAGTGGAGTGGCCTCGAGTCAAGCGATTTGTTACTGAGAACCTCTAGGTGTTGTGGAAGTTAGTTTCAAACTCTTCAGTAGTGCCCTAATAGTATACTAGACGATGTAATATAGGTGAAAGTGAAAGTGAACCATTTTTCAGAAATCTAGCGACAATAAGATTTGTCGGTAACATTTACAAAAGTCAAAAAGATAAGCTCTTGGCATGGGGTAGAAAATATCTAGTGAAATATGTTGTTTTTATTTTTTAATCATTTCCTGTCTTTTGTTTGCTAGCTTTCTGTGTCTCTTTCAGCACATTTCTTCTCTGTTCTGATCTTTGTTCTTGTCTCTGTCTATCTCTGTCTTTTTTGTGCCTGTCAGTCTGTTAGTCTGTAGTAGTAGTAGTCTTCAATTTTACGTCCTTCCTCATAAAGTGATACCAGGTGGAGGGGGGGGGATAATAATTTTTTTTAATAAATAAATTAATTGTAAATAGATAAATGGATGAATGAATAGAACCAACATGGAAAATATATACAAATGTAGCAATAAAAAAAACACAGAAAAACAAACACAAAATAAAAAATATAGAATAATACTACTACTACTAAATATCAAAATGTCTGTCTGTCTGTCTGTCTGTCTGTCTGTCTGTCTGTCTGTCTGTCTGTCTGTCTGTCTGTCTGTCTGTCTGTCTGTCTGTCTGTCTGTCTGTCTCTCTCTCTCTCTCTCTCTCTCTCTCTCTCTCTCTCTCTCTCTCTCTCTCCCTCCATCCCTCCATCCCTCCCTCTCTCTCCTCTCCCTCCATCCCTCCCTCCCTCCCTCTCTCCTTCTCTCTCTCTTCGGGATCAAAGAGAACGTGTCAGCAAGGCGTCTGGAAAAAAAAGGCGGAGACCACTAACCGCTCTCTGACACTCAGGATCCCCAGCTATAGCGGGGCAGCAGGTGTCAGCAGTGTCACACAGCTCCAGACGATAATTGGGGTCTTTCAGGGATCCTTACAGGATATAAAGAGACAGGCCCCAGACACCAGACTGAAGTAATCCAATGGAACCTATGACTGTGGAAAAATCATTCCCTGTATTCCTGTTCATT
>CM060318.1:55158478-55160978 GCA_030674155.1 Stramonita haemastoma | reverse complement strand
AAAGAAAATATGTATAGGAGGAACAAACTACCTAGTGGATATTTGTAACTTATATTTAAGGATCCTATTGAACTGATGCAAGGGGGGTCGTAAGGTTTGTATCCAGCCAATTGTGCTGCATTATATGATAATGTTTTATGTTTTGTCGCATTGTATTATGTTGCACATATTATATAGAGAATAATTATAATTCTACGCACAAAATTAAGTCTGTTTTTCTCATAAGTGTTACATCTTAATAGAATAAGATACTGTTAGTTATGTCTGTATTGCGGTTATACTACATTCGTTATTATGATTTTTTTACCAGCCAAATGGTTCATTACCAGAATCACTAGAAACAGCTTAAAAGTTCACCCAAAGGAAACAAAGAGACA
The DNA here is from genome assembly GCA_030674155.1 of Stramonita haemastoma. Classification (NCBI taxonomy): domain Eukaryota; kingdom Metazoa; phylum Mollusca; class Gastropoda; order Neogastropoda; family Muricidae; genus Stramonita; species Stramonita haemastoma. Next base: position 55,160,601 of record CM060318.1, on the reverse strand, counting down.
GAAAGAGGCAGACAAAAACAGAGAGAGACAGAGAGAAGAGAGACAGAAACACGGATAGAGGGAGACAGCGATTAGACATTATTTAACACAGGAAGAGAGAGAAAGAGAGAGACAGAGAGAGTGACATAGACAGACAGGCAGACAGACAAACAGACAGACAGATAGACAGACAGACAGACAGACAGACAGACAGACAGACAGACAGACAGACAGAGCAACAGAACCATGTTGAATAATTGTATGAATTGTTATTAAAGTTGTTAAGCCATTTAGCCTTGCATAACGAGGAAAAAGAACCTCATGAGACGCAATCATAATGAAATGGAATCCACGGCAGTGAGAGAGGGAGAGATAGAGAGAGAGACAGACAGACAGAAAGACAGACAGAGAAACACAGGTGTACAGAGACAGATACAAACACTGATCCAGTTACACGGTAGAGGCAGTCCTTTTCCCGCGAGGACTGAGGCATAAATATTTGAACTACAGGGCGTAGAAAGTCATCAGAGAGAGATTGACATCGCAGATACAGGCAGGATGCAGCCATTGTCACAACTATCAATGTAGCCTTACTTGCCGTGCCCACATGCACACACACACACACACACACACACACACACACACACTGTCTGTCTGTCTGTCTGTCTGTCTGTCTGTCTGTCTCTGTCTCTGTCTGTCTCTCTGTCTCTGTCTCTGTCTGTCTGTCTGTCTGTCTGTCTGTCTGTCTGTCTGTCTGTCTGTCTGTCTGTCTGTCTGTCTGTCTGTCTCTCTCTCTCTCTCTCTCTCTCTCTCTCTCTCTCTCTCTCTCTCTCTCTCTCTCTCTCTCTCTCTCTCTCTTCTCTCTCTCTCTCTCTCTCTCTCTCTCTCTCTCTGATCTTGGTTAATGTACATCGGCCTTGTGTGTGTGTGTGCGTGGGTGTGTGCGTGCGTGCATGTGTTTTTTTTTTCGACTATGTTTTCTTAATTATAGAGCTGGTCAAGTGGAAAACACCAAGTAAAGATCATTTTTCTTCAACTTGTACTGTCTGTGTCAGCACTTATGGTGTCTGGCAATGTTTGAGTTGTTATAGTTATCCAGCAAAGATTGGTCCATTGGATGCGTACAGGCTTTATAATCTCCTTCGCAATCTTTTATTTATGAAATGTATTCTTCGCAAGGTTTCACTAGCTGTTTATTTTCTTCTGTGTATACATACTTACAACAATGATTGTGAACATATTTTTCTTATTTTTTTATTTTAGCCTTTTTATGACAGTGAGATTAGCCCACAAAAGGTATATATTTTTTTAGGGGTACAATAGACAGTTTTGAATTTTGAAAAGTGTCTTGCTGTAAGATACTAGAGAGAGAGTTGAGTTTCTATCACTGCCGTGATTAAAGAGTGATCAACCAGAAGCCGAAACTTGTGTCAGGCGACTATTAAGGTGTGGTCTTTAATGAATCTACTAATAATGTTTAAGAAAAATATTTTTTGTATAGTAGGATGGCCATTTTTATATACGTTAAGTCAGTATTCTGGTTACAATGAAGTTGTAATGGTTACCGGCACTGATTTATCTTAACTACATAATTATTCTCAATGCATGCATCTTCCTGCCAACCCTTTGCCATTACCATAAAAACGTGATCTCTTGATCAGGAGTCACAAATCCTAGCATCCAGCTGACCTGTTCTGTCTATTAGAATACACAAAATAATCACTGTAATTCCGGCCCACAAATTATGTAGCTGTGGCATATTGCTTGTTGCATGGAAACATGTCTGGGGTTTGTAGTGTTATAGCGTCAGGTTGAATTTCAGTTTACCCATTCTGCAAAAAATGTGCGTTTTCTGTCTATATGTGTGCTTTAGCAAACATGAGTATCACACACTTTTGGAATGATTACCGTAGAATGTCTGAAATGGTTTACTTACTGTTGACAAGTTCAGGTTTGTTGTATGAAGGTTTGATTATTTCCTTTTCTCTGATTATGGTGTTATATATTTTAGACTGTATCGCTGGTTGTTGGTTTAACAGAAGTTATTATGTTGCTGTCCATGTAATTGCTTGGAGCAAAAAGGAGGTTAATAGTGAGACTTGCGAATAATGAATATCTGAGACTCGTCACAATCTAAACAATTG
>CM060318.1:55130978-55155978 GCA_030674155.1 Stramonita haemastoma | reverse complement strand
TAAGAGGGAATAATAGGTATAAAATGTCTGAGAGTGCAGAGGCAACAATTCATATTTTTGGGATTGTTACATGCACATTTATTTGTATGTTTGCTTATTTCTTTTTTTCCTTTTTCTTCCTTTCTTCCCTTGTTATGTTTGTTTGATTTTCATTTTGCTCATGTATTAGACTGACACAGACAAAGATTAAAGACACAGAGAGAGAGAGACAGTAATAAACACAGAGCTGGTGACGTAACAGACACATTGTCTTTTCCAAAGGGATTCGGGCATAAAGCGTTGAACTGCAGGGCGTAGGCAGTCCAACAAGAGATTGTCATCACGAACAAAAGCGTTGTGTAGCCATTATCACAACAATCAAAGCATCATTATTTCCCTTGTCTCCCGTCCACCTGCCCACACACCTAAACAAACACACGCGCGCGCGCGCGCACACACACATACACAACACACACACATACACATACACACTCACACACAAACACACACACACACACTTCTCTCTCTCTCTCTCTCTCTCTCTCTCTCTCTCTCTCTCTCTCTCTCTCTCTCTCCTTCTCTCTCTTCTCTCTCTCTCTCTCTCTCTCTCTCTCTCTCTCTCTCGGTAGCTTCCCTTGCTAGGAAACCAGCGAGACGCATTTCTCCGCAGCAGTCGCTTAAAATATCCAGTTTGTCACAGTTTCACGTACAGAATGCCTGTCGAAGGACTCCCGTCTACTTTAGAAGCTATATTGAATGCAGCTCTGCAGGAAAACACGCTGTCTTCGTTCAAGATAAACGGCAGAGGAAACCAAATGGTTGTGGTACTCAGGATGACAACAACAACTACCAGCCAGCCCCCTGTCGCTGAATATCACAGCGCTGTGTATAGGAGAAAGTCTGTGTCACAGGCGAACAGGGACAGGAGAAGAGCCGAGGAGCACAGAATGCAGCAAGAAAAAAAGGCAAGTCCAACTGATTCATCCCCTTCAAATTCGTTTCTTCCAACCCCACCCAGTTTGCTATATACTGTCAACAACTGCAATGACGGGGTTGGGGCAGACATGTTTGTGTATGGTGACGAATCCCCTCCCTCTGTAACCCACCCCCTGACTGACACAAGGCATGATAACCCATCCATTGACATGGCACCATGCAGCACTGACACACAGACTGTGGCACTAGCATATGGGGCACTGGATGCGACAGAGTGTGTTGAACAGAGTTTGTGGGGGGGGATTGAAACTGTCATGTGCCCAAAGTGACACACTCCATGCCGACAAGAGTGGCAACACAGCTGCTTCACAATGTGTAGACAGCACCCAGCACGTGGAGACAGGGACAGTGGACTTCGTGAATCACGACAGCCAACAGCACAGCCACGAGATTTTGGCAGGGAAATTCTGGCAGCCCTCCAGGAAGGACAGGAACGTTTGGTACGTGCATTTAGAGGCGAAGAAGAGCCCGTGGTTTTGAATGAAACTGTGGAAAAGAGCATCTCTCTTCTGGTATATCGTGACTGCTGTAATGAAGCATATGTTTTGCAAAATTTCTTCGAAATATTTCTTTCTAATGTACTTTTTGACTAAATGGTAATGAATTCCATGATAAGGAATCCTTGTCTGGATGATCATATAATTGTACGCCATGATTTTCTTTTTTTTTTCGCATTGCAATGGATGTACCTATCTATGCAATTAAATCATTTGAATCATTTGAATCTCTCTCTCTCTCTCTCTCTCTCTCTCTCTCTCTCTCTCTTCTCTCTCTCTCTCTCTCTCTCTCTCTCTCTCTCTCTCTCTCTCTCTCTCTCTCTCTCTCTCTCTCTCTCTCTCTCTCACACACACACACACACACACACACACTCACACTAGAAATACTATAAAAAAATATATGCATCCAACCACTCCACCACAAATCTGGTTTCACTAATTAGTAGCTCATATCATTAGTCAACAGATGACAGCATTTACAAAGCAGCATACAAACGGGGACTGGATGAAAAAAGCAGAAGTGTGCTTATTCCATCATTCTTAATATAAAAGTATAAAAGAATAAAAGAATAACAGAAAACAAGAAAAAAGGGACCTGCATTCCGCTTCGCGTCCCCCAGAAAGCCTTGCCATTACTATAATTATAAACGTAAGTTCACGAAGCACTGCGAGTCCTGACTGCCAGCTATCTTGTCTTTTATGATGCAGAAAATGCATCATTACAGAGCACGATATAAACTTCAAGATAATTATTCTTCCAGAGTATGTTGATTTTATATCTAGAAATGTGTTGTGGAGGCACGGTCTTTTAGTACCAGACAGTATTTCAATGCTTTCTTTATATAAAAACATATTTTGGGTAAACGGTCTTATAGTATCAGACAAAATTTCCACGATTTATTTATTATTCATTTTTTATTTATTATTTTATTTCGAGGATAATGTAATTAGCATCCATGTGCTTTTTTTTACATCCAGTCCCTGTGTGTATGCAATTTTGTGAATTTTGTCATCCGTTCCCACCGGTACAGAATGGCCTACTCCTCCGAAAAGCGGAACGGGTATTAACGTGTGCAAAAGATTATCTGCTTGTGTTCGCACACGAGACCTCGGTTTATAGTACTATCTCTCTTCCTTTATAGAAATGTGTTTCTGGTGCACAGTCTTTTATATCAGATAGTATTTCCACACTTTCTTTATAGAAATGTGTTGTTGGTGCGCGGTCGTATAGTATCAGTATTTTATTGCTCCATTTAGGCTAAGAGTGTATATGTTTTCTGTCCATAAACAGACTGTTTCAGACAGGAGGAAATGTTTTCCCGGCCAGAGGTGAGATTTCCACATGCTACCGTTTCTACCCTCAAAGAAAATAGCCATATTTCGACTTCGGGGAAGGACGAAATAATACCGGCGAATAATAGCTGGTGTATGTCAGAGACTATAGGGTTAAAAAGCTAAGGATTATTGCATGATTTTTACCCCCCTTTTTTTAACATGGCGTTACGGATTTAACCTGTGTTTTCGTGCATTCCAGACGGTGAAATGACTATTCTCTGTCCATATATCTGTGAATTACAGTAAATAGGTAGCATTTCAGTGGTCAATTATCACTACATTTCTAAGATCGGAGATTGTTTGTAAGTTAGTGATCAGCACATGCGTGTCTGTTTGCATATTAGTTGATTTTTTTAAAAATCTTTATTCATTTTTGTTGTTACATGAATATACCAAATAAAAACATATAAACGGCTTTGTTGACATAGAAGGAAATAAGGAAAGAATGAAAGAAAGAAAGAAAGAAAGAAAGAAAGAAAAGAAAGAAAGAAAGAAAGAAAGAAAGAAAGATAGAAAGAAAGAAAGACAGAAAGACAGAGAGAGATGAGGGGTACACAGACAGACAGATATACATACAGACAAACAGACAGACAGACACTCACACACACACAGAACACAGACACACAGAAAGATACACAAAGACAGAGACACAGAGATACAGACAGACAGACAGACAGACAGACAGACAGACAGACAGACAGACAGACAGACAGACAGACACACACACACACACACACACACACACACACACACACACACACACACACACACACACACACACCAAAATGCTAACTGCATCCTGCACAGGTTTTTATCACATGCCGTTAACCACATCAAACATTACAGAAATCAATAATCCTATGCTTCTGAAACCTTAGCCTTTTTCCCTCCCTCCCTCCCTCCCTCCTTCCCTCTGCACTACATTATTTTAGAGTTGATAGTTTGCAGGGAGGGTTGTGCCATGTGATGGATGCTCATGACAATGGCGACTCTCCGGCCCTTTGTCACTGACACTACAGACAGTCAGAGTCAGGCTTGCACAGTGTGCCACGAAAGCAGGATGCATGCTCGACCTGCTTTGTTTTGTCGCTTGTTATGTTTGTATGACGCTTCGTGTGTGTGGGGGTGGGTGGGGGGTGAGGGTGTGTGTGTGTGTGTGTGGGGGGGGGTTGTCTGTGTGTATGTGTCTGTGTGTGTTTATGTGTGTGTGTGCGTGTGTGTTGTGGGGGGGGTGTATGTATGTGTGTGTTTGTGTGTGTGTTGTGTGTGTATGTGTGTGTGTGTGTGTGTGTGTGTGTGTGTGTGTGTGTGTGTGTGTGTGTGTGTGTGTGTGTGTGTGTGTGTGTGTGTGTGTGTGTGAATGCTAAATGATATTGCAAGCATGAATCTATTATTCTGGATCACATTAATTTGTGAGAAAAAGACGTGTTTTTTTCTCAAATTCGCATACCGCAAGGAAAACAGGTCTTGAAATATACAATACTGTAAGGCACTGTCCAATGATGAAGAAAAACAGGCAGACCGAGGAAGAGATGGAAGGACAACATCAGCAAATTGACAGGCCTAGAACTCAACAGATCCCTGAGAAAGGCAGAACAGATAGAGGAATGGAGGGAAGTGGTTGTGAAGTTTTCTGGAGTGCCCCCACGATCGCCAGACTAAGGGATGGATAAAAATAGATAGATCTAGCTACACATATCACTAAAGGCTGATTGAAATGCTAACTTTGATGTATAGCTTTTACCAACAAAATCAAAGTAGGCAACCAGTTCTGTCGACGTCTCCATTTTAAGCAATTTTAACCACAAGATGTTCAGTTCAAAAGCAGTATATTTATGTAGCATAACAACGAGGTGTTATACAATTATCATCATTTCTAAAACACGCACACACACACACACACACACACACACACACACACACACACACACACACACACACCACACACACACACATATATATATATATATATGTATATATATATATATATATCTGTGTGAACATGTATGTGTGTATACACATATATTTATTTATTATATAGAGATTGAAAGAGAGCAGACAGACAGACAGACAGACAGACAGACAGACAGACAGATAGATAGATAGATAGATAGATAGATAGATAGATAGATAGATAGATAGATAGATAGATAGATAGATAGATAGATAGATAGATAGATAGATAGATAGATAGATAGATAGATAGATAGATAGATAGACTGACGGACGGACGGACGGACGGACGGACGGACGGACGGACGGACGGACGGACGGACGGACGGACGGACAGACAGACAGACAGACAGACAGACAGACAGACAGACAGACAGACTGACAGACAGACAGACAGACAGACAGACAGATAGATAGATAGATAGATAGATAGATAGATAGATAGATAGATAGATAGATAGATAGATAGATAGATAGATAGATAGATAGATAGATAGATAGATAGATAAAAACCTGGTAAAAAAAGAGGAAGGGATTCTGTGATGTATCACTGTGGATCATGCTTTGGTCGTTTTTTCCAGTCACTATTATTGATCCAAAGGACCAAAAGCCTATACCACATACAATAACACCCTAATGGCACAGCTAAGTTCAAAGCCAGAGTCTAGTAAACCTTTTAAACACCTCCATGGTCTGAACGAATTCAGAAATAGCCAAAAACCAGAAACGAACAGGGAAAAGGAGAGGTACAGAGAAAAACCCGAATGTTTACAGAAGGGGAGTGGGGATGGGGGGAAGAGAAGGGGTGGAAAAAATCCTTTTTGTCGCTTTGTTGCCACTTGTCCCACTCATTTCATCAGAGCAAGTGATAGTTATTCGCATAGCTATAGATGAAACAGTTCCTTCTCATGACACTTTAGTCATCAGAAGTTACAGAGCAGCAAGCTTCCATGGCTACGAGTGTCCTGAGTGATTCTGATTATTTGGCTTTTTTACGTTTTTAGTCCTATGTTCTGGACATGTTTGCATCTATTATTAACTACTTCCTAAAGTTCCTGATTGTAGGATTTTTAAGATACGCACATGATGTATGAAATGTATAATGAGTGTTTTCCTTTGCTCTAACTAGAAAACGCATGATTTCATATATATAGCTTCAAAAAAGAATCATTTTCGTAACTGGCTACCGTAAAAAATAAGAACCACACCACACACACACACACACACACACACACACACACACACACACACACACACACACACACACACACACACACACACACACACACACACACACACACACACACATTTTATACATAAACAAAATACATGAACGATTACAATACTACAAATCAGGCTATTCCCTAAAAGGTCAGACCAAGTCTTACGCAAGACCACACCACTTCTTTTAATAAAACAAAAAGCGCAAAACATAAAAGCCACAAGAAACCTCAAGACAATGAACATCAGAGAAAGAAAGAACCAAAAAACCAAAAAGAAAAAAGCCACGTTCCATTCGTCTTTTAAGCTTCCACTCCCACACTCTCTTCTGTCAACATTTCTTCTGTGGCCATATCTCCTCTCCCTTCTGTGCCTGGCCATTTCCGAAATTGTTCAGAGCTAAGAGAGGCGAGGTGAGGTCCAACTGTTCAGTGGGCCACGTCTTTGAAGACAGCAGAGCCAGCAGGGGTGTCATTATATTTGCTGTGTGCTTTGGGCTCCTAGGATCAATAACCGGCAGAGGAGGGGATGGAGGGGAAATGCTCACGTGTGATCGTCTGTAATATGTCACAGAATCAGGTCTTTCGGCTTGATCAGATCTGGATGGTGAATCTTTTTTTTGTTAGGGTTTTTTTTTTTGGTTGTTTGTTTTGTTTTGTTTTTTGCTGAAGATCTTTTTGTCTGTCTGCCCAACAGCTGAATGATTACATTTTGAGAGTTTTTTAGGAGGACTGGTTTTTGAACTGGTTTGTGCTTGTGTGTTGTTTATGGAATTTTATTTTTCAAGAAAGTTTATCTATCTTATTAAAAAATAGAATATTTCTTTTTTGTGTGTGTTCTTCTTGAGTGTCTGTTGTTGTTTTTTGCCTCTGTCTTTTTCCTTCTGCTTCTCTCTTTCGCTTCCCTTTATATCTGTCTCAGTTTTCGTCTCTGTTTCTGTCTGACTGTTTGTATGTTTGTTTGTCTGTCTGTCTCTGCCTCTGTCTCTCTCTCTCACTCTGTCTGTCTGTTTGTCTGTCTGTCTGTCTGTCTGTCTGTCTGTCTGTCTGTCTGTCTGTCTGTCTGTCTGTCTCTCTCTCTCTCTCTCTCTCTCTCTCTCTCTCTCTCTCTCTCTCTCTCTCTCTCTCTCTCTCTCTCTCTCTCTCTCTCTTTCACTCTCCATCTGTCCAAAGTCTCTCTGTCTCTGTCTCTGTCTCTCTCTGACTCTCTCTCTCTCTATCTCTGTCTCTCTCTCTGTCTCTCTGTCCCCTCTCCCACCCCCCAACCCCCCCCCCTCTCTCTCTCTCCCTCTCTCTCTCCCCTCTCCCCCCCCTCTCTCTCTCTCTCTCTCTCTCTCTCTCCCCCTCTCTCCCTCTCTCTCTGTACCCCCACTCGTCAATGTTCAACACTTGAAATAACATTTTTAAAGATTGTCAGACGCAGGACATAGGCCAGGAATTCAATTGTACCTACCACTGATAGATAGACGAATAGTGACCCCTTACGCCTACCACAAATCAATAACAGTACATCGTTTCCACTGGCATTTTCTCCCCAGAGAGAATGGACCATTCTGTCATTGACAAATTCAATTTCCATCCTCCCTGTCGGTGAGGTATCTGAATGAGATGAGGGACAGCACTCCCTGGGCCCGTCGGAAGTCCAGGATAAAATAACTCCAATGTAAGCTTTTCTTTGAAGTCTGCTGTAAGAAATGCCATGGCCTGGACTATGTGTATATTAGTGTCACAAGAAAACTATACAAAAGCATAGATGACATTTTTTTGAAAAAAGAGACCTGGTTCGTTATTTGATTAATGGGGTTGTTTTTGCCTGCTTTTCATTTCACTTTTTATTATACCACTTTATGTGACAGCAGATTTCTTTCATCCGAAAGACTAGCACCCAGACCATCACTCATGGTGTAATGGATGGGGGAAAAGTTTTGGGCCCAAACGGGATTCAAACCACCACACACTCCGACCCGGACTTTTCGCTTTCTAGACAGGCGCGTTACCTCTGGACCACCAATCCATTTTTAACTCCATTTTTAACTCCAGAGATTTTTTTTTTTGCAATAATCTCAAACACAGTTTGTTATAATGCCTTGATCCAGTAACAGTCACGGAGCTTGAGTTTCTGTGTGGAAAAATGGAGAACTGTGGCATCTATGCTGGTTTTCATTTACGTTTGAAACTTGTGTCAATCTAGAAAAGAGAACTAAAAAGAAAGTTTTCTTTGAGGTTTTGCTGTAAGACATCCCGTGGCCTGAAATGTGTGTAGCAGTTTCACATAAAAACTTTGCAAACATAGTTATGAAATATTTAAAAAGGAGAGGGTTTGTTGTTTGTTTGGTGAAGAGAGGTTGCTAGATTTTTTTTTTTTTTTTTACTTTTCTTTGGTTCGGTTTGTTTTGTTTGAACTCCAGATATGCTTTGCTTGCAATAATCTTAAACAAAACATTTTTTCTCAGTAACTAGATCAGTAAGAATCATAGAGCGTGAGTTTTTCGGTTGAAAATAACCTAGGACTGTGGCATCCTTGTACAGTTTGTTTTGGGCGTACGTTTGAAACCAGTGGTAGTCTAGAAAAACAACTAAAATGCAAGTTTCTCTTTCAGGTTCGCTGTGAGAAATGCCATGGCCGGCAATGTGTGCTGTAATTTCACAATAAAACTACAAACTCATAAACGAAACCATAAACAGTGTGGGGGGTTGTAGTTTATTTGAGGTTTTTCTTTATTTTTGATTAGGTCACTTTTGTTTTGTTTTGTTTTCACGTCAAAGATAATTTATTTGCAATAATATGAAACACAGGATTTTCTTTTATAAAGAACGTGACCTGTTACAATTTGCGTGCTTGATTTCGAAAAAAAGACACGACTGTGGTATTCATGTACGCTTTCATTCTTATTTATTTACTCTAGAATCAATTATGTGCCTATAGAGGAAACATTTATTAGCTTAGAAATTAGTTCGACTCAACTGTAAACATACCAGAATGCTTTAAAACCAGAGTTCAGCTATCACGAGATTTTTTTTCTTCGAGATTTTTTATTTCTACGTAAATTTCACTGAATATAACATGTATAGTGCGTCTATATTTTGAGCAGTGTTGTCCGTCTGTTGTTCAATTTGGTCAGAAAAAAACAAACGCCTGTTTTTCTTTTGATGGCAGGATGAAAAAACGTCTTTGTACTTACTCTTGTACCCTCTAAAAATGTTTCTCTCTCTCTCTCTCTCTCTCTCTCTCTCTCTCTCTCTCTCTCTCTCTCTCTCTCTCTCTCTCTCTCTCTCTCTCTCTCTCTCTCTCTCTCTCTCTCTCTCTCTCTCTCTCTCTCTCTCTCTCTCCCTCCCTCCCTCCCTCCCTCTCTCCCTTTCTGTCCCCAAAACTTTCTTCGTTACCCTGTTCAAACATTGACAGATGTGGTCCAAGGGAGGAGGAGAGATAGGCTGATTTGTCTTCTCCGTTCACCCCCTGGGTGTCCTCCTGTTCAACAGATGAGCGGGATTCAGGTTTCAGTGGCTGAGGAGAAGGAAGAAGCAGCGCTATGCAATTTACTGACAGATGGGTTGACCTTTTTCTCATGAGGCATAAAAGAGCTGTGATGGTCCGATGAAAATTGTGTCTCGGTGTTTTAGTGGCTGATGCATTATAATCTCGCTTTATGTGATTGTGTGTATTTTATTCGTACGTTTGATGATTTGTAGGTATTTTTAATGATTGTTTTGAATTGTCTGTTTACATTTGCTCTTATTATAGTTTTCACTCTTATCACTGATATTGTTGTCTTTCCTTTTATTGCTGTTGCTTTTTTCGCATTGCTGGTGATTTCTTTTCAGCACCTTTTCTTTTTGAAGCAGCAAGAGCAGCAGCAAATGTGACAGATCTTGGAGGTTGTTATGGCTTTTTTGCGTCACTTTACTGACCGATTTACATTTCATTTTTTCTCGTTTTCTTTGAAGATAGGGGGGGGGGGGGGAGAAGACAGGGGAGAGGAGAAGGAAACTTTTGCAGTTGGCTTGCTTGTTAGTTTTTCTTCGTTCGTTTTGCATTTCTGTTTTGCCTGTTGGTTTGTTTGTTTTTTCTTTGTTTTTTTTTCTGTTTTGAAAGAAGTGGTTGGTGAGCTGTGGGTGTGTGATTTTTTATACCTTTCCTTTTTGTTGGATGCTGTGTTCTTATTTGTTGTGGATTTTCTTTCCTTTCCCTAAGGAACTTTTTTGGAGGGGGTAGGATTTTTTTTCATTTTTGGCTTCTGCTTGTTTCAAAGTTTGTTTCTATTTGTTGTACTGTACTGTCTTTTTGTTTGTCTGCTTTGGGGTTTGTTTGTTTGATTGTTTGTATCTTACTTTTTTACTTTTATTTTCATTACCTTTCTTGTTTTTCGTTCTTTTTGTTCTTTTGGCATCAATTGTCAGTCTTTCTGTAGAGTTTGCTTTTGTCTATGTTTTGAAGTGTAATGTTTTGGCTTCATGAGGTTCTTTAGCATGTCTTCTTTTCTAATGTATGAGGCATTTATTTTGCTGCTACTGTTGACATTGTTCTGCTTTTGTTAATGTTGTTGCTGTTGAGGGTGGTTGTAGTGCGATTGAAGTAGTTGTGGTTAGGGTTGTGGTGTTGATGATAGTTTAATTGCTACACCCTTCTGACATAATATCTTTCTGCGACCATACATATAAAGTATTCCACACATTTTTGGCCAGATGCATCCCAAACTTTTTGTCTACTTTTAGCTTTTATCACATAAGATGTATCGAAGTTGCAAGTAACTGTAGGCTTTCTTTGGGGACCAGGCCATAAAAACGGCAACATGTCTAGCTCACGTTGTCAACATCAGAGCAACTGTAGCGAAAGACAGTAGCTAGCAGTGAATCATTGCTTTCCTATACCACAGTGGATGAACAAGTTGAAGATGTCTAGAAAGTTTGAAACTGATATTGTTGTCAAACAATGTTGAAGATAGTACATGAAATAGTATTCTGCCTTCAAGAACTTTTGTACTCAGAGAAACAAAAAGCAGACTTCAAGATAATGGGGAAATAGAATGTCAAATATTATCTTTGATGTAAGATCTGGTGTGTTGTAGAGGACAAACTAAAAAATCTCAATACTGCCATCATCTGTCATTTACAACTTAAAGCCTATAGTGTTCTGTCCACAAAAGTGCAAAAGTAGGCTACACGACGCTGTCGTTATTGTGCTGGATTCCTGACCGGAAGGATGCAAGAGTGAATGCTTAACATTTAGAGTGGTTCTTACTGAGTGTAAGTTTCTCTTAAAACTGTATGGGTAGGCACAGAACACATAATTGAATACTATCCTTTTTTTTAAACAGAAACTCGCAAAGAACGGAAAAAACACTTTAAATGTGTGTCAGGGCCTGATGACGCCTGGACATGCTATTGTAGGAAGTTTAGAGAACAAACCAATAAGCTTATTTCCAAGTGGTCAAATTGCAACAACATCATGAACGTAGCATTACAAGGCTGCTTGCAAAAGGCATATTTTCAACTTTGTCAGATGTTTTCCAGCCAACAGTTTGGTTTGTTTCAGCCAGTACTACCTCTGGTCTTTTCCAGTCCTGTCAAGTCTTGATTATTGTAATTCACTTCTTGCTGGATGCCCCCAATATCTATTACAGGAGCTTCAAAAGGTTTTAAATGTTGATGCCAGATTGATTTAGAGAGTCAGTAAGACATGTCATATGACCCCATTTCTGCTCTTACTCAACTGGCTACCTATTTCTGCAGATACTTGGTATAAAATTGCCGCTATGAGTTTTAATTCTGTAATATGTGTTTCTCCACATCATATTGCTGAGATGATTTAGTCATACGTACCTCAACAAAAACTTCAATCAGGTTCTATTCACAAGATGTTCTGCGTGCGTTCGCACACGGGCCTCGGTTTAAAGTCTCATCCGAAGGACTTTTGGGGAGAGTGGAGTCTGCACTGATGTTGTGTGTGTGTGTGCGTGCGTGCGTGCTTGCGTGCGTAGGCGTGTGTATTTTCTCTAAAGCGTTGCCTATATGTTACCACTGGGAATTCCTATGGCCATGTTTCTTGCTTTGCTCCTGCAGAATGGCAAATCCTGATCAATGGCAGCCTTCCCACAGGACGTGACGTCACGCGGCGCATGTGCAGAGAACAGTAGTGTACACTGGCAGTCATCACAGGCAGGTAATGGCGATGGTGGGGAGAGATCGGGTGTCAGGTTTTAGTATGATGGATACGGTGCAAAGCCACAAAGATCAGGAAGGAAATCAGGGGATTTTTTTTCTGTTCCTCAGTCAGAGCTCTGAGGTTCACACATGATGATATTTTGCATATGCTTCCTTTTTGCCCACGATTAAACTAGCTTCATTTTTTAACGACATTGACATTACAACCGTATTACAAAAAAGCGCTCACAATCTTGTCAAATGGACATAAAATAGCTTCATGTGGACTTGGGGATGGGGGGGAGGAGTAGGGAAATAACACAAAGAGATTTGCAGTCATCTATATTGCCTCAAGAAGATAATCAAGACCATAAAAACGCCTTTGATGTTGTTGTTGTTGTTGATGCTATTGTTGTTGTTGTTATTATTATTATCATTTTTATTCAGTTGTTTTAGAACTTAGTTTACCATTCAATTAAGCACCTGAGAGAGAAAAAAAAACCTGTACCCTTGCCGGTAAATTCAGGGCAAACTCATCGAATGTAGTTTGGGAAACCTATGTCACAGTATCAGATCTTTTAACGCATTTAATTAAGTATTGGAAACCTTTATCAAAGTATCAGTTCTTTAAATTTTCATCTGAACTTGTTATTTTTAGAAAACACATTCTTGACCCTGGCATGCTTTAAAGGGAGAGAGATAAAGAAAGAGAGAGAGACAGAGACAGAGACAGAGACAGAGACAGAGACAGAGAGACAGACAAACAGACAGAGATAGAGAAAGATAAAGAGAGATAGAGAGAGACAGAGAGAACAGACTATTTTTGTCGCAGACAAATTCAGATCACATACTCCCTGTTGGTGCGGTGTCTGAATGCGATGAAGGACAGGTTTCCCAGGGCCAGTTGGCAAACTAGAAAAAAAACACCTCGAAATGTAATTTCCTGTTTAGTAAAACTATACAGGGACACTTTAAACTTAAACACTGGAAGGGAGGAGATTTTCTGTTTGTTTGTTTGTTTGTTCCAGGCTTTTTGGTCTTATTTTCCGTTTTTTGTTTTGATAATATTTACTTAAGGGAGATCTCACATTTTACAATCTTTGACAACATTTTTTTTATAGATAAGTTGATGAGTCAGAAAAACTGAGCTTGATATTCTTTTATTTTTTGAAAGTGAAATATTTATACATATGGTATCTATATACGTGTTGATTCGAATTTATAAGCTTGCTGTAGATAGGTTATTCGTCAATCAAAATGACTATTTTGTGAAGTAATGTCTCAGCTTTAAGCATGCATATTACCATCGAATCAGCATTTAGCTACAAGAGAAAGGATTGCTTTTTCAGCTGTCTGACTTCTAGATAAAGTTGACTGCATATGAAATGACTAAAACATCTACATTTTGATTGGCTGCATATTTATTTATTTGTTTATTTATTTATTCTTTTATTTTAACGATAATGTTTTCACTGCATCCAGTCCCCATGTGTATGCAGTTTTGTCAATTTTGTTATCCCACCGGTATACAATGGCCTACTCTTCCGATAAGCGGAAGGCATTTAAATGTGTGAAAGCTGGTCTGCGTGCATTCACACAAGGGACCTCGGTTTTATAGTCTCATCTGAAGGACTTTTGCGGGAGTGGAGTCGGTACTGATATTAACTCCAGAGGAAAAATCCTCTTGAACAAGATTCGAACCCGGGTTAGCAAATCACGAGCTGCATCACTCTTACCACCAGGGTATATAATAGTATGTCTACGTTGAAAGGAGTTTTATATGTTAGGTGGTTTGTTGGCTGCTTGGTGGGTTTTGTGATTTTTCTGTTAATTCGTTCGTTGATTGGCTGGCTGCTTGGTTCGTTGGCTAGTTGGTCGGTTGATTGCTTTGTTATCTGACTGGTTAGTATGACACGGTTTGTCTGTGTTTTTGCTCTGCTTGTTGTCGTGTATTAGCTTTATTAACATGTTGTACTGACACCGTTATACTTTAAAAATCCATAATTTCCAAACATTTGCTTACTTACAACATACATAATTACAAACATAAGGGTGTATATTTTTCTGGAAAAAACAACAACAAAATCATCGAAAGTATTTGAAAATTAGCATCGTCTAGACTTTTATTAAATGATGACACCATAGTCGCTTCTGACAGATAAGCTGACATCTCTCTCTCTCTCTCTCTCTCTCTCTCTCTCTCTCTCTCTCTCTCTCTCTCTCTCTCTCTCTCTCTCTCTCTCTCTCTCTCTCTCTCTCTCTCTCTCTCTCTCTCTCTCTCTCTCTCTCTCTGTCCAGCCTCTGAACCTCCATTCGTTACCATGTTCAAACACTGACAGATGACGGCCAAGGGAGGTTGACTGCTGGCTGATTTGTCTTCTCTGCATCAGCCCACAGGGTGTCCTCTTGTTAACTGATGAGCTGGATGGATTCGGATTCCAGCATTCAGTGAGAAGGGAGAAGGAAGGAGACCGTCTTTTACTGACAGGGTCACTGCCCTGTAGTTGTTTTTTTTTTGGAAGGCATTAATGAACTGAAATGGGGGGAAAAAGAAAACGTGATATTTTATGTGGTTTAAGCATATTTCCTCTGTATAGTAATCGTGTGTGTGTGTGTGTGTGTGTGTGTGTGTGTGTGTGTGTGTGTGTGTGGTGTGTGTGTGTGTGTGTGTGTGTGTGTGTTTCATGTTATCGTGGCCATTATTGTAATTTAAGCAAATGTTATTGTGGCTATTATCATTTTTGTTGCTGATGTTACTGTGATCCTTAACGTTTTCTTTTGTTTATCATATTGTGTCCTTATTGTTTTGCTGCCGTTATTGAAGCCATTATTGTTTTTATTGCTGGTGATTCTGTGGCCTGTATTGTTTATGCTGCTGATGTTATTGTAGCATTTCTTCTTTTTTTTGCTGCTGATGCTTTAAGTGCTAAGGCATCAGCAGTAGCTCTTTAGATTTTGGAATTTGTTTTAGCATCTTGCTCTACTGAATAGCTTATTATCTAAATTTTCTTATTTTTAAGATGGATGAGTTAGAGCTGGGATGTGTGTGTGTGTGGGGGGGGGGGGGGGGGGGAAGAACTTTAACACTTCGGTGGCAAGTTAGTTTTTTTTGTATATGTTGCATATGTGTTGGCCTGTTTGTTTGCTTGTTTGTTCTTTTTTGTTTTCTTTCTCTCAGTTTTTTTTTAAGACTAGGTAGAGGTGTTGAGAGGAAAGGATGCTATTCTTTCCGTGTTCTTCTTTTGTGTGTTTGGTTTGAATATTGTGTATGTTTTCTTTTTTTTCTTAAGTTTGCTTTTCGTTTTGTTGTTGTTTTTTTCTGTTAGATTGTTTCAAAGTTTAGTTTTTTGAGAGATTTTTGTTGTGTGTTTTGCTTCTTTCTGTTGCCAACATTCTCTTTTGCTCTGGGGGGTTTTGTTGACGTTTTTGTTTGCTCTTTATCACTTTGTCTGTTTGCTTTTCTCGTTCGTTTGTTTGTTTCTTTGTACCTTTCTTTCTTGCTTTCCAAACTCTCTCTCTCTCTCTCTCTCTCTCTCTCTCTCTCTCTCTCTCTCTCTCTCTCTCTCTCTCTCTCTCTCTCTCTCTCTCTCTCTCTCTCTCTTCTCTCTCTCTCTCTCTCTGTCTGTCTGTCTGTCTGTCTGTCTGTCTGTCTGTCTGTCTGTCTCTCTCTCTCTCTCTCTCTCTCTCTCTCTCTCTCTCTCTCTCTCTCTCTCTCGCTGGGCTTGAATATCGCTCACAAGCTGACAAGACGTGTTTTCCAGAGCTCCGTATAATTTGCAATTAATTTGCTAAAATCTTAGTTAATTACTGACCATGAGATGTTCTTTACGCCTGTATTGGATGTCTAAAGGTCTATTCTTGTGGACTCTTGCAAAAATTTTGTCAAAGAAAGCTCTGACAGCCTCAAATCAAATGAAAGGACTTCGAGTGCACAGTTTCTCTGCTAAACTGGCTGTTAGCACTCTGCTACTAATGCTGCTTATGGCAGGAGTTGAACCAAATCCCGGCCCATTACCTGGTGAGGCAGAAGCAAAGTGTAAGTACACTGATGACGATGATAGTACAATGCATGATACCGGGAACAGTAACATCCAACAGCAATTTGATCGTGTGTTCAGTGCTATCAACGAATTCTCTCGAACTGTGTCACACATGACAGATAAGATTTCCAATCTGGAACTACTACAAAAAGATATGAAAACACACTTAGACAAGCGGCTTGATGATATAACAAGCTTTGTTCACAACAAATTTACTGAAATAGAGGAGAAACAAAATGTTTTACATTTGGACATTGATGCTCTTGAAAGCAGGTGTGATGGAATGGATTCTTGCCTCTCACAACTTGAACACAGAATTGTGAAAATGGAGAAAGAGCATCAGATGACTGACAACTTTCACCGACGTTACAACCTGCTTTTCTTTGGTCTTCACTGTCAAGGTGACTCTTGGGAATCTTGCGAGTCCAAAGTCAAAGATGTAATCTACTATGAAATGAAGCTGAAAGAACCAGTAGGCATAGAACAAGCACGTCCAGTTGGGTCAGCCATACTTGTTCGTTTCCAGTCGATGAAACAACGAGACAAAGTACTACAACATGCTAGAGTACTCAAGGAAATCCATTCACCTGTGTATGTGCGAGAGGACTTCTCTGTTACCACACGTCAGAAACGGGCAGGTTTGGTACCTCTCATGGAACAAATGCGTAACGATGGAGTAAGAGCCAGACTGCGTAATGACAAGCTGGTCACGGAGCATGGGACCTACGCTTTTGACCTCCAGAAACAGGAGTACCAGAAGCTGGAGAGCAGACCAACGCAGCAGGGGCATCAGAGGCGGGTCTGGCGGACAAGCAGAGCAGCAGTGGATCACCGAACCCGTCAGCAGCAGATGGAGGGGCAGCGACAGCAGAGGTCTGAGGGTCCGGGACAGGCAACATCATCCAAGTGTGGAGGCAGCCAGCCAGCCATCATCTCACACACTCAGACTAAAAGCCACTCCAACATTCCCAATGCACAATCTCACAAGCAACATACCCACTATCCTAATACAACTGGCATCAAGCAAGCACACAGCCCACCAGGTTCAGGTAACAGACATTCACTGCATACACACAGAAGGCACTCCAGAGAGCAGACAGGGCGTGGTGTGGGTCGTGGCAGAGGAGGAAGACCATCCGAGCGGTCTTCAACACACTCACCAAGTCAGGGGGCTGGGGTAATGAACCAAAATGATTCCCCACATGTATCAGATGAGGAAGAAATGGACCACAAAAGTGTAGTGTATAGTGATGTGGATCTGTCTGACGAGCACGGAACTGACCTAGCCAGTACTGAGTGGAGATGACGGAAAGGCCTGCCCATGTCAACTGCTCAGGTACCTTTCAAATGGCTTAATCTAAATGTAGCAGGACTGGCTGCCAAATTGGTAAGCGCTGACTTTATTAACTATGTAACTTCATTTGATGTTGTGTGCCTTACAGAGACCTATGTGGATAAAGAGTTTGATTTTTATTTGTTTAAAGATTTCAGTGTGTTTAACTCACCAGCCAAAAAGCTTAGTAAGCAGGGAAGACGAAGTGGAGGTGTTGTTGTTCTGGTGGAAAAATGTTTTGCCAAGTATTTTGAAGAGATTTTTGTGCCTTATTCAAATATTATTGTTCTAAAAATCTCTAAAGATTTATTTAATCTAGACAAACCTATTTTGTGCATCTGTGTGTACATCCCCCCATGTGACTCGCCAGTGTATACCATGACAAATGATGGGGTGGGAATAGAGAGTATCGAGCATTGTGTAGCAGATTTATTGAGCACAGAAACTGACATGTATATTCTAATGACTGGAGACTTTAATGCTCGTACTGGTCAGGAAAATGGCAAAAATGTGACTGACTATTTAAGCACCAGCAATATGCATGAAAACGTATTTGCTCGTACCTCACAGGATGAGGGTTTCAATGGATTTGGCAACCAATTACTATCAATGTGTGATAGCTTGGACTGTTCTATACTAAATGGGGTTAAATTATTTGGATTTGATGACTGCCAGACATACATCTGTAAAACTGGATCCAGCACGGTAGACTACTTTATTTTGTCAAATGAATTGTGTCACAATAATTTTTTGGTTTCTCTTTTTGTTGATACTGTTTGTATAGAATCTGATCATTTACCTGTTGTTTTGATGCTGAAGACTGTTCTTGAATCAGAATGTAACAAAAATACAGAACGAACTGTACAGTGGCTTGATAAAATGATTTGGGATGATCAAAAAGTTGGACAATTTTTAGAGTCATTAAGCTCAACCGTAAGTCAAAAATAAAATGGATAAGGCAAGATCACTTATAAAGTCAGACATAGACAAAGCACTAGAAGAATTTAATTCGTGTTTACAATTAGCAAGTAAGTGTATGGTTAGGAGGGTTAAAACAAAGAATGGTAGAAGCGAAGCTCGTTGGTTTGATAAGGAGTGCTCTAATTTGAGGAAGGAAGCAAGGGCAAAAATGCGTAGATTCAAAAGAACACAACTGGCAACAGATCGTCAGAGTGCTGTTCAGGCTAGGACTAAGTATCGTAAAGTGCTGAAAGAAAAGAAGCAAAGTTTTAAGTCTTGTACAACGCAATATCTAGCTGACAATATAAAAGACCCAAAACACTTTTGGAGTGAAATTAATGTAAAACTAGGACTTGGTAAAAAGAAACAGGCATGCAATGAGATATCTCAGGAAGAATGGTTGAAACATTTTAAGAATGTTTTCGATGCTGACAGCATTAATGGGAATGAGGAAGAAGCCTTTCCAAATAACTCCCTCCCTTTTGTTGAGGAGCTTGATGGTCCCATCTCTCTGCAAGAAGTCATAACCTCAATAAAAAGACTAAAAACAAGAAAAGCTTGTGGCTTAGATAACATTTTTGCAGAAATGCTAAAGTCAGGAGACAAGCTAGTAATCGACTTTATTACTGAATTTCTCAATGAAATTTTTTTGACAGGAAAGTATCCTACTATTTGGTCCAAAGCTATTGTTGTACCCATACACAAAAAGGGGCCAACAGATCAAGTTGATAACTACAGAGGAGTATCACTGCTTAGTATTATGGGTAAATGCTACACTGCTATTTTGAATAAGCGACTCTACAACTGGCTAGAAAATAATAACAAGATTCCAGAAAACCAAGCTGGTTTCAGACAGGGATACTCTACAACAGATCATATATTTACTCTATATTCAACTATCCAGAAAAGCTTGTCTAAAAAGAAAAGTAAACTTTATGTCACATTTGTTGATCTATCAAAGGCTTTTGACTCAGTTCAAAGAAATGTAATGCTAAAAGCTTTATGCAAAGCGGGCACATCCTCTGTATTTTTAAATGCCGTAAAAGCAGTTTACAAGGAAGTGTTGTCTTGTGTCAAAGTTAATAATAACTATACCAGCTTGTTTAATTGCCCCAAAGGCTTGCGGCAGGGTTGTGTCCTAAGTCCCACTTTGTTTTCTGTGGTTATAAATGAACTGGTAACATATCTAGAGGATCAGGGAAAACATGGAGTGCAACTTCTACCAGGCTTGGCTGACTTATTTATTCTGCTTTTTGCTGACGACCTTGTGCTGTTGTCTTGTACACCTAATGGTCTGCAAACCCAGATTAACTGCGTTCTTAGAGTGTGCACCGATCTGGGACTAAAAATTAACAAAGACAAAACAAAAGTTATGGTTTTTAGAAAAGGGGGGTATCTGAGCAAGAATGAGAAATGGTTTATTGATGGTGCTCCTTTAGAGGTTGTGAACAAATATGTGTACCTAGGGTTCACCTTTACAACTACATTGAGTTCAAATGAAAGTGCCAAAGTGTTTGCAAGAAAGGGGAAAAGAGCATTATTCGATGTAATCAGAGTATATAACCAATATAATAGCATGTCAAGTCAAACATTTTTCAAAATGTTTGACACCAAAATACAACCCATACTTTTGTATTCTTCTGAAGTTTGGGGCATTCTATGTGGTAATTATCCAGTGGAGGCAGTACATTTATTTGCCTGCAAGAGATTTTTAAATGTTTCCAGCCGTACCCCAAATAAAATGGTATATGGAGACCTTGGGAGGTTTCCCTTGCAGATCAACTGTCGCATGCGTGCAGTGAAGTATTGGTTTCGACTACTTAAGATGGACGATTCGCGATTACCTAAGCAAGCTTATCAGATGTTGGTAGCCTTAGACGAGGCTGGTAAAGTTAACTGGGTTTCTAAACTGAAGGGTATCCTGCAAAGTTCGGGTTTTGGGTATGTTTGGTTGGCTCAAGGAGTTGACAATGAGAAGCATTTCCTGATATCATTCAAACAAAGACTTCTAGATATATATAAGCAAGAGTGGTTGACAAGTATCAGTACCAGTATCAGGCTGAACTTATATGCATGCTTCAAGTCTTCCCTTACCCTGGAAACATATTTAGACAGTGTACAGCAAAAGTGTTTCAGAGACATTTTTATCCGAGTACGTTTTGGAATCAGTGACCTCAGAATTCGTAAGAATCGTTACATGTGTGCAGATGGTACAAACAATGACTGTCCATTTTGTCCAGGATCAGAAGAAAGTGAACTACATATGTTTTTTCAGTGTGATGTGTATGCTGCGTTAAGACCGGACTTCCTGAAACAGATTCCTACTCACTTTCAGAAAACAAAATATTTGAGCCTTATGGCCACCCAGAATGTTTCAATGATCAGACAACTTGCATGGTTTTTGTACAAAGCTTTCAAACTAAGAGATAGCAAACTCAGTCTCATGTCTACATAGAATGTGGTAAATCTTGATGTCAATCACTTACGCTTACCTGATCTTTTCTCTTTTCACTTCTTTTTTTTTTCACTTTTTCTTGATATACGCATTCTTGTGTTTATATACATTCATGTACCCCATGAAAATGGGCAGAGGCCTAAATTCATTAAAAAATTGTCATTGTCATTGTCATTGTCTCTCTCTCTCTCTCTCTCTCTCTCTCTCTCTCTCTCTCTCTCTCTCTCTCTCTCTCTCTCTCTCTCTCTCTCTCTCTCTCTCTCTCCTGTCTGTCAGTCTGTCTGTCTCTTGTTTTTTTCTCTTTTTATCCTTCTTTTATTTCTTTTTGTTTGCCTGGGTTTCTGTGGAATCCTCTTTCCTCCTTTTTTCATGTGTTGCATTTAACTCAAAATGTGTGTGCTTTTTCTTTTTTTTTCTTTTCTAAAGTATGAAGTTTTTCTTTAGCTTTTTTTGTTGCTGTTGTTGTTCCTCTATTGTTGTTGATGTTGATGGCGTCGGTGATGATGGTGCTGGTGTTTTTTGATGCTTGCTTTCTTGAGTTTTGTTTTGTTACTTCTTTTTATGTTCCTCAACAACAGCTCGGAGGTTTGTTGTTGGTGAGATCTTTGCGTATGTGTCCATTAAATCTACCATTAAGGTAGCTGCGATCTGACATCGGGTATGATTTTGTAGACACAACAACAGTAGGCATGTATATATTTTAAAGATTTTAATGACCCTTGTGAAAGAAACAACCAGTTGTAACATGTGTGCAACATGTACTGAATGTCTTGCTGCATACGGCGCCTAAATTTAACATCTCATCCGAAGAACGTTTGTAGGAGTGCAGTCAGTACTGATGTTAAGTCTAGGTGGAAAATTTAATTGAACGAGCTTCTGGGTCGGTTGAAATTCTTGGTCTTGAAGCGCATATCATTATTGATATGTAATTCTTTTTTTTATTTCTTATCATTGGAAATTCTTCTTGCAGTGGTGCAGCCTTAATTGGTTGTCTACACTCAACTGTTAAAATAGTAACCACACAGCTGTTCTTCTCTTTCGCTCCATTCTAATATTCTTTTTTGCAGTGATTTATTTTATTTTATTTATTCTTTTCTATCGAGGATAACTGATAATGTGTGTGTGTGTGTGTGTGTGTGTGTGTGTGTGTGTGTGTGTGTGTGTGTGTGTGTGTGTGTGTGTGTTTTGTGTGTGCGTGCGTGCGTGGTGTGTGCGTGCGTGCGTGTATGTACAGCGTAATGTGTACATGCATGTATGTATGTATGTATGTGTGTGTGTGTGTGTGTGTGTGTGTGTGTGTGTGTGTGTGTGTGTGTGTGTGTGTGTGTGTGTGTGTGTGTGTCCGTCTGTCTGTCTGTCTGTCTGTCTGTCTGTTTGTCTTTCTGCCTATTTGTCTGTCTACCTGTGTTTCTGGTAGTCCCCTCAACTCTTATCTACCTCTTGCCACTGGGAGTTTCTATGGCCATTTTTCTTGCTTTGCTCCTGCAGAATGGCCAATCCTGATCAATGGCAGCCTTCCCACAGGACGTGACGTCACGCAGCGCATGTGCAGAGAACAGTAGTGTACACTGGCAGTCATCACAGGCAGGCAATGGAGATGGTGGGGAGAGATTGGGTGTCAGGTTTTAGTATGATGGATACGGTGCAAAGCCACAAAGCTCAGGAAGGAAAAGAGAGAGAGAATGACTGCAGTAATTGATTGCCCCAAGCAGATATCAAGACACCAAAAGGGAAATATTTTTTTCCACTATTTTCTCATTAGTGTTACTGTTTAGTTGCTTTTGAAATGTGACCTTACTGTTCACTGAAGTTGTGGAAAATACATTTGAAATGTATTTAATGTTTGTGAAAATAACTTATCCACAATTTCAGTGAACTGAGGTTTAGGACGTTTTAGGAGAAAATCATGTATGCTGATCTTCAAAGTCCAGCCAATCAACTAAAATGCTTTAATCATCCCTTTAAGGGCATTTGCAATGCATACAGGCATACAACTGATAGAATAATCACAGTCTTCAAGGGACTCAAGAAAGCTTTAATTTATCTTTGTTCAAACACTTGTAGATTATTTAAAATGAAAAAATGTATATCAAAACATCACACACAATCATACATGCACACACTCACACACACACACACAACATAAACACACACACACACGCACGCACGCACGCACAGACACACCATTGTAGGCATGCGATGTTGTAGACATTCCACTAATAAGAAAAGTCAGCAAAGTAATTACCCACAATGTATTATGCGTCTGGCGAAGGATGGGCTTCACCTGGTCTAACATGCCTCAGAGACAAGACATGAAAAATTCAGCACAGTGTCCAGACGAATTTCTCAGGGGACTAGGGAGCATAGAGAAGAAAAACAAAGTTAACACACAAGCTTGATAAATGATTCAATCTTTGTTTTTTCTTGGATCTAGGCGGATTTATCATAGCAAAGGAACTCACACTGTGTGTGTGTGTATTTTGTGTTTGTCTGTTGGTATAGTTCCCTAAACCATTCTCTACCTCTTGCCACTGGGAGTTTCTATGGCCGTTTTTCTTGCTTTGTTCCTGCAGAATGGCCAATCCTGATCAATGGCAGCCTTCCCACAGGACGTGACGTCACGCAGCGCATGTGCAGAGAACAGTAGTGTACACTGGCAGTCATCACAGGCAGGCAATGGAGATGGTGGGGAGAGATTGGGTGTCAGGTTTTAGTATGATGGATACGGTGCAAAGCCACAAAGCTCAGGAAGGAAAACAGAGAGAATGACTGCAGTAATTGACTGCCCCAAGCAGATCTCAAGATCTCAAAGGGCAAGGATTGGTTCTCTGTTATCATTGCTGTTACTGTTCAGCTGCTTTTGAAATTTTGCTTTACCATTCTTTCAATTTATTTTAAATCTATTTTCTCTCACGAAACAGGTAGGAGAAAAATCTTCCAAAAAGCGGAACGGGTTTTAACGTGTGGGCAAGATGTTCTTTGTGCGTTCACACACGGGGCATCGGTTTATAGTTTCATCCAAATGACTTTTCGGGGGAGTGGAGTCAGCACTGATGTTAACTCCAGAACAAAAATCCCCTTAAACCAGACGCAAACCCGGGTCAGCAGATTGTTAGCATGGATAGAGACATTTCCGACAGTTTAAAAGAAGAAAATCTTATGTATTTTAAAGTAATAGAGCCGTTACAGATATACAACTAAACAGTAATCCTAAAGCTGTTACTGAAACAAACCCAAAAAAAACAAGATAGGCTTGTACATACATATTGTTCTACATGAGGCACAAATTCTTACAATAGCATACCTTTTACTGATTATTAGTTCTGTAAAAAGGTATTTTCATGAATGAAAATTACATTACCTCAGTCTACTTTACAGTGTTTACACAAGAAAAGTAGAAACAAAAATCAATAAAAATCAAACAAAAACATCAACATAAAACCAGAGATGAGAGAGAGGGGGGAAGTAAGAGAGAGGGAAAGGAGAGAGAGAGAGAGAGAGAGAGAGAGAGAGAGAGAGAGAGAGAGAGAGAGAGAGAGAGAGAGAGAGAGAAGAGAGAGAGGAGAGAGAGAGAGAAGATTAAAATAGATAAGCAGAAAAGTGAAAGGGGAGACCACTGTTTAAAATTTTAGTTCACAAAATTGTTTATTTTTTCCAAATAAAACTTACAATTTTTGTGCATTAAATTACAGATTTTTGTACAAGTTGTATTCAATACGACGATTCTAAGAGTTAGATGTTTTGTTCTCAGACTCATTTATCAGCTTTACTTCCTCCAGGGAAAAGGTCAACAGTTTTATATTCTATCTGTTACACTTGTACTGAAAATAATACTAGATGGAATTTATATAGCGCTATATCCTGTAAAAAAAAAAATAATAATAAAAAACAGATCAATGCGCTTGTATTCAGCCTTTTCTTACACATACAACCAATAACAATGTAACGTATTAAGGAATTCAAATGTACATGCAGACGCGTACACGCACGCACACGCACACACCCACAACACTCAAGCGCATGTGCGCGCGCACACACACATGCACGCACGCACGCACCCACTCACACACACACACACACACACACACACA
>CM060318.1:55075978-55123478 GCA_030674155.1 Stramonita haemastoma | reverse complement strand
AGAACTCTGCTTGCTATGCTGTAGGTCAATAGTAATACAACACAACAGACGACATTACAATATTGTGCAATAATTATAGTAAATCAGAGAACGTGAGTTTGACACCATTTTGGTATCAAAATAGACTATGGTTTATGTCAGGGCAAATTTTGTCATCATTATTGTTATCAGCAGCAGCATCTTCATCATCATCAAAAATATGTAAGATTTCGTAGATAGATAGATAGATAGATAGATAGATAGATAGATAGATAGATAGATAGATAGATAGATAGATAGATAGATAGATAGATAGATAGATAGATAGATAGATAGACAGACAGACAGAGAGACAGACAGACAGACAGACAGACAGACAGACAGACAGACAGACAGATAGAGAGATAGAGAGATAGAGAGATAGATAGATAGATAGATAGATAGATAGATAGATAGATAGATAGATAGATAGATAGATAGATAGATAGATAGATAGAATAGATACCCGCTTGGTAACCACGCTCAATGCTGCTTGAAACCTTAAGCTTAGGGAAGCGAGTGCTCTAACCATTAAACCATCCCGTGCCCATACTCATACACGGCGACACGTATTAAAGCCTCCTTCCAGTCTATGTTTATCTGCAGTTCCCTAAAGCAATGGACGTCTTTTCGCTGGTGGGAGTTCCTCTGCCTATTTCTCTTGCTTTGTTCCTCAAGGAAAGACAATCCTGATTAATGGGGTTCCTTGCCCATGGCACGGTATCATGCCGTGCACGTCTATGGAAAAGTATATCATTACAGACTATTTATCACAGGCTGAACATATCGATAGTGTGAAGGGGGAGGGTGGGAGTCATTGCTTAGCATCATGAATACCCTGCAAAACCTCCCACGCTCTATCATGGATACGGAGTAAGAGTAACAGCAAAGATCAGCCGCCATAAGCTGCTGTTAAGATCCCGTCGGAGGAGATTTTTCCCCTGGAGTTAACATCAGTGCTGACTCTACTCTCCCCAAAAGTCTTTCGGATGAGACGGTAAACCGAGGCCCCGTGTGCAGACGCACGCAGAACATCTTGCGCACACGTTAAATCCTATTCCGCTTTTAGTAAGAGTAGGCCATTGTGTGCCGGTGGGAACAGATGGCAATATTTACACAACTGCATACACACGGGGACTGGATGAAAAAAGCACATGGGTGCTTATCCCATTATCCTCGATATAAAAGAATAAAATAAAAAAGCATAAATAAATAAATCAATCCCCGAAGGAAAACCGTGTCGACTTCACAATTGCTGTTGTGGTTGCCATTCAAGTTTTTTTCTTAGCCCTAACACTCAATAATCTGATCATTTAGATGATTAATCAGTGGTTTTGTTCTTTTATATAGAAAACAACAGTATTTGCCAATCCACTTGATATTATTGTCCACATGGTGTATCACAAAAGTACCAAGGCAAGAGTTTCTTTTCTTGTCTCGAGATACTGCTAAGGGCATTTCGAGCAATTCAATTCTTTTTGTTTTCGTCAAATGCTCACAGAAACTGTTGTTGTCTGTCATATGAGTGAAAATGCGTCACTCAGACGGCATCTAGTTTTGTCTGTCATTTGAGTGAAAATACATTGCAATACCTTTAAGTACCTAACAAATCTGGCCCAGCACTTCTGATTTCGGCGTAGGAGAGAATTGTTATCTTCTAGGCCTTAGTCTTTCTGGAAAAAAGCAAAAGAATGAGCCGAGACGGCAGAAAAAGAGACAAGAAGGAGACAGCAGGAAAAACAGAAACAGGGCAGAGACAAAGAGAGGGATATAAATGAGGGAATTCTTTGCACACAATTCCCAGATGGTAAGGATGCTATTTATACTGACAGGCCCCCAGTATTCCCCACAGGGTAAAACCAATGTATGTTGAAGCTATGGCACCTAACACTATTATAGAGAAACACTATTCCTGCAAAGTAGTTTTTGGAATGAAGAAAACAAAGATGAGTAAAATCATGACATACGACAATAATATACAAAACCATACAGTCAGCAGGTTTTGAAAACAACTAACTACTTGTTTATAAAGACACATCTGTAGACAATCATTATTGATGCCTTCGCTGATCTCTACAACCATGACAAAGAAGAAATGTATATAAAAAATAAAACCATGGAACACTACTTTCATGAACATCCACTTCAACAAGAGAGAGAGGCAGACAAACAAAGAGACAGACAGACAGAGATGCTAATGAATACAAAAACAGAAAAAAAGAAAATAAGCAAAGACAACACATAGAAAACGAGTCAACTGCTTTGAACTTTAAGGAAAAATGTGTCTCTCCGTGTATTAAGCCAATTAGGATTTAACTCAAATCACAGACGTTTGTGGAATCTGTCACCATTGCTGTCTTAAAGGACTAAGTGTTGTACTTTTGAACTCATTTTTCAAATTTCATCTAGAAAAGAAAAGGGCTATGATGTGTGTCTTAAAGATTTTTGGGGTTCTACAAAATCCAGTTAAAACATAGACCAGCATTGGCAAACAACTGTTCAGACACTTTTGTGTCTGTTTCTCTCTTTTCCGCTGCTTGTCAGTTTGTCTCTCTGTCCATCTTCTTGTTGTCGATCTTTTTTATAAGTCTCTTTTACTATCTTTCTGTCTGTCTGTCTGTGTGTCTGTCTCTGTCTGCTGTCTGTCTGTCTGTCTGTCTGTCTGTCTGTCTGTCTGTCTGTTGTCTGTCTGTCTCTCTCTCTCTCTCTCTCTCTCTCTCTCTCTCCTCTCTCCTCTTCTCTCTCTCTCCTCCTCTCTCTCTCTCTCTCTCTCTCTCTCTCTCTCATAAAAGCACATGAGGGCTTATTTATCATCCTCGAAATAAAAGATTTGATTTGATCTCTCTCTCTCTCTCTCTCTCTCTCTCTCTCTCTCTCTCTCTCCTCTCTCTCTCTCTCTCTCTCTCTCTCTCTCTCTCTCTCTCTCTCTCTCTCCTCTCTCTCTGTAAATAAAGATTAATCCCTTCCTTTCTTTCATTCGATTTTGGGGGGACTCAGAACCCTAACACTGAGTTATGCTGCATGCCGGGTCCCAGCAACCTACAAGCAAGCCAGCGGAATAATGGATTCCACACGCACTGCCCCTCTGCAGCTAGATGAAGGGGACACAACCTTGTCAGGGCAGCTGATTAAACAACGCAGCGCTTAATGAAGTTATGATTGCAGACCGGCAACACACACCTTCCCCTGAGAGATGGCTGTATAATGAAAACGGATGGTGAGTCATTCTCTGACCTTGCTGCGTTCTACTCTGCTGCTGCTCTTGAGCTTGCTCTTGCATCTGCTTGCCTGCTTGTTTGCTTGCTCACTCTCTGATTGGCTGCCTAGCTGGCTTGTCCCAAAGGGTCTGATCGGGAATGGTAATTTTAATTTACAGGGCGGCCCTGTTCAAACAGATATGTAATAGGTACATATATAACAAAAAAATAATATAATATTGTGGCGCTCCACACGAAATAGTCCTTAGCACATTACCAATTTTGCGTAGGACCTTTAAAGGCATTAGGGGTCAAGCTGCAATTTTGAGAATTGTGATGATTATGAAACTAATCATGTTTATTTACTCTATAACGAAATATCAAGGCATAATTTTATTCCTTTGCTTTTAAATGTGTTTTGAAAATATCCAAGCACTCATCTGACAACCTGTTACTAAAAATAAACTTGCGTTTCTCAAGTTGTCAACCTGCTAGTCTATCATTTCAATTTTAATAATGTTGCACAGAATTGTCGACTTTCAAACTTTTTGTATTTGAAGCCATTTATTGCACATTAATAACATGTCAATAACAAAAATTGACCTAGTTGCATACGCTTATTATGTGGTGGAGCGTCACAATACGTATATTTAAATATATATATATACATGCATACATATATAGAGAAACAGGCTGCAAGGAAAATGTTATCTGAAAGCAGTTTCATGAAAAAGAGTATGAACATAAACGGTCATAACGACTAGCCATGTGGCACACCACACATACAGATCCTTAGACAGACCTCTGAACCTGAACTAGTACAGCACAGCCTGACTTTGATCACTGGGGTACTATGTAAAGTAATCAAAGGGTACAGCACGCATACCACATGGTTTTCATTGTCCTTTGATCAAAACATAATTCTTCAGAGTATCAGATGCTGCGGCAAGGTTAAGCAGGGACCACAAAGGAAACTAGCTTCTCTAATCTGCTTCACAAGGTAAATTATCAAGGCTGTTAAGGACGCCTTGTACAGACGTTTTAAACTTTGAATTTGCTGCCCTCATGTCGGCGGGTTTGAATTAAGAATATGAGTTCGGAACAGGAGGAGTTGACTTGCTTTATAACGCCTAAACTAATCAGTAGCGCTTTGAGATATTTAGGTTTACTGCAGGTGTGTTTATGAATGGCGAAACAAACGCTCGTTTGATCTGTAAGGAAAACTGCACCTGTTGAAAGGGAGGCTTTCATTACAAGATACTCCTTCTACTCCTCCTCCTGCTTATCTTTGTGTTCCTTTTTCTGTCTCATTTCGATTACTTTTCTTCTTTTTTAATTCTTTTGTTCTTTTCTCTTTTTCTTCTTCTTCTTCTTCTTTCTTCTTCCTTCCTCCTCTTCTTCTTCTCTCCTCCTCCTCCTCCTCCTCCTCCTCCTCCTCCTCCTCCTCCTCCTCCTCCTCCTCCTCCTCTCTCCTCCTCCTCCTCCACAATTCTTTCTTCTTCTCCACAATATTTCTTTTCCACATTTCTTCATTTTTCTTCTTCACCATTCCTTTTATTTGTTATTATTCTTTTCTTTCGGCATTATTTGTTCTCTTTGTCGTTCATTTTCTTACCATTTTTTCTTTCTCTTCGCAATTCTTTTTGTTTGCCATTCTTCTTCTTCTTCACTATTCTTCTTTTCCTTCGCCATTCTTCTTCTTTGCCATTTTTCTTTTACTTCACCATTCTTTTTCTTTGCCATTTTTCTTCTTCATAATTCTTTTTCTCCTCCCTCCCCCCTTCTTCTCGCTTTTTTTCTTCCACTTCATTCTCGTCTTCATGCTTCTGTCGTTCGTCCTATGCTTACTACTACTGATGCTGCTATTCTTGCTGCTGCTGATTTTGCTGCTTGCTACTGCTATTACTATACATTTACTTCTGCTGCTGCTGCTTTTACTACTACTACTACTACTACTACTACTACTACTACTACTACTACTACTACTACTACTACTACTACTACTACTACTACTGTCGCTGCTGCTGCTACAACTACTACTATTATCAACATTATTGTGTTCTGCTGCTGCTGGCTGCTACTACGACTGCTGATGCCGCTACTGTGCTGCTATAGCTGCTTCTACTTCTACTATTGCATCTTCTACTACCACTGCAACAACAACAACAAAAAAACAACAACAACATCACACAACCTACTATACTACTTCTACTACATTACTACTCCTACCACACCACTACTACTACTACTACTACTACTACTACTACTACTACTACTACTACTACTACTCTACAATACACAATACTACTACATACTTCTCTAATTTTATAGACTAACTACACTACACCATCACCACATCACTCTCTCCTCCTCTCTCTCCTCTCTCTCCCCTCCTACTACTACTACTACTACTACTCTACTCTACTACTCTACTACTACTACTACTACTTACTACTACTACTCTACTACTACCACCGTCGCCACCACCACCACCATGACTACACCATCTCTACTGAAATTACCAACAAAGAATGTGCTCTGGCTAGTGTCAGTGCATTTGCTGCTTTCGTCTGTGTGCTAGAATTTAGTAATGGAGCGGTTATAAGTTAGAGGGCAGCCGTGCATCTCGCGTCATCACCACTCTCTCTCTCTGTCTCTCTCTCTGTCTCTGTCTCTCTGTCTTGTCTGTCTGTCTGTCTGTCTGTCTCTGTCTTCTTCTCTCTCTCTCTCTCTCTCTCTCTCTCTCTCTCTCTCTC
Organism: Stramonita haemastoma; assembly: GCA_030674155.1. NCBI lineage: Eukaryota > Metazoa > Mollusca > Gastropoda > Neogastropoda > Muricidae > Stramonita > Stramonita haemastoma. The sequence continues at coordinate 55,117,507 of CM060318.1, read as the reverse complement.
TCTCTCTCTCTCTCTCTCTCTCTCTTCTCTCTTCTTCTCTTCTCTCTCTCTCTCCCCTCTCTCTCTCTCCCAGCACCTCCCTCTTGAAGGTGGGGACAAGTCCTGCAAGTTAAGTTCCAGTCAATGATGACAGTAACGTTATTTGAGAGAGGGAAGTAGGCACAAGAGAGAAGTGAAAGAAGGAAGAGAGAGACAGAGAAGAAGAGAGTGAAGGAGAGAGAAGAGAGAGAGACAGAAAAGACAGAGACAGAGACAGAGACAGAGAGAAGGGGGAAGAGAGACAGAGAGAGAGAGACAGCAGAGAAGAGAGAGAGAAGGATGGAGACCCAAAGAACTAACAGGCAAACACAATAAAACAACAAACCAGCAGTCACAGACAGACAGACAGACAGACAGACATGAACGAAGGACGGAAAATTATTCAGGAAGACAAAGAGACTAAGCTAAAAGTTCGGAACAGTTACAATGTGGCAGTAAAGCTTTTCCCCCCACAGTCTGCATTCTGAAATGACATCAAGGCGGGGGCTGCTCACGCAGAGGGCCCTCATCTGATTGCAGTGACCCTTTATTTCCCATGGCCAGAAAAGAGAGACCGTACCGCGTCTGGTGAATCCGTGGATGTACATACAGACAAGGATACTGAACAGGACTTCAACATTTCGTTATTCTTTGTGTGTGTGTGTGTGTGTGTGTGTGTGTGTGTGTGTGTGGTGTGTGTGTGTGTGTGTGTGTGTGTGTGTGTGTGTGTGTGTGTGTTCCCCAGCTTACTACCCTAGGAATCTCATCTAGAATTTGTACTTTGGCACACTGATCTAACGTGGAAACTGCTGTAAGACTGTAAATGCACATTGAATTGGGAAGTTTCTTATTTATAACTGTTTATGAAACACCTCGCAATGATCAACAGTTTTAAAGGAGAGTGCAGGTTGTTACGCTAAGAGCATGTTACGTGGGTGAAGACAACCTCAACAAAATGTTTTAAAATACATCAACGGTTTAATCAATCTTAGCATAGTGTTCTAAAGTAAAGCAACAGTTCAATCATAGTGGCAGACAATTTTGACAAAATGTTTTAAAGCACAGCAACAGTTTAATCATAGAGGAAGACAATCTCAGCAATTATTTTTTTAAATCACAGCAAGTCTGATTGTAGTTGAAGACAATCTGAACATAGTGTTTTAAAGCATAGCAACAAGTTGATGTAGGACTTGACACTGAACAAACGTTCATGATTGGCAAAGCTTTTAGCTGGACCCAGGCTTGTTGTTTAATCATCCTTCTTCATTAAGCATCATTACATAATAAAAATCAGCGGTTTTAGCATCTGCGCAAAAAGCTGTCATGGACGTGGCACAATATCTGCTTTTACAAGAGAAAAAATGTAATGAAAGAGTGTTCTGATTGGGGTTCCTGTTTAAACAAATGCCTCTGTATCATCTGTCCTTTAGATTCAAGATAGGCTATTGTAAAAGCGTGTGAGTGAGTGGGAGAGAGATAGAGACAGAGAGACAGAGAGAGACAGACAGGCAGAAAGACAGAAAGACAGACAGACAGAGAGATTAACAGGAGCAGACAGTTTCACAAGCAGATGTATTAAGATTTACACTCACACAAACACACAAACTTGAACAGAGAGACCAGTGGAAATACAGGTAGACAGATAGATATATCCAGACAGAAACAAAAACTGTAAATGACGACAGCTTGGAAATATCACTTTTCTTTTCCATCATTTTAATCTTCAGTGAATGGCACCATCAAGTAGTATGTTGTCTCGTAAAGTCTTACACTCATTGCTTTAACTTCTCAGCTCGGCAGCAAGAGACATGTATTTGGCACTGGCATCAGAAATGCACATACTTGAAAAAGGCATAACAAATACTGTGTTATTACTTTATTATCTCAAGACTGCGATACGCATAAAGGTTACAAAACATGACATGATCGTAAAAAAAGGTAAAGGTGTCCCCATAACCTATGCAGTTTGGGGGAAGTGAGATGTCAGAGACCTCAGCTTTTTCAGGGACCAGCACATTGAGGGCGGCGTCTATCTCTCCCTCGCTGCTCTACCTTCCCTTGCGCTAAAGAGGGCAGGTACCCATTTACAGTTGGGTGAACTAGGGGGATTCTACTGAAGGCAAGGCGCACGAACAGGCACCCATCCAAGAAGCATCCACGCCCAGCACTGCTTAACAATGGCTTGTGGAGAGTGACTGCTTGACCACGGAGCGATCCCGCCCGTGATAATAACACTTACAAAAGTCAGTAAAACAAACAAATAGAAAAAAAACTTGCCTACGAACCAACAACAAAGCAAACACGCACATTTAGCTATTTTCAAAAGCGTGAACATTCCATAATTATACGTTCTGAGTAGCGGTTGTTTCTGTATGGGTAAAACTGTTATAAAAAGAGACAGTCTGCGTGCCGCTAAGCACTGTTTGAATATTTTCTAATTACTAAGCTTCTAGCATTTTTGGCTGAAAACATCAGGCTGGAGACTATTGGTCCTACTTTGTAAAACACTTGACACCTTCCTTCAGTAACACAACAGACAGGAATAACAAGAAGTCACTTTATGTGTTTAAAAGAATGCCTAGAAATCCTCATTTAAATGCATCCTTTACTTCAATTCCAACCATTGATGTCCATGAGGATAATGAGAAAAAGAGAGAGATATATAGAGACAGACATATTGACAGATAGTCAGATATATAGACAGATAGACAGACAGACAGACAGACAGACTGACAGACAAAGGTTTAGTCTTAGAGAACAACAGACTAAATAATAGATATACACATAGACACATAAAAAGCACAGGCTCTCCCATGGGCTGAATGTTAGGCAGACAGGTCAAACAGGCAGCCTGTCAGACAGAAAAGGCTTCAGGACACCCACATGCAACTACAGCTTGACAGTAGCAGTTTTCTCCTACCTCATAAATCTTCATTCAGAGGCAACATCAGGCAGGCCCTTGCTGCACATGTCTCATTTTGATTGCCGCCAACTTTTCAACGCGGTAGTAACAGAATCTGGGTACATGGCTACGAAAAAAATACACCACGAATACAAAATATAGGTATTTGATTATTTTAAAATATTGAAATTGAGATGATGAGCTGGTTACAAAACAAAGTTTCGGTATAAATCTTTTATCAGTAAACAAAAAGGCCAATATCAAAATAGGAAATACTCTGATACCGTTTCTAAAACATAAACATTCAATAAGTATAAAGTCTAAACGTTTTCCCTTAAAGATGAAACGTTATAAATTTAAACGTCTTCTTTCATGACGCAAAGCAGGACCTAAATATTTACACTCACACATACACACACACGCACGCACGCACACACACACACACACACACAACACACAACACACACACATTCAAACCAAGCAAAACAGGTGAGATAGTCAACACAGCAAGACTGTAAAAGGCTTCAGAGCAGCTACAATCTGGAAGTATAGGTTTTCTTCTCCCTCTCTCATAAATCTTCATTCACAGACAACATCAGACGAGTACTTGCCACCTGAAGTTCCCTGCTGATTGCTGTGACCTTTTTCACATGGCAGCAAAAGATATAGGCAGGAAATCTGGCTACGTGATTTCAGAGAAAAGACATTACTAATATAAAAATCAATCATATATTTTTTCATCTTACAAATTCAAGATTGAGAATTTTCGATATGTTACAAGAGTAAAGATCACAGCAAATACAAAAATATTTATTAAAAAAATATTGAAGAAAATAAAAAATAAAAATACAATGCACTCCCAAAAAAACACTGAAAGACTATTAGAACTTGTCCAAAACATGAACAATCAGTAACTGTCTAGACATTCCCCAAATCGCAACGCAGCTACTTAAGTGGTGACAAAAATAACGCTACCTTACGCAAAAAGCTCACCATCGGTGAATCTGAAAGCTCTGGCCAAGGAACTAAAAAAAAAACCCCACCCCATAACACTAAGAATGGAAACATTGCCGAGACAGGAAAAGTGTTTCCCAGCGAGGAAAGTCGTTATAAACAAGTGCTTTTGTAGGTGCCGCTAAGTGTCCTTTGTATACTTCTTGGCAACTCAGAATTGATTTTGTCCCTACAAACTGCCAAAGTAAATCAGAGAAAATTAATGTCGAGACCATCAACCTAACTCAAAAGATGTGACGCTTTTGCTGGTACTTTCTTGTTTAAGTGAGTGTCTCACATCCAATTTTCCTGTTTCTTGAAGTACTGCTAATAAAAGTGGAGAGAGAGAGAGAGAGAGAGAGAGAGAGAGAGAGAGAGAGAGAGAGAGAGAGAGAGAGAGAGAGAGAGAGAGAGAGAGAGAGAGAGAGAGAGAGAGAGAGAGAGAGAGAGAGAGGAGGAGAGGACAAGAGGCAAGGCAGAGGCAAGAGCAAGGCAAGGCAAGGCAAGGCAAGGCAAGGCAAAATTCTTTTATTCGAGGATAATAGATAAGCACTCATGTGCTTTTTTACATCCAGTCCCCGCCCTTTTCAGAGATAAAATCAAGATAAAAAGATACTAAACAGTAAAACTATATGCAGTACCAAACAACATAAAGGAATAAGGACATTATACATAATAAGATAATAAAAATGCACTCATTCAGAAGACGAAAATCAGAAGCCACAATAAAATGATTTTGATTATAGAAGAAAAGAGAAGCGTTAATAGATAAAGAGCAAACAAAGAAACATAAAGAAATAAACAACTTAGCAACCAAGAAAAGAGAGGAGAGAGGAGAGAGAGAGAGAGAGAGAGAGAGGAGAGAGAGGAGAGAGAGAGAGAGAGAGAGAGAGAGAGAGAGAGAGAGAGAGAGAGAGAGAGCGAAGAGCAGACAGAACAGAACAGGACAGACGAGCATAGCATAGCATAACAGAGTAAAACAAAATGTATTTTCAGAGGTAGTAGAACAAACACAACGGCTTTTTTTTTATCCAGCCCTCGAAAAAATTCAAACAAAACCCTATGCAATCACGTAAACACTCTAATTAACAGTGATCAGCATGTATAGCATACTTGTCACAGTTAGATACTAAAAACATAGAAAAATTGGCTATAACATTCGTAATGAGAGGGGAAAAGACAGAGACAGAGAAACAGGCATACAGACAGAGTGAGAGAAAGCGAAACAGAGACAAACGACAAAGAGGCAGACAGAGAGACAGAAATAGACAGATGCAGACATACAGAGACCAATACACCCTCTGTAAAACACACATAGACATAGCCAAAAAAACCGATAAACGGTCAGGCAGTCATGTACACAGACATCAGACAACAGACAGACACAGACAAATAGACAGACAGAAGATCAGCCAGACTGCCTGAAATGGCCTCAGACCAGCCACAACACCGGAGTGACATTTTTCTCCTCTTCAATAAATCTTCATTCTTAGCTAACATCTGGCGGGCACTTGTCGTGCTCAAAAAAGGCCTACTACACTGATGGTTGTGACCTTTCTCCACACAGCAAGCAAAGTACAAGACTCCTTTCTGTGAATCTGTGAAGATAATAACAGCACAAAACAGACCTGATATATTTTGCTTGAACATTGTCTAGCTTTCTTGCAATGCTTCGTGTATCCTCAGGGACCGCCAGACACTAAAATCAGCTTAAGGTTTGGGGAAAAAGGATATTTTCTTGTAATACTGCAGCACAAGAACAAAATGAGAGTTGAGTTTTCTGAATTTTAGTGTTAGTGTTGTTGGTTTTGTTGTTCTTCTTGTTTTTCTTGTTCGTGATACTGCTATGTTGACACTTTCCTTCGCTTAAGTGTGTTTGGGATCGCTTATAAATATGTCTACTCTGTCTACCATAATTACCACACACAGATATCACTGTAAGAATAGATAGATAGATAGATAGATAGATAGGATAGATAGATAGAAGAAGACAGACAGAAGAAGATAGAAGATAGATAGATAAGATAGATAGAATAGAAGATAAGAAGAGATAGACAGATAGATAGAGAGATAGAGTAGAAGATAGATAGATAGAGTAGATAGATAGATAGATAAGATAGAAGATAGTAGATAGATAGATAGATAGATAGATAGATAGAAGATAGATAGAAGATAGATAGAGATAGATAGAAAGATAGATAGATAGAGAGAGAGATAGATAGATAGAAGAAGTAGATAGATAGATAGATAGATAGAAGATAGATAGATAGATAGATAGATAGTAGTAGATAGAAATAGATAGATAGAGAGTAGATAGATAGAGATAGATAGATAGATAGATAGATAGATGAGATAGTAGATAGATAGATAGTAGATAGAGATAGATAGTAGAGAAGAGAGAGAGATAGATAGATAGATAGAGATAGATAGATAGATAGATATAGATAGATAGAGAGATAGATGATAGATAGATAGAGAGAAGAGAGATAGATAGATAGATAGATAGAAGATAGAGAGATAGATAGATAGAGAGTAGATAGATAGATAGATAGATAGATAGATAGATAGATAGATAGAATAGAATAGATAGATAGATAGATAGATAATGATAGATAGATAGATAGATAAAATAGATAGATGATAGATAGATAGATGATAGATAGATAGATAGATATGATGATAGATAGATAGATAGATAGATAAGATAGATAGATAGATAGATAGATAGATAAGATAGATAGATAGATAGATAGATAGATACAAGGTACATTGATACAAGATACATAGATGCAAGATGCAAGATTGATAGATGGTTATTTTTACCACAATCATTGTGATTTTGTCCTTAATTTGGTTCAAAACATTGGCTTTATTTGCGGTTGGGCAATAACTGATGCTAAACTGCTATCTATGAAAATAGTTAAAGGTCAATCAGACCTCTAAGTACCTCTCAGGTAAAGTCTAGAAGTTGTAAATGCATCGCGCTAAGTGACACCCCACCACCACCACCACCACCACCACACCACCACCCCTATCACCAAAGATAAAAAGTCAACAAAACTTCGTCCATCCCTATAAACAACATAACAAGTAAAAAGGGGGGTTAAAATTTCTTGAAAGATTTCATTCCAGTCATGGAGGGAGAAGTACAAGAGCGGGGACAAAATCGATGGAGTATGCTTTGAGGAGGAAGGAGGGCAAAGCCTCTTACTTGGACATTATCTCCGGTAAGCCTGTCTGTCAATTTTCCCTGGTCTATCGATCCCTTGGAAACTCCTAACGAATTTCTGGGATCTCTTCTTCATGTAGAATCCTCAGCTTTAGATTGAATAAGCTGTATATTTATGGCCTATAAACTTTTCTGGGATTTGTCAATAAAATTTTGTATGTTGGGTTTTCTTTTTCGTTAAAAAAATCTATGGCAAAAATGATAATGTTGATAGTGAGTGAGCCTCTACTTCTTGAAAGATTGGGAATGAGAACCAGAACGATTATGCTACTATTTGTCTTTCCCTAACACTTCTTACGTTATGAAAAAAAGCATGGGAAATATCATTTACAGGGCTGAAAATCTTCAAGGTTGTTTCAAAGTTGGGTGTCTTGATAATTGAACTGTTCTGTAAGTACGCTATTTATTGGGGAAAAAAGCTTGTTGCTCTAAAAATGCCGTTCTACACACTTTTACCTTCTAATCGTCTTAGTTTAAGTCGATGAATGACATACCGTAACGTTTCAGAGGCTGTTAATAGTTTATGCCTGAAAGCGATATATAAGAGATTATTTTTTTCAAATGGTCATAAGGCTTGTTGTTGTTTAATAATTATATTACATGGTATTTATATAGCGCTATATCTTGTAAAAACAAATCAAAGCGCTTGCATTCGACCTATACAACACACAAGCAATCAATAACAATTTATAGTTTTAGCAAATTCGAATTTACACATACGCACGCACGCACGCGCACACACACGCACACACACGACCACACACACACACACACCCACGCACGCACGCACGCACACACACACAGGCACACACGCACGCACACACACACACACACACACACACACACACACACACACACACACACACACACACACACACACACACACACACACACACACACACACACGTGTGTGTGTGTGTGTTTATTTATTTATTTATTTTAATTTATTTATTTATTTATTTATTCTTTTGCACACACACACACACGGGCGCGTACTCGCGCGCTCTTACAAAGGTTATACACTTTGGCAGGTAGATGTTGAAGGCAGGGACAGATAAGAGATGGAAACGGAAGGACTTTGTATCAGCGACCTGGAGCACAACTCTAGTAAAGCAATGCATGTTGTTTTCATTAGATTAGTGTAATCAATAGAGACTGGTCTAGGCTCATTTGTCAAGCTATAAATGACGAAAATTTGTTTAGAACATTAGTTGTAAATGACAGGACAAGAACATCATGCAACACACCCAAATATTCAAACAACCAGGGCACTACACGCCAAACAGGTAAGCAAAGAAACAAACCCAACTCAAGGACAAAATAAAAGTCTAAAACGATAAAATAAAATCATAAACAACCAAAACCTACGAACGAAACCAAAACAAACAACGTTAATAACAATAACAACAGTACCACCAGCAACAATATAAATATCCGTTTTCTTCCCACTCGCTCTGTTGTTATAGAAAGCTCCAACATCGTTTTGGACAGAGAAATATTATTTTCCATCAGTTTATATTTATGCTACTATTTCCAATTTAAAAAAGAAAAACGTGCATAACAAAACTCTGCGGCATTTATACCCAAAAAGCACATCGTTGAGTGGCAATTATTCCTCAAAATCATAATCAACATTTTACGTTATCTAACACACAAATCTATTATGTCTGCAAAAAGAATGTACAGTACAACATTCGTAGCCAAGTCAAACTCAAAATAAAAGTCTTATTTCCAGATGGTACATTGAATAAGCAATGATTTACTTTTTGCCATCAAGCCATCTGAGCCATCGTGTTGTTTTCTGTTTTTTAGTGTGTGTGTGTGTGTGTGTGTGTGTGTGTGTGTGTGTGTGTGTGTGTGTGTGTGTGTGTGTGTGTGTGTGTGTGTGTGTGTGTGTGTGTGTGTGTGTGTGTGAGGGAGGGAGAGACAGACAGACAGACAGACAGACACAAACACAGACACAGACAGACAGAGAGAGAGAAGTCATAATTATCAAAGATGTCTCACGCAGTCATACCTCGCCATAATTTCACTTCAACACTTTTGGCAAAAGAGTATCCCCTCCTCCTCCCCCTCCTCCTCCTCCTCCTCCTCCTCCTCCTCCTCCTCCTCCTCCTCCTCCTCCACCTCTTCCTCCTTGATAGAAGACAGACCATGTGGAACAACATACACGGAGTCACGTCAGGACTCAGTGAGTGGAAAATAATACTATTCTGCGTATTCTCTACATCCATCTCAGCCTGATTATGGTTTCAGACAAGATGTGAATAGCAGAACGTGACCAGAATACTCTTTCTATCTTTTTGGGGGGTGAGACATACTTAACTCCCCTTTCTTCCCACCAGTACATACTTATCAAGAAGGGATGATATTACTTTGATGATTATACTAACCAGGATGTGTAAGAAGCAGGTTTTTGCTATTATCTTATATGTCCGTAACGTTAAGTCGTGAGTTCGAATCTCGGCAGCTTCTGGTGAATAATAGGTGGGGGGTTTCTTTTACAGTTTCCCATGTCAACTTAAAGTGTAGACCTGCCAGTTCATTCGTGCATATGCACATGCAGAAGATCAAATACGCACGTTAAAGATCCACTAATTCAAGTCTGTATTAGTTGGGTGACAGAAACTCCAACATGTCCAGCATACATCCTCCATGTCGGAATGCCGCTTCTTTCTTAGTGGGCAGAATCGGCTGCAAAAGACAGAGACACATAGAGAGACAGATGGAAAGCTAGAGAAAGAAACAGACAGAGAGAAAGATAGAGAGTGAGAGAAACACACACACACACACACACACACACACACACACACACACACACACACACACACACACACACACAGATACACACACACAGACAAACACACAGACAGATACAGACAGAGACACACAGACAGACACACAGACAGACAATAAAAGTAATGCAGCTGGGAAAATTATCAGTGCCTGCATTTATTCAGACTTAACGAACGGGTGCATTAGACTTTAAAAAGAAAAAGTAAACCCTCAGTGGTTTGGATTTTTTGTTTTTACTGAGACTGGCTGCAATCTGTTGATTGCCTTGACCTTTTTTTAAATTGCAGAGCAGACAAAAGCTAATTTTGCCAGGCTTGTTGCTATAGAAATTGTCCTTGACTCAAAATCAAACAGTACACAATCAAAGTTAATAGGTTATTTGTTTTTTACAGATAACTATCTGGAAAACCACCATCGTCTTCTTTTCATTATCTTCAACAAACAGAACATGTCTTCCCCATGACCACTTTATTTGAAGCGGGGATAAATTGGGGACTTGCACATTTTTTTCATTGACAAAAAAGTATAAACAGAAAGAAAAGTTGTTTCCCGCTTTTTAATTGATTTGACCTTTCCAAATTTCACACAAGAGAAATCAGTACAAAAAATAAAAGAAATAATGCAGAGACAAAATAACAAACAAACAAACAAAATCAAACAAATGCATACAAACGACGCAAGTTATTGTTCGAGGCATGGCAACTGAAAAAAAATTTAATGAAAACGACAAAAAACCCCAAGCAAAAGAATAATAACTAGTAATAAAAGCAAAGAAAACCAGAAAATTGCAGTGGAAGGCAACAGTCAACATAATTGAAAAATATAGCTTTTTGATAGAGATGAAAACAAAGAGAGAAACACAATTTAGATTTAAGAGATTGAATTTTTTAAGCCTGTTTTTGTTTTTGCTTGTTTGTCTTTTGCTTTTGTTTGATTTGTTTGTTTTCGTTGTTGTTACTTTACTTGCTATTCATTTTATTTGTTTTTGTGTGTTGCATTTCTAGGCATTGCTTTTGTTATTTGTTGTTGTTGTTGTTGTTGTTTGCTTGTTTGTCTGTTTGCTTTTTTGATAGGAGAAAGCTACGACAAGTTCTTTCACATAATTAAAAATTATGCAATTAACGTTATAAGGACAAAATGTTTTTTGACTTTTGTATATCTTATCAGCAATATTTGTTCAATATCTTATAAGCAATACCTGTTCGTTACTTTTTTTTTCTTTCTTTCTTTCGTTCGGTTTTCTTTCGTTCGTTCGTTCACACACACACAAACACACACACACACATACACACACACGCGCGCGCACGCGCGCGCACGCATGCACGCACGCACGCACACAGACTGCCTGAGAATAAATGGTACAGATGTCAGTTTTTTGTTGCAGAGAATACTGCAAAAAATGTGACGCTCCACCACATAATGAGACGGAGTGCACATGAGGTCATTTTTTAGTTATTGACATCTTATTAATGTGCAATAAAGTGGCTATCAAATACAAAAAACAGATTGAAAATCGGACAATTCTGTGCAACATTATTACAAATTGAAATGATAGACTGCAGGATGGGACATAATGGGAAACGGTCAAGTTTATTTTAGTAACAGGTTGTCAGAATGAGTGCTTTGGTATTTTCAAAACACATTTAAAAGCAAAAGGAATAAAAATTATACCTTGATATTTCATTATAAGATAAATAAACAGATCTAGTTTAATAATCAGTCAAAATCACATAATTGACAACTTGACCCCCACCTGCCTTTAAAGGCTCCTAGCACAAAATTGGGTAATGTGCTAAGCGACTCATTTCGTGGTGGAGCGTCACAAATATGCAAAGAAGCAGAAGAAGAATGCAAAGAAGGAAAGAAGAATGCAAAGTAGAATATAATGAAGAAGAAGAATATGAAGAGGAGCAGGAAGAAGAAGAAGAAACTGGCATAGAAGATACACACTGTTCAGTTTGCTGCATGAAAACAAAACAATCCTACAGAATAAACAATTCCGAATTCGAACAAATATCCACCCATCCTTGCAGAAACTCAAACACCCTTTTCTTAATAATGCAAAGAATGTGTCAGAAGACTCTGGTGCTATTTTTGTTTTACCAAAAAGCACTCACTACAGAGAGAAGAGAATTTTCAATTACTCCAGAAGATGCGGTTTTCATCTCTAGAATGGAAAGGGAGAGAACTGCGGGGATCAGGATTGAATCGATAAAACTGCGTTTTCTGAGAGTGGAGCGCAAAGCTTCTTACCCAGACATCATCCCCTGTAAGCCTGTCTGTCCATTTTCCTTGCTCCATTGATCAGCCAGATGTTCTTGATCAAATATTTATTGGCTCTTTCGGTACAGTCACCCCCCAGTTTGAACCTGAATGAATAATGTGTACTTATGTCCTGCCATTGTTTTTCTTCTGGCCATTGCAACATTGGAAAGGTAGCTACAAAATACGTGATAGGTAAAGGTCAAGGTATTCTATACCATAAGTAGTCGTAGGAGAGCGAGGCGTCAGAGACCTCAGCTTTTCTAGGGGCTAGCATGCATATCGAGGGCGTCGCCCATTTCCTCTCCCTCGCTGCTTTACCCTCCCTGACCCTAAAGAGCGCAGGTACCCATTTACAGCTGGGTGAACTGAAGGACTGTACTGAAACCAAGGCGCGCATACGGTCACCCATCCACTTGGTAAACACGCTCGATGCTACTTAACAGTGATTTCAGGAAGCAAGTGCTCTGACCACTGAGCTATAATGTCCCGTGATAGAGAAATAGTAATAACTTGAGCTAATCCTGTCAAACCATAATTGAAACTGAAATAGATTTAAATTGTATTTTGCGATATAATCTTTCAATGGAATATTTCTAAAGCAATAGAAAATAACAGAATAGCAAATAATTCATATTCGTTTATATCATATAGTCTAATATTCAAACTCGATGCTTCGGGAAAGAGAAGGAACATGTTTGAAAACTGTTGGCTTGATAGATTGATTACTGCTGTTAACTTTTGCTTAGGAAAAAGATTTTTCAGGTATTACTCAGGCTTAAACTGCTTACTGAAAAAGGGGAAATGAAAACCTTTGTTTGAGACCATGAGCCCTTTTGGAAGAAAAAGAACACCCTGGAAAAAGAAAGAAAGAAAGAAAGAGAAGCAAAACAATCGATAGTAAAGAAAAAGGGAAAAGAAACACACTTTTATAATGTTGAATTCTATGATTAGAGAACAGATGAATGGCAAAGGTAGTTTTCGGGAGAGAAAAAAATTATTTCTTTTGCCAGAGATATGAATATCAATCTTTGGCTTTAACCCTTTTTCGTGTCTTTTCCGGGGATGTTGGTAAATATTCGAGAAATCCAAGCAGAAAATAGGAAGGAGAAATAAAAGGGGAGTTATAAGAAAAATAGAAGCAGAAAAGGAAGATGTAAAACTTGAAGAAAAAGAATGCGAAGAAGAAGAATGAAGGACAGAAGACAGAGGAGGAGAGAGAAAGGATTAAGAGCAGAAGAAGAAGAGGAGGAATTGTGTGATGATGATGATGATGATGATGACAAAGAGGAGGAGAGGGGAGGAAGAGTGGTATTTCAGATATGATTCTTCTATGGCAGCACAAATACAGAAAGCAGAGGTTGTTAAGCCTTCACCAGCTTAAGCTCCTTTGGGGTCATCGCGTACATCCACTGCAAGTCACTATGGCGTTTCTGTAGAATACATCCACCTTTACCTATCACTCACTACACCTGTAAATCACTGCGAGACCATACGTGCACATTGTATGTGAAGGTTTGGGGTTCACATAATTATATTTCTATGTAAACTTCCAGAAGATCTTTTCTTTTTTCCAAAAACAGAAAATACAGGTACGTGTAGCTTATCATGACCGAAGACAGTTTCCATATCGCATTCCAACGCATAGAAACATGTCGATAAACGTCCTGATAACATAACTCCCAGTAATATCTGTGTAGAAGATCATTAACCCTATTTTGGCTAGAAGGCGCAGACTGCTTCTTCGTCTAGTTCTCTTTTAGCAATGACGAACTACTAATTGCGAAGGTTTCTATGCCTCTCGAAACAAGTGTAGCAATCTTTCTTGTCAGTGTATTTGACAAATGAAGCTGGACCTTACAATCTGAGAAGTGGGCAGGGAGCACGATAGAAGTCTGATAGAAAAAAACACACCTAGAACCTTTGTCTTTGTCTTTGTCTGTGGTGTTTCTGTAGAATATTCTCTTTTTTTTCAAATTCAGTCTAAAATGCAGACTTGTATGCTTTTACTAAATTTCTGACAAGATCTGTTTATGTGAGGGTTTTTTCAGTTTGCACTTGTATAAATGTCATCTCGTTTTTTTTAATTGAGGAAACTAAAAGTATATATTAAAATTGGTTCTTGCCTTTTTGGCTTTGCGATTGTATTGTGTGTAGTTACATGTGCACACAGTCACAAACACAAACACACACACACAACAATAACAGCAGCAACAACAACAGCAATAACAACAACAACAGCAACAACTGTAATTTACGTCAAGACTTCTGGGCAGAATTTGCTCACCCCATGTTTTCTCAGAACTTAAGAAGATGGAAAGCTTTCAGCTCTTGTGTACATCTAAAACATTCATCAGGATTTTCCCTTCACACTCGTGTTGTTCTTCTCTGACAATCGAACAACGCTTTACTTCTTAAGGCTGCGGCACGCATGCCTTCCTTCTTTTCCCAACTTGTCACAGTGTTAGCTTCTTTGAATGGAGATTTGGAGCTGGAGGAAAGGAGAAAAAGACAAGAAACAAACAGTTAAACAAAGAGCTAGAGTAAAACACACACACACACAACACACACACACACACACAACACACACACACACACACACACACACACACACACACACACACACACACACACACACACACACACACACACACACACAACACACACACACACACACACACACACGCACACCACAAACAAATGTACAATTAAACATTGACATTGGTGTGGTTTGTTTTTTGTCCTTGCCCTAAACTATAAAGACCTCTTGACATTAATTTCACACACACACACACCACACACACACACACACACACACACACACACACACACACACACACACACACACACACACACACACACATACACGCACACATACACACACATGTGTGTATATATATACATATATATACATATATATATATATATTCGCACGCACATGCGCACGCGCACGCACACCCACCACACCCAATACACACACACGCACCACACACACACACACACACACACACACACACACACACACACACACACACACACACAACCACACAAAAACACACAAAACTCAGAGCATGAAAAAATAATGAAAATGGACTGGTTACCTTGAAGAATAAATAGATCGACAGATAAATAATGAATAATCAAACAAACAAGCTGTAAAAATCATATCGTATGTGCCAATGCTCCAGTTGGAAAAAACCATGCTGTATGTTTCCATAGTAAATACTTAGCTGGCTAGCTGTATGATTACTTTGCCCTTTCTTCGAGGACACAACAGACGTTTTCTTTTTCTCGAAAGCCTGCAGCGACAGACAACGAAATGACAGTCATTTTTAACCCTCGCATAAAAGCTTATTTTAATTGCAAATTTGTGTTGAAGGTTGAAATGGCAGTAAGAAGCAATGTAGGGTTTTTGCTGCCTGTTTTTTGTCTGTATTGGTCTGTTTTAAGATTGAAGATTTTAAGCTACCCAAAAGTTATTGTTCAGGCAAGCTGAGTTTAGACATTTGTACTTGCGTGAAAATAGTGTGCATTGCTGCCAACACAAGAATGCTGTGCGAAATATTTTTGCTAGCGCTTTTATTTTGCTTTTGAGACATTTCCTGCGGAAAAGGTCGGTACGCCTTTTTGGGGTTTACTTGCTGCTGAGAATAACATAGGTTGTAACACATTCTCTCTGTCTTCTGTGTCTCTGTCTCTCTTTCTCTGTCTCTGTCTCTGTGTGTCTCTGTCTCTCTCTGTCTCTCTCTTTCTCTCTTCTCTCTCTGTCTCTCTGTCTCTCTGTCTTCTCTGTCTCTGTCTCTCTGTCTCTTCTCTCTGTCTCTCTCTCTCTCTCTTCTCTCTCTCTGTCTCTCTGTCTCTCTTCCTCTGTCTCTGTCTCTGTCTCTGTCTCTCTTTCTCTCTCTCTCTCTTCTCCTCTCTCTCTCTCTCCTCTCTCTCTCTCTCTCTCTCTCTCTCTCTCTCTCTCTCTCTCTCTCTCTCTCTCTCTCTCTCTCTCCCCTCTCTCTCTCTCTCTCTCTCTCTCTTTCTCTCTCTCTCTCTCGCTCTGCGCATTCACTCGCATACACACACATACACAGACTCATACACACACACATTTAACTCAGTATTAGAAGCAAACAATACACAGCTAATCAACAGCCAACTAATAAAGCAAAGAACCAACAAGCTTGTGAACCCTTAAGCTAAATAAAAGAATAGCAAGCTTTTATTTATTTTTTATTTTATACTTTATGTCACAGCAGTTCTTTGCCTGAAATTCGGGCTGCCCTCTCCGAGGAGAGCGCGTCGCCACAAGTGCAGCGCCTATCCATTTTTTTTTCTTTTTACCTGTCTGCAACTGTATTTGTTTCCCTATCAGAGTGGCTTTTTTCTACAGAATTTTGCCAGGGCAACTCCCTTGTTGCCGTGGGTTCTTTCACGTGCGCTTAATAGTGACGTGTAACATTCGGGACCTCGGTTTATCTCTCATCCAAAAGACTAGCACACAGACCACCACTCATGGTCTAATGGATGGCGGTAAGTTCAGCTTTTCAGAGTAGTAGCCATTGCGCGCCTGTAGGAAGGGATGACAACATTTTGTTTTAACTGTAGGCACACTGGTGTCGTGTTTAGACATCATACCCAAAGTCGAAAATTGGTTAACATAATTGGCTACAAACGGTTGTAAACACAAAATCTAACCTTTGGTAAACCTCGGAGTTCTAGCTGAGAGATGAGACAAAGTTGGACATACATATCTGTATTTTTAACATCGAGGATAATAGAATAAGCACTCATGTGCTTTTTTATCCAGTCCCCATGTGTATGCAGTTGTGTAAATATTGTCATCTGATCCCACCGGCACACAAAGGCCTACTCTTACGAAAAGCGGAACAAGTTTTAACGTGTGTACAAGATGTTCTGTACATGTAATATGTATTATCACTCCATGAATTTGAATATGTTTTTGACTGTTTTAAACCTTTTCCCATCGATAAATGGACGAACATAAGATAAAAAAAAACAACTAAATATCGAAGGGAAAGTGAAATGAAAAATAAATATTATACTTCTTTCAGTTATACAGCCACACCACAAAAAATTGAAGTCTGATTAAAGCATAGGGGAGCCTTTTTCAGTTGTTTTTGTTTCGTTGATTTTTTGGTGGGGTGACAACTGATTATTTTTTAACTTTTTTGTTTGTGCTTCTGTTTTGATTCCTTGTTTTCATGATTTACTTTCTTTAATGCCTTGTGGAACCAGATCAATGAAAAAAGTCAAGTAAGCTTCAATCTTTTTTTTAAAAATGTAATGAATGTTGTGATTAAATATTTTTGCCCCCTGAAAAAAAATGTTAACCATATTTTCTTTATACCTTTTTTACTTTATTTCATTTCTTTTATTTTCATTTGGCTGTATTCATTACGTCACTCTTTTTAAATTCATTTCAATTTAATGTATTGTGTTTCATTTTCTTTTATTCATTCTATTGATCAGTTTTACACCATGCCTTTGATTTCGATATATTTTCTATTTTTATTTATTTCATATTGAAAACATAGATTATTTCTGCCCAGTCAGTTGTTCCTTTTGTTCGGTGGTTGGATGGTAGGAAGGCTGTCTATCTGTCGGTCTGTCTGTCTATCTGTCTGTCTGTCTGTATCTTGTCTGTCTGTCTGTATCTCTCTGTCTGTATCTCCTCTGTCTCTCTGTCTCTTTGTCTCTCTGCCTCTCTGTCTCTTTGTCTCTCTGCCTCTCTGTCTCTGTCTCTCTCTCTACAATATAATATATATATATATATATATATAATATATATATATTATATATATATATATATATATATATATATATATCTTCCTACCTAAACCTTTCTTCATGAAAAAGTGGAGAGAGAAAAAAATGAAAAAATAAAGTGAAAATGAAATAGATGTAAGAACTCGCAAAGTTACACAGCCTTACGACAAAAAATTGAATTCGCGAAATAAGCGTCTAGAAGCCTTCTTCGTTTTTTCTTTCAAACGATTATCTATGTATTTGTTTGTGCGTTTTGTTTTGTCGTCATCATGCTTTCTCTTTCATTCCTTGTGAAAGCAGGTCAATGTAAAATCACGTAAGCTGTGATTTTTGTTTCTTTTTTTTTTAAATGTCAATGAATGTGAAACTTAGATTATTCTAACAACTTTTTTAATATTCTTATTTTGATTTTTAAAATCTGTTTTATTTCATTTCAGCTCAGTGTGCTCCTATTTGCAGTTTTTCACTCATTTCCATTTTTCTCATTTTAACTTGAATTATCTTTCTTTTTTACTTTTTCAGTTTATCAAGTTTTTGGGTACGTATTTTCTTTTGATACATTTTCTTTTTGTCCTGATTCCACTATGAAAACATAGAATATATTTTTTTTGATAGGTCAGTTGGCCGTTTGCTTTGTTGACTGGTTGGTGGGAAGTTTTTCTGTCTGTCTATCTATCCATTTGTCTATCTGTTCCTTTTTATGCTGTATCATCTTCTGTAACGTCCACGTCCTGCTGTTCACACGCCGCTCATTTCAATCTCCCCACCACAGCCACACCCAGATTCGTTATGTCTCATCCTCAGGGTCGGGAGTCCATAGTGAACCTATCAATATTAGGCCGCCGTGGGGCCACAAGCCAGAGGCGTCCTGCACTTCTGCTGGTCACGTTGGTTGTGTTCGGTGGTGCCTGTTCTGAGCTAACATACGCAGGACACAGGACAGGACATTACCTACTAAGCCCCCTAAGTACCCACTGTGCCCACTGAGATAGGCAATTTGAATGTATGACTCACTTGATGTCCTTCACAATTATAGGCAACCATTATTTGTTTTGAGATGGCATTTTTCGTGGTAAGGTAACAAAACGAAAAGAACAGTTGAGAAGAAAACAAATTGCAAAAGTCAAAACTACAGGAACCAAAAAAAAACCAACAAAACATTCAAATGTCAACGCAAAGTAAAAGGCTGGCGGTCTGACATTAGTATAAACACATCTGAGATTCTGTTTACTGTACTTCCTTCTTTGAATTCTCATTTAGCTTTCTTTCTTTTCCTGTCCTCACTCGTCTCTGTGTCTTTTTATTTTTGTTCTGTCTATCTGTCTGTTTCTGTCTCTGTGTGTTTCTTTGTCTCTGTAGTTCTGTTTTTCTTGTCTCTGTCTGTCTCTGGCTCTCTATTTCTCTTTGTCTCCCTGGCTTTCTTTTGCGGTTGTCTTTTTGTGTCTTGTCTACCTTCTCTCTCTGTCTGTCTGTCTGTCTGTCTGTCTGTTTCCTTCTTTGAGTGTATGTGTGTGTATTTTTTTTTCTATTCTATTATTTCTAGATAATGGAATAAGCACTTATGTGTGTTTTTTTAAGGACTAGTCTCCTTGTGTATGTAATTTTGTAAATGTTGTCGTCCGTTCTCACAGGCACACAATGTGTGTGTTGTGTGTGTGTGTGTGTGTGTGTGTGTGTGTGTTGTGTGTGTGTGTGTGTGTGTGTGTGTGTGTGTGTGTGTGTGTGTGTGTGTGTGTGCTTGCATGTTGTGTTGTTTCGTACCGCGTGCGTGTAGTGTTTATCCTATAGTCACTGTCTGTATGTCTGTTTATCTGTATGTCTCTTTGTTTGTCTCTCTTTGTCTTTGTCTATATATGTCTTCTGTCTTTGTCTGTCTGTCTGTCTGTCTGTCTGTCTGTGTATGTATGTATTATGTATGTATGTATAGTATGTATGTATTAGTAGATGTTGTATTATGCTTGTCTTCCTCTTGTCTTCCTCTCTCTGTCTCAGTCTGTCTGCCTGTCTGTCATCTGTCTGTCTGTCTGTCTGTCTGTCTGTCTGTTCTGTCTGTCTGCTTCTGTCTGTCTGTACTGTTTCTGTCTGTCTGTCTCTCTGTTCTGTCTTTGTCTTCTGCTTGTTGCTGTCTTGTCTTCTGTTTCTGCTATCTGTTTTCTGTTGTCTGTCCGTCTCTGCCTGTCTGTCTATCTGTCTGTCTGTCTGTTGTCTGTCTGTCTGTGTCTGTCTGTCTGTCTGTCTGCTCTTCTTCTGTCTTCTCTCTCGTCTCTCTCTCTCTCTCTCTCTCCTTCTCCTCCCTCTCTCTCTCTTCTTCCTCTCTCTCTTCTCTCTCTCTTCTCTTCTTCTCTCTCTTCTTCTCCTCTCTTCTCGTCTCTCTTCTTCTCTCTCTGATGTCTGATTTATTCTGTACTTCTACGATTCGGTCTGTCCGTCTATCTGTCGTTACTCTGTCTGAGTCTTTGATGTCTCCTGTCTTGGTTCTGCATTTTCGTCCTTGTCTCCAGTTCAATACACGTATTCGAGACAACGTTCGGTCTGCGTATTCCGAACTGCCGATTCTATTTCTTTTCTTTTTTCTCTTCCCTCTTCATTGTATCCCATCATTTCGTTCCATTCATTTCATTTCTCCCCAAGCTGCTTTCCACCTGCTAACTACAAGTAGATAACTGCCCCTTGAACGTGAAGAGTAGTCCGATTATGTTGTTCAGAATATACACCAGTAAAGTCCATTCTTGATGTTTACGAAGAAGGGAAAAGAAACTTTAAAATGTCTAACTTTTTCCACTGCTAAACCTTTAAGAAGTTGAAAACTTCCTGTCTTTGCGTAGCAGAGAAACACGATTGAAGGCCACATACCATTAACACGGTTTTGTTTTTTGGGTGTGTTTTTTTTCCCCCAGGACAATTTCAGGACAGTTTTGCATCCTTGCTAACATGCCTTAAACCTTCTCCTCTCTTAGCTCTTCCGGCATTGAGAGTTGGTCTGGAATAAAGACTCACTCTTTAAAAGCGGCTTTCTTTGGGAGGGGGGTGTTGTTTTGGTGTGGGTTTTTTTGTTGTTCGTTGAAGGCTTTTTTGTCTTTTTTAGACTGTGCTTTGGGAAGGCGGCATCGTGTGTAATAAAGCGGTCGATCTGCTTTTATTGTTAAAAAGATTTGATAACACAATGATTTTGAGATTGTCAAAGATTTGATAACACAAAGATTTTGTTTCATCGTTGAATTTCGATGTTTGTTTACGTTTTGTTTTTTTGTATGATAAATGAGTAGATTTGGGGTGCTAAAATCTATATAAAATAAAGGATTTTCATTGTGTACATTTTTTTTATTTCTAAAGTATATTCTTTTGAAAGATGTTGCGTTAAACTTATAATTGTCTATTCGCAGTAAAAGATTTTATGTCAAGATAGTTTTTTTACTTCATTCCTTGGTTATTTTTGCTTGGGGGTGTTTAGGGTGCTGGTGTTATACATGTGGAATGTCGCCCCTCTAACTGTGGTGTGTTGTGCTACAAGTTAATCTTTATATAGCTGCAAAAAGACCAACAGCTAATCTAACAGGATATTCATAGCACGCAATATGTCTTGCTTGCGGGTTTTGAAGTGTGAAAAAACGCAATCGAAATTGGTACGGGCACTTCACACGAACATCTGGACTGGCGAGGACTGTCTTACAGGGAACAGTACAAAGAAGGAGACGAAGAGGCAGACAGAGAAAACAATGGGAAGACAACATCAGAGAGTGGACTGGCCTTGGAGGAATGTTTGCTATGGAAAGCAGAGAACTGCGGGGAGTGGAGGAAGCTGGATGCAAAATCTTTATTGGTGCCTCAGTGGTCCACGTGACTACAGGATAGGTGAAGGTGAGTCGAGTTGATTGTATTCTGTTATATTGTATTGTATAGCATAGTATTGTGTTGTATTGCACTGTAGTGCGTTGTGTTGTATTGTATTTTGCTGTGTTCAAAGGGGGACGGGATAGCATAGTTGTCAAAACATTGCGCTCGCAAGTTTGACGACCCGGGTTCGATTCCCATTGGAGGGGATTTTTCCCCTGGAGTTAGTATCAGTGCAGACTCCACTCTCCCCAAAAGTCTCTCGGATGAGACTATAAACCGAGACCCCGTATGCAAACTCACGCAGAACATCTTGCGCACACGCTTTGACTTTTGTATGTTTTGATTTTTTAACATGTTCCTGCATTACCATACCCGTCCCCCAATTGGTTGTATTGGGGCCTAAGGCCGAAGTACCATTAAAACATTTCAGTGTTCAGTGTTCTCTCTCTCTGTCTCTCTGTAAGTACGAACAAATATAATTATACACACTGCGAAACGAAGAAAGATCATTAAAACTTTATTTGTTTGTAATCCAGGAAGTAGAAGAAGAAGATAATGAAGAAGAAGAACAAGAACAATAATCACATTCAGATAAAAGGATTGACATGGAATATCACATTCATTTTCTTTTAATGTAAGAACCCAACACATGATAGAATTCGGAAGAAGGGACATATACAAAGAGGTAGCCATCACAACACAACTCGAAGGGATGGAGGGAGAGGTGCTGGTGAATGGTGAGGGGGAGAGGGTGTAGAGAAGTGAGGGGATAGCAGTGGACTGTATTCAGAGTATAAATGAAGAACGAACGAAACACATTTTTAAAATGTTTAAATGTTTAAGCTTTACTAACCTCTTTAAACCTTTCCTTTACCAACATAGAGAAAAAAGAACTGAATATTAATGTGCGTACCATTTCCATGCCCTCAATATGACTTAGTGGCGGAGCGCCCTGGAACACTTACACATTGCTTTTCGAGTAACATCCAAATAAGCACACGCATACAACAGTGTAAGAAAACTGTAGACAGAAATGGAAAGGACAGAACTATCTTGGTGTCAAAATTGAACAACAGAAATCAGAAAAAAAGACAGAGAATGAGAGACATATGGGCAGACAGAAAGACAGACAAGAAAAATATAGTGATGATGTAAGAAAGAGAAATATATAGTACAAAAAATAGAGAAATATGACAAGAGATAGGTAGAGGAGGGGGGGGTGATGGAGAGGAAGTGAGGTGGTGGAGGGCTTGCTGACACACAGAAAAGATGCAGAAAGACACAGAGACAGAAACACAAAGACACACAGAGAAACAGACAGACAGACAGGCAAATAGACTGATGGACGACTGACAACAAGAGGGCGAAGAGAGAGAGAGAGGAAAACAGGAAGAGACAGAGAGGGGAGAGAGAGAAAGTGTGTGTGTGTGTGTATGTGTGTTTGTGTGTGTGGTGTGTGTTTGTGTGGTGTGTGTGTGCGCGGCGGTTGGGTGTGTGTGTGTGTGTGGGGTGTGTGTGCGTGCGTGTGGTGCGTGTGTGCTGTGAGTGTGTTGTGGGGGTGTAATATGCGT
This sequence comes from Stramonita haemastoma, assembly GCA_030674155.1. Classification (NCBI taxonomy): domain Eukaryota; kingdom Metazoa; phylum Mollusca; class Gastropoda; order Neogastropoda; family Muricidae; genus Stramonita; species Stramonita haemastoma. The sequence continues at coordinate 55,094,127 of CM060318.1, read as the reverse complement.
GGTTATGTATGTTTGTATGTAATTGCGTGGTTAATGTATGTTTGTACGTGTATGCATTGTCTCTAGTGTCTGTGATTGTCTCTGTAAGTCTGTATTTCTAAAAATGAATCATTCTTTCACTCTCGTTTAACCAGTAGCTGCAAGACGAAATGCATCTGAAAACCCTGACAGTTATTCTCTATTTCTACATCAGATAACCCATATGCCATGCTTTTTCTCAAAATTTGCTTTTATCTATACTCTAAAAACGCATCAGAATAATTCAAAAGAAATTAATATAAAGTGTTTTTCTCAATAATGTTGACTTCATTCAAAAAACAAAAAAAAAATGAATAATCTTTTTTTTACTGTCAGAATCACAACTGCTGCTCAAAATATCAGATATATATCTTTTCTTTTTCGTTTTGGTGAAAAACAAATCCAGAACAAAATATGCTTGGTATATAATATTTCCAAGAATTCCTGAGCCACCAAACATTGATCACATACAGGTTGGAGTGTTATGCTGAAAAGTAAAGTGGACATTTTTTTTTCACACAAGAATTGGGATCACTCACAAAGTCACAAATTATACAAGAAAGAAATATGTCTGCAAGCTCGAAGGTTCGTCAAAAAAACACAATCACATGTCCACATCCACCAAAATTTTAAACCATCAAAGAAAAGACACGATACTTACAATTTTCAAATATTCAATAAACGCATTGCCATCATAATAAAATTTGTAACAAAAAAAGGACAACAGCAGAACAACTGCATTGCAGTTTAAGATATTTTTTACATCGTATATTAAAAGATGACGATCAGTGCATCACAGAAAGACAACCCAATATGCAGTTTAAATGAAAAGATTGCGCACTCACAGATAAATATCCATTACCAGATGAACTTGAGATTTATTTTGTTATTTATAAACCTTTTCAAATTCAAAAAATAAATTTCGAGTTTGAGCGTTCTATGAAACGATTGATGTTATCTAGCATTCGTATTTGTTCAATTCCAGAGTTGTATAAATTTCTGTATACGGTTAGAATTGAATCAGAAGAAAGTAGCTTATTTACACATACACGCGCGCGCGCACGCACACACACACAAACACACATACACAACACACACACCGCGCGCGCACGCGCGCGCACACGCCGCCGCACCACACACACACACACACAATTGTGATTAACAACCTAGTGTTAATGGCGCTTTTACCTCTTTACTTTTCTTCTTTTATTTCGAGGATAATGAAATTAAGCATTCATGTGTTATCTTTAAGTCCGTGTTTGTATCGGTTTTGCAATTTTATCATCCGTTCCCAATGGCATTATTTTATTGTGGCATATTCTTCCAAAAAGGTAGAACAGATCTTCATATGTGTGCAAGATGTTCTGCATGCGTTCGCACACGGGCCCTCGGTTTGTAGTCTCATCCAAAGGACTTTTAGGGCAGTGGAGGCGGCACTGATGTTAACTCCAAGGGGGAAAATCCCCTTGAATGGGAATTGAACGCGGATCAGCAAATTGCAAGTGTAATGTGGAACGCTCTAACCACCTGGCGATCTCATTCCCGAGTACGCGCGCGCGCGCGCCACATATACTCATACTCGTACATGCTCTTGTCCATGTATGTTATGGATATTTAGTATGAACACGAGAGTAAACATAAAACGGCTACCACAAGAAACACACACACATACACACACATGCACACACACACCACACACACACACACACACACACACACACACACACACACACACACACACACACACACACACACACACACACACACACACACACTACACACACATACACACACAAGCAAATTCAAAACATAAAATTTCTGAAGGTCAATGTGTGCAAATAAAAACGTGAAGTTGGTCTACTCTCTCTCTCTCTCTCTCTCTCTCTCTCTCTCTCTCTCTCTCTCTCTCTCTCTCTCTCCCCTCTCTCTCTCTCTCTCTCTCTCTCTCTCTCTCTCTCTTCTCTCCACATTGACCCAAGCACCTTTGAATCGTAGTCCATCAAAACTAAAAATACACCAAAATTGGTACAAGTACGATCATATTATGAAAAGTGGGGAAGAAAAATCACTGAGCACAAGAAATAATTATGTCAAACACGAACATGAAAATCGGCCTTGTGGGAATTTATCTTGCGATAATCCAATAAGATTATCTGTGGATTATATTGCACGTGATGTCTAATTTTGTTCGTAATCTGACATTACTTATCATTTTTCTGTCTCAGCAACCCAAGATCACAGGTATTCAGAGGAAAGAGTTTGCCACGTATTTACGTTTCAGAAAACACTTGACTAAAATGATAACAATTTTTATCAATATTTTTTTTTTTAAAACAACTGTCAAAGATTTTCATTTCAAGCTAACTTTTCAAAAGTTCCGACCATTTGCAACACTGTTTTACTTTTCGAGCTGACTTTTCAAAAGTTCAGATCATTTGCAACACTGTTTTTTTTTAATTTCAAGCTGATTTTTGAAAAGTTCAGATCATTTGCGACACTGTTTTTCATTTCAAGCTGACTTTTGAAAAGTTCAGATTATTTGCGACACTTTTTTTTTCAAGCTGACTTTTGAAAAGTTCAGATCATTTGCGACACTGTTTTTTTTTTAATTTCAAGCTGACTTTTCAAAAAGTTCAGATCATTTGCGACACTGTTTTTCATTTCAAGCTGACTTTTGAAAAGTTCAGATCACTTGCAACACTTTTTTTAATTTCAAGCTGACGTTTTAAAAGTTCAAATCATTTGCGACACTGTGGGTTTTTTTCAATTTCCAGCTGACTTTTCAAAAGTTCAGATCAATTGCGACACTGGTTTTTTATTTCAAGTTGACTTTTCAAAAGTTCAGATCCTTTGCGACAGACTTGGTGCAGCAGCATGAAATACTTCATTTTTATGAAGATCATATGTTGAGAGCACTCTGAAAGATCACTGATTGCTGTAAGTATGTGTAAGAAATGATCTCCTCTCGTGGTTTCGTAACAAACATTGTATCAGCAGTAATGTCATCATAACCTGACAGTGGCTGATCGACCAAAGAAAAAAAAGTGATTTATCATACAAAAATGGATACTCATGTACCATTGCCAGTTTTACAGTTAATATAAAAGCACTTAATGACTACAAACGGTTGAGAAATTAAATGAAAAAAGAATAAAAGGATCAAAATTCATCAACAAATATGAATAACTCCATGGCTTATTAACAGTAAAAGAAAACCACCAAACACATGAAAAATTGATTAATCAATCAAACGATCATTCCGTCTCGGCTAATAGTATTTGTAAGAAAGCAAGAAAGAGAGAAAGAAACAAACGAACAAATAAACAAATAAACAAACAAACAAATAAACACACAAACAAACAAACACAGAAAAAAGTGCAGAAATGACTATATACAAGTAAATGGATAACTAAAACAAATCGATTTTGTGTCTGTATAAAAAATACTGCTAGCCACTTAGTGTTTCCCAACTTTCTGCTTAACACTTTTCTTTGCAGCTATTTATCCGGGTGGGCAAAGCAGTTGAGAGGGCAAACTTTGGCCACGAGCACCGGGAGCTTCAGAGTGCAAGAGAAGCCCCACGTGTTTTCTGGCACCGGCCTGTAGTGTCTCCCAGACTGTGCTGAAGCCCTGTATGTGCCGCACACCCATTGGAAGTGCCGAAGTTTCCCCCCACTGCACCTAAACATTCGTGTCGCAAGAGTTTGTCTGTCTGTCTGTCTGTCTGTCTGTCTGTCTGTCTGTCTAAGAGTTTGTCTGCCTGTGTGTTTGTCTGTCTGTCTGTCTTTGAGTTTGTCTGCCTGTGTTACGTTTGTCTGTGTGTCTGTCTGTGAGCCTGTGTGTCTGTCTAGGTTATTCGTTGTGAGTCTGTCCTCTGTGTGTGCGTGTGCGTGTGTGTGTGTGTGTGTGTGTGTGTGTGGTGTGTGTGTGTGTGTGTGTGTTGTGCGCGCGTGTGTGTGTGTGGCGTGCGTGTGTGTGTGTGTGTGTGTTTGTGTGTGCTTGAGTGCGTGCGTGCGTGCGTGCGAGCGTGTGGGGAGGGTGTATGTGTGTGTGTGTGTGTGGTGTGTGTGTGTGTGTGTGTGTGTGTGTGTGTGTGTGTGTGTGTGTGTGTGTGTGTGTGTGTGTGGAAGAGGGAAAGAAGAGAGAGTTTAGCTCTCTCTCTCTCTCTCTCTCTCTCTCTCTCTCTCTCTCTCTCTCTCCTCTCTCTTCTCTCTCTCTCTCTCTCTCTCTTCTCTCTCTCTCTCTCTCCTAGCATTAAACTTAGCTAAAATGTTTCTTGAAATGCCGTGAGGCCGCTTTTACTTTAAGATATTCAGCCACTTAAGAAAATTGGTTCTTGTTTTGTAATTGTTCGTCTAAATAATGCTTTGTTTCTTTTTTTTCTATATTCTTTTATTTCGAGAATAATAGAATAAGCAGTTATGTGCTTTGTTTCATCAGTCCCCTGTGTGATGTAATATTAGTAATTTTGTCATCCGTTCCCACCGGTACACAATGACCTACTATTCCGAAAAGCGGAATAGGTTTAACGTGTTAACAAGATGTTCTGCTTGCGTTCGCACACAGGATCTCTGTTTATAGTCTCATCTGACGGACTTCCTTGGGGGAGTGAATTCGGCACTTATGTTAACTCCAGGGGGAAAATCCTATTGAACGAGATTCGAACCCGGGTCAACAGATCACGATTGAATTGATTTCTTGATTGGATTGATTTTTTGATAGGAAAGCAATCTAGAAATTGTGTTCTCATATTATTGCTTTTCTTGGAATTTGGGTCTTTAAATCAGGAATATATTGGCATTTACTCCCCTCTCCTCTCTCTCTCTCTCTCTCTCTCTCTCTCTCTCTCTCTCTCTCTCTCTCTCTCTCTTCTCTCTCTCTCTCGTTAATTTTCATCTTTATCAATATGATGCCGTGTCCATAATTTCAATTTGATCGACTAAAAAGCAAAGATTAATGATGCAAAATCTAAACTCCTATTATTACATTTTTGGTGCCTTGCCCTGACTCGCAATCTGAATTGCTTGTAGGTATTTTCAGTCATGCTTTGTCGGTAGCCATAGAAAAAGAATTCAGCAAAATAAGATCTAAGCGAGAGTTTAAAAAAATAATAAACTACATTTTTGTCTTTTATCGCCAAGGTAGTGACCAGAATATGCTTGGATATCATACCTTTAGTAATGTCTGCTTCTGATATCTGGGACCAGAATTGTACAGCATGAATGATATTTACGTCTCTGTTCTTATTAACAAGAACAGTATTATAGACATTTAATTATGTCTAATTCTTTGCTCTTATATAAAGTATTACTTCAGGACTTGTAAAAGGGACAAATAGACGCCTGACTGAAACTAAAAACTATAACCCTTAAGAATCACGTAAACACACAACGCAAATCGCCTACATGTCTTGCACGTTAATCATAAAACACTCCCTAACTCATCACAAAAAAAAAAAACTTTCAGAACACTCAAGCCTGAATGTAAATTAAATCAACATGGCTTTTAAGAAGACGCGTGTTTATTAACATTTGTTTTCTCAATGTAAGCAATCAAACCAAACCAAAAACCCAAACAAACAGAAACACAAACAATCAAATCAAAGAAGAGTATCGTTGTTTGTTCTGTTGCCAAGACTGAAAGAAGAGAAGCAGGATCGTGCAGACACTGCTATCACAAACACGCCTTAATATCACACTCCAATCTTGACCAATCGCTTTAAAGTGGCTGTCTCTCTTTTATTTTTTTAATAGAATTTCATCATCATTCGTTAAAAAGCACAGAAAATAGATGCCATGCTTTTTGTGTGATCTTTGGTTAAGAGTTTTCTTTAAATAAAATAAAACATGATCCAGTCACTTTTAAAAACAAAAAATGAAAAACAGCACAGCAGATTTCGCAAAGAGTTGGTTAAAACAATGGCGTGACGCGACAGCTTTCTCTCCACGGCTGTGTCAGCGATCATCGATAGGACTGACGGGCTGGGCACGCCGAAAGCGGCGTCGGGAACACATGGGATACTCCAGTTTGTTGGCGGCGTGCGTGTCCTCATCACCGGGGATGGTGACCTCCACGCGGGGAATGTTGTCCACGCTGACCGGTCTCTTCACAGCAGCGGATGCGGGCGGGGACTTCAGCCCCCGGGCAGGGCAGGGGTGGACACACAGCGAGCGATGACGGCGAAAGGACTGCCGGCGTTGGCGACATTGAGCGTGTTGGTGTCGTGGTGACCCGGGAGGATCTTGCGGATCTTCTTCCTCAGGGAGTGCGAGCGTTTATGGGCCGTCTTTGGCCGCTCCTGCTGCCCGGCGAAGAGGTCGGGCAGGCTGTTGGCCCTGGACAGGAGCGTGCCCGTGTCCGTGCCGTTACTGTTGATGCGAGAGCGCACCAGGCAGAAGCGCTTGGTGTTGGAGAACTTGGCGATGGCGTCGGCACAGTCTTTCCGCCCGCAGTACCGCGCCCACTCCTCGGCACACAGCTTGCGCCCGTAGTCCCTCAACTTGGGGTCTGCCCCTGTGGACATGGGAAAAGAGGGTCAAGGTAGTTTGGTTATATAGAAATTACGTTTTTTTTATATTAAAAGAGGTTACTTTACTAAAGAAAATATTGTTGTTGTTTAGATCTTACTTAAGTATCACTGTGAGACTGTAAGTACTCACTAAAGATTAAACCACCACCACCACCAACAACAACAACAACAACAACCACTAACAACAACAACATTGTGAAATGATAAAATGATGATTTTTATGTTCGTACCTCGGCTAGAGCTTCGACATTCATAAATGGTAAGATTTTGTGATGCGGTCGTTTTTGCCTACCATTAAGGCTGCCGCTTTCCCACTTTGGGAATAACGATTATAGAAACACTGCTTGTAAAGGAAGAACGCAAACTTGTACACAATGACCGAAACCTTAATAAAGTTTTCTTCATACGTTGTTATTAAGCGTTTAGAAAGCTGATCAAAATGGCCAGGAATACTCTGTTTCGAGCCGTCGTGCAAACTTGCCATAACTGCTATACTGACCAGCCACTAACTAGGATTTTTTTTCTTCTTTGTTTTCCTACTGGGGCTTCAGTGCCCTAAACGACACAATGAAAGCTACATTGGGCAGTTTTATCCGAGTTCTCCCCAGATCGATAATAGAAAAACGCATTTCAAATTGAATGTCTCTATGACACTGTCCTTGTCTGTGCTACTTAGATGTGCGCCTTTTGAAAAAGTAAAACAGAAAAATTAAATATGGATCTTTTAACTAGTTAAAAAGTGATTGAAAAACTAGAAAAAAAATGTTTTCAGATTTAGAAGAAAGAGATCTACTTATCTTCGGTGAAATTGGATATGATAGATCAAGGGTTTTATGAATGAATAATTAAATATATGATATGAGTGCGTATAAAGTTCTATATCCGAAGGCGTGACGCAGCGTTGAGAGAGGAGAGAGAGAGGGGGACGGAGGGAGAGCAAAAGAGAGACAGAGGGAGAAAGAGAGACACGAAACAGACAGACAGACAGACAGACAGACAGACAGACAGACAGACAGACAACAGACAGGCAGGCAGGCAGGCAGGCAGGCAGGCAGCATACAGAGAAACGATGGGAATGTAAGGAGTTGCATGTGTGCGTAGTGTAGATGTACTTGTCGTTGTGTACTGATCTATCTATATCAATGCAGGATACGTAGAAAATGTCTGACAAAATAAGGGGATGGATGGGAGTGAGGGGATCAGAAATGCAAATAACGAAAGAAAGCATCAGAATACATCCCATAAAGTGGACATCCTATTAGACAATATACCGACATAAAACTGTGTATGCTTTTGAATTGTTAACTAAATAAAAAGTAAACATTTTATCAAAATAATTGTGAAAAGCTATCCCTGTTTGACATTATTCTTTGTAAAATTTCCACATAGCTTTTTATATTTGCTTAGATTCTTTGATCGTGTAAGTTGATGTCTATTGAAAATCAGATCTGGCAGATAGGCAAAGCAAAATATGAAAGCTTTCTGAATGCCATTAGAACTGGGGATTTTTTCTTGACTTCTGGGAACACAATGCAGTTGCTTCTGGTGTAGTAGGATAATAATAGTAATGAAAATAATCATCATAATAATATAATGATAATATTGATAATAATAATAATGATGATGATAATAATAATGGTAATAACTGAAATTTATTTTGCGCTATATCTTGGAAAAAAACAATTCAAAACGCTTGTATTCAAGCAAATCTTACGCATGTAACCAATAACGATTTCGATTTTGAATAAAGTCAAATGCACAACACACACACACACACACACACACACACACACACACACACACACACACACACACACACACACACACACATACACAACAAACACACACACACACACACACACACACACACACACACACACACACACACACACACACACACACACACACACATGCACACACACATACACACACACACACAAAGGTTATACACTTTGGCAGGGTGGTGGATATTTCGGCTCTTGACAGGTGGGGCAACTATAAGATGAAACAGAGCGGGGGGGGGGGGGGGTAATCTGATATTTTGGATATTTCGGCTCTTGACAGGTGGGGCAACTATAAAATGAAACAGGAGGGGGAACTCTGATGATGGGGGTGTTTGTATAAAAGTTAAATCTGCGTACAGGATAGCTAGAAGAGGTCAGTCTGTGTAAAACTGCAGATGGTTATCGCATTATTTTAAGGTGGATACGTAATTTATTTTCAGGGATATTGTGTGTGTGTGTGTGTGTGTGTGTGTGTGTGTGTGTGTGTGTGTGTGTGTGTGTGTGTGTGTGTGTGTGTGTGTGTGTGTGTGTGTGTGTGTGTGTGTGTGTGTGTGTGTGTGTGTGTGTGTGTGTGTGTGTGTGTGGTGGTGTGTGGTGTGTGTGTTTATTTGGGCTTTTGGGGGGGGTTAATTTATATTTTATATTTTTATTTATTCTTTTATTTAGTTTTTCTGTATTTTTTATTTTGAGGATAATGTAATTATGTGTGTGTGCGCGCGTGTGTGCGTGCGTGCGTGTGTGCGTAAGTACGTGGCTACTGGCGCGCGTTTGGGTGTGTGTAAAAGAGAGAGAGTGTGTGTTTGATATCAAATAACAAATCAGAAGGATTTTATGAGTGTCCTGGCGGTGAATAATGCAATACAAATCGATGAAAAGCACACAAACAATCTCAATCATCAGCAAGGCTTCATGTGACAAACGCGTACTACCATATAAAAGAGAGCCCCCACAGCTCTTTCCACATTTTCCAAGGCTTATGAGAAACACGAGAGAGATTGCCACTTAGAGTACAGGAGAATAAAACTGGAACAATGCAAGTTGCCAAGGACATAATTTTATGTCATACAAGTCTTTAATCTAACGTCTATTCACGTCCGTGATATTAGATGTCATACAACAGATAAGCTGCCATGCTTTCCATAGACAATATTAATATATTATTAATATTTTTATGACAACAAACTAGTTCATCTAGGTAATGTCACTAACCGTTGGGGCATTGAAAATTCATTTCCACCTGCATCCAACTTCTACCTATATTTTTCCGTCCTCGTTTGTCACCTGTATGCATAGACCTAACTGTTACAGGCAAAGAGATGTTGGGATGCAGTTCAGTATTAAATCACTAGTGGTTTTTCTTATTGTTCCTCTGCTGGAGCTCCGAGGTTTACCAACAGTGAGAATTTTTACGTATGCAACTGTTTTTACCTAGCTACCATTATTTTAAAGTAGTTACATTCAGATTTCGAGGATGATGTCTAATACGACACGAATGTCTATGTGGCTTTTTCTGTTGTCAGTTTTTTAAGAAGTGCGCAAAACGCACTGTACGTGTGTTTTGTACACGGGACCTCAGTTTATAATCTCATCCTAAGGTCTTTCGGGGGAGTGTATTCAACACTTATGTTAACTCAAGGGAAAAGATTCCTCAAATGGACGCACTCCGTGATGTCTCCAACCAACGCAATCAGATCGTTAGCACAACGTTCTAACCATTAGGCTGTCCAGCCCCCTGAATTATTAGAATGAAAAAGAGACACCTACAGCATTCACAGGCTATATATGCATAAATACACGCACGACCCATCACATGCAAACTATCACTATCACTATCAAACGCATAAAGATGTGATTCGATGATGTATGTACGCGCTTGTACTAAAGAGAAACAGTGATGAAAAAAAGAGACAGGGACAGTCAAAATATGTATGTTGGAAGATCCGGGAAAAGACAGACAGGAGTGGAGTGTATACGGACATAGGTAAGCAGAGACAGACACACAGACAAATTGAATTACAAAGAGACAGATCACAAAAAGACAGAGATAGAAAGACAGAAAGAAACAAGCAGACTGAAAGCCAGATTCACTGATATTTGGGAGAGAGAGAGAGAGAGAGAGAAAGACAGAGATGCGCAAAGAAATAGTCAGATACCCAGATAGAGGCAGAGATGAAGAGGAAGATAGAAAGAGACAGAGAGACAGAGATTAAGAGAAAGAGAGGGACAGAGACAAAGAGGGAAAACACACACACACACACACACACACACACACACACACACACACACACACACACACACACACACACACACACACACACACACACAAAAAGAAAGAAAGAAAGAAAGAAAAAGAAAGAAAGAAGAAAGAAAGAAAAAGAAAGAAAGAAAGAAAGAAAGAAAGAAAGAAAAGAAAGAAAAGAGAGAGAGAGAGAGAGAGAAATACAGAGACAGAGAGAGGAGAAAAAGAGAGAAAAAGAGAGACAGAGAGACAGAGACCGACACAGAGAGTCAGTCAGTCAGTCAGGTCAGTCAGTCAGTCAGTCAGTCAGTCAGTCAGACACCCACTTGCTGCGCTATTTCCCTGACATGTTTTCTTCTGGCCAGATCAAATGACAAGTGTTTGCGTGACACCCCGTTTCTTGGCCATTTCAAGACTTTGACCCCTCCGATCCGTCGCACGCTCCAACGTTTCACAAACAACGCAAAACAAATAAAATCAAAACGACAGAGGAAAAACAAAAACAGAAGTCTGACGTTTAAGATTGCAAGCACGCGCACACAAACACATTCACAAACATCCTCTCCCCCTCTTACCCTACCCCCACCGCCCACACCTTGTGTGCGCACGCACTGCTAATAACTATGTTTCTCTATTTCTTTCTCTTTTTGTCTGCTGTCTGTCTTCTGTCTGTCTGTCTTCTGTCTGTCATCCGTCTGTCAGTCGTCGTCTGTCTGTCCGTCTGTCTGTCTGTCTCCTGTCTGGTCTGTCCGTCCGTCCGTCTGTCTGTCTCTCTCTCTCTCTCTCTCTCTCTCTCTCTCTCTCTCTCTCTCTCTCTCTCTCTCTCTCTCTCTCTCTCTCTCTCTCTCTCTCTCTCTCTCTCTCTCTCTCTCTCTCTCGCTCTGTGAAATGTTACATGACATGAGTAAGTACAGTGTCATACAATACTTTTTGCTTACAACATTGTGGCTACATTGCATTGGCCTAAAGACGACATGGTTGTATTTTGTGGGCACACTTTTCTGGTGCGATGAATGTTTTGTAAGAGCCAATATCAGAGATACGCAGATCTATACACAGACTAAAAGACAATAGTGTCAGCTTCCTTGACACAATATTTCTTCAACACTTTTCAGATTCAACCCCCCCTACCTCACCGCAACAGCAAAACTGATACAAAAGTGCAATGTACGGCATTTTCAAACATGTACAAACACACACAAACACAACACACACACACACACACAACACACACACACACACACACACACACACACACACACACACACATACACACACAATCCGTTAGAGCGTTGTGCATTGTGCTCGTGATCTGTATACTGGTTCAAACCCTGTTCTAGGGGAATGTTTCCTTTTGATTTTAACAACATTGCCGATACAATTCCCCTAAAAGACCATCAGAGAACTAGAAACTGATTTACGGTGTGCGAATGCACTCGGATATCTTGCACACACGTTAAAACCGTTCTCGGTTTTTTTTTCTTTTGGAAGAGTAGGCCATTTAATGCCGGTGGGAACGAAAAAATCATACAAAAACGCATACACACAGGGATTTTATGTAAAATAATTTAAAACACGATGGTGCTTATTATCCATTATCCTCTAAATAAAATAATGAGATAAGTATTAAAAAACAAAAACACACACATACACACAAACATACACAAACAATAGTGCACACATACACACAATTTGCAAAACTAAATTAATCCAAAATGTACCTCCTGCCATTTACTATCTCGTGAGCACATTTGTTTTTCAGTGTCCTGTTTTAAACTCTGTATTTAATGGTTGTGGCATTTGCTGATGATTGTCTGTGAAAATGTGTTTGTAGTCAACTTAAGTTATTGACATAGCAAAGGTCATTTCTCGATCTACCATTAATTCATTATTGTAGAAACTGATTTCTAGCCACTTTGAGTCCATTCAAATCGATTTTCCTTTCTTTCTCCTTATTTTCTAGTTGTTGTTTTTTAAAGTGTCGATGTTATTTGTAGTTGGTTTTTTGTTTTTGCTCGTGTGCTTTTTATAAAGTCTAAAGCTACTAAGTTTATGTAAACTACAAAAAAAAATTAAGTACACATAAAAAACTGCATAAAGAAGAGAAGAAACATTGGGAGAGAGAGAGACAGAGACAGACAGACAGACGGACGGGCAAAGCGACATATAGGCAGACAGACAGGCAGACAGGCAAACAGACAGACAAGAAACAGCAGAAGACAGATAGGCAGAGATTGACTAAGAGAGAGAGATACAGACAGACAGATAGAAATACAGACAGAAAGACAACAGAAAAATGGCAGAGAGAAAAATGCATATAGACAGAGAATATAAAGCAGACAAACAGACAGACCAGCAGACAGACCAACAGAAAGTGAAAGCAGACATACAGACAGACAACACACACACAGACAATCAGCAAGACAAAAAACACAACAGAGAGAAAAATACAGATATCTCAGATACACAGACAAGCAGACAAACAGAGAGACCGACAGACAGAAAAACCAACAGAAAAAGAGAGAGAGAAAAAGCGTAGGCCAGGGGTGAAAGGGATGTGTGGTGGTCAGTCAGGAATTTGCATCGCTTCGCTTTCTACTGTCTTGTTTTTCCTTGCTGGATTAAAGGGCAGTGCTGGATTGCGTGACATGTGGTTCTCAGACGTCTTCAAGCCTCTGGCTTTCCGCTTCGTCTCAGCCTATAAGGACACGCGCGCACAAACGCACGCAAGAGTAGGTATGCACATTTGTGCACGCATGCACGCACGCAGGCACGCGCGCGCGCGCCACACACACACAAAAACACAGACACACACAAACAAACAAATACACACACATACACACAGAACGGCACAGACAGAGACACACCTACAGGCAGCGAGACAAGGCACAAAAGACAGATAGACATGAGAGACAGAAAGAAACATACAGCATGCGGACAGACAACCAAACATACAGAGACAGAACAGACAGATAGTGTGATAAAAACAGGCAGAGGAGAGAGAGAGAGAGAGAAGGGGGGAGGGGTTAGGGATATATATATAGAGAGAGAGAGAGATACAGAGAGAGAGAGAGAGAGAGAGAGAGAGAGAGAGAGAGAGAGAGAGAGAGAGAGAGAGAGAGAGAGAGAGAGAGAGAGAGAGAGAGAGAGAGAGAGAGAGAGAAGAGGAGAGAAAGAAAGAAGAGAGAGAAGAAGAGAGAGAACAAGTGTCAAAACTGATCACATCACAGCAACAACAACAACAAAATAACAAATCTACGCATCACAATCTTCCGACCAATTCCAGACTCAATATAACACGCATCACCTCTTTAACGCAACGCGCTTGTAAAAACCCATCACCTGCTTCCTCTTTTTAGTCTGTTCCGACTCTGAACTAACCTGAACCGAGTTATTCACAGATGAAAGCACGTGTAATCTCCTTCCGTCAAAGCCCTCAGGAAGTCCATTTGTTGGACACTGTCTGGCATTTTCGGTCCGTACAAAATAACCAGAACCTTCCCGCTTCCTTGGGTAATGTCGTTTTCTAAAGGTTTCCCTTTCCAATCAAGGAGGCTGGATGCCCAGCAGCTGGTTTCATTTGCTGCTCACAATCCTGTTTTCCCACTGACCTACCTACAAGCGGGGTTCCCCCAAAAAAAAACCCAGATTGGATAGAGTAGTCTTACCGATTGGTTGTGTAGTTGACGTATTTTGTCAGAAGTGCGTAGTAATGTTTGTTTGGGTGTTTTTTTTTCAAATAATGAACTGGCTGATAGAGTTTTTAAGTAAGCAGGTAATTAAGTTCCATGCTACAGCCTACATAATTATTATCTGTTGCTTTTGTTGTTGCTGGTACTGGTGGTAGATTGTTGTTCTTGTTCGTGGTGGTGGTGGTGGTGGTGGTGGTGGTGGTGGTGGTGGTGGTGGTGGTGGTGGTGGTGGTGGTGGTGGTGGTGGTGGTGGTGGTGGTGGTGGTGGTGGTATGCGCTCTCCAGACTAACGCCCTAAGGGTTACTCAGAATGGGCACCCTATCTCACTCATCACACCTCGGAAGCTGTGTGAGACCGGAAGTACATACTGGATGAGGAGTGGTGCATGTATGAATGTTTTCAAATGCTTTACGATTATAAGCAATCATACCATACTCCTATCTTAAAGGACTTTTTTTACTTGTTAAATACATGAGAGTGCACGTTGTTCTATACTAAGAGCTCGTTATAGCTGAAGACATCTCAGCATAACATTTTTTTTAATCCTACACCTTTCCCATGTAGGCTTTGGTACTTTGCTTACATCATGAACTAACTAGACATTGGATATTATACTAGTATTGCGATTTCACTCGACTAAATCTGCCACTGCTTATTTTTGTTGTTTAGTTGGTTTGTTTGTTTGTTGTGGTTGTTGTTGCTTTTGCTTTAGATTTGTTTTGTTTTGGTTTTTTGGGGGGTTCACGTCTGTTTGATCCTATTAAATATAGACACTATCACGGGAATGATTATGTGGTCTCAAAGCTAAATGTGTTTTAATCAGTATTGCAATCACGTTGAATAATTATCATGCATAACACACAAGTGTTTTATTATGATTCGTTGAGCAATGATCATACCTTGTGAATGAGCAGCATAGGAGTAGATTTCATACACTCTGACGTAAACGAAATTAAAGCTGTAGCTTTATGAAAACAAAGACTTGTATGATAATGAAGTAACAAAGCAAGCTCATGACAAAGTAACAAAGCAAAAAGTAAAAGAGACCTAAACAAAACAAAGGCTAAAAACAATACGAAACAAAACTTTAAGTTTTGATGACCATGTTTGCTGTAACATTTTTTTTCTTGACTATGCTCGAAATGTTGCCAATGGTGAGGTGTTTGCGTTTTCGACCATTTGACCGCCATTAGGGTAGCCAGCTGTATTCTAATTTCAGTTGTGATGTCTGCGCACACCAGTGTGCATGCATTGTTTTGTTGTTTTGTTGGGAGGTTTTGTCGTCCGATTCCAACGGCACGCAATAGCCTACTCTTCCTAATCCTGGGTTGCAGCCATCACCGAGACGCCTGTTCAATCGATCTCTCTCCTGGTGTTAGCGTCAGTGCTGACTCCACTCCCCCGGACGTCTATCGCATGAGACTAGAAACGGAAGTACCGACTGTAAACACACGCAGTACATCTTGCTCACACATTAAAAAGTGTTCCTCTTTTTGGAAGAGTAGACCCTTGTGTGACTGTGAGAACAGATGACAAAATTTACAAAATTGCATACAAACATGGACAGAATGTGAGAAAAGCACATGAATGCTTATTCCATTATCTTCGTTTTAAAAGACATAGGTCAAAGAAATTTAAAAGATAAACATACAGGAATTCAACTCATTCAACCCTTTGATCCTTTTAAGATGCGGGGGTTAGCGATATTAGAACAGCTTTAACAAACACAAAATGAATAAAATGAAAGACAGAATATCATGCTGTGTCAGCAAATTCTCAGAACATAAAAGAAGTAGAAAAGAAAAAAAGCAGAAGATGGTAAAATCCAATAATTTGAGCGATAAAATCTGTCAACAATACCAAATTGAAAAATGAATGAATCTAGAAAAGCCTAGTTCGAGGAATTTTCTATTACAAAACAAACGGCATGATAAAAAAAATAGTGATTTGTCTGAGCGGTATGTTTGTGTGAAATACATTTGCCTCAGTTCTGAACTAAATGAGGGCACTGGCACACAGAATCAATCATATCACGTACTGCATCATAAAGCACATTAATTTTAACTTGATATTCTTTTGGATTCCTTTATATTTTTGTCACTTCTGTGTGTTTGACTCTTATATATTTGTGTTTTATCACAGAAACTAAAAACATTCAAGGCAAGTCATGTATTTTTCAAACCCAACATTTGATTTTAAAGTTTTATAAAGCAAGCACCTACTGTTTCCAGTTGATATATGCTTGGCACATGTATCATGCACACACACATACACGCGTGCGCACGCACGAACAAACATGCACGCGCGCACATACACACACACGCACACGACACACACACACACACATATGTACCGACACACACACACATACACACACAAACACATACAATTACATGCACACACACGCACTCACACAAACATACGCATGCACGCACACACACACACACAAACATACAGACGCACCACACACACAAACAAAGACACACACACGCACACACACACACGTGCACGCACGTACGCAAGCACGCACACACGCACACATACATACACAGTGGCATTTATTTTCCTCAAGCTTTTTTGCTTTTCTTTTGTTGTCTTTTTGTATGTAGTTCAGGCATTTTCTGGTAGTTATACCTGTTTCTTTTCCTAATATCCCAAATTCACCTGTTCAAACAAACACACTGACATTAATTTTAATCTCTTTTCCCCCCATTAACCTGCCTTAAACCACCTTCTAATGGATAGAATTTAAAACGAACACCACACACACACACATTGAAACCACACACACACACACACACACACACAACAACACACACACACACACACACACACACACACACACACACACACACACACACACACACACACACACACACACACACACACACATACACACACACACACACGTCTGATATCACTATTTAGTAGAAGGACGTATACGAAGAACTACACACACACACACACACACACACACCACACACACACACAACACACACACACACACACACACACACACACACAACACCACAACACACACACACACACACACACACACACAACAAATATAATAAAAATAATATATATATATATATATATTTGTTTGTTAGACATTAAGTTAGCACTAATAAGAAGTCCGATAATTCAGTATTTATAGTTTGTTAAAGTTAGCTTTATATTTTAACTTTGTTATCTGGCATTGGTTTCAGCTATTGTTCAATTTTTCTTGTTCAGGTTTTGTTTTGTGTGTGTGTGTGTGTGTCTAAAATCACTTAATGTGAATAGACGTTAAACTGAGAACACACACACATACACATACACATACAACACACACACATATATATATTATATATATATGTATATATATATATATATATAACACAAACACACGCGCGCGCGGCACACACACACACACACACACACACACACACACACACACACACACACACACACACACACACACACACACACACACAAACACACACACACAAACTTACACACAAACACACACACACAAACTTACACACAAACACACACACACACACACCACATAATGTTCCCATTCCCATTCCACCACCCTCATCACCCTCTTCCCTCCCCGGAGGAAACAAATACGTAAGACTCAAACGGGCAGTTTGCAAGGATTTATCTGTAAAGCAAAGAGCCCTGGCTTCCAATATCAAACAACTGAAGCAATTTCTGTCTCAGGGTCACTGGAAAAGCTACGCTGAAAATGCTAAATGAAGCCCAAATCTATCTGTCTGCCACACTGACTGAAGCCAACATTTTAACCAAAGAAGAAGAAATTGCGAAGAAGAATTGCAAGAAGAAGAATTGCGAAGAAGAAGAAGAAGAAGAAGAAGAAAAGAAGAAAGAAGAAGAAAAG
>CM060318.1:55070978-55073478 GCA_030674155.1 Stramonita haemastoma | reverse complement strand
AATGATGTTATTAAAAAAGTCTACATTTTAACGGCACTCTTTGGCAATGAATACTTACAACAGATTTAAAGATGGATGTCAATGATAAAACTTTTTGATCATGTCATCTTTTGCGATAGGCAAATTCCTTTTAAGATATAATCACAAAACACACACACACACACACACACACACACACACACACACACACACACACACACACACACACTCACAAACACACACACATACACACACACCACGAACACACACACACACACATACACACGCGTGCGCACGCACACATATACACATACACGCATGCACACACATGCACACACACACACACACACACACACACACACACACACACACACACACACACCACACAACACACACACACGTACACACAAACACACACAAACACAAACACACATACACGCACACAAACAAACAAACAAACAAATTGCAATGCCTTATCAACAGACTTTTGTCAACAGATTTTTTTTGTTCACTCTTTAGCTAGAGCTTCGAAGTTCATCAATGGTGAGACTTTTGCGTATGCAACTATTTTTGCCCACCATTTTAGGGAACTGCATTCCGACTGAAGGGACTATCTTTAAACATACAAGTGTGCATGAGGTTTTTTTTTACTTAATTTTTGTCCTCCATTTTTTTTTTACCCGCACCAATGGCCTACTCTTCCGAAAGGTAGATCATGATTTAATGGATGTGCAAAATATCTTTTGTAGTTTTGCACACGGGGCCTCAGCTTTAAGTTCCATCTCAATGCTTATAGTTTCTTCGCAATGGGGGAGTAGTAGAGTCGATACTGATGCTAACTCAAGGATAAAAACTCCCTTAGAAAGGTGTTTCAGTGGTAGCTTGAACCCAGGGCTTGATCCCGGGCTGTCGAATTGCAAGCGCAACGCTCTAACCACTGTGCTACACCTTCTCCCTGTATTAAACCATCCTTCCCCCCCCCTCCTCCCCATCTTCTCCCCTGCGCTAAAGGGAATAAGAAGAGGGTAGTTGTGATGCTGCAAATGTCTGGTAGATTCTGCCGCTGACAGATGTCATCACGTTTGTCCTGGGGCAACGTTATCAAAGTGTTCAGAGCAGTCAGCCTGGTTGAGCAATTTCCGAACGGAATTAAGACCCCCCCAAAAAATGTCTGTTCGAAAGACGTGTATTATATTACCTCTCTGCCTCTTTCTGTGTCTGTATGTGTTGTTTCTGTGTCTCTTTGTGTTTTTTTGTGTCTCTGTGTGTCTATCTGTCTGTCTGTCTCTGTGTCTCTCTATGTCCGTCTGTGTATGTCTGTATGTCCTTCATAATCTGTCTTCTGTCTGTCTGTCTGTCTGTCTGTCTGTCTGTCTGTCTGTCTGTCTGTCTGTCTGTCTGTCTGTCTGTCTGTCTTCTCTCTCTCTGCTCTTCTCTCTCTCTCTCTCTCTCTCTCTCTCTCTCTCCTCTCTCTCTCTCTCTCTCTCTCTCTCTCTCTCTCTCTCGTCTCTCACTCTCTCTCTCTCTCTCACTCTCTCACTCTCTCTCTCTGTCTCTCTCCTCTCTCTCTCACGTGGATTACTAATGGTGAGATTTTGAGTATGCGACCATTTTACTCACTATTCAGGTTGCTGCACTCCGATTTCGGGATGGTTTTTAAATACACACCAGTATGCATATGTTTTTTTTAAAAACGTTTCGTACGTTTCTACCTCAAAAAGGGGAATGGGTTCTTAACGTGTGCACAAGATGTTCTGCGCGTGTTTGCACACGAGGCCATTGGTTTGTAGTCTATCCAAAGGTTTTTGGTGGAGTAGAGTAAGTACTGATGTTAACTCCAGGGGAAAACCCCTAAAACGGCTAGCTCGATTCCTGGCTTTCAGATCACGAGCGCAACGTTCTGACCATAGGCTATCCCGCCCTCCCTCTATCAGGTTCTTCATATGTAGCTGGGTAGGTCTGGTTTTCGAAGCGGAAATAAAGATATTAATATGTCTCGATTGTTTCTATAGTTTAAAGGCCAGTGGTTTTATGGCTGATGTTTCTGAGCTCTGTTTTAACATAACAATAATTGTTCCTGTTTAAGTCTAAATGTCTATCGCTGACTCTGCCTTTGTTTTAATTTTTTCTGCTTTTTTCTTTGTCTTTTAGTCTCTCAATGCCTTCCTCTGTCTATCTGTCTGTCTATTTGTCCGTCTGGTTTATTTGTATATTTGTCAGTCTGTGTGTCTGTGTCTTCTCCTGTGTCTCCTTTTCCTTTTATATCTCTGTCTCTAGTTATACGTATATGACCAACATTAAGCAAATGAAACAACATAACATTAACGTAAATCATCCCACAGAGAAGAAAACTGAGAAAACCTTAAGAAAATCTAGAGCAAAAAGAAAGCATGCCTTCATAACATTGCTAAATGACTAAAAATAAGGATCAACATAAGAAAAAAATGGAACAAATGAATAAATAAATACATAGATAACTAGAAAGCAATGTTCATTACTGCAGATTTATATGATTGTGTAC
>CM060318.1:55050978-55065978 GCA_030674155.1 Stramonita haemastoma | reverse complement strand
CTGAAAGAGTTTGAATTACAATTGAATTAACAATTAATTACCTCTTTGTCAGGTGACAGACAGCGAAAGAATCATAAATAAACTTGGCATTGTTCTCTGTAAAGTAGGAAGAATCTAACATCCTTCTCACTTCCAAACTCAAGGAAGTTTTCAAAAATTCTCAAAAGAAACAAAAAAAGAAAAGAAAGGAATAGGGTTGCCAAAAAAAGTTATATTAATAATTAATAAAAAGGGGGGAGGCATTACTTTTCCCTTCCACAGATGACATCTACAACAAAGCAAGCATAACTGTCATGCCAATCTTTGATCACAAAAGCCTGATTATGCAGGCCAAAGAAACTGACAACCTTAATGGTGTTACAATCAATTTCTCTGACACGTTTCCTTTTCAGAGAAGAATGGAGTTATCATGTGTTTTGTCAATCAAGTTTAAGTGTTCTGGGAATCAAGTTGAAGTTTTCTGTCAATCAAGTTGAAGTGTTCTGTCAAATAATTTGAAGTGTTCTGTCAATCACGTTTAAAATGGTGAGGAGTAGTGATGGAATGGGAAGACACAAATGGCCAACTAGCCACAGAGACATTTTAAAAACACTCTGAAAAGGGGTTTTGCAACAATTACAGCTGTACATGGCTGCACGTGCCGATGAGAGCTTCAAACAAATGAAAATAATGTAACACATTAGCCTTTTCAGAATGACATTAACCATATCTTTCTTTACACAATGCACCACTCACGACAAAAAAACAAACACACATAGAATGAAACAAAGAAAACCAAACAAATCAGAACAAAGCTTAAGGAAATCTGCAAAGAATCTATAATAAATCAAAACGATTAAAGGTCAATAACCTTAATTCAAAGTTAAATTTATTTAGATTTTTTTCTAAAAGAGCAGATATGCCTAATTTCTGATTCCAAGCAAAAACTTTGGAAGTTTCATGTCACTTCCAAAGTGAAAGAATCTAAAGAAAAACACAAAGAGCCGTAATAAGAAGAACTGGAAATGAAAGAAATAGGATACCAAGAAAAAAGAACATCAAATCAATACAGGAAAGGCATCTCTATTCTCCATGACTGTATCTAAAACAGAGCAGGCAATAACAGGGATGCCAATCTTTGCTCACCAAAGCGTGATAATGCATGGGCGAAGAAGCAAACAGCTTTTCACTCTCAAAGTCAAATTCTGAGACCAGTTTCATTCTCTTTTTTTGTAGGGAGGGGGATAGCCTAGTAGTTAAAATGATGATCTTGCGATCTGGTAGGGTGGGTATAAGCTACCACCAAGACGCTCAATTGAGAAAAAATTTCCCCCTGGTGTTAACTAACGTAAGTACCGACTCCACTTCCTCTGAAGTCCTTCAGAAAAGATTATAAAGCAAGGTCTTGTACGAAAGCATGCAGAATATTTTGCGGACATATTAAAGCAATTCGACCTTTCAGAAGAATAGGCCATAGCTGGACGGCAGGAAAGTAGGAAATATTTTTTAAATCCATGCTCACCGGTGCCGTGTTTATATAATTATCAACCTCGAAGTTGGAATGCGGCTACCCTAATAGTGGTCAAACGGTCGCATACGCAAAATTTCACTATTGTAAAACCACGGAGCTATTGCCCTAGAACAAAGCAAACAACACAAGGAGGGGTCTGTCATGTTTTCTGTCAGTTAAGCTGAACATGATGTGTGCAGGAGACGGGATGGAAAGAAAGATCTGGTCAGACAACTACAGGAATATCTGAGGAAGATTGTAAAATCATCTGTTTAGAAAAGATTTTTTGGTGAATAAACTGGAAACAAACTATAAACAACGAAACAGGCAAGCGAATAAATAAAGAAGCAAAGACACAGGAATTGAAAGAAGGGAAAAACATGGCAAAACAACCATCAAATCCCCGCTTTTCACTTTGTTCAAACATGCTCTCTCTCTCTCCTCTCTCTCTCTCTCTCTCTCTCTCTTCTCTCTCCTCTCTCTCTCTCTCTCTCTCTCTCTCTCTCTCTCTCTCTCTCTCTCTCTCTGTCTCTCTCTCTCTCTCTCTGAGAGAATGGGTTTATCGTGTTTTCTGTCAAGTTTGAGATGGTGTGCGCAGGCGATGATTCATGAAACGCGAGGACATAAAGCATCAGATAAATAAAACAAACACAACACACAAGAACAGAGATAGCGACAAAAGTGCACATATGAAGCAAAAGAAGCGCAAAGAAGAAGTTCTCTTAAGAATACATTTGGCAGGATTTTCTTATGCAAATAAAACATGAAATCGCTATAAACAAACAAAATACACCCAAGGCAAACAAAACACAGCTCACGGTCTTTGCTATCGGATCTTTCAAAGTCTTTCTTCTTTCATTTTATCCTCTTCCTCCTCATCTTTCTCTCCTCACGATCTCTCTCTCCTCATCTCTTCTCTCTCTCTTCTCTATCTCTCTCTCTCTCTCTCCTCTCTTCTCTCTCTCTCTCTCTCTCTCTGTCTTTGTACTCTCTGTCTCTTCTTCTGTCTGTCTGTCTGTCTGTCTCTCTTTGTGTCTCTGTCTGTCTGTCTGTCTGTTTGCCTGTCTTCTGTCTGTCTGTCTGTCTGTCTGTCTGTCTGTTGTTGTGTGTGTCTTCTCTCTCTGTCTTCTCTCTCTCTCTCTCTCTCTCTCTCTCTCTCTCTCTCTCTCTCTCTCTCTCTCTCTCTCCTCTCTCTCATCCTCTCCTCTCTCTCTCTCTCTCATCTCACACACACACACACACACACACGCACGCACGCACGCACGCACGCACGCACGCACACACACACACACACGTTTATTCCTAGACAGGCCATCGGCGCTACTCATTTGCATACGACTTTAAAACACGGAGGGTCTACAAAGCAAATTAATGATTGATACAAGCAATGCACTCTAGAGAATGCTTTTATTATCGTAATAAACAAAATCTAATACGAAACAGCCCAACAACGAGAAACTAAGAACAAGGAAAAACAAAAACCCAACGAGCAAACAACGAAACAGAACATAACCTAACATTCTGTATCGCAAAGGCTTTGCCTAGGTATAAAACTAAATTGAAAATGATGTTGGGGCTGGTAATACTTCACTTAAGGATTAAACAGAATCTAAATATATGAAGATGACTAGTGTAGTTTCCTGGGCTCTACTTTTGCCCACAAAGTCGTAAATGCTCAACAACTTCAAAAAAACACACACTTTGGTTGATTCTCTAAAGAGAATGTTCATAACGAAGTCAGCTACGTCCAATATCATATTACACCGAAGAGAGGACAAGACAGACAGACAGACAGACAGACAGACAGACAGACAGACAACAGACAGACAGACAGACAGACAGACAGACAGACAGACAGAAGCAGACAGACGCAGAGGCAGAAAAACAGAAAAAAGAGATACTTATATAGAGACAGAGTTAGAGACAGAAAAACAGAAAAGGGAAGACTGAGATAGAGACAGAGTCACAGACAGAGACAGACAGAGATAACAGAATAAACAGAACCAACCAGACAGACAGACAGCAAACAACACAAAGGGAACACACAGATGCAGACTTCGAGAAACAACTGAGAGAGACAGAGACGTGAGAGACAGAGACAGAGACAGAAGACATACAGACAGACAGACAGAGAAAGACAGAGTAGAGGAAATAGAAAAACATGGAGAGGAACATGTAGTGCAAGCGCTTTGCGCTGTTTATTGATTTTAACATTGATGGCGAAATGGAGATGAATCGCCAAGCCTGGGTTTAAAATGCTAATCACTGTTTAAAAAACTAATACTGCTTGGTTTTTTTTTTTAATGCATGCTGTGGAAAATCGATTATATCAATCCAGGCGTGTGCATAACCAGCCCTGTGAAAATACAAAAAAAAAACCAGAAAAATCGTTTTAGAAATGGCCAGCATGGTTTAGTGGTTAACGCGTTTAATTCCTACATGACATGTGCAGGTTTGAGTTCGAATCCATAATAATAATAAGTTTTTGAAACTTCAGTCGAGCTCCTATTTATAATGAACTTTCCCATGATCTTAATGTCGAAACTAGAACTACATAGTCAAAGCATCAGTTACCTTGTTTGTGCAGTTGTAAGTCTTGCTTAAATGACTTGATAAACACGGCAGGTTTTTGTAACTCCCAAGCCTGATTGACGCCACGGGATAGTGGACGGACAGGACTCCACAGGGTGTTCTCTATGTTAGAGTACAGCTCTGTTAAGTAGTATTAAATCTAGCAAAATTCCCACAGCATTAACACAGCATTACCCTCACTGCCATAAAAAAAACCTTGCAATATAAAAATACCTATGATTTGGTGAGGTTCGTTTTTCTGGTATCGTTGTGATTTCTGTGGTCGTTTCCTTTGCATGTCTATCCTTTCTTCAGTGTGCGTTAAACCCTCGAGATCTGCCTATTCATGGGAGACAGTTACTGTGGGGACGTTGTGGTGATGGATATTACACGTGGGCCTCTAAGTCTAGCTCTGCAACTCCGAATTCAGTCTTCGACAGGAGGCTTATTAGACGATCTCTTTAATATCTTTTTTTTTAAAGGCACAACTCAGCACCACCAAAAATGACCCAGCAGCAGTGCAGGACTCTTTTGATGGTGGCCCCGCAGCAGTCGAACATTCTAAGCTACGTGCACATTTCACCATCGAGGATACCACATGGCAAGCCTTAATATGGTGTGGGTGGTAAGGTGATAATGAGGGAACAGAAATAAAAAAATTAAAAAATAGGACAATAAATGGAAATCGCAAAAGATAAGGAAGCATAATAAATTGAAAAAGGACTCTACGAACTCAGTAGCAAGCAAAAATTTCCATGATTTATTTTCTGACTGAACATTGAAAAAAAAATCTAAACCTGTGAGCCAATGCTTGAAAGTAGAAAAAGTCCAATCCTTGTCTCGTGAAAAAGGGTGTTAAAGATAAAGTCATCTTTGTTCTACATTCTAGAAAGTGATAATTATGGCATGATCATTCTTCAATTTAAACAAATTAAATGGAAGAAATTATATATACAAAGCGAGTCGATTCATAACCTTCTTTGCAACAAAAGAGTTCACTTCAGTTTGATCGTTGGGAAAAATCGAAACAGTTTATGTAAGCTTACAATAATGGAAAGATACATAGAAGCGTAGTCATACGAACATTAACGGTTGCATGCACCAATGTATGTAAGCACAAATCCATACAACCACTCTCATACGTACGTAAGCATGTATAGATGCGCTAACACGTGCGCTTGCTCGCGCGTAGGCGCAAACATAGATAATACACAAACACACACACATACACACACTACACACAGACACGCGTCACACATACACACACGCACGCACGCACGCACGCACCACACACACACACACACACACATATATATATATATATATATAATATATATAATATATAATATATATATATATATATATATATAAAAATATATATATAATATATATATAATATATTAATATACACTATCACGAGAGAGAGAGAGAGAGTGAAGCAGAGACAGACAAATATACAGGCGGACAAACAGACAGACGGATGGACGGACAGACATACATACAGACTGACAGAGAGACAGACAGACAGATAAATAGACAGACAGAGAAAGAGATGGAAACAGAGACAGCTGGACAGAGACTGAGAGACGAAGACAGAAAACACAAAGGAAAGACCGAAACAGACAGAGACTAAATTAGACAGAGAAAAGGGATGAGGTGAAAAAAGATAGGAAAATAGAGAGATGGTGTAAACTACAAGACAGACAGACAGCAGACAAACAGACACTCTGACAAACAAACAGACAAGGAGATTGAGAGAGACAGAAAGAGAGAGATAGAGAGACAGGAAGACGGACACTGACAGAAACGAAAATAGAAGACGATAGGAAAAAGAGAGTGGAACTGGAGAGAGAAGAGAGGAGGAACTGAGAGAGAGAGAGAGAGAGAGAGAGAGACAGACAGACAGACAGACAGACAGACAGACAGACAGACAGACAGACAGACAGACAGACAGACAGACAGACAGACAGACAGACAGATGGTGTAAATCAGAGACAGATAAACAAACTGCCTGACAAACAGACCAACAACAAAAACAGGCAACCAGACAGAGAGACAGACAGACCGACAAACAAACAAATAAACAGAAAGGGGCAAAGAGGAAGACAGAGAGGGCTGACGCATCCCCTTTGAACCAAAGCGTTTAAGATAATGGGAAACATCGATTGTTCTGACAAGGGAGATGACGATGTCCTCTGTTTGCCTGCATTATTCATCGTAACATGAGATGAATTTTTTTATCGATTTTGCAGTAATCCAAAACTCTAGGATAAGGATCAAATTCCTGGCATGTCACACGTGAATCTAGCCCTTTATGAAGAAATGACAACAATAACGACCACAACAACAAGCACGCGTTATCAATAGCATGAGCAGCAACAGAGCGCAACAGCAGCAGGAGAGTACAACCATTTCTACTGCCACTCCCAATGCTCCACTTTCATCATCATTGTCATCATTGTCACCATTATCACCACCACCATCACCCTATACCACATCACCATCACCACATAAATAGCACAGCAGCAGCAGAGCAGAAGCGAAATTATCATCACCATCGTCTTCATCATCTTCAGTCTCATCGTTGCAATCATCGTTGTTCCCCTTCTCCTTCCCCCTCCTCCTCCTCTTCCTCTTCCTCTTCCTCTCCTCCTCCTTCCTCCTCCTCCCTCCTCATCCTCCTCCATCATCATCATCATCATCATCATCATTCATCTCTCTTCCTTCTCATTCATCTTCTTCTTCTTCTTCTTCTTCTTTCTTCTTCTTCTTCTTTCTTCTTCTTCTTCTTCCAAAGACACAGAAAATGAAAAAAAATATTGATGACTATGGTAACAAAGATAAAGAAGGAGGACAACACCGACAACGAAGAAGAGGATGACAATCCAAGATGCTGATGATGCACCATAATTATATAACTGCTGATGAACATATAATAGCTATACGAGTGTGTATTCTCACCTGCTTGAGCGGCAAATATCAAAGGGGTGTTTCCTTCTTTGTCGGGTAGATTGACGTCTACCTCTGGCACCTCACTCAGAATATCCACAGCTGGTGCACGCCTCCAGAACACAGGTAACTGAAACCAGTCTGCAGACGGAATAATGAATAAATCAATCAATCATCAATCAATCAATCAATGAACAACGACAATAATGACAATCAAAACACAGGTTGTTACAATGATCACAGTAATCGCCTTCGCCATCATCATTACATCATCATCATCATCGTTGTCGTCGTCGTCGTCGTTGTCGTCGTCGACTTCACCATCATTACCATAACAATCATCATCATCATCGTCGTCGTCGTCATCGTCATCACCATCATCATCGTCGTCATCGTCGTCGTTGTCGTTAATACTAGCAAAACTATAATGATAATGTAGAATCAGTTCGGCGTGTGTCGATTAAAATGCGATAACAGGACTAAAAGGGTTTAAAGAAGACACAAAGAGAGAAGAAAGAGAGAGAGAGAGAGAGAGAGAGGAGAGAGAGAGAAGAGAGAGAGAGAGACAGAGAGAGACAGAGAGAGACGAGACAGAGACAGACAGAGACAGAGACAGAACTGAACCGAACCGAACCGATCGACTCGAATGTTATTGAGAAATATGATAGCCAGAGCTTTTTACCATCTCATAAAAAACATAAAAAAACACCACACAAAACAAAAAAACAAACCACGAACAATCTAAAGAATTAACTAGATATACAAAGAAGAAAGCTATACTAGTTATTTATATAACATATCCAACTACACTCAATACAGGCACAAGAAAATCCAAATGCTATTTCAATCACAACCTTACTAATACTTACAATGACACTCTAGATTACAGAGATAGAAACAAAAGAGTAGTAAACAGACAAACAACAAACGAAGAAGGAGAAGACACACACAGACGACGACGACGATAAAGACAACATTTCACGGCATACTACTTAAATGATTTCCTTTAAAGAATTAAGGCGTTTCTGCTGGAAACTGTAATTGAAAGAGAAGAATTAAGGAAAGTCCTGAGGGGAAAGGAGTTTAACTTATTGCTGTCGAAAAGGTCACTATGATTTTATGATCTGATTGGAGAGTACGTGGGAGTGTGTGTGTGTGTGTGTGTGTGTGTGTGTGTGTTGTGTGTGTGTGTGTGTGTGTGTGTGTGGTGTGGTGTGTTGTGTGTGTGTATCTGTGTGTGTGTGCGTGTGTGTGTGTCTGAGTGAGTTTTTATTTATTCATTCTTTTATATTGAGGATAATGGATAACCACTAATATGTGTGTATGTGTGTGTGTGTTTATGTATCTATGTGTGTGTGTGGGGGGGGGGGTCGGTGTCGGCGCGCGCGCGTGTGTGTGTGTATGTGTGTGTGTGTGTTTTTTTCCTTTGTATGTATATGTGTGTGTGTTTTCTTCTGTGTGAGTGTACGTGTGTGTGTGTGTGTGTGTGTGTGTGTGTGTGTGTGTGTGTGTGTGTGTGTGTGTGTTGTGTGTGTGTGTGTGTGGTGTGTGTATGTGTGTGTGTGTGTGTGAGTGTTTTCTTCTGTATGTATATGTGTTGTGTCTGTGTGAAGGGAATTGATGCACTGGCATGTCTGCACATGATGTTGACCTGGAAGATCATAAAAAATCTCAACCTTTAAATTACCAGACGTCTGGATATTCGAATCCACGACTTAATGGACGTTTTGAACTCAAACGGTCTTAACCATTCGGCTATATAGTCTCTCACACTTACTTTGCTATAAAGTGTCTAAGAGTACAGACCATTTTTTTGTTCGATGCATTTTTTTTAGTAGTTGTTTTAACAATTACATCAGTGTTGTGTTTTCAATGATCTGTGATATTCAAAATCCTTGTTATCGAAAGAATGTTTTTTGTGGGGTGGGGGCGAAAATTGAAGCTAAGCGCTCAAAACGGCAGATTCTTAGCTACTAAAGTTAAGTCTTTACATTTGTTTTTACTAGCCTTTCAGACAAGCCCATGGCATGCAAATGAATAAACCATGTCTGTCCATATCCTGTTCTCTTATATACCTGTTTGAAATCTGACGCTTCCTTGACTCTCTATACTTTGTTTGTTTGTAATGAAAAAGTAAAGGTTTGTTTTTATTCTTTCTCTGTCGAAACAGGATCTCTCTCTCTCTCTCTCTCTCTCTCTCTCTCTCTCTCTCTCTCTCTCTCTCTCTCTCTCTTCTCTCTCTCTCTCCTCTCTCTCTCTCTCTCTCTCTCTCTCCTCTCTCTCTCTCTCTCTCTCTCTCTCTCTCTCTCTCTCTCTCTCATCGTTTTCATAGAATGTATATAGTCTGGTGGTTTTGTTATGGCAAGCACCAGAGATAGTTGATAAATATAAAGGCCGAGGTAAGGTTGTAGGATACGTAACAGGTCCAGATTTAGAGAAAAAAATAAAGAAAGATTCAACAAGGAGTGGAATGTTTAGGGAAAGACAAAAGGATTGTTTGATTTTTTGTGTTTGATGGTTTCTTTAAATCTGTCAGTCTGCTACCTGCCTACATGTCGTCTGTTTGTATCTCTGTCTCTCTGTATTGTCTCTTGCTGTCTGTCTCTGTCATCTTCTGTCTGTCGTCTGTCTGTCTGTTTCTGTGTGTCTGTGTGTCTGTTGTCTCTGTGTCTGTGTTCTGTGTTTCTGTCTCTCTGTCTCTCTCTCTCTCTCTCTCTCTCTCTCTCTCTCTCTCTCTCTCTCTCTCTCTCTCTCTCTCTCTCTCTCTCTCTCCTCTCTCTCTCTCTCTCTCTCGCTCTCGCTCCTCTCCGCTCGCTCTGTGTGTGCGTGCTTGCGTGCGTGGTGTGTGTGTGTGTGTGTGTGTGTGTGTGTGTGTGTGTGTGTGTGTGTGTGTGTGTGTGTGTGTCGCGGCGGCGCGCGCGTGTCTGCGTGTGCGCATAGGCGCTCTTCTTGAGCAAGTACTTTTCTTTGCTCATACATGAACAAGTGTGTGGGTTTTTTTTTAGCAAATGGACATGTGCATGTGCACATGTGTGTAACCACATACAAAAAAATATTTATGAATAAAATCATATATATCCAAAGTGCAATGTACCATATGGAAATAAAAATCTACCTTTGAATTTGACGTTGATGTAAAAAAAAAAAAAAAAAGTAGGTCTCTTTCTGTTTGTTTTCATTTTTGCGTTATCTTTCAAGCCCAACATCAAATACACGCGTTCCTGTTGCCATAGAATTAAGGAAGGAAAGTGGGTGTGGGTGTGGGGGTGTGGGGGGGGGGAGGTGGGGAGGGCAACGTGGGCATTAAGACAGTAACTTAATTGGAAGAGACATGGCAGGGGGAAAAAAGGAGGGCAGAGAAAGTTCACCTTGTTACTACCGGGAAGGACATCGTAATCTTATTTTCTGATGGAACAGGGCGCGTGCATGTGCATGTGTGTGCGTCTGCGCGTGTGTGTGTTGTGTAGTTTGTGCGTGTGTTGTGTGTGTGTGTGTGTGTATGTGTGTGTGTGTGTGTGTGTGTGTGTGTGTGTGTGTGTGTGTGTGTGTGTGTGTTGTGTGTGTGTGTGTGTGTGTGTGTGTGTGTGTGTGTGTGTGTGTGTGTGTGTGTGTGGGGGTGTTGTTGTGTGTGGGGGGTTGTGTGTGTATGTATGTATTTGTGTGTGTGCTACATTCCTTTTTGCATGTTTATGGGTCTGATCCATGTGTTTGTCACGAAACCTAAAAGGTTGTAAGGTATGTGGATTGACTTATGCAAACAAATTGACAGGTAGACAGACAGGTAGACAGATGACCAAAAATTACCCCCCCCCCCCCCCCGAACCATGAAAAAGTATACAATCAGATTTTTTTTCAAAGACAGACTAGTCAGTAAAACACAAAGACGGATAAATAGCTAAACTATTGAAAACAATACAATTGAATTACATTCAATGCACCAAACAGTTTATTTTCCTTAGCAACATCCAAGCCAGATGTTGTTTGCGCACAGGAATGTATACATCTTACCAGTATGTCGTTTGAGGCTTCTCCAAGACTAGCCTCTGCTTGTTGAAGTAGTTTACAGGTATTGTAAATATCCTGCTCAACGCTTAAAGGCGAGTTTGTAAATGGTTGTGTCATGTGCAGACTGTATAAACTGTTTGTAGCATGTGAGCAATGTCGTAAAGTGGCTTTGTCTTAAAGTGGACAAGCTGGACAGAGTTAAGAAGTGTCCCGGCCCTCCTCTGGTCTCGAAACTTCCTGTGAAATGCTACGTGCCAAATTTGATTAAAAAGAAACCCGGATGCAAGAGCAAGGTTAAGGTCTTTATGTCGCCAGTGCTCTGTTTACGATCAATACAAATTATTTCTGAACTGAAGGCATTTGTATTTGCTCAACCCTGAAATGAATCTGCTTACCTTGTTCTTTCCTTACCAAAAGGCTGCCAGTGCACTTGCTTCAAACAGCAAAACAAATAAGCTTTCGAGTTGGGTCATATTCAACAAAATGACCCGTTAAGCCAGGGAGTATCTTTTACGCTTGCAGTTTCAAATGAGATTTGTTTGTTCATCTCTTTAACTTGCCTGTATTTTAGGTCGTGTTCTCTATATGTTCAAAAAAAAATCGATGGGCTAGCATTTAAAAAATGATTTTAGATCACATTCGTGCAGATGAACCTTTAGAGCCAGTTGGTGACAGTAAAACCATTTAGCGACATCACTAGCGTAATAGCAGAGAGGTTTACACAATGAGAAAACTAGACGTGGGTCTGTTTGTTTTAAAACCAAAATAACAGGACAGAACAGGGAGTGAGCTATCACATCTGCTCTGTTTCTAACAATAGTGATCAAAAACACTAACCTTGATGTTACAGTTGTTGTAGCCTTTTTTGTTTAAAGTATGCAGCTGTTGTTGAGTTAAAAGGAGGCTCACTTTGCCTTAGACAAGAAAATGTTTCTGTGTTAAAAGATAGATTTTACACTCACACATACACACACATGCACACGAACACGCACGCACACACACATACACTATCATACATAAACACACACACATCATATATATATATAATTATATATATAGTATATATATATATATATTTATATATATATATATATATATATATATATATATATAATAATATTATATATATATCACATTTGATATATATATATATATATATATATTGTAGATATCTATACATATATTAATATATATTCATTTGCTTCTTTCCGTTTTCTAACATTCAGTCTTTGTTAAACCCTGTCCATATTACTATCCTGTGTTCAGGCAGGAAAGCCCAACAGTGCTTGCTGGCTGACTGGCTGTCTGTCTCTCTCTCTGTATATCTGTCTGCCTATCTGTCTCTCTGTGCTGTATTCTCTATGGTCTCCATCACTGTCACAGCTGTGTCCACTACGCTGACCACAGACAGCCAATGACCGCCTGGTGGCTTGTGAGATTTCTTCTCCCCTCCTGTCCCCCTTCCTCCTTTCGTTTAGTCTTCTAAACTTTCCTTTCTTTTCCTTGCTTCCTTCTTGCACTGTCTTAGTAATATATATATGTATATATATATATATATATATATTATATATATATATATATATATATATATATATATGATGTAAGTTTGTGTCTGCGCATGTGTGCTTGTGTGTGTATGTGTGTGCATGCACATGTGTGTATACGTGTGTGTCTGTGTAAGTGTTTGTGTGTATGTGTGTGTGTGTCTGTATGTGTGTCTGTGTGTGTGTTGTACTCTCTGACTTCTTTTCTGAAACAGATACGAAAGGCGGTTAGGTAAAAGGACTGACTGATCCAAACATACAAACAAGACATAGGCAAAATAGACAAAACAGACAGGCAGGCAAAAGACAAGAAAACACACACACACACACACACACACACACACACACAACACACACACACACACCACACACCACACAGTGAATCCCAGACACATGGACAGACATGCACAGACAGGCAGACAGGCAGACGATTAGACAGATAAAAGACAAAATACCCACAAATAGAGTTCCAGACAATACACCTAACAATTTACCTTCCTCAAGAACACCCACCCACGTGCTATGTTGTTATTGACACACAGGAGTGTATTTAGTTTATCCAGCCTTCTGCTAGAGCCCCTTCAGATCCAACAGTGAACCCGCCTAGTAGTTGCCACTTAGTGAGAGCTTGCAGGTATTGTAAACACCCTCTGACCTTTTTATGCTCAAAGTTAAGGAAAAGTTTGTAAATAGTAATGTCAAGCGCAGAAAGTTTTAAGCTCTCACACATACACACTACACACACTCACACACACCCGTACATACACACACGCACACGCACGCACGCGCACGCACGCAAGCACACACGCACACACACGCGCACACACAGACACACACAGACACAGACACACACGCACACACGCACACACACACACACACACACACACACACACACACACACACACACACACACACACACACACACACACACACACACACACACACACACACACACACACACACACACAAAGGGGACGGGATAGCGTAGTGGTCAGAACATTGCGCTCGCAATTTGACGATCTCGGTTCGATTCCCGTTCGAGGGAATTTTCCCCTGGAGTTAACATCAGTGCTGACTCCACTCTCCCCACAAGTCCTTCGGATGAGACTATAAACCGAGTGCATGTGTATGTGTGTGAGTGAGAGTGAGCGAGGAAAAAGAGACAGAGACAGACAGGCTAGACAGACAGAGACAGACAGAGACAGAGAGAGGGGGAGAACAGGGGGATAGAAAGAGGATAGACAGACACACGGACGGACAGACACACAGACATACAGACAGACAGAGGCAGAGACGGAGAGACAGAGATTTTTTTTTTTCTGTGGGCCAAACTTTTATCTGTGTGAGCACATTCTTTTTGACTTTGTGATCCACTGTGCCCTAGCAAACTTGGGGGGATTTTTGATTTTATCTTTAAGAGCAAGCTAATTTCTCTCTGGAACGACATAGCATTTCTAAAGTGTGATAGGGTCCGAATTATAGAGCAGTTTTGCCCCTCAAAATTAATCTTGTTTGCTGCCCAATCTTTGACATAAATCTGAAAAACGAGGGTCATTTTCAGGTTACAGATAGAGGGGGTTTTGTTTGCTTTCTATGCTTCCTAGAGCATTTATCGTTTTGTTATGTGATTGAAAATACACTTTGCAATAAAACCTTTTTTCTAAAAGATGAAAAAATTTAATTTAAAATATTAAATAAATAGTCCAAACATTGACATATCAGCTTTTCTAATTACGAGCTATCATATTATCAGCTTTAGTTTGTGAGGTAGGAAATTAATTATCCCAACACTTGACCAAACACAAGTAAGACCAAACCAAGCTCACAGCATAACTTTTACTTCTTGACAATAAGTATCACCAAGCTTCCACAACCCGTCCCGATTTGCCGAATCTTCATTTTAAAGGAACAGTCCTCCCTACGGTCGCCAGACTAAGGGATAGACAGACAGACAGACAGACAGACAGACAGACAGACAGACAGACAGTCAGATAGATAGATAGATAGATAGATAGATAGATAGATAGATAGATAGATAGATAGATAGATAGATAGATAGATAGACAGATAGATAGACAGACAGACAGACAGATATACAGACAGACAGACAGACAGACAGACAGACAGACAGACAGACAGACAGACAGATAGACACACTTATTTCAAACCTAAGTTTTCCTCCTGTTTCCATCTCTTACCTGTCCCTGCCTTCAACATCTACCTGCCAAAGTGTATAACGTTTATAGGCGTGTGTGCGCGCGCACGTGGTGCGTGCGTGCGTGCGTGCGTGCGTGCGTGCGTGCGTGCGTGCGTGCGTGCGTGCGTGCGTGCGTGCGTGTGTGTGTGTGTGTGTGTGTGTGGTGTGCGTGCGTGCGTGTGAGTGTACATTCGAATTTGTTAAAATTGTAAATTGTCGTTGATTGCTTGTGTGTTGTGTAGGTC
>CM060318.1:55040978-55045978 GCA_030674155.1 Stramonita haemastoma | reverse complement strand
TGACAAAATTAACAACAGTACATACACACGGGAACTGGGTGTAAAAAAAAGTACAAGAGTGCTTATTCCATTATCCTCGAAATAAAAGACATTTTTGAATAGAAAAAAAGACAGACAGACAGAGTGCAGTGGGGCACAGCTTTTCTCAAAATGATGCAAGTATCTGCTAGGTGCTATGTAGAGAAAGAAATACTATCTGATGGATCCATCATGCAGGCACATAGTTCTCTACACAGTATCCACAAACCATGACAGTCTTTTATATACTCTACGTTTTCGGGCTGCAGTCGTGCACACTTGCAAACAAAAAAAAAACTTTTCCATGCTTTTCTCCACGCTTTCAATAACTTTCTTTCCTGTGGTCATTTTTTGTTTGTTTTTTCAAACCGTCAGTCTGTCTGTGTGTTTGTGTGTCTGTGTGTCTGTCTCTGTCTGTCTGTCTCTTTCTCCCTCTCTCTCTTCTCTCTCTCTCTCTCTCTCTCTCTCTCTCTCTCTCTCTCTCTCTCTCTCTCTCTCTCTCTCTCTCTCTCTCTCTCTCTCTCTCTCTATCTCTCTTCTTCTGTCTTCTATCTATCTATCTATCTATCTATCTATCTATCTATCTATCTATCTATCTATCTATCTATCTATCTATCTCTATTTTGTCTGTCTGTTTGTTTGTCTGACTGTCGTCTGTCTGTCTGTCTGTCTGTCTGTCTGTATGTCTGCCTGTCTGTATGCATGCATGCATGTATGTATGTATGTATGTATGTATGTATGTATGTATGTATGTATGTATGTATGTATGTATGTATGTTTGTATGTTTGTATGTTTGTATGTTTGTATGTTTGTATATATGTATGTATATCAGCATGAAAGCCGTTTACATCTAAATGTATTTTGTCAATGTTTGGGTCTGTATGTGTCTTGTATGTGTGTGCTGTGTGTGTGTATTGTGTGCGTGTGTGTGTGTGTATTTGTGTGTGTAATTGTGTGTGTATTTGTTGTGATGTGTGTATATTCACGTAAGTGCAAGAGAGCGTGCATCTATGTGTATGCATGTACATATGTGTGCATTGTAGTTAAGCCCACAAGTACGTAGATATGTGTGAAAGTCTCGCACAAACAATGACTCTTCATGATGAACAAACTGAGCAAAAAATCAACGAAAGCCAAAGAAACACATTCACAAACAGAAACAAACAAACGAAAGGAAGAGAGACAGACAGACAGACAGAATGCATGACAGACAGACAGAAAGAAAGAAAGAAAGAAAGAAAGAAAGAAAGAAAGAAAGAAAGAAAGAAAGAAAGAAAGAAAAAGAAAGAAAGAAAGAAAGAAAGAAAGAAAGAAAGAAAGAAAGAAAGAAAGAAAGAAAGAAAGAAAGAAAGAAAGACAACCCAATAAAGCACATTTCACGGAAAGTGAAAGGCATAAGTTAAAAAGAAATAGTCATTGATAGCATTAGCGCAACATTGAACGTTCATTCAAAAATAAAACCAAACTGTCGAAAAAAAAACAACAAAAAAGCACATAACCAAAGAAAGGCCACCCTCTCTCTCAATAGGAAAAAAAGCCTAGCAAAAAGAACTGTTTTACGTAGCAAAAAGAGTGTACATAAAAACACTTAAGAATAGCGCTAATCCAATCAGCACTGCAATTTGCTGGCCTTCACAGACCAGAAAAAGGATGAAACATCATACGCAGCACACACACACGGCCACAACCACACCACACCACACACACACCACACACACACACCACAAACACACCACACACACAACACACACACACACACACACACAACACCACACACACACCACACAACAACACACACCACACACAACACACACTACACACACACACACACACACACACACACACACACACATACCCCATCCACCCACAAAACACACACCACACACACACACACACACACACACACACACACACACCACACAAACACACACACACACCACACACAACAACACACACAACCACTACAACAACAAACACACACACACTACACACACCACATCCTCCACCCCCCTCCACCCCCCCCCCCCCCACCACACACACACCACACACACACACACTGTTGTATTCAATAAACTACTTAGAAAAAAAAAAAGAATACGGAGAACAACCTAATGTCATCACAGTAAGAGGAGCCACTATGGGCCGCTGCCAGAACAGCACGCCTTACAACAATTAGCACTTACGCGTCAAGAACCGAAAATGACGAAGGTAAACACTGCCATAAAAAAGACAGCTGATTTTGGATGGTTTCCAAACTAAAAAGCAAAATAAAATCCTAACAGCAAAAACAAAAAGCAAATCAAAAGAGCCTCAAAAGGAAAAAAAGATAACAGAATCACCCTTTTAATTAAAAAAAAATAATAACAAAAAATCCACCATTTTGCAACCTTGGGAACAGGTGAAGAAACATTACAACCACTCAGGAAAGGAATGTGGTAGAGCCCGCTTAATGATGCGTAAGTATCTAACGGTATAACAGCAGCCTTCAAGACAAAAAATATGCGCTAACAAAATATAAACAAACGATGTTATGGATTTAAAATGAAGGCATTGTGCCAGTTATTAAAAAAAAAAAAACGTTTATCCTCGTTTGCAGGGTTGTCATCCTTGAAAAGTGTTCAAACCCTTTTTGCATTCTTTTCGTCCTTGGAAAGAAGATATGATTAATTATAGACGGCAAGATATAGTTTTAAGACCAACGTCAGACTTTATTCGTGCCCTCTGCCATAGGGACTGTTATTCCCGTGTCGGACTGGCCAGCCACACCAGACTCTGTACCAGAATAACCCCGCAGAGTACAACTCCATAGTCTTACGAGACTGAAGGATGCTTACCAGATAGTTTAAGTAGTCACACCACTATTCATAAAAAATAATAGTGTTCTGTAACACAGACGACTGCCAGAACGTTATACTCCTTTAGTGCATATAGTAAAACCATGCAGCGGACTAGAGACTTTTGCATTATAGTGCAGTGTACTGAATGAACGTTACACTATTCAGTGACATAGTGGACAATACGCCTACAAAGCATGCAGAATATTCCAGACATATCAAAGCAAAGACCGTGAAATTCAAAAGCAAAATTACGGAAAATATACCAAACATTACATCGCACAGCAGCAAAAAGCAGTACAGTTCAACATATTGCAGAATGCAAACCAGCTTCTGTATTACAGCAACCACATTAGCAAGCTTGTTTGGGCCAAATGCTATGTCAGTTATTGATGTACTCTAAGTACCAAGGCCTACAATAACATTTCCTTATGTTTGAAAACGTTTCTTCTGCCCTCAGCAAAGCCAGACTCTTTGTAGTACAGCCTTTATCCTCCTTTATTAAAGGTGAAAAATCCTCTAAAATTGAATAACGTCTGCCCACATGGCAAGAAACATAAGCACGCAAATTTTTCATCAAGTCTGTACCTACAGTTTCACAGGGATTCCGGTATAAAAGGAGTTCATACTCTGGTTTACCCAGGACATTAAACTGGAGAACGTCCAGCAACAACAAAGAGATGTCATCAACCTCATAAAAACCTGAAGCATCCACCTATAGGCACCCACCCACCAGGGCAAGAAGTGCGAAAGACGAGAAGGTTCACTGACCGAAAAGAAAAGCAAGTTCTTCCTGCCTGTCTGCCTACCTGCCTGCCTGCCTGCCTGCCTGCCTGCCTGCCTGCCTGCCTGCCTGCCTGCCTGCCTGCCTGCCTGCCTGCCTGCCTGCCTGCCCGCCGATAGAGTTCCCCATGGAAATCTTCAGTGTCAGCAGATCCGGGAAAGGGTGATAAAATATTACTGCCATGATGTGAGGAAAGATAGACCCTT
Source organism: Stramonita haemastoma (assembly GCA_030674155.1). Lineage (NCBI taxonomy): Eukaryota > Metazoa > Mollusca > Gastropoda > Neogastropoda > Muricidae > Stramonita > Stramonita haemastoma. The sequence continues at coordinate 55,042,135 of CM060318.1, read as the reverse complement.
GGTATTATACGTGGCGAGATGGCTTGATAAGACTTGACCAGAATTTATACCTCTACATGACATGCATACAATATGTAATGACATTTTACAGTTTTGTTTTTGTGTAAGGATTCTTCCTATTTTCTCCTCTCATTCTGTTTTACTTCAAAGAAACAAATTCTTTCCTCTTATTATTTTCCCTGCCATGGGTAAGGTGTTATCTACGACATAGTTACAGATACTATTCACCACATTGGAAGTGCAATGCATCCACCACTGTGTATAAGATGCAAGTTAGTACAGCACAATATGAAATTGATATGTAAACATAGGAAAAATTGCTTCACATCAAATTAGAACACACAGCAAAGGTGTGAAATTCACATTACCCATAATATGGTCAATGTGGCATATTCAACAATGACAGAAGAAATGTACAATTACATATAGCAATGAACTGCTCAACACGTCAAAGTGTGGCACTGTAAAGAATTGTAAAGAATATTACAGAGCCCCTAGCACATCAGAAAACATCACATCACTGTATGTATACCACAAAACAGGTCATCAATTTATTATATGGCATGACAGTACGTCATACACATCACGCCACATCAAAGCCTGTTCAATCACAGACTATCTGACATCTCATCAAATCACATCACATCACGTCACGTCTATATCACATCATGTCACATCACATCACATCATATCACATCGTGTCACATCACATCACATTATATCACATCAAGTCATGAAACAACACATCACATCACGTTACATCACATAACATCATGTCACATCACATCATAATATGATATTATCACTTGATGTCTCGTCACCTCATATCATACACACCACATAACATCATGTCACATCACATCACACCATTTCAAATCACATGACATCACATCACGTCACAGTAGTAGCTAGAGACAACGTGTAAAAGTTCATCAGTATAGTATAGAACTGTTCAACACAAGTCATGACTATGTAAAGGATGAGCATTCCCCTACTTCAGCCCTTCGGGGATCACCGAGAAATAGACACTCATAATTATTCATTAGTTAACTCAAATTGTGGCTTTTCTTTTTTGCTTCATCACGCCTCGGAGTCTTTGAGAAGAGTACACTCTGGCTAAGACGTGTGTGTTTTTATTTTATTTTATTTTTATTCTA
>CM060318.1:55033478-55035978 GCA_030674155.1 Stramonita haemastoma | reverse complement strand
CTCTCTCTCTCTCTCTCTCTCTCTCTCTCTCTCCCCTCTCTCTCCTCTCTCTCTCTCTCTCTCTCTCTCTCTCTCTCTCTTCTCTCTCTCTGTCCCTCTCTCTGTCTGTCTCTCTGTTCCTGTCTCTGTCTGTCTGTCTGTCTCTGTCTCTCTGGCTCTCTGTCTCTCTGTCTGTCTGTCTGTCTGTCTGTCTGTCTGTCTGTCTGTCTGTCTGTCTGTCTGTCTCTCTCTCTCTCTCTCTCTCTCTCTCTCTCTCTCTCTCTCTCTCTCTCTCTCTCTCTCTCTCTCTCTCTCTCTCTCTCTCTCTCACACACACACATACACACATACACACATACACACACATACACACACGCACACACATACACATAACAACACACACACACACACACGCACACACACACACACACACACACACACACACACACACACACACACACACACACACACACACACACACACACACAACGAAGGGGACATTTTTTTAGGGGAAAAGTGTATAAGGCGCCAACAACACAAACAATAAACACGAAAGAAAAATGAAAGCTGTCTTTGACCCTTTTCCAGTGGTAAGCCCACTAATCAACACACTTCCCCCCAAAATGAGAGAAAATATTTCCTGTCCCTAAGGAAAAAATGTTCTGGCCCTTGAAACTGCAAAGGGTAAGGTGGCTTCCTTTATGGCAGCCAAGTATAAAATGATCTATAGGCACAGGATTCATGCAACGTCAGACTTCTGGATTGCAATTTTTCAGCCTGTCTTACCACATTTCTAAAAGTTTGAAGATACATATTTTTCCCGTTCTCCCTTTCCAGTTAACTATTAGTTGCAATGACGATATCAATGTATAATGAATGACGAATTCTAAAAAAAATATTGACAATGTTAGTGTGTTGAATTGAATTGCGGTTCCCCTTGTGGCGATATTAATTATATATACACAGACAGATACTGATATATAATATATATGTATACTTATGTATATTTATATATATATATAGATATATGTCTGTGTGTGTCATTAGCTCAGTTAGTTAGAAAACACACACACACACACACACACACACACACACACACACACACACACACACACACACACACACACACACACACACACTCACACACACACACACGCCGCGCGCGCGCCGCGTGCGCGCGCATGAATGTGTGTGCGTGAGGCGAGAGAGAGGGAGAGACACCGAGAAACTGGAAACAAAACAGAGCATTTTTTTAAAACAAAAAAATATTACCAGCAAAAACAAAAACAAAACACACCACCAACAACAACAACAAAAACCACGGAAAAAAAAGAAACTCTAGGCAAAAAAAACCCTCCTAGAAAACCTCAGCTGACCTGCGCTTAGGAATAAAAGAATCCCGCTAGCGGGAATACAGACCAGAAGGAAGAGCAACAGTTGCTTCCGACAAGGGTCCCTATGGAATCCCGCTAATCAAAGAACGGGCAGGGAAAAGGAAGAGGGAGGGGGGAGGGGAAGAAACAAGTCCACTCTGGGGACAGGGCAGAGAAGAGCTTAATGATGGAGAGGGCACGATGACTTGTTTCTCTGCAATCTTGCACAGACGTGCGTGGTATCTGGGCGTGAAAGACATACAGCCAGAAACTTCTGATTAGATGATGTTTGGTTCTTATGTTTTCGTTTTTGATTTATGTTTTGTTGTGTTTTGTTTTGTTTTTTACTAGATTTGAAAGTTTGGAAGTTTTGGACTGTACTTGCAAACGTCATTTCAGAAATGATGTAAGTCAAAGTTTTTTTTTCTGTCTTTTTGTTTCTCTGTAGTTGTCTCTTTCTATGTCTTTCTTTCTGTATGCATGTATTTGTCTATGTCTCTCTGTTTTTCTCATTGCTTGCCTTTCCCCCCCCCCCCTCTCTCTCTCTCTCTCTCTCTCTCTCTCTCTCTCTCTCTCTCTCTCTCTCTCTCTCTCTCTCTCTCTCTCTCTCTCTCTCTCTCTCAGCAATAAACATTTTAGCTCCGAATTGTGTAGCACTGCACAATTCACTATATCACAATCATAAAGTAAAATATAGCGTAAAGTATTTAGCACAATACAGCACAACATGACGCAACGTGGCACAACACACCACAACATGACACAGAAAAGCATAAAGACCCTATCCTTTCTGCATACAAAGCACGACACAATAGCACAACAGAGCGCACAAAGGAAAACATACCACATCACAGCACAGCAAAGAAAGACACGGCATAGCACAGCAGAATCCGACAGGACAGTTCAGCAAAGCACAACACAACATAACAAAGGAAAATCATAAAACGCCGTCATTTCTGCATTTAAGTCTTACTACAATGATAAAAACCGCACATCACACACACATAGCAAATCACAACACAACATAGCATAGTACGGCCCAGCACAGTAGTCATACACTGTATATAGCACGGCAGAATTTGACATTAGAGCACAGTAGAACACAGCATAGCACAGCACAAAACAACACAACAATAATAATAATGATG
>CM060318.1:55019562-55030878 GCA_030674155.1 Stramonita haemastoma | reverse complement strand
TTAAAAAAAAGAATTACATATCAATAATGATATGCGCTTCAAGACCAAGAATTTCAACCGGCCCAGAAGCTCGTTCAATTAAATTTTCCACCTAGACTTCACATCAGTACTAACTGCACTCCTACAAAAGTTCTTCGATGAGATTGAGGCGCCGTATGCAGCAAGACATTCAGTACATATTGCACACATGTTACAACTGGTTGTCTCTTTCACAAGGGTTCTTAAAATCTTTAAAATATACACATGCCTACTGTTGTCGTGTCTACAAAATCAATACCCGAAGTCAGATTGCAGCTACCTTAATGGTAGATTTAGTGGTTGCATACACAAAGATCTCGCCAATAACAAACGTCCGAACTCTTGTTGAAGAACATAAAAAGAAGTAACAAAAGAAAACTCAAGAAAGCAACCATCAAAAGACACCAGCACCATCATCACCAACGCCATTATATCAACAACAATAAAGGAACAACAACAGCATCAACAAAAGCTAAAGAAAAACCACATACTTTAGAAAAAAAAAAGCATACACATTTTCAGTTAAATGCAACACATGAAAAAGATATGAAAGAAGATTCTACAGAAACACAGGCAGACAAAAAAAAGGAAGGACAAAGAGAAACAACCAGAAGAGAGAGAGAGAGAAAGAGAAAGCGGAGAGAGAGAGAGAGAGGGAGAGAGGAGAGAGGAAGAGAGAGAGAGAGAGAGAGAGAGAGAGAGAGAGAGAGAGAGAGAGAGAGAGAGAGAGAGAGAGAGAGAGAGAGAGAGAGAGAGAGAGAGAGAAGAGAGAGAGAGAGAGAGAGAGAAGAGAGAGAGAAGAGAGAGAGAGGAGAGAGAGAGAGAGAGAAGAGAGAGAGAGAGAGAGAGAGAGAGAGAGAAGAGAGAGAGAGAGAGAGAGAGAGAGAGAGAGAGAGAGAGGAATTTTGAAAGCAAGAAAGAAAGGTACAAACAAACAAAGTGATAAAGAGTAAACAAAAATGTCAACAAAACCCCCCAGAGCAAAACGGAATGTTGGCAACAGAAAGAAGCAAAACAACAACAACAAACAAACCCAACAACAACTTTGAAACAATCTAACAGAAAGAAAAACAACAACAAAACAAAAAGCAAACTATATATAAAAAAGAAAACATACACGATATTCAAACCAAACACACAAAAGAAGAACACGGAAAGAAAAGCATCGTTTCCCCACAACACCTCTATCTAGTCTTAAAAGAAAAACTAAGAGAAAGAAAACAAAAAAGAACAAACAAGCAAACAAACAGGCCATCACGTATGCAACGTGTACAAAAAACTAACTTGTCCCCCCCCGTCTCTGCTCTACGTCATCCAATTTGAAAAAAAGAATATTTAGATAATGAGCTATTCAGTAGAGCAAGACTCAAAACCAATTACAAAATTTACAGAGTTACTGCTGCTGCATCAGGAGTTAAACAATTTTGACCGCAGATGTCTGCAGCAAAACAAATATTAATCATTACAATAACATCAGCAGAAAAAAATCCAATGCTGGCCACAGTATCGCCAGCTATAAAAACAATAATTGCTACAATAACAGCAGCAAAACAATACTAAAACAACATTATAAACAAAAGAAAACGTTAAGGGCGACAATGGCATCAGCAGCAAAGATGATAATGGCCACAATAACATTTGCAGCAATTACCATAATGGCCACTATAACATTAAAAGCGACGGCCACAGAATTAACAACAAAATAATGCAAAGGAGAAAAGGCGATCGTAAAAATAAAAATTCAAAGTTGAAAAGCCAAACCAATCAAACTAACAAATAAGGAAAGAAACACCCCCCTATATCACCCCCCACATACACTTACACACACACACTTACACTTACACTTACACTTACAACACACACACACACACACACACACACACACACACACACACACACACACACACACACACACACGATTACTATACAGAGGAAATATGCTTAAACCACATAAAATATCACGTTTTCTTTTCCCCCCCATTTCAGTTCATTAATACCTTCCAAAAAAAACAACAACAGGGCAGTGACCCTGTCAGTAAAAGACATTCTCCTTCCTTCTCCCTTCTCACTGAATGCTGGAATCCGAATCCATCCAGCTCATCAGTTAACAAGAGGACACCCTGTGGGCTGATGCAGAGAAGACAAATCAGCCAGCAGTCACCCTCCCTTGGCCGTCATCTATCAGTGTTTGAACATGGTAACGAATGGAGGTTCAGAGGCTGGACAGAGAGAGAGAGAGAGAGAGAGAGAGAGAGAGAGAGAGAGAGAGAGAGAGAGAGAGAGAGAGAGAGAGAGAGAGAGAGAGAGAGAGAGAGAGAGAGAGAGAGAGAGAGAGGAGAGAGAGAGCGAGAGAGAGAGACAGAGACAGAGACACAGACAGACAGACAGACAGACAGACAGACAGACAGACAGACAGACAGACAGACAGACAGACACAGACAGACAGACAGACAGACAGACAGACAGATGTCTGTCAGCTTATCTGTCAGAAGCGACTATGCTGTCATCATTTAATAAAAGTTCAGACGATGCTAATTGTCACATATATATTTGGTGTAGTGGTTTTTAATCACAAAAAAACATATACCCTTATGTTTGTAAATATGTATGTTGCAAGCTAGCAGCTTTTGGCAAGTGATGGATTTTTAAAGCGTATGGATGTCAGTACGACAACATGTTAATAAAGCCAATACAAGACAACACAGAACAAAAACAAACAAAAACCGTATTATACTAACCAGTCAGATAACAAAGCAATCAACCGACCAGCTAGCCAAGCAACCAACAAAACAACCAACCAACCAAGCAACAAACTAATCAGCGAACCAACCAGCAGAAAAACCACAAAACCCACCAAGCAGCCAACAAACCACTTAACAATATGCCAACTAACCAGTCACAACACAAAAAAGTGTATAAAACTCCTTAAAACGTAGACATACTACACATAGCCTGGTGGTATGAGTGATGCGGTTTGTGATCTGTTAACACGGGTTTGAATCTCATTCAAGAGGATTTTTCCTCTACAGTTAACATTAGTACCAACTCCACTCCCCACAAAAGTCCTTCGGATGAGACTATAAACCAAGGTTCCGTGTGCAAACGCACTCAGAACATCTTTCACACACGTTAAACCCCGTTCCGCTTTTTGGAAGAGAAGGCCCTTGTGTACCGGTGGGTACGGATGACAACATTGACAAAACTGCATACACACGAGGACTGGATGTAAAAAAGCACGCGTGCTTATTTCATTATCCTAAAAAAAGAGAGAATAAATAAATAAACAAATAAATAAATATGCAGCCAATCAAAATGTAGATATTTTATACAGTCATTTCATATACAGTCAACATTACGTATAAGTCAGACAGCTGAAACAGCAATCATTTCTCTTGTAGCTAAAAGCTGATTTGACGGTAATATGCATGCTTAAAGCTGAGACATTACCTTACAAAATATTCATTTTGATTGACGCATAACCTACCCATAGCAAGCTTTAAATTCAAATCAACACGTTTATAGATACCATAAGTCTAAATATTTCACTTTCAAAGAATAAAAGAATATCAAGCTCAGTTTTTCTGACTCATCAACTTATCTATAAAAAAAATGGTGTCAAAGATTGTAAAATGTGAGATCTCCCTTAAGTAAAATATTATCAAAACAAAAAACGGAAAATAAGACCAAAAAGCCTGGAACAAACAAACAAACAAACAGAAAATCTCCTCCCTTCCAGTGTTTAAGTTTAAAGTGTCCCTGTATAGTTTTACTAAACAGGAAATTACATTTCGAGGTTGTTTTTTTTCCAGTTTGCCAACTGGCCCTGGGAAACCTGTCCTTCATCGCATTCAGACACCGCACCAACAGGGAGTATGTGATCTGAATTTGTCTGCGACAAAAATAGTCTGTTCTCTCTGTCTCTCTGTATCTTTCTCTATCTTTCTCTATCTCTGTCTGTTTGTCTGTCTCTCTGTTTCTGTCTGTCTCTCTGTCTCTCTGTCTCTGTCTCTGTCTCTATCTCTGTCTGTCTGTCTGTCTGTCTGTCTGTCTGTCTGTCTGTCTGTCTGTCTGTCTGTCTGTCTGTCTGTCTGTCTGTCTGTCTGTCTGTTCTGTCCTCTCTCTCTCTCTCTCTCTCTCTCTCTCTCTCTCTCTCTCTCTCTCTCTCTCTCTCTCTCTCTCTCTCTCTCTCTCTCTCTCTCTCTCTCTCTCTTTAAAGCATGCCAGGGTCAAGAATGTGTTTTCTAAAAATAACAAGTTCAGATGAAAATTTAAAGAACTGATACTTTGATAAAGGTTTCCAATACTTAATTAAATGAGTTACAAGATCTGATACTGTGACATAGGTTTCCCAAACTACATTCAATGAGTTTGTTCTGAATTTACCAGCAAGGGCACAGAATTTTGTTTTCTCTCAGGTGCTTAATTGAATAATAAACTAAATTCAAAAGCAACTGAATAAAAACAACAACAAAAGCGTTCTATTTTTTATGGTCTTGATTATCTTCTTGAGGCAATATAAGTCACTGCAAATCTCTTTATTCCTTTATTGTTCCCCTACCAACCTCCCCCCCCACCCATGCCCAAGTCCGCATGAAGCTACTTTATGTCCATTTGACAAGATCGTCAGCGCTTTTTTGTAATATGGTTGTAAGATAGTCAATGTTGTTAAAAATGAAGCTACTTTAATCGTGGGCAAAAAGGAAACATACGCAGAATATCACCATGTGTGAACCTCAACGCTCTAACTGAGGAACAGAAAAAATCCCCGATTTCTTTCCTGAGCTTTGTGGCTTTGCACCGTATCCATCATACTAAAACCTGACACCCAATTTCTCCTACCATCTCCATTGCCTGCCTGTGATGACTGCCAGTGTAAACTACTGTTCTCTGCACATGCGCTGCGTGACGTCACGTCCTGTGGGAAGGCTGCCATTGATCAGGATTGGCCATTCTGCAGCAGCAAAGCAAAAAAAACGGCCATAGGAACTCCCAGTGGTAACATATAGGCAACGCTTTAGAGAAAATACACACGCCTACGCACGCAAGCACGCACTCACACACACACACAACATCAGTGCTGACTCCACTCTCCCCAAAAGTGCTTCGGATGAGACTTTAAAACCGAGGCCCCGTGTGCGAACGCACGCAGAACATCTTATGAACAGAACCTGATTGAAGTTTTTGTTGATGTATGTATGGCTAAATCATCTCAGCAACATGATGTAGAGAAACACCTATTACAGAGTTAAAACTCATAGCGGCAATTTTATACCAAGTATCTGCAGAAATAGGTAGCCATTTGAGTAAGAGCAGAAATGGGGTCATATGACATGTCTTACTGACTCTCTAAATCAATCTGGCATCAACATTTAAAACCTTTTGAAGTTCCTGTAATAGATATTGGGGGCATCCAGCAAAAAGTGAATTACAATAATCAAGACTTGACAGGACTGGAAAAAACCAGAGGTAGTACTGGCTGAATCAAACCAAACTGTTGGCTGGAAATCATCTGACAAAGTTGAAAATACGCCTTTTTGTAAGCAGCCTTGAAATGCTACGTTCATGATGCTGTCGCAATTTGACCACTTGGAAATAAGCTTATTGGTTTGTTCTCTGAACTTCCTACAATAGCATGTCCAGACGTCAATCAGGACCTGACACACATTTGAAGTGTTTTTTTTCAGTTCTTTGCGAGTTTCTGTTTTAAAAAAATGGATGGTATTCAATTATGTGGTCTGTGCATACCCATACAGTTTTAAGAGAAATTCACACTCGGTAAGAACCACTATAAATGTTAAGCATTTACTCTTGCATCCTTCCGGTCAGGAATCCAGCACAATAACGACAGCGTCGTGTAGCCTACTTTTGCACTTTTGTGGACAGAACACTATAGGCTTTAAGTTGTAAATGACAGATGATGGCAGTATTGAGATTTTTTAGTTTGTCCTCTACAACACAAAAAATCTTACATCAAAGATGATATTTGACATTCTATTTCCCCATTATCTTGAAGTCTGCTTTTTGTTTCTCTGAGTACAAAAGTTCTTGAAGGCAGAATACTATTTCATGTACTATCTTCAACATTGTTTGACAACAATATCAGTTTCAAACTTTCTAGACATCTTCAACTTGTTCATCCACTGTGGTATAGGAAAGCAATGATTCACTGCTAGGTACTGTCTTTCGCTACAGTTGCTCTGATGTTGACAACGTGAGCTAGACATGTTGCCGTTTTTATGGCCTGGTCCCCAAAGAAAGCCTACAGTTACTTGCAACTTCGATACATCTTATGTGATAAAAGCTAAAAGTAGACAAAAAGTTTGGGATGCATCTGGCCAAAAATGTGTGGAATACTTTATATGTATGGTCGCAGAAAGATATTATGTCAGAAGGGTGTAGCAATTAAACTATCATCAACACCACAACCCTAACCACAACTACTTCAATCGCACTACAACCACCCTCAACAGCAACAACATTAACAAAAGCAGAACAATGTCAACAGTAGCAGCAAAATAGATGCCTCATACATTAGAAAAGAAGACATACTAAAAAAATAAACTCATGAAACCAAATTATCACACTTCAAAACATAGATAAAAGCAAACTCTACAGAAAGTCTGACAATTGATACCAAAGAACAAAAAGAACGAAAAACAAGAAAGGTAATGAAAATAAAAGTAAAAAAAGTAAGATACAAACAATCAAACAAACAAACCCCAAAGCAAACAAACAAAAAGACAGTACAACAAATAGAAACAAACTTTGCAACACGCAGAAGCCAAAAATGGAAAAAAAAAACCTACCCCCTCCAAAAAAAGTTCCTTAGAGATAGGAAAGAAAATCCACAACAAATAAGAACACAGCATCCAACAAAAAAGGAAAGGTATATAAAATCACCCACCCACAGCTCACCAACCACTTCTTTCAAAACAGAAAAAAAACAAAGAAGAAACAAGCAAACCAACAGGCAAAACAGAAATGCAAAATGAACGAAAAAACACTAACAAGCAAGCCAACTGCAAAAGTTTCCTTCTCCTCTCCCCCGTCTTCTCCCCCCCCCCTATCTTCAAAGAAAACGAGAAAAAATGAAATGTAAATCGGTCAGTAAAGTGACGCAAAAAAGCCATAACAACCTCCAAGATCTGTCACATTTGCTGCTGCTCTTGCTGCTTCAAAAAGAAAAGGTGCTGAAAAGAAATCACCAGCAATGCGAAAAAAGCAACAGCAATAAAAGGAAAGACAACAATATCAGTAATAAGAGTGAAAACTATAATAAGAGCAAATGTAAACAGACAATTCAAAACAATCATTAAAAATACCTACAAATCATCAAACGTACGAATAAAATACACACAATCACATAAAGCGAGATTATAATGCGTCAGCCACTAAAACACCGAGACACAATTTTCATCGGACCATCATAGCTCTTTTATGCCTCATGAGAAAAAGGTCAACCCATCTGTCAGTAAATTGCATAGCGCTGCTTCTTCCTTCTCCTCAGCCACTGAAACCTGAGTCCCGCTCATCTGTTGAACAGGAAGACACCCAGGAGGTGGACGGAGAAGACAAATCAGCCTATCACTCCTCCTCCCTTGGACCACATCTGTCAATGTTTGAACAGGGTAACGAAGAAAGTTTTGGGGACAGAAAGGGAGAGAGAGGGAGGGAGGGAGGGGAGAGAGAGAGAGAGAGAGAGAGAGAGAGAGGAAGAGAGAGAGAGAGAGAGAGAGAGAGAGAGAGAGAGAGAGAGAGAGAGAGAGAGAGAGAGAGAGAGAGAGAGAGAGAGAGAGAGAGAGAGGAGAGAGAGAGAGAGAGAGAGAGAGAGAGGAGAGAGAAGAGAGAGAGAGAGAGAGAGAGAGAGAGAGAGAGAGAGAGAGAGAGAGGAGAGAGAGAGAGAGAGAGAGAGAGAGAGAGAGAGAGAGAGAGAGAGAGAGAGAGAGAGAGAGAGAGAGAGAGAGAGGAGAGAGAGAGAGAGAGAGGAGAGAGAGAGAGAGAGAGAGAGGAGAGAGAGAGAGAGGAGGAGGAGAGAGAGAGAGAGAAGAATCAGAATCAGAATCAGAATCAGAATCAGATCAGAAAACTTTATTGCCATTAAGTCAGAACGAGACTTATTTGACACCAAACGTAAACGTATTTAACATTCTTAAAAGATGTAGATTCTTAGATATGTAATGTATCTATGTTCTTGCTCTTCTGGAAAAAGAATCATGCACATATTTGATCATATCTAGCAGACAGTCCTCGTTGTTGAAAAACTTACTCAGATTCTTGTAGTTATTCATATTATTCATTTCCTTAATATTGACATTAGATATAATTTTTTTTCTTAAATCATCATATAATGTACAAACATCAAGTAAGTGATACTCGTCTTCTATTTTGTTACACCATTTGCATTTTCTTTCTTCTTTCGGTATATTCATATATCTCCCTTGCTCTATCATTAAATCATGGGAGCTGGTGCGAAATCTGCTGAATAGGCGCCTATAATTTTCATTCCTGCATATCAAAAGATACGGCTCCAATCTGTAAACATGTGAAACAGAGTTGTAAAAATTCAGCTTAGAAAATAACTTTTTTTGTTGATTCCAAAACAGTCTGTATAATTCTTCAAGTTTTGTTTTTATAGCATAACATAATCTTTTCATATTTAATGTACTATGATTATTCCACACATGCTTGAATCCAATCTTATGAATTATTGTTTTGATTATATAAATCCAGTGACCTTTTTCATTGTTTTGGTGCATTTCATTTATATAACAATTTCAAATAGCTATTTTCTTTTGAATCTATTATGTGAATCCAAAAATTTATTAAATGACTAATAACTTTTAACGTTAATGGGTATCTGCCTAAGTCTCCGAAAACTGGCAAGACCATTGTTTTTTTTTGTGAACTCCTAATATCTGTCTGCAAAATTTTGCGTGGGTGCTTTCAAAATGAAACTGACTGGTTAAGCACATTTTAAATAAATCATCTATTTTGAAGTTATCTTTTACATTACAACCATAAGGAAACCATATTTCACTTCCATACGTTAAAATAGGCATTATTAGGGCATCAAACAACTGCATAACAATATTTATTTTTAGTACACCTCCTTGTAGAGCTCTTTTCAGCGAATAAATAGCTTTGTTACTTTGTTTGACTAAGTGTTCCTGGGCCACATCAAACTTTCCTGACTGATGAAAAACTATACCTAGATATTTATACCTATCTGTAGTTTCAATTAGGTTTTGTCCACATTTAAAATGAATAGGAATTTTAGGTACAGATTTTGTGAAGATTATAACTTTGGTTTTTTCTTTGTTTACTTGGAGTCCCCATTTTAGACAATACTCATGTAATTTATCCAGTTTTGATTGGAGACCTGATTTTGTATTTGATAACAATAAGAGAGAGAGAGAGAGAGAGAGAGAGAGAGAGGAGAGGAGAGAGAGAGGAGAGAGAGAGAGAGAGAGAGAGAGACAGAGACAGAGACAGAGACAGAGACAGAGAGACAGAGAGAGAGAGAGACAGAGAGAGAGAGAAAAAACAATTTTTAGAGGGTACAAGAGTAAGTACAAAGACGTTTTTCATCCTGCCATCGGAAGAAAAACAGGTGTTTGTTTTTTTCTGACCAAATTGAACAACAGACGGACAACACTGCTCAAAATATAGACGCACTATACATGTCATATTCAGTAAAATTTACGTAGAGAATAAAAAATCTCGAAGAAAAAAAATCTCGTGACAGCTGAACTCTGGTTTTAAAGCATTCTGGTATGTTTACAGTTGAGTCGAACTAATTCCTAAGCTAATAAATGTTTCCTCTATAGGCACATAATTGATTCTAGAGTAAATAAATAAGAATGAAAGCGTACATGAATACCACAGTCGTGTCTTTTTTTCGAAATCAAGCACGCAAATTGTAACAGGTCACGTTCTTTATAAAAGAAAATCCTGTGTTTCATCTTATTGCAAATAAATTATCTTTGACGTGAAAACAAAACAAAACAAAAGTGACCTAATCAAAAATAAAAAAAAAACCTCAAATAAACTACAACCCCCCACACTGTTTATGGTTTCGTTTATGAGTTTGTAGTTTTATTGTGAAATTACAGCACACATTGCCGGACATGGCATTTCTCACAGCAAACCTGAAAGAGAAACTTGCATTTTAGTTGTTTTTCTAGACTACCACTGGTTTCAAACGTACGCCAAAAACAAACTGTACAAGGATGCCACAGTCCTAGGTTTTTTTCAACAGAAAAACTCAAGCTCTATGATTCTTACTGATCTAGTTACTGAGAAAAATGTTTTGTTGAAAATTATTGCAAGTAAAGCATCTCTGGAGTTCAAACGAACCAAAACAAACCAAAGAAGAAGTTTTAAAAAAATCTAGGAACCCTCCTCATCAAACAAACAACAAAGTCTCTCCTTTTTAGATGTTTCATATCTATGTTTGTGAAATTTTTATGTGAAACTGCTACACACATTTCAGGCCACGGCATGTCTTACAGCAAAACCTCAAAGAAAACTTACGTTTTAGTTTTCTTTTCTAGATTGACACTAGTTTCAAACGTAAATGAAAACCAACATAGATGCCACAGTTCTCCATTTTTACCACACAGAAACTCAAGCTCCGTGATTGTTACTGGATCAAAGTATTAGAACAAACTGTGTTTGATATTATTGCAAAAAAAAATCTCTGGAGTTAAAAGTGGAGTTAAAAATGGATCGGTGGTCCAGAGGTAACGCGCCTGTCTAGAAAGCGAAAAGTCCGGGTCGGAGTGTGTGGTGGTTTGAATCCCGTTTGGGCCCAAAACTTTTCCCCCATCCATTACACCATGAGTGATGGTCTGGGTGCTAGTCTTTCGGATGAAAGAAATCTGCTGTCACATAAAGTGGTATAGTAAAATGTGAAATGAAAAGCAGGCAAAAACAACCCCATTAATCAAATAACGAACCAGGTCTCTTTTTTCAAAAAAATGTCATCTATGCTTTTGTATAGTTTTCTTGTGACACTAATATACACATAGTCCAGGCCATGGCATTTCTTACAGCAAACTTTAAAGAAAAGCTTACATTGGAGTTTTTTTTATCCTGGACTTCCGACGGGCCCAGGGAGTGCTGTCCCTCATCTCATTCAGATACCTCACCGACAGGGAGGATGGGAATTGAATTTGTCAATGACAGAATGGTCTATTCTCTCTTGGGAGAAAATGCCAGTGGAAACGATGTACTGTTATTGATTTGTGGTAGGCTTAAGGGGTCACTATTCGTCTATCTATCAGTGGTAGGTACAAT
>CM060318.1:55007062-55014562 GCA_030674155.1 Stramonita haemastoma | reverse complement strand
CGAACGCACGGAGGAACATCTTTCGCACACGGTAATACCCGTTCCACTTTTCGGAGGAGTAGGCCATTGTGTACCAGTGGGAACAGATGACAAAATTCACAAAACTGCATACACACAGGAACTGGGTGTAAAAAGCACATGGATGTTAATTACATTATCATCGAAATAAAAGAATAAATAAAGATTGAATAGTAACTGAGCGTGGAAATTTTGTCTGATACTTTAAGACCGTATACCCAAAACATGTTTTTATATAAAGAAAGCATTGAAATACTGTCTGATACTAAAATACCGTGCATCCACAACACATTTCTAGACAGAAATCAATATACTGTGGAAGCATAATTATCTTGAAGTTTATATCGTGCTCTGTAATGATGCATTTTCTGCATCATAAAAGACAAGATAGCTGGCAGTCAGGACTCGCAATGGTTCGTGAACTTACGGTTATAATTATGGTAATGGCAAGGCTTTATGGGGGACACGAAGCGGAATGCAGGTCCCTTTTTCTTTTTGTCTGTTATTCTTTTATTCTTTTATACTTTTATATTAAGAATGATGGAATAAGCACACTTCTGCTTTTTTCATCCAGTCCCCGTTTGTATGCTGCTTTGTAAATGTTGTCATATGTTCCCTAATGATTTGAGCTACTAATCAGTGAAACCAGATTTGTGGTGGAGTGGTTGAATGCATATATTTTTTTTTAGTATTTCGTATGTTGTGTGTGTGTATGTGTGTGTGTGTGTGTGGTGTGTGTGTGTGTGTGTGTGTGTGTGTGTGTGTGTGTGTGTGTGTGTGTGTGTGTTGTGTGTGTGTGGTGTGTGTGTGTGGTGTGGTGTGAGAGAGAGAGAGAGAGAAGAGAGAGAGAGAGAGAGAGAGAGAGAGAGAGGAGAGAGAGGAGAGAGAGAGAGAGAGAGAGAGAGAGAGAGAGAGAGGAGAGGAGAGAGAGAGAGAGAGAGAGAGAGAGAGAGAGAGAGAGAGGAGAGAGAGAGAGGAGAGGAGAGAGAGAGAGGAGAGAGAGAGAGAGAGAGAGAGAGAGAGTGTGTGTGTTTGTGTTTGTGTATGTGTATGTGTGTGTGAGTGTGTGTGTGTTGTGTGTTGTGTGTGTTGTGTGAGTGTGTGTGTGTGCGTGCGCGTGTTTGTGTGTGTTTAGGTGTGGGCGGGTGGGTGGGAGACAAGGGAAGTAATGATGCATTGATTGCTGTGATAATGGCTGCAAAACGCTTTTATTCGTGATGACAATCTCTTGTTGGACTTCCTACGCCCTGCAGTTCAACGTTTTATACCCGAATCCCTTTGGAAAAGAGAATGTGTCTGTTATGTCACCAGCTCTGTGTTTATTACTGTCTCTCTCTCTTTGTCTTTAATCTTTGTCTGTGTCAGTCTAATACATGAGCAAAATGAAAAACAAACAAACATAGCCAGGGCTAGGGAAGAAAGGAGGAAAAAAAAGAAAGAAAGAAACAAACATACAAATAAATGCGCAAGTAACAATCCCAAAGTTATGAACTGTTGCCACTGCACTCTCAGACATTTTATACTTGTTTTTCTCCGTATTATTATTATCTCCTCTCTGCAACAAGCAAATACACAGACATAGACCACATAGTTTTTTTCCAGCACAATGGCTGCAAGGAAATAGGGTCTAAAAATGTAACACTGTGCTCAGGGGAAAAAACATAACAAAAAACACTCTGTACCATCTCCAACTCTGTACCATCATTATTTTCTTTTATTACTACTTCCTCTCTGCAACGGCAAACACATAGTAAACTTATGGATTTTCAGCTCAAAATGGGTGGACATGATTATACACAACCTGGATTTGCAACATCGTTCCTTTAAAGAATATTTCTGTCCAGAAATCAATATGCTGTGGAACTACATTATATTTAGAGTGTAGCATTGTAGTGATGCATTCTGTGTTTTGTAAAAGAATAAAAACCCAAACCACTGGTAATCAGCATGTATGACTCGTTTGATTAGGCAGTTGTGCATAAAAGATATAGGTAAAAATGTCCTATAACCTATGTGATTTTTCGGGAGCAAGGCGTCAGAGACCTCAGCTTCTCCAGGGACCAGCATATTAAAAGCGGCGCCCATCTCCTCTCCCTCGCTGCTTTACCTTCCCTGACACTAAAGAGGGCACAGGTATCCATTTACTGCTGGGTGAACTGGGAGACTGTACTGAAGCCAAGTCGAGCAAACCGTCACCCACCCACTTGGTAACCACGCTCAATGCTGCTTAACACTGCCTTAGGGAAAGCAAGTGCTGTGACCACTGAGCTATCTCGTCCTGTTGCGTATATTATACGATAATGGCAAAATTTTTAATAGTTATAGGAGTGGGGAGGGGGGCGCCAGTATCGTGATAATGGCAAAGCGTGGTAGAAGACCCCACTATCGAGGATGACTAGTTTCTGGAACTGGTTTTTGCTGAATCTGTTTTATTTTTTGTTATCTATTCTTTTATAATTGGAATAAGGGAATTAGTAATCGTGTACTTTTTTGTTTTACATTCAACTCCTGTGTGCATGCAGGTTTGTAAATCTTATCATCCGTTCTCACGGGCACAAATAGAACACTCTTATTTTATCTTATTCTTTTATTAAGAGGATAATGGACACAAATGTGTGGTGTGTGTGTGTGTGTGTGTGTGTGTGTGTGTGTGTGTGTGTGTGTTGTGTGTGTGTGTGTGAGTGTGTGTGTGTGAGTGTGTGTGTGTGTGTGAGTGTGTGTGTGTGTGTGCGTGTGTTAAAAGAGGTGGGAGGCTGCATGTGGAAATATGTTTGGGTCGAGAAGAAAGGGAAGTAATGATACATTATTTGTTCCAATGACAGCTGCAACAGGTTTTTATGTAGGGTGATTATCTCTCTCTGACACACTATGCCCATTAGTTCAAATATTTATGTTTAAGGTTTTCTGGGAAAGAAAATAACTGTTACATCACTGGCTCAGCCTCTCTCTCTCTTTCTCTCTCTCTTTCTCTCTCTCTCTCTCTCTCTCTCTCCTCTCTCTCTTCTCTCTCTCTCTCTCTCTCTCTCTCTCTCTCTCTCTCTCTCTCTCTCTCTCTCTCTCTCTCTCTTCTTCTTCCTCTTCTTCTTCTTCTTCTTCTTCTTCTTCTTCTTCTTCTTCTTCTTCTTCTTCTTCTTCTTCTTCTTCTTCTTCTTCTTCGCAATCTTCGCAATTCTTTGCAATACTTCGCAATTCTTTTTCACATTCCTCTTATTCATATTTTTCTTCGACACATTCTTCTTCCTGTTCGTAAATTTGATTATGGTCAGCATAAGCTTTTTTGTTTAATGCTATTCTTTTTCAATAATACTATATGATTGGATTTGGCTTTACATGATACAGAGATCAAGCTAACGATGCCAAACGATATGTACAGGAAAAAAATCTCAAGTGAAACTATTTTTTAAAACACAAATACTCCCCCTAACACAGGAGCAAGAAACCCAAACCATCCAAATAAAGAAAGTAATGGAAAAACAACACCACACACACACAAACACAAAATATGCATGCAAATGAAAGTCAAGCAAAAAAAATACATCTGCAACAACCTCAAACATTTAGACTGTGACGGCTCTCAGATATACATTATTCGCAAGTCCCACTATTAACCTCCTTTTTGCTCCAAGCAATTACATGGACAGCAACATAATAACTTCTGTTAAACCAACAACCAGCAACACAGTCTAAAATATATAACAACATAATCAGAGAAAAGGAAAAAATCAAACCTTCATACAGCAAACCTGAACTTGTCAATTGTAAGTAAATCACTTCAGACATTCTACGGTAATCATTCCAAAAGTGTGTGGTACTCATGTTTGCTAAAACACACATATAGACAGAAAACGCACATTTTTTTGCAGAAAGGGCAAACTGAAATTCAACCTGACGCTATAACACTACACACCCCAGACATGTTTCCATGCAACAAGCGATATGCCACAGCTACATAATTTGTAGGCCGGAATTACAGTGATTAGTTTTTGTATTCTAATAGACAGAACAGGTCAGCTGGAAGCTAGGATTTGTGACTCCTGATCAAGAGATCACGTTTTTGTGGTAATGGCAAAGGGCTGGCAGGAAGATGCATGCATTGACAATAATTATGTAGTTAAGATAAATCAGTGCCGGTAACCAGTTACAACTTCATTGTAACCAGAAAACTGACTTTTGTATATAAAAATAGCCATCCTACTATACAGAAATGTTTTAAAAAGCATTATTTGTAGATTCATTAAAGGCCACACCTTAAAAGTCGCCTGACACAAGTTTCGGCTTCTGGTTGATCACTCGTTAATCCCGGTGGTGATAGAAACTTCACTCTCTGTAGTATCTTACA
Source organism: Stramonita haemastoma (assembly GCA_030674155.1). Classification (NCBI taxonomy): domain Eukaryota; kingdom Metazoa; phylum Mollusca; class Gastropoda; order Neogastropoda; family Muricidae; genus Stramonita; species Stramonita haemastoma. The sequence goes on along the minus strand of CM060318.1, from coordinate 55,010,205 downwards.
GCAAGACACTTTTCAAAATTCAAAACTGTCTATTGTACCCCTAAAAAAAGATAAACCTTTCGTGGGCTAATTTCACTGTCATAAAAAGGCTAAAATAAAAAGAAAATATGTTCACAATCATTGTTGTAAGTATGTATACACAGAAGAAAATAAACAGCTATTGAAACCTTGCGAAGAATACATTTCATAGATAAAAGATTGCGAAGGAGATTATAAAACCTGTACGCATCCAATGGGCCAATCTTTGCTGGATAACTATAATAACTCAAACATTGCCAGACACCATAAGTGCTGACACAGACAGTACACGTTGAAGAAAAATGACCTTTACTTGGTGTTTCCCACTTGACCAGCTCTATAATTAAGGAAACATAGTCGAAAAAAAAACACATGCACGCACGCACACACCCACGCACACACACACACAAGGCCGATGTACATTAACCAAGATCAGAGAGAGAGAGAGAGAGAGAGAGGAGAGGAAGAGAGAGAGAGAGAGAGGAGAGAGAGAGAGAGAGAGAGAGAGAGAGAGGAGAGAGAGGGAGAGAGAAGAGAGAGGAGAGAGAGAGAGAGAAGAGACAGACAGACAGACAGACAGACAGACAGAGAGAGACAGAGACAGAAGACAGAGAGACAGACAGACAGACAGACGAAGAAGAGAGAGAGAGAGAGAGAGAGAGAGAGAGAGAGAGAGAGAGAGAGAGGAGAGAGAGAGGAGAGAGAGAGAGAGGAGAGAGAGAGAGAGAGAGAGAGAGGAGAGAGAGAGAGAGAGAGGAGGAGAGAGAGAGAGGAGAGAGAGAGAGGAGTGTGTGTGTGTGTGTGTGTGTGTGTGCATGTGGGCACGGCAAGTAAGGCTACATTGATAGTTGTGACAATGGCTGCATCATGCATGTATCTGCGATGGCAATCTCTCTCTGATGACTTTCTACGCCCTGTAGTTCAAATATTTATGCCTCAGTCCTCGCGGGAAAATGACTGCCTCTACCGTGTAACTAGACCAGTGTTTGTATCTGTCTCTGTACACCTGTGTTTCTCTGTCTGTCTGCCTGTCTGTCTGTCTATATCTCTCCCTCTCTCACTGCCGTGGATTCCATTTTATTATGATTGCGTCTCATAAGGTGCTGTTTCCTCGTTATGCAATGCTAAATGGCTTAACAACTTTAATAGCGATTGATACAATTGTTCAATAGTGTTCTGTTGCTCTGTCTGTCTGTCTGTCTGTCTGTCTGTCTATCTGTCTGTCCGTTTGTCTGTCTGCCTGTCTGTCTCTGTCACTCTCTCTGTCTCTCTCTTTCTCTCTCTTTCTCTCTCTTCCTGTGTTAAACAATGTCAAATCGCTGTCTCCCTCTATCCGTGTTTCTGTCTCTCTCCTCTCTGTCTCTCTCTGTTTTGTCTGCCTCTCTCTGTCTCTGTCTGTCTCTTTGTTTCCTTTGAATGAACTTTTAAGTGGTTTCTAGTGATTCTGGAAATGAACTGTTTGACTGGAAAAAAATCATCATAACGAATGTAGTATAACCGCAATACAGACATAAGAAACAGTATTTTATTCTATTAAGATGTAAACTTATGAAAAAACAGACGGAATTTTGTGCATATAGTTATAATTATTCTCTATATAATATGTGCAACATAATACAATGCGACAAAACATAATACGATATCATACAATGCAGCACAAGTGGCTGGATACAAACCTTATGACCCCCCCTTGCATCAGTTCAATAGGATCCTTAAATATAAGGTACAAATATCCACCTGGTAGTTTGTTTTCCTCCTATACATATTTTCTTCCTCTTTTTAGTGTCGTTTCTTGATGGCAGCTTAAGAAGGCCACTGGGATATCAAGTATTCTTGTGAATGCAGTTGCCACTTTTAAATTCTGAAAAGTGTATCACTGTAAGGTACCTCAGCAGTTAGAGTTTTTATTCCCGCCAGGACCTTTGATAAAAGATCATGCTGGACCTGAAACTTAACTACGTCGGGCCAAAAACCTGGCTTTTACTGAAAAATGCTGATAATATTGCCATTGAAAAGCCTTACAATTAAGAATAAATGTACTCATACCTTCTTGATTGATGTTTCTTTGATAAATCATTTTCAAATTGATTGAGAAGTTGTAAGTGGTTATCTGCACTACATTGAATTACGAGCAGTACGATACTATATAATTATAGCAATACAATACGGTACAATACAATACACTTGAACGCAACGGCATGTAATACAATGCAACACGATGAAAACAAAAACACAACACGATGAAACACTGATCCATGCAAAACAACAAAAATATTTACGGCGCTATGAAATGCAGTATAATGCAATTCAATACAAGGCAACTGAAAACAAAATCCAAACCACCAAAATGTCAAGGTATTATTAAAATAAAGTACAATGCAATAAATGCAACACGGTTAAATACAAAACAAAAACACTTGCAATGAACTGTGATTCAATTTTTTGCAACCCAAAACAAGATCACCCCTCCAAAAAATTACAATGCCATGCAGCATAACATGTACCAGAAAAAAACATTTGAAACCAGTACATAAGACTTAACCTATCACAGTACAAAACAAGGCACTGCAATACAACAACACAGCAGCATTGTACTACATAGAGCAACACAAGCGGCGTTGATACAAAAGTTTTTTTTAACCCAAGCAAATACAACCTTCTGCTGTAACTTCCAAGTTCTATGTAGCAAACAAGGTCACAATAAGCACATAACATCTTTATCAGCATACCACTTTAGGAACCCTATAGTGAATATACAAGATGTGTGCTTAGGCTACATTTACGTGATCTTGTAGTAGTCTAAGGCTGGTATCTCAAAGCAAATCATACAGGGCTAGCTCTATCTTTGCTGAGAACGTTTTTTGTATTGACAGTAACTGAGTGGACATACCAAAGGCTTTGCATGTCAGAAATAAGCAGTCCATGCATTTATCGTATCCTGTGAAATGTTCTGTTTGGGATGCTATGTGCAGCAGTCTGTGATCTACAGGAAGCCTATGTCTGTACCTTTGTTTCTTCGCTCCTGCTATTGTCTTTGTCTCTATCCCTGACTACGAGTCTCTCTCTCTCTCTCTCTCTCTCTCTCTCTCTCTCTCTCTCTCTCTCTCTCTCTCTCTCTCTCTCTC
>CM060318.1:54989441-55001941 GCA_030674155.1 Stramonita haemastoma | reverse complement strand
TCTATAACAGACCTCATTGTCTGACCCATGCCGTGTTACTCGTGACACATTGTGTTAGGATTACTGGGTGAACTCGTTACCAGAATGTGGTCGTGGCCATTTAAAAATAATTGGGAAGAGAGTGTTGCTTAGCTGATTATTATGTTATGTATTCGTTAATTGAATAAATAAATGAATGAATGAATGAATGAATGAATGAATGAATGAATGAATGAACGAATGAATGAATGAATGAATGAATGAATGAATGAATGAATGAATGAATGACTGACTGACTGACTGACTGACTGACTGACTGACTGTGTGGGTGTTTGTGTGTTTGTGTTTGTGTTTTGTGTGTTTGTGATTAAATACGTTAGCATGTAAGTGATTCATGAACAAACTTTCTATTGAGCATTTGGAGCAAACAGACATATATGAAGTTTTCTTCATTCAGGCTCCAGATTGCCAACATACAAGACTGCATCGAAACACAATCCTTTCAGTAATTAGTGAAGAAAACCCATGTACAAATAACAACAACAACAACAGCAAACCAAAGAAAGGTAAATCCAGAAACAAAAATTATGCGAAGACCTGGAAACAAATCATAACAACGATAAAAAGAAAGATCAATACAAAATATACAGAACATTACAGCACAGTATAGTTTCAAAGGAAAACGCAAAGATACAGAGACAAATAGAAAGTCAATGAACGAACTATACAGAGGATGGATAATCCCCATAAACAGGCTTTACCAGATTATTGCTGTTCAGTGTCTGGAAGCTGTCTGCTAGTGTTCTGTCATGATTGCCGGAAGACCTTAAATCACTGTCTGGTGCTGTAGTGGCACTGGGGACTTTTATCTGCTGGGTTTAGTGAGTGATTTTGGTGTCAGAGGGTGGAAGCGGTCTGTTCATGTTTTGTTGGTGTTGATAAACTGTATCCTTTAGTTAATATCGCTTCTGCTTTGATGGTAAAAACACACAGAGAAAGGAGTTATATAGATAGAAAGATAGAAAGAAAGAAAGAAAGAAAAGAAAGAAAGAAAGATAGATAGATAGATAGATAGATAGATAGATAGATAGATAGATAGATAGATAGATAGATAGATAGATAGATAGATAGATAGATAGAGACAAGCAGACAGACAGAGAGACAGAGAGAGACAGATGGAGGAAGTGATAAAGAGACAGAGAGAGTGAGGGATAAAGAAACGAAGTAAAAGAATGAGGGTAAGGCAGAAAGACAGACAGACAGACAGACAGACAGAGGGACAGAGACAGAGACAGATACAAAGAGACAGAGAGACAGAAAGTAAGAGAGAGAGAGAGTGTGTGTGTGTGTTTGTGTGTGTGTGCACGCGCGCGCGCGCGCGCACGTGTGTGTGTGTGTGTGTGTGTGTGTGTGTGTGCTTGTGCGTGTGGTTGTTGACATTTCCCTTTAGATTCAAAGACTCTTTACAACATTTCCGATGGTTTTAATACTGTCTGAGTGTATTTTATTAAAGGTCACATTTAGTCCTGTGGATTTCTGTGTCTCTGTCTTTACAAATGTTTGTTAATTCGACTATATTTTGGCTTCTGTGTCTGTCTGCTTGTCTGACCCCTTTTAGTCCGTCTCTGTGTCTCTTTGTTTCTATCCCTCTTTGTGTGTGTGTGTGTGTGTGTGTGTGTGTGTGTGTGTGTGTGTGTGTGTGTGTGTGTGTGTGTGTGTGTGTGTGTGCGTGTGTGCACGCGCATGCGTGCCTGTCTGTCTGTCTGTCTGTCTCTGTCTCTGTCTCTGTCTCTGTCTCTGTCTCTGTCTCTCTCTCTCTCTCTCTCTCTCTCTCTCTCTCTCTCTCTCTCTCTCTCTCTCTCTCTCTTTCTGCCCCCTTCGTCACTGCATGGCAGCATATCACACTTATACATAGATAAGTAGAGGGTAATTTTAAGAAGTAAACCAGGAAGTCCAATGGCAGACACAGTGACAGACACAGACAGACAGACAGACAGACATATCAACATCAGACACTCTGACACAGAGAGGAAACCGGAGAATACTCAAAGACTCAAAAATGCAGTAAATGACATTCCAAAGCTTCTTAAGTAGGGAAGTTTTCAGGAAACCTAAAAGTAATGTGAGTCGACCATGTTTCGCTGTCAGACAGACCATGTGCTCCATATATAGCTGTTGCAAGGACGGTAGACAGTAATTCAAAAACCATAAAAGAAGTCTGAGGAGATATTAACGGTGTAAAAATGCAGTAATGAAGACTAAGGAGAGCGCGTTAACAGACAAGCAACTTTAAAAAGAAAAACTAAGGCAGTGTCACACTTTTGATTTCATGTTACGTATCTTTTAAAGCATGGAGTGTGGGGAAAAAAAAGAAAAAGGTAGGGGGTTAAGAAACAGAAGAAGAAACTTCCGAAATTCACCTATAGTTAATGCCTGACAAGATAAAACACACACATACACACATACACACATACACGCACACACACACACACACACACACACACACTCACAAATACATACACACACACTCACACACATGCACACACTCACACACGTGCGTGCGTGCACACACGCACACACACACACACACACATTCACTCTCAGTCCTTTCTTTGCCCCAAAGAGTGGATCTATGTGATTCCAATAGAATCTGGCATTTCTGTAAGCACGTAGAATAACAATGGCAGAGATGTCACAACAGTTCCCTATCCCGCTTTCCAATGCTTCTGTTTTGAGGAAAAACAATATTCTGACGTAACCATCAGGTTCCTGATATGTACCATTTATTAAAGAATCATATGCACCACTAAAGAATAAGAAGAAAAAAAAAGAAGAAAAGAATCCACAGACAAAAAAGTTAAAAAATATATTTTGTATGTGTTCTGTCTCATTTTGGGAGTAGTAGGAGTTGTGTGTGTGTGTGTGTGTGTGTGTGTGTGTGTGGTGCGTGCGTGCGTGCGTGCGTGCGTGCGTGCGTGCGTGCGTGTGTGTATGTGTGTGTGAGGAGGGGGGATAGATACCAAATGAACATTGAATTTATCTGGCTTTGCCATTTACAATATCTGTTCACCTTTAGGTTTTTATGTTTTGTCTCAGTTCACTCGCGCGCGTGTATGCCTGCATATATATCTCTATATATCTCTATATCTCTATATATCTCTATATCTCTATCTATATCTATATATCTATATCTATATCTATATCTATATCTATATCTATATATATATATATATGTGTGTGTGTGTGTGTGGGGTGTGTGTGTGTGTGTGTGTGTGTGTGTGTGTGCGCGCGTGTGCGTGTGCGTGTGCGCGTGTGCGTGTGTTCTTTTCCCAAGAGGTGGTCCATGCCATTCCAGTTGCGGCGGGCTTGGCGCCTCTGTAATCAGCAAGGATAACACAGTTAGTGGCGCCACACAGACTCTATGTCCCCCATGCCTGTCTTCCTGTTTTTACTACAAACTATCTCCTGACACTTTTCTAAGGTTTCTGACATATTCCATTTATTATTGAACCGTTTGCATCACTGAAGAGTGAGTAGAAAAAAGAAAAAAAAGAAGAGTGACAAAAGGAAAAAGAAAGAATAAACGGAGAAGGGAATATATGACCAAAGCATTTCTTTCGATTTACAAGTCACAGGGAAGGGGAGTAGATATGAATTAAATATTGATCTTACAAGGATTTGTTAGAGGTAACATTCTCTCATCTTCAGTACATAATCCCCTACCTCAGCTCTACTAGTTTCCACACGGTTTTGTTTGTGTACGTGTGTGTGTGTGCGCGCGCGCGGGCGTGTGTGTGTATGAGCATGTGTGTGTATGTGTGTGTATGTGGTGCATGCGTGCATGTGTGCGTGTGTTTGTATAGACATGCACACAGATTTGATCATTATTTTCCCCTTTGTTTGTGATTCTAGTTGACGCCTGTTACCTCTGTAAACAGCAAAGATAACAGTGTTAGTGGAGCCCAGCAGTCTGTATGTCCTCCATACCTGTCTTTCGGTTTTTATTGCAAACAATATCCTCCTGACAGTATCACACACTTTCTGACAAGTTCCGTCTATCATAGAATCACTTGCATCACTGAATAACAACACAAAAAACGTAGAAAAAAGGAAAAACAAAAAGAAAAGAGTGTACAAACAGGGAGAAAGGAATGTTAGGCACTTTTTTGAGTAGAACAGAGAAGCATGGTAGATATGAAATGAATATTGAACTGATATGGGTTTGTCACGAATAAGACTCCACTTCCCTAAAAGTGCTTCTGATGAGTCTATAAACTGGGGTCACATGTGTGAACGCTACAAGACACCTTGTGCACACGTTAAAACCGGCTCTACTTTTCGGAAGAGTGGGCCATTCTGTGCCTGTATTTTTTTGTATTTTGTATTTTGTACCACTTTATGTCACGCAGATTTCTCTGCGTGAAATTCGGGCTGCTCTCCCGGGGAGAGCGCGTCGCCACAGCGCCTAGGACAGATGACATAATTTTACAAAAGAACATGCACATGACGCTGTATGTAAATTTGAGGTAGATGAGTGTGAATGTATTATCCTTGAAAATATGAATTGAAGAATTTGAGTGAGTGAATAAACAAACGCGCACATGCACACACACGCACACGCACACACACACACACACACACACGCGCGCGCGCGCGCGCGCACGCACACACACATACACACACACACTCACTCACTCACTCACTCACGGATAGCCTAGTGGTCAGAACATTGCGCTGGCAATTTGACGACCCAGGTTCGAGTCCGGTCGAGATTTTTCTCCTGGAGTTAACATCAGTGCTGACTCCACTCTCCCCAAAAGTCCTTCGGATGAGACTTTAAACAAAGGCCCCGTGTGCGAACGCACGCAGAACATCTTGCGCACACGTTAAATCCTGTCCCGCTTTTCGTAAGAGTAGGCCATCGTGCACCGGTGAGAACAGATGACATTTACCAAACTGCATACACACGGGGACTGGATGCAAAAAAGCACAAGAGTGCTTATTCCATTATCCTCGATATAAAACAATAAACCAAATCAAATCAAATCAAATCAAATCAATGAAACTCACTCACTCACTCACTCACTCACTTTCGGATTCTTTCTTTCCCAAGAGGGGGTCTTTTGTGATTCCAAATGACGCCTGGCCTGGCATTTTCTATAAGCATCAAGGATAGCAATGTCTATGGTGTCACAGCAGTCTGCATGTCCCCAATGCCAGACTTTCTGTTTTGAGAGCAAACAATATCCTGACGCTATCACAAGGATTCTGACAATCCTCATTCGTTACAGAATATTTTGCACCACTGAACTTTAAGAAAAAAAAGAGACAAAAAAGAAAAAGAGAATGAAAAAGTAAAAAAACAAAAAAATAAACCAAAAGTGAGAACGAAATTTTTTGAGTCAAAGGGAGGAGAGTGTAATCATATAAAATGAATATCGATTGTTTATGTTTGTGTCAGTTGCCATTATTATTATTTTTTTATACCTTTTTTCACTTTCACTTCTGTATGCCTTTACTTCAGTTAACTAGTATTATCATTTTTTAAATATGTTGTACTCGTGTGTGCTCACTTGAGTGAGTAAGTGAGTGACTGAGTGACTGAGTGACTGAGTGAGTGTGTGTGTGCGTGCGTACGTACGAGCGTGCGTGCGTGCGTGCGCGCGCACACACGCACGTGTGTGTGTGTGTGTGTGTGTGTGCATGTCTCTGTGTGGCTGTGTCTGTGTTTGAATCTTCCTCTTTATCTGACTGTCTGTCCCTGTCTGTAGGTGTGCCTGTCTGTCCGTCTCTCTCTGTGTCTGATTTTCTGTTTGTCTGTGTGTCTACCTATCTGACCGTTTTTCTGTGTCTGTCTTTCTATCTATCTCCCTCTGTCTGTCTCCCTGTCTGTCTGTCTTTATCTGTCTCTCTAACTCTCTATGTTTCCTCTTTTTAAAAATAATCTTTTTGTCAATTTCAGCTGTTTATTCCCTTTCAAACCTGTTTTTACATGTTTTTCTTGTCAAGCACTCATATTTCCCCAAGCACATCAGAACAAACAGGGTAAAGATATTTTGAATATTGCCAACATTTGTACCTCCTCTTTGGGGACCGCTATAGATATAATAAAACAGTAGATATGTCCAAAGTGTTCTAGTGCAGGTGCCTGCATGCGCTCGTGCGCGCACATACGCACACCCCCCACCCCCCCACCCCCCCACACACACTCACACACACACACACACACACACACACACACACACACACACACACACACACACACACACACACACACACACACGAACGAGCGCGTGCGTATGTGTGTGTGTGCACTATCGACCCTCCTTTCCCCAAGAGTGGGTCTATGTGATTCCAGTTGAGGTCTGTGTGTCTTTAAGCATCAAAGATAACAATGTCAGTGGTGTGTCACCACAGCCTGTGTAGCACCCAGGCAGGCTCTTGTGTTTTTGGTATCAACAATAATCTGACAGTACAATTAATGATGATGATGATAATAATAATCATCATAATGATAATGATGGTGATAAAAATGATACAGGTGATGGTGATGATGATGATGATGATGATGATGATGATGATGATGATGATGATGATGATGATGATGATGATGTTAATAATAAAGTGTATTGTTATCATTTGTAATTATGTTTATTTGTGAAAAGCATCGATTTAACTCCTCAGCCCGGGACCCTAGATCTTAGCTGTGGCTCCTGACTTCTACCCCGGTTATTTTGTACAGGGACACACTTACAGGAGGAAGACAGATGGAGAACTGGATGCAGAACATCAATGACTGGACCTGCCTTGACATGATGCTGTCACTGTAAATTTCTAATACCAGATACCTCTTGAAGAAATTACCGGCCAAAGCATCCGGCGTGTCCCACCGACATTTTTTTTTTATATCAAAGGATTGGTGCTGGTGCTGTTGTTGCCATTGTTGTTGCTGCTGCTACTGCTGCTGCTGATCCTGATGATGATGATAATGATGATGACGATTTTATTTAAGCCCCCCTTTTTTTTTTTTACATTATTGAAGATGTAGATGTTTTTTGTTTTTCTTCAAAGATATTTTCTCTCTCTATTTGTCTTTATATTTTAGTACAACAAGACTAAACATTCCACAATGCAACAAGCATTTATATGCATTACTCTATAAAAAAAGATTACACAGATATTTGTCATAATCAATTTTTGATAGTATCAATGTATTAGTAACTGCTCACTACGAACTGTTAACTTTTAATGTACTAGGCATCAAGCTTGTATATAGATGCGAGAGATGAAATCATGCAAATAGTGTGCATTCAGCAGTGCTGAAGCGGTACATGAACATACAACGTGACAGGGGAGAAACCAAATACAGGATAATTAGTGGCATCAATAAATAGAAAGAAATAAAGGAAAAGGGTAGCACAAGCACACGAATCCCCCAAAAGAAGACAAAATTCAAAGAAGAAGAATTCCGGAGAAGAAGGCAAAGAATGCAAAGAATGCGAAGAAGACTGCAAAGAAAAGGAAGAAGAAGAAGAAGAAGAAGAAGAAGAAGAAGAAGAAGAAGAAGAAGAAGAAGAAGAAGAAGAAGAAGAGAAGAAGAAGAAGGAAAAAAAGAAGAAGAAGCGAGACAAAATGTGACAGACTGGAGACAGGAAAAGAGGCCGGGACAAATGTGACAAAGACTTGGAAAGAGAGGGTCTGGCACTCAAATGAACTAGAAAGACAGAAAATCGAGAGGCCAAGTAAACCCGAGTTGGGTGGGTTGGGGTGGGGGGGGGGACAGGGTGAGAGCAAATTAGGTGGTTGGAAAGAAGCACAAAGAAGCAGATGAACAGAGAGAGAATCAAGCAGGCAGATGTACAGACATGCTAGCGTGCTGGCAGACACCCAAAAACTAATACATAGAGGGAGGATGAGTGTGGAAGTTAGAGAGAGAGAGACAGAGACAGAGACAAAGAGAAAGACAGACAGACAGAGAGAGAGAGAGAGAGGAGAGAGAGAGAGAGAGAGAGAGAGAGATAGAGAGAGAGAGACAGAGACAGAGACAGAGAGACAGAGACAAAGAGACAGACATACAGAGACAGAGACAGAGACAGAGAGAGACAGAGAAAAAGTCAGACAGGCAGACAGACAGACAGACGCGGAGAGGCAGAGACAGAGTCAGACAGACAGACAAACAGACAGACAATACAGACAGACAGACAGACAGACAGATAGACAGACAAGACAGCCAGACCAATATGTAGAGACGGTTACACGGTCAGAAACAGCGAGACAGAGTATGACAGACCCGATAGAAGGAAAGACGGGCAAATGTGACAATAGCTTGGAATGAGAGGGTCTGGCACTCAAATGACCTGGAAAGACCAGAGTTTTGAGAGCGGAAGAAAATACGAGTGGGAGGAAGTGACAGACAATTACGTTGGGAAAGAGAAGAACAAAAAGGGTAAAGACTAACATACAGAGAATCAAGCATGCAAGCAGGTAGACAGGCACGCAGACAGACAGACAGACAGGCAGGCACACAGACAGAGCAACAAACAGGCAGGCAGGCAGGCAGGCACACACGCACGCACATGCACACGGACAAACGCACGCACGCACGGACACACGCGCGCACACACAAACACACACACATACAGTCGCGCAGTCACGCAGGCAGACAGACACCTAGCAACAGAAATACAGAAGACAGGTGTCTGGGAGGGTTGACAAACGAGGAAAGGAGAGAGTGAGTGAGTGAGTGAGACAGACAGAGAGACAGAGACATAGACAGAGACAGAGAAAGACAAAAAGAAAGGCAGACAGACAGATAGAGACAGACAGACAGACACACAGACATACAGACACACAAACACACACACAAACACACAGACAAACAGGCAGAGACAAACAGAAAGAGAAATAACGATACAGAAAAAAGCGGTTGATGTAAAAGAGAGAGAGAGAGGGGGGGAGACAGAGACAAAGACAGACACAGACAGACATATAGAAAGACAGAGACAGAGAGACTAAGACAGAAACAAAGAGACAAACAGAGACAGACAGAGAGAGAGATGCAAAGACTGACAGACAGAGAGACAGAGAGAGATAAACGGAGAGAAAGTCAGGGACAGAAAAAGACACAGACAGATATACGGGCAGACAGGCATGCAGACATACATACAGTCATATATATATATATATATATATATATATATATATATATATATATATATATATATATATATATATATATATATATATATATATACAGACAGATAAAGACAAAGAGAGACAGACAGGTAGACAAAGACATAGACTTACAGAGCAGTCACCAACCAGGACAGTTACAGTAGGATAAAGAATGGCAGACTGTAAAGACAGGAAGAGAGAAACAAATGTGACAAAGGTCTGGACTGAAAGGGTCTGGCAGCCAAATGAAGTGGAAAGACAGAAGAGGGAGAGAAGTGAGTGAAAAGAAAAATCGACTGGGGATGGTGCCAGACAATTTAGCAGTAAGACACATGACAACTAGACAACGAAAACGCACAGACAGACAATCATGTAGGTAAGCGCACAGAACACTGAGGCACACTAGACTGTGGAATAATACAACTGAGAGACATAGAAATAAGCAACAATACGAAGAAATTTAATACAGTTGAGATGAAAAAAGGGAAAAAAAAGCTTTTTCAAATCATAAAGACCCAAACTGAGAAGGAGTTTGGGGTTGCGAATGGTGTTGAAAAAAACACGAAAGACAGACTGACAATCTTATAGGCAAATAGACAGACAAGCAGACAGACAGAAAGGCGGAGGATAAATTGATAGACCACCACACAAGCAATCAGATACGCAAACAGATAGACAAGAAGATAGATACAGAGATAGGCAATCTGACAGGCAACTGACTGGCAAACCGACAAGCAAAACAGACAGACAAACAGACAGATGAGCAAAGGTGGACAATTGAGGATTAATAGACGCAGAAGGAAGAAACAAGAAAATATGCCGCTTATTTAAAACTAGTTATCTCTTTTTTGTTCTTTGTGTTCCTTTGCTATTTTGATACGTTAATCTGATTCATCCATTCATCTATTCTTTGTTTGATTGTTTGTTTGATTGATTGTTTGTTTGTTTGTTTGTTTCTTTCTTTCTTTTTGTTATTTTAAAATAAATGTGCACAATAAATTGTTTGCAATACATAAACATACATTATCACATATGTAGGCATGTATTCCCACCTCTACTCACTAGTGCGCACACACATGTTACACAAATGCACAGACACAGATACACACACAAATACACAGACACATTCACACACACACACACACACACACACACACACACACACACACACACCACACACACACACACACACACACACACACACACACACACACGCACACACAAGCACTTCATGCGCGCTCAGACTAGCGTACCGTAAGACACACAAAGAGTACGACAAACACGGAAACAGTAACAGAGAGAGACAGGTGGATAAATGACTTACAAAGACAGACATGGTTATAGATCTAGTTATACAGATACACTACAGGAAAAACAAAAAAGGGAAAAAAAATCCCAGATAGACGCAGCAACTTAGACACAGCCTAAAGAGCAACTGGTCAGCCTTTGACATGCTGAAGATCATTATCAGTGCTTGCGTAAGGAATGTCGCATCCCAAGCCCTCTGAGACAGCTGCATCGTTTTCTTCTCTTTAACAACAGTCTTTGCCGCCGGTATCGATTCCTCTCCCTGTCTCTGTCTTTGACTCTGTTTATCTGTTTCTCTGTCTGTTTCTCTCTGTGTCTCTGTGTGTTTCTGTGTCTCTGTATCTCTATAACTCTGCCTCTGCCTCTGCCTCTGTCTCTGTCTGTCTGTCTGTCTGTCTGTCTGTCTGTCTGTCTGTCTGTCTCTGTCTCTGTCTGTCTGTCTGTCTGTCTGTCTGTCTGTTCTGTCTGTCTGTCTGTCTGTCTGTCTGTCTCTCTCTCTCTCTCTCTCTCTCTCTCTCTCTCTCTCTCTCTCTCTCTCTCTTCTCTCTCTCTCTCTCTCTCTCTCTCTCTCTCTCTCTCTCTCTCTCTCTCCTTCCTTATCCGCAAAATACACATCTTGTGTTTTTCCTGTTTCAATCTCTTTACTCTCATTCCTCCTGTGCCTGTCCCTGCAAATATAAAAACTCCTTTCACACACGTACACACTCTCACTGTCAGCAGCTATTGTTATTGTATGTGTATAGCTAGTCAACTGGACGTGTCCATTTTTTTTTCTTTTGTCCTCGTCCAGAGCTCCGAGGTTCAACAATGGTGAGACTAATGCATATGCGACAGTTTTTTTCCCCTCACCATTTAGGAAGCCGTATTTTGACTTATGAGATGATGTCTAAACAGAGAATTGCGTGCATGCAGGGATTTTTTTTGTCATCCGTCTTACTGACACACAATGACGTACACTTCCGAAAAGTGGAAAATGGTTTTGATGTGTGTGCAAGATGCTCTGTGTGCGTTCACTCATTGGCCCTCAGTTTATAGTCTTATTCAAAGAACTTTGACATTCAAATTGTTTCTTTTTTCAACCAGGGAAGAAAGGGCAAGGCTGGAATCGAATCCAGAACCTCACGGTTTACTTGTTAGCAGGCAAACGTCTTTACCATCCTGTCACTCTCCTTCTTGGACGGACTATGTTTTACTCAGTTCAACTTCTTCTCCCGAATGTCCTGGTTTTCAGCTGTGTGCTCTAAGATAGCAAAAACTGCAGTGACAGACAGGTAATCCAATTTTCATGATATAGATCCATGCAATTTGACCACCTGACAATGTCAAGACATAAGGGGAAAACAGTAGCGGGAAGGAGGCTTTTTGACAGAGGACCTTCTGCCTGTAAGCTCTCCCAAGAGTTTCTACTCTTTTATCTCCCTTCCTCTGGAATGTTGGCGTTCTGATAGACCAGATGACAAAGTAATATTATTGTTGAACTCAGCGTCTGGACTAAAAAGGATCAGAAATGTCTTGTGCGATTAAACTTGTGTTTAGAAAGTTCGTTTTCCCTTTGGAGATCATGGCCTATGTTTTTGGTGTTGTATTTTCGCTTACAGTTTTTATTTGTCTGATTGTATGTTTGCTTTTTTATTGCCGTTGAGTAGCAATTGGTCGCATTTTTTCTTTTCTTTTTTATTCATTCATTCATTCATTCATTCATTCATTCATTCATTCATTCATTCATTCATTCATTCATTCATTCATTTATTCATTCATTCATTCATTCATTCATTTATTCATTCATTTATTCATTCATTCATTTTTACGTTCTCTCTAGCTTTCTTTCCTTCTTCCTTTTTATGTTTCCCTTCTTTTTGCAATTCCTGCCTTTTCCCCAATAGCTTTTTATTAAACAGACAGACAGCATAGAAGAAAACATAGAAAATTAATGTACATCAGGTTTAAGAGACAGAGACATAGAAACAGACATATAAAAATAGCTTCGAAGAACCAACAGAGACCAGGACAAAGACAGAATAAAAGGGAGCCACAGAGGG
>CM060318.1:54974025-54976525 GCA_030674155.1 Stramonita haemastoma | reverse complement strand
GGGCATTCATTTCTTAATGATGGAACCCATCTTGCATCACTTTGTCTTACTCTTGAACTCTTGTTCCGTATGTCATCTACCATTATGTATACATCTGGTACAACACAGAGTAAAGCTTGGTGCATAGTCTCTCTACCTTTCAAAATCCATGTTTCTGTTTAGTTTTTACTATGAATCCATTTATTTAATTCTGTCTCTCTCTCTTCTTGTGTCTTTCCGTCTGTCTGTCCATTTATGTCATGTCTAGCTCAGGCGTCTGTATGTATGTGTGTGTGTGTCTGTCTGTCTGTCTGTCTAGTCTGTCTGTCTGTCTGTCTGTCTGTCTGTCTGTCTGTCTGTCTGTCTGTCTGTCTGTCTGTCTGTCTGTCTGTCTGTCTGTCTGTCTCTCTCTCTCTCTCTCTCTCTCTCTCTCTCTCTCTCTCTCTCTCTCTCTCTCTCTCTCTCTCTCTCTCTCTCTCTCACACACACACACACACACACACACACACACACACACACACACACATTCGCAGTAGCAGCAGAAGAAGCAAAAGGGGAAGGAGCAACAGTAATCGCAGCAGCAACAGCAGCAGTGGCGGTGAATATGGAGAATTGTTAAAAGATGAAGTAGTAACCACCGTGGTAACGGCCGTGACATCAAGATCAGCAATTCTAGTAACAGCAGCAGCAAACACAGAACTAGCAATACCTTAATATCAGCAGCAGTAGTAAAAGCACCACAGACGAAGTAGCAAAATACGTAGGTAGGAGGAATATCAAATACAAAAAATACAATTATTTGAACATAAGGGCATATACCTAAAACCACCAACCCTAAAACACAATGAGGGAGGGGGATGTAGGGGAAGGAAACTAAAACCGGCACTTGGATATAATGACGATACCACATGAGGCAGATGATTTGAAATTTAAACTAGGGGTAAAAGCGTTTACTTTAGGGAAAAAAACTAGTTTAAAAAGGGGAATGAGAAGGGGGAATAGAAGGTTTCCTTCCTTCCTTTAAAAGCTAATTGGTAGAGCATTGAATGCTCTCCCCCTGAACCAATCGATCCGACTTGATTCTCTCCCCTGTGCCATTACCCTGACGCCTGTCTTCTCCAGAAAAAAACAACACAGCAGGTCCATGTGGGCTTTGTGAACACTCGCTTTTCTATTTATCGTTCTGTCTGTCTATCT
Source organism: Stramonita haemastoma (assembly GCA_030674155.1). Classification (NCBI taxonomy): domain Eukaryota; kingdom Metazoa; phylum Mollusca; class Gastropoda; order Neogastropoda; family Muricidae; genus Stramonita; species Stramonita haemastoma. Next base: position 54,975,349 of record CM060318.1, on the reverse strand, counting down.
GTGTGTCTGTGTCTGCGTTTGTGTTTGTGTCTTCTCTCAGTCTGTCTGTCTGTCTGTCTGTCTGTCTGTGTCTATATATATATATATATATATGTGTGTGTGTTGTGTGTGTGTGTGTGTGTGTGTGTGTGTGTGTGTGTGTGTGTGTGTGTGTGTATCTGAGTGTCTCACACGACACATTTGCACACGTTTGCACCTTCACCTTTCTTACGCACACACACAACACTCACATTCACACACACATTTTCATACATGCATATATGCATATATGCATACATGCATACATACATACATACATACATACATACATACATACATACATACATACATACATACATACATACATACATACATACATACATACATACATACATACATACATACACACATACACACATGCACACATGCACACATACATACATACAACGAGAGAAAGAGAGAGAGAACACTGAACACTGAACACTGAAATTGTTTAATGTACATCGGCCTTAGGCCACAATACAAAAGAGTGGTGGGCATAGAGTGTGAGCATATGACATAGGCGTTATAAACATATTACCATCAACGTATATGTATATGAAATAATGTATGAGTAATTATAAAGCAAGAAAGTATTTCACAGATAGAGAGAGAGAGACAGAGACAGAGACAGAGACAGAAAGAGACAGAGACAGACAGACAGACAGAAACAGACAGAAACAGATAGAGGGTGAGAGATACAGACATAGAGACAGAGAGACCCAACCCTCCACCCTCTCACTCCTTCATCCTTATAAAAACAGACCACTAACCATAACCACAGCCTTTTTTGCAAACAATGCTTTTCGCCCTCATTAGCCACGAAGCAAGTATTGATTGCTGCTTTTACAAACACCCTGTTACTGGTGCCAATTAAAAACGAACAAAAAAGTTCTAGTCCCATTTTAATCAGTTCTAGCCTGTTTTTTTTTCTTTTAAAGGAATGATAAATACAGCTCTTAGGTTTGTAAGGATGTTTTTCCCTCAACGGGGATTGAATGTCCTATATTACAAACTTCATTAGAGGGGTGGGGCATAGGGCAAAGCCAGGAGTAGATGATATCTGAATATTTTTGTTTCTTCTTCTTCTTCTTCTTCTTCTTCTTCTTCTTCTTCTTCTTTTCTTCTTCTTCTTCTTCTTCTTCTTCTTCTTCTTCTTCTTCTTCTTCTTCTTCTTCTTCTTCTTCTTCTTCTTCTTCTTCTTCTTCCTGGGACGCTCAGACAGCAAGAATTGTTGCTTTCATATGAGTAAACCTGCTTTGTGCTGCGGTTAAGCGCCTGACGAGTCAGGCCCAGCACATCAGAC
>CM060318.1:54964025-54966525 GCA_030674155.1 Stramonita haemastoma | reverse complement strand
TTTACCCGTCTCGTATTTTGAACGACTGTTGGGGCTCTACTGAAGAGTTTAAAGCTAGCTTCTTCCACTTCTCGTGGTTCTCAGCTTTATGTAGAATGTCGTTCCCCTCATGGCCAGTAAGTGCACTCTCTAATGTTGTCTTCCCATCGTTTTCTCTGTCTGTGTCTTCGTCTCACTTCTTGTACTATTCTCTTTAGGACAGTCTTGGCTAGATGACTTGTTTGTGTGACGTGTCCTCGCCGCTCCAGTTCATAATTATTTATTAAATTGTACTTATTTATTCATTTATTTTATTTTATTCTTTTATTTCGAGGATAATGGAATAAGCACTCGTGTGTTTTTTTTTCATATTTAGTCCCCGTATATATGCAGTATTGTCAACTTTGTCATCCATTTCCACCGGCACACGATGGCCTACTCTTCCGGAAAGTGAAACGGGTTTTATCGTGTGTGCAAGATTTTCTGCGCGAGTTCGCACACGGGGCCTTGGTTCATAGACTTATCCGATGGACTTTTGGGAGGAGTGGTCAGCACTGATGTTAACTCCAGAGGAAAAAAATCCTCTTGCACAAGATTCGAACTCGGGTCAGCAGATCACGAGCGCAACACTCGGACCAGCAGGCTATCCCCCCCCCCCCCCCCCCCCCACCCGCCCCTGTGATTGTATGTGTGTGTGTGTTTGTGCGTGAGTGTGTGTGTGTATGTGTGTGTGTGTGTGTGTGTATGTGTGTGTGTGTGCGCGCGCACGACCGTGCGTGCGTGCGTGCGTCCGTGTGCGTGTATACGCGCTTGCATGTGTGCTAACGAGAATCAGATCGCTTTTCACAAGACCAAATTTTCGAACATTTCTTTTTTCCAAACTGTTCTCGGAATTGTCTAAAACGAATAAATGAAGAAACGCTCTGCCCTAATTTCCCATCCCTTTCCTAGGAGTCATTTCGGCAGCATCCAAAGAGATCGCTTTCCAAACCACGTCTCCAACACACACACACACACACACACACACACACACACACACACACACACACACACACACACACACACACACACACACACACACACACACACACACACACACACTAAAAGCTCAAACTGATTAAAACTGGGATTGAAAAGACGGTTTTATATTGAATAGTTCCCAAAATGGCAAATGTGCATCACTAGCTTCTTAAGATTCTGCACGGCCAATACCTTTTTAAACGGAAATATAAAAAGATCACTCGTTTTAAAAATGAGGGATGAATTTGATGAAAAGAAATGCTGTAGATAATAATTATATTGGAACGAGCGGTACAAGTGAATGTGAGAGAGAGAGAGAGTGAGTGAGTAAGAGAGAGAGAGTGAGTGTGTGTGTGTGTGTGTGTGTGTGTTGTGTGTGTGTGTGTGTGTGTGTGTGTGTGTGTGTGTGTGTGTGTGTGTGTGTGTGTGTGTGTTTGTCTCTGTGTTTGTCTTTGTGTTTGTCTCTGTGTCATAAGTGTAAATGGTAAATGTATAGGAAGCATTGTTTCATTAACAAACTGATTTATCGATTGATGATTGATAGCTTGTTTGATTGACCGATGAGTTGATTGATGGACGGATGGATGGATGGATGGATGGATGGATGGATGGATGGATGGATGGATGGATGGATGGATGGATGGATGGATGGATGGATGGATGGATGGATGGATGGTTATACATGATTGTGTATATACATGATTGTGTTTCATTGCATTGTATTGCATTGTATTGCATTGTATTGTAGTGCATTGCATTATATTGCATCATATTGTATTGTATTGTATTGTATTGTATTGTATTGTATTGTAGTGCATTGCATTATATTGCATCATATTGTATTGTATTGTATTGTATTGTATTGTATTGTATTGTATTGTATAGTGTCTAGTTAAACAGTGCATGGAAACTGAGTTGTTTAGTTCAGATTTGTATCTTGATATTATGCTTAAAAACTCCTCCATAATCTCCAAAGGGATGACACGAAATAAAACGTTTGATTGGAATTGGAATTTGACTACACTACACTGCACTGCACTGCACTGTACTGCACTGCACTGCACTACACTACACTACACTACACTACACTACACTACACTACACTACACTACACTACACCACACCACACCACACCACACTACACTACACTACACTACACTACACTACACTACACTACACTACACTACACACACACACACACACACACACACACACACACACACACACACACACACACACACACACACACACACACACATTTTGCGTAGCTGTCTTGTTCTCGTCATTCCTGCTCATTGGCTGGGAGGGAGGAGGACCAGAGACAGCATGCAGGTCGGGGGGGGGGGGGGGGTAGATGAATGTTTGATGAGGGCCGAGGATTGTTTTCGCACCACGCACACTCATACTGCTCACCCATTTGAGCTGTCACACAATGCAGACACGCTGTCTGCTTCTTGTGGCAGGTTCTGTTCTTCGTCATTTCCTCTGTCTGTCAGTCTGT
>CM060318.1:54951525-54959025 GCA_030674155.1 Stramonita haemastoma | reverse complement strand
AATCGTATTGCTTTTTGATGGATTGCTAGAGATATAAAAGTATGCAACATGCACGCTGGGTTTATTCAATAAATATTGTTATGCTGTTTGTTCAGTATGCGCTAAACACGTTCTTGTTTAAACAGTTTGGTGCCTTTAAAAATACTATCGCCTCCTAGGCAATAATGGAATGTGACTACCATACACTTCATTTGTACTGTCTCAATATCAACGCCAACGCTATGTAGCTGATTCTCATAAAGCATTATTTCATCACGCACCAACAAGGACTCTGTACTGTCGCGCATACTTTTTGTAAAACAAATCAGCCGCGCTTGTTCTGATCTGATAAGTGCATGACTTTTTTTCAGTTAGTCTCCATACTAAGGAAACTAACATGCTTACTGAAGATGTCTTTCTTATTCACCAAATTGTATAAACTATGTATCCCAGGGCAAGATTTGGATTTCTTCAACCTTGTCTCTTCTCCCTCAGTTACGGGTGGTGGAAGAAGAACAAGAACAAGAACAAGAAGAACAAGAATAAGAATAGCAAAAATAACAAGAAGAACAAGAAAAACAAGAAGAACAAATCGAAAAAGAAGAACATGAAGAACAAGAAGAAGAACAAGAAGAGCAAGAAGAACAATAACAACAACAACAACAACAATAACACCAACAAGGACAAGAGGAGGAGGAGGAGGAGGAGGAAGAACGGCACACACAAGGAAACACACACAGAGAGATCGATAGGCCTCAGCAGAAATATTGCGTCCGCATGCAATAGTGAGATAAGGGCGTGTTAGTGGGGCCCATTAAAAGAGCTGTGCGGGGGTTTATCTCTTTTCTGAAGGTGACTATGGCCTGACACTGCCCGTTTGGGGGAAAGTGGGGGACAGAGACAAAGACAGATACAGACATAGGGATATATATATATATATATATATATATATATATTTATATTGAGATGTATATATATATATACACAGAGGGAGGGGAAGAGAGGGGGACAGAGAGAGAGAGGAGAGAGAGGAGAGAGAGAGAGAGAGAGAGAGAGAGAGAGAGAGAGAGAGAGAGAGAGAGAGAGAGAGAGAGAGAGAGAGAGAGAGAGAGAGAGACGGGGTGACGAAAGAGGCAGACACACACACACATACATACACACACACAAATATTGATTTGCATGACATGTCAATGACTCAGTGAACAAAAATGTGTATTCCAAAAACTATGACTTAAGAAGAAGTAAACAGGGGTACAGAAATACAACTCATTGCAGACAAAAAAGCGCTGATGAACAGACGTGAAAATAGCAGATACGAACACACATAAATGTAACGTACAAAGAAACACACACACACACACACACACTTACAAGCACACACTTACATACACACAAACACACGCACACATACACTCTCTCTCTCTCTCTCTCTCTCTCTCTCTCTCTCTCTCTCTCTCTCTCTCTCTCTCTCTCTCTCTCTCTCTCTCTCTCTCTCTCTCTCTCTCTCTCTCTGACACACACTTACACAAACACACTTACACACACACTTACACACACACACATTTACACACACACACACACAACACACACACACACACACACACACACACACACACACACACACACACACACACACACACACACACACACACACACAAGAAACGTAATCAGTTATATTGGGAGTCTGCATGCAATAGTAAAATGCCAGTCATGTAAGGGAACCTCATTAAGAGAACTAGGCAGTAGTTTTTCTCCTTTCTGGAGGTGTGTATGGCCTGACTATACCCTCACACACACACACATACACACACACATACACACACACACACACACACACACACACACACACACACACACACACACACACACACACACACACACACACACGAGGTACATGGATGAAAGAGAGTGGAAGATTGTGACAGGAAAACAGAGAAAGAGAGAAAAAAGACATAGAAAAGAGAGAAAGCGGAAGAGAGAGGGGAAGAGACCAAAAGAGAGAAAGACTAAGAGAAGCAAGAATGAGAGAGAGAGAGAGAGAAAGAAACTCGAAACTCGAAACTCGAAACTCGAAATTTTAATGAGGGTAATTGGATAAGCCAGAGGCTTCTTTACACCAGGCCCTCATGGGCAAAAAGGAAACAATTATGAATAAATCAATGAATTAATAGACAAAGAAATGTAAGATAGCAAAAAAAGAAAAAAAAATCCATCAGTCATATTGTCATCCAATTACTGATAATCAGGAAATCATTGAAAATTGACATAACGAATCAAATGAATAAGCAAAACCAGTCAGACACAAACTACTCCCCTCCCATAAACAATTCATCCTCAAAAGTCAAGACATAGCACCCTTCCACCCACACCCACACCCACAAGCATAAACACACACACTCACTCACTCACACACACATACACACACACTTCATCCTGGATACATATTCATACACATGTACAGTTTCTCTGCTACAATGGGATATGCGTGAAAAATAATCATGAAAATACGCATTACACCATTTCAGAAAAGAAAAACAAAAACAAAAAAACAAAAAAAACATCATCAAAAACCAACCAAACAAACAATAAAAAAAGAAGAAAACCTTTTGCAATTTCATTATTTATCAAAAGATCAAAACACACACACACACACACACACACACACACACACACACACACACACACACACACACACACACCAATTCAAAGGGAGCTCACCAATGTCAAAAAACACACCAGTTCAAAGGGAGGTCACTAATGTTGGGGGGAAAAAAAAAAAAAAAAAAAAAAAAAAAAAAAAAAAAAAAAAAAGCAATTGTACCACCCAATGCACCATCCCGAAACAAAAGTCCGACTTGACCCATTTTGACACACCACCCAGGCACCACCCATCCCACACACCCGCACACACACACACACACACACACACACACACACACACACACACACACACACACACACTCTTCATCGTGGATACATATCCATACCAGTACAGTATCTCTGCTACAATGGGATATGCCTAAAGAATAAACATAAAAATACGCATTACACCATTTCAGAGAGAGAAAAAAAAAAAAAAAAAAAAAAAAAAAAAAAAAAAAAAAAAAAAAAAAAAAAATCAACAAAACCCAACCAAACAATCAAAAAAAAAGAAAAACCTTTTACAATTTCATTATTTATCAAAGATCAAAACACACACACACACACACACACACACACACACACACACACACACACACACACACACACACACACACACACACACACACACCAATTCAAAGGGAGCTCACCAATGTCAAAAAAAAACAACAACACCAGTTCAAGGGAGCTCACTAATGTTGGGGGAAAAAAAAAAAAAAAAAAAAAAAAAAAAAAAAAAAAAAAAAAAAAAAGTATTGCCCACCCAATGTGCCATCAAAAACAAAAGTCCAACTTGACCCATTAGGCACGCATACACCACCCAGGCACTCGAGGATGTGCCCACACGCGTGTGCCTCCCGCACACACACACACACACACACACACACACACACACACACACACACACACACACACACACACACACACACATACACACACCAGTTCAAAGGGAGCTCACTAATGTCAATCACATTGAATTGAACAAGTATGTGTGGTATGCTTTTTTGAATGATGATATACTACTTTTATTTTTAATTGAGATGGGGATTTCATTCCATAGTCTGGTACCAGAATATACAAGAGAGGACTTAAAAAGATCAGTTCTTGGTCGAGGAGTAATAACCACACTTTTATTTCGAACTGTTTTCACTGGAAATTTCTTACAAAGATATCGTGGAGCTAAACTATTCATAATTTTATACATAAATAGGCCTTTATTAAAGCGACACTTTAGACTTAAGGGAAGAATATCCAACTCTTTATAGTCACAAACTTCTAGGGAACTAGTTTTGAGGAGAATTACCTTTAGTGAACGTTTATATACTCTTTCTATTCGTTTTATACAGTTTTTACTGGCCAAGTCCCAGCAAGTAGAGGCATAATCTAGGTCTGGTTTTATATAAGCAGAGAAGAATAGTTTGCGAGTATGCTGATCTAGAAAATGTTTTATTCTGTTAAGTTGAAAAAGTTTCTTAGATATTTTCTTTGAGACATTAAAGATGTGATTAGACCAGGACAAGTTATTATCAATATACAGACCAAGTAATTTAAATGAATTTACCTCTTCCAACACGTGATCAATAATTTTTATACTAGTTAATTTGCTTTTGAAGTTTTGACGCTTTTGCCTCGTTGTAACAACCATGAGTTTTGATTTCTGAGGATTGAGAGCCATATGATTGTGTTCTGTCCATGTTGTCAGATTGTCCAAGTCATTTTGTAAAACCGTACTTAAAGACATTAAGTCTGTACCTACAGTATGTATGGTAGTGTCATCTGCAAAAAGTTCACATGTGGAAGAAACATGGAGGGGAAGATCATTAATGTATATAGAAAAGAGGACGGGCCCTAACACAGACCCTTGAGGAACACCATATTTTACGGGCAAGAAAGATGACATTGTTGAGTCTTGATAAACAATTTGTCTCCTGTCATTAAGAAATGAGTTAATAAGTTTAAGTGCATCTGGACATATGCCATACATTCTGAGTTTCCTTATGAGTAGATTGTGTTCAATACAGTCAAATGCTTTAGCAAAATCAACAAATAATGCACCCGTTAATAGATCACTGTTAATATTATAATGCCACTGCTCTATTAGATTGCTAAGTGCTGTATGGCATGAATGATCTTTCCTAAACCCACTTTGGTTAGGATGAAATAATTCATATTTTGTAAAGTGTAACAAACAATGTTGTTTTAGATGTTTTTCTAAAGGTTTAGACAATGTAGATAGTATTGAGATAGGTCTATAATTAGAAGGGTCTTTAGGATCACCAGATTTGAATATGGGTATTACTTTGGCATCTTTGAACATTTGAGGAAAACACCCTTTTTCAATACAAAGATTGTAAATGTAAGCAAGATGTTCTGAGATTACAGGTGCAGAAATTTTCAAAATTTTGCTATCCAAATTATCTACACCACGAGAGCTTGTTTGCTTCAATAAACATAATTCCTTATACACATCATGCACACCAATAAACCTAAATGTAATTTTTGACTTAATATTTTTAGAACCACAAAATTTCTTTAAAAGGAGTAAATCATTTTGTTCACAGTGGTTAACATTCACAAGTTTTTCTGTTATGGTACAAAAATGATTATTGATATTTTCAGCTGAGAGAGAGAGAGAGACAGACAGACACAGAGAGAGAGACAGAGAGAGAGAGACAGAGAGAGAGAGACAGAGAGAGAGAGACAGAGACAAAGAGAGAGCAGTTTACATAGTTTTTTATAGCATATAACTAGGTCAGGGAAAATATATTTCCAAAATATTAATTTTTAAAAAGTATCTATATATGTATTCTTTTATATAGATGATAATGGAAGAAGCACTCGTGTGCTTTTTTTACATCCAGTAGACAAAAATAGGCAGATACGATAAATCATAAGACAATAACAACAAAACAAACCTCACATCTGTATAGACGGGAATACAACAGACAGAACAGTACAGAGAGCTACGTACAAAGAGACACACATACTGACCGACATGAACAGATACATTGTGTCTGCATGCGATAGTAGGAAGCGGGGTTGTGTTCCTACCCATCAAGAGAGCTGCGTAGTGGATTTTTTTTTTCTGAAAGTGTATAATTATATGGACCTGCTAGATAGAGAGAGACAGATACAGAACCGAAGACAGAACCGGAGACAGAGAGACAGACAGAGAGACAGACAGAGAGAAAAAACTAAGAGACAGACAGACACAGAGACAGACAGAGAGAGACAGAAAGAAGGAAAGATAGGGGGTAATAACAGAAAGTGAAAGAGGGAGTAAGAGAAAGAGGCAGAGAGAGAGAGAGAGAGAGAGAGAGGAGAGAGAGGAGAGGAGAGAGAGAGAGGGAGGGAGGGAGGGAGAGAGAGAGAGGGGGGGGGGGTGGAAGAGAGAGAGAGAGAGAGAGAGAGAGAGAGAGAGAGAGAGAGGAGAGAGAGAGAGAGAGAGAGAGAGAGAGAGAGAGAGAGAGAGAGAGAGAGAGAGAGAGAGAGAATGAATGAATGAATGAATGAATGAATGAATGAATGAATGATCTCTATTTTCCAAGGGTTAAAGATGAGCATTTGCATACTTTTTATTATCTGGCCCTTGGGATTATCAACAAAGCAAGGATCCCCCCCCCCCTCCGGCTGAAATACCACAACAACAACAACAAACAATCTGACAATAAGATAAATAAACTAGCGGTGAGTAAATAAACAGCTCATTGCAGGTGCACATCTCTCATTCCTTTTAGTTAAAAAAAAATATCCTGGAAAAATAAAACTAATTTGTCAACAGCCTGGAGACAACTAGCCGTCTTTGCTGTCATTTATATAACCTGTTATCCCATATAGAAGTTTAAATGCAAGGTGTGCAAGATTCGCACTTAAAAGGCCTTATCTCACTCTCTTTTAATTTGTGTAGGGATGTGGGTAGCAATAATCTATATGCCGAGCCGAGAACATCTATAATTTACTATTTTTTCAAAAGCATGTTAGAAAAAAATTCGGAAAAATACAATTTACTATTTCTTTTTCTGATTTTCCCCATACCGATCGGCACACATTGTGCTAATGCGCGACGCTTTGAATTCTCTCCCCTGACCAGGAAAAACACTGTTGCCTTCTTTAAAACCACTAAAATTCATAAAGGATTATCGCCCATGTTTTGATTTGCCTCCCTTAGCAAGAACGCTGTTGTCTTCTTTGTTCTTACTAAAATTCATAAAGGACCGCCGTTTCAGGGGAGTTAATTAAAGAAACGCACAAAATAACTTTCTCCACGAAAAACTCTTTCAGGTCTAGTTTTGAATATATGACATCATTTACATCCCCAAATATATAATTCTGACGGTAAACACCCCAAAGATCATTATTTTACTCGACTTCAAAAAGCATTTTGTTTCAAACTCAAAGAAATCATGCCGATACATTGGACATTCTAGAGTTGTTGTTTTTTTCTGGAGAGAGAATGAATGAATGAGTGAATAACTTATTTTTAAGGGTACAGAGTAAGTATGTACACACTTTTTTCACCCACCCTTGCCCTGATTAGGGAATATATAGGTTTTTTTTAAAACTGTTCAAAGGTAATAGCAACCCCCTACCCCACACATCACAATAACGAACAACAATTCAACCTATGATTTCAAAAAAGAGGTATAATACATTCAAGAAACGCATAATCGCCACTGGGTATATCAATAACTATTTTTCAACAGATATAAATATATATTCAACAAACATTTAATCTCCAACTGACTCAAACCTTAATGTCAAGACAGATGCATTGATAATCATTAAGTAGATCAAATAGATTAAAATAGAGAAGAGAAAAAAATAGAGGAGACAGCAGAGAAGAGCAGCCCCCAACAAAAAAGCAAGATAATTATATATCAA
>CM060318.1:54934025-54941525 GCA_030674155.1 Stramonita haemastoma | reverse complement strand
CACTACAACACACGCGCGCGCGAGCACACAACACACCACACACAAACATACACAACACACTACATACACACACACACACAACACCACACACACACACACACACACACACCACACACACACACACACACACACACACACACACACACACACAACCACCATTCTAACATGATCCTAACAATCTGCCTTGCAAAGTGTGTTAATGACAAGAAGTGGCTGACATACTGTTGTTCTTGTTGTCACGCTTGTTCTTGTTTCACCACTCTGGGACATCTTGGCCACCAGTCTCTGTCCACCTCATCAGATTAGCTCTCTGAGAGCTATCCTCCAAGGGATTTTTCTCAATCTATCATCTTGTCGGTCTTGCTGTGGCTTGAATTCCCCCACAGAGGCTGTTGTTTTTCTTCTTTTATGTATTTATTCATTTATTTATTCTTTTATATCGAGGATAATGGAATAAGCACTCATGTGCTTTTTTTTTTATCCAATCCCCGTGTGTATGCAGTTTTGTAAATATTGTTATCTGTTCCCACCGGCACAAAATGGCCTACTCTTACGAAAAGCGGAACAGGATTTAGCGTGTACCAAGATGTTCTGCGCGCGTTCGGATACGGGGCCTCGGTTTACAGTCTCATCCGAAAGACTTTTGGGGAGAGTGGAGTCAGCACTGATGTTAACTCCAGGGGAAAAATCCCCTCCAACGGGAGTCGAACTCGGGTCGTCAAATTGCGAGTATAATGTTCTGACCATTATGCTATCCCGTCCCCCCTCGTCCTTCTTCTTCTTACACCCAGGTTGTCCGGGCCACAATCATGCCAACGAGGATGAACAACTGATATATAATCATGCCTGGTATATGCCTGCACTAATGGGCACATTGCGTAGTAATGCAGGCGTATATATGCATACACACACAGTGTGCATGGTATGCGAGAGCACATTTGCATAATTTATGAATAATTATAGTGTTTATGTGTCAGTTCCCTTTGCAGCTCTGGATGTGTGTGTTGTTTGCTCTCCTCTCTCTCTCTCTCTCTCTCTCTCTCTCGTCCTCTCTCTCGTCTCTCTCTCTCATCTCTCTCTCTCTCGTCTCTCTCCTTCACTCTCTCTCTCTCGCTCTCTCTAAAGTAAAAGATCTTTTTGACGATAAATGGATTTGGTATTGTTTGGCTATGCCAGGGGTAGGTTATGAAGAAATGTTTGTTAGAGAATTGAAAAGAATAGACTTATTTCATGGTTTCCATCAAAACTGGCACGAAAAGTTAATGTCGAGTGAAAAATACCATTGGTATAGCTCATTTAAAGATGCGTTTGGTCCAGAACAATATTTGATATCGTTAACTAATAAAGGGCTTCGAAGCAATCTACTGAAATTCGACTGAGATTATGTGGTCTATTGAACTGTAGACAATGGTATATTACAGAGGAGACAGACATTAATCCATGTCCAGCATGTGGAGAAGAAGAAGAAGGCGAATTGCACTTTTTGTTTACATGTCGAGCTTACGAAGAAATTCGTCAAAAAGTTACTTTTTTGACAAACTCAACCAACAGGTCCACTAGTCGTGTACAAAAAGTGTTTAACTTCAAATAATATGTCCGAGATGATATCTTTAGCAATATATGTAACTCAGGCTCTAGAAAAACGCAAGCAGACTATGAACCAAATAGATTCTATAAGTAATAACTAAAAATAGTTTGTTGATATTTGTCTGGATTTCGAGTTATTATTCATGTTTTATTAACCCCCTTTGACTGATGGGCTTGTAGCTTTTGTCAAATAAAATTCGTTCATTCTTTCATTCATTCTCTCTCTCTCCCTCTCTCTCTCCTCTCTCTCCTCATCTCTCTCTCTCTCCTCCTTCCTTCTCTCTCTCTCTCTCTCTCTCTCTGTATGTGCGTGCGTGCGTGCGTGCGTGCGTGCGTGTTTTGTGTGGATAGAGAAGTTGCATGAACATGCTAGCCCCACTACTAACAGTTACAGCTCCAGAAGAATAAACAGCGTTAGCCATTCATTCTACTGTGTTCCCAAGTGTTCCATTTCACCGTGTCAAAGCTGGCTACGCTGCTTATCACACTTCGTGCAGAATGACGAAACACGAAGTGACGTGTCCAGGTATTGACGTAACACAGGCAGAACTAGTGGTGCAGAAAGACGATATCAACACTTGTAAAACTTTCGTTTGCAATTAACGTAACTTGACACGCTCAGTCTTGTTCTTTTTTCTCTCATTCTTTTTTTTTTTACGGCTCTTAGTCTACAAAAGTGCTTTTCACATGATGCTGTTGTTTTGATATCACTGCTTTCGTTTCTCTTATTAGGATATGAATCATATATTCCAGATACCTGTCTGTACATGAAGAACATGAACATGAACATGAACAAGATTTATTCTTCAGGCCACCAGCCCCAAGAATGGGGTAAACAAAGCATAGCAAAGCAAAGCAAATAATGCAAAAATAAAATGAAACCTCATGACATATATGGCAACTGCTAAAACATATCAAGTGTGAACATGTGTCCTTTTAGATTAAACTGACCTCTTTTAAATGATGTTATTTGTTTGTCAAGTCTCCAAGTTTTCAACAAAATCCTGCCTTATTTTTAAGGCATTGAAAAGATATAAACTTAGCCTACGAATGGTAAATACAGAGCCATATTTCAACACATTTACGTATGGTTGATCGATTGGGACCAAGTACTTATACCTTAGATTTTCATACAGAATACAATTTCTTATAAAATGTTCTTCATCTTCCACTACCTTACACAACTTACACATGTAGTCAGTATCCTTCTTAAATGTTCTCCTGAAAGATGATCCATTAATTGGTAGCAAGCCGAGACGAAGCTTAACTAAACAATCCCTAAAACATTTTAATTCCAGGGTATTCGAAATAAAGTTCACATCCAAAGTCAGCTTTAAGCAGTCTATATGTCTGATATATGTCTTTAGCCACTATAGACCCATTCCACTCTTGTAAATTATACATCTATCATTCTTTGCTTAAACAACGATATAAAAGTATGTTCACAACCAACCCTTGCTCCAACCAGGCATACCCAAAACCAAGAGTAAACAAGGTATGTTTAAGTAAAGTTACCCAGCATGTTTTGCCATATTCGTCCAAGTTAACAAGCATTAGATAAGCTTGCTTGGGAAGTCTATCTATGTCCATTTTTAAAAGCTTAAACCAGTACCAGTCTGTACATGAAGAGAGATCCAGTGTTGAAAGAACAGTTTTGTCTACAAGTTAGGATGAAAAACCTAATAAACTCCTGTTAAACTGATATATATATATATATATATATATATATATATATATATATATATATATATATATATATAAAATATATATATATAATTTCTTACTTTAAAGCAACGTTAACTTAATTCTTGACAGACACTAAGATCTGGAATCTACATCACATTCAAGTTAATCAACCCAAAGCATCATAACTCTTTTTGATATCTCAGAAACTTACATGTACGAGGCCATGTGGAAAGCACTATTGAATTAGGTTTCTGTTGTTGTTTTTAAAGTTAGTTTTATTGTATCTGATGTTTTTTATTGTTCTTTTTTTTCTTACTTGGTGCAATTCTTTTCTATCTGTTAATGTTGAACAGATTTAATTTAATTCCACTTTTGTCCTTATATATTTTGACGAAACACGAAGTGACGTGTCCGGGTATTGACGTAACACAGGCAGAATTAGTAGTGTACATATACACACCACACGCACGCACGCACAACACACACAACACACACACACACACACACACACACACAACACGCCCGCCGCGCGCGCACGCCTGCGTGCGCAAATACACGCATATACACACGTATACACACAAATACACACACATACACACACATACAAACACATACACACACATACACTTGTGCACACACACACAAACACACATACATGCACAAATACACTCACATACATACACACACCAATACACACATACACACACAAACACACACACATACATACACACACAAACACACACACATACATACACAAATACACACAAAAATACACACACCACACACACACACACACACAACACACACACACACACACACACACACACACACACAAACACACACCTACACACACCGTGCGCACCACACAACACACACACACACAACACATACACACACATACACACACACACACATGCGCGCGCACACACACACACACACACACACACACACACACACACACACACACACACACACACACACACACACACACACACACACAGACCTCGAATGCACTTATTTGAGAGTGCAGTCAAACATTGGTACAACTACATGTACACACTAATAGCTACACAATGTTTTGCGTAAAAGGACTGGCTGAGTTGTGGACATCCTCTATCTACTTCTAATAAAATCCTGGCTAAAAGCTCAACGCTAAGTACAGTTTCTTTTTTAGACAAAAAAAACACTAGCAGAGAATCACGGGGAGAGTAGGAGACATTTAGAAAAAATAGGCACAGACAGACCTGTAGACAGACAGACAAATAGATAAGCAGAGAGAGAGACAGACAGACAGGCAGAAAGACAGACAGACAGACAGACAGACAGAGACAGAGAGAGAGCGAAAGAGAGACATACAGAGACAGAGACAGACAGAGACAGAGAGAAAGAGACAGAGAGAGAGCGAAAAAGAGAGAGGGAGGGAGAGAGAGAGAGGAAGGAAGAGGACATAGACAGAGAGACAAACATGCAAACAAAGAGAGAAATCAAAGACAGTTAGACAGACAAACCCACAGATCTAGAGAAATCCAGGCAGAAAGAAGCTAGACAAACAGACTAGACAGACAGGCAGGCAGGCAGACAGGCAGACAGACAGACAGGCAGACAGACAGGCAGACAGACAGGCAGACAGACAGGCGGACAGACAGGCAGACAGACAGACAGACAGACAGACAGGCAGACAGACAGGCAGACAGGCAGACAGGCGACAGACAGGCAGACAGGCAGACAGACAGGCGGACAGACTAGACAGACAGACAGACAGGCAGGCAGGCAGACAGACAGGCAGACAGGCAGGCAGGCAGACAGGCAGACAGGCAGACAGGCAGGCAGGCAGGCAGGCAGACAGGCAGGCAGGCAGGCAGGCAGACAGACAGGCGGGCAGACAGGCGGGCAGACAGACAGGCGGACAGACAGACAGGCAGACAGGCAGACAGACAGACAGGCAGGCAGGCAGGCAGGCAGGCAGGCAGGCAGAGAGACAGGCAGGCAGACAGACAGGCAGACAGACAGGCAGACAGACAGACAAACAGGCAGGCAGGCAGGCAGACTGGCAGACAGACATGCAGGCAGACAGGCAGGCAGACAGACAGGCAGGCAGACAGGCAGGCAAACAGACAGACAGACAGACAGACAGACAGACAGACAGACAGACAGACAGACACATGAATACACAGGCTAAGGCTAATACAGAAGGCCAAGCGGAGAAAAAAAAAAACAGAGCTGCATTTCTGGCCTTGTCATTTTGTTTCCTAGGAGACTTGTTGCAGCAAAGAACTCATTAGGGGACATGGACTGCCATGAATGTTCTTTTCCATTACCCTTAACCAACGCCCAGCCCAGCCCAGCCCAGCCCACTTTGCTTTACCTGCCTTTCGGCCATTGTTCACCAGCAGTGTATTTGCACCAGCGATTACTGTGTGCATGCGCATTTGTGCATGCTTGACTACAGGCAAGTGACAAGCACATACATACACACAAGAACGTATATGTATGTATCGGTCCATGCCAGTGCTTGCATAAATGTATATAATTTGGTGTACACATGATTATGTAAATATATACAATTACTGTTCATGTTTTGTTCCTGTTCCACTTTTCGTAAGAGAAGACCATTGTATGCCGGTGGGAACAGATTACAAGATATACAAAACTGCATACACATGGGGACTAGATGTAAAAAGGACATGAGTGCTTATTCCATTATTTTCGATATAAAAGAATAAATAAATAAATAATAAACACACACAACTCAGATTAACCTACTACTGTCTGGCTTGCAAAGAGGACAATTCAATGGCTAACCGGCTGACAAGAAGTGGACCTGTTGTCTTTGTTATCATGTTCTTAGCTCCCCCTTTATTTATTTGTTATTTATTTACATATATGGAGACTGTCAGATGCAAAATGCTTCATGTAAGCACAAAAATAGAATATTGTTTACAAAAATAGAAGTTTGTTTATGCAATTCTTAGCTGTTTGGAGGCCAATGGCAGGCCATGTTTTTTGCCTTTTGAGAGACAGGTAGGGATTAACAAAAAAACTATTTTAAAAAATTGTAATGTGCAAAGCAAAGCAATGACAAACATACGTACATACAGCCAGGCATGTAAACAAGCACACAGACATACAAATTACAAGGGAATAAAAGACAACAGACAGAGACAGGCAGGGAACAGACAAACACACAGACAGACAGGCAGACAGACATGCAGGAAAAGACCCAGATTGGGAAGACAGTCACATTTCAGACTGTTCCTGATTCTCACACATCAGCTTTCACCTTACTCCTGGTTCTTCAGTAGATTAGCTGTGAAGAAGTGATTCAGGAAATGAACTGCCACGGAAACCCTCTTCCATTCATTCCCTTTAACTAACACCCAGACACTTTCCATCTCTTTCAGAATTTCCCCCTTTCGCATGCAATGCATTAGCGTCAGAAATTACAGTGCACGAACAGACGCTTTTTCGTGCCAGCTTAACACATATGAATGCTCCTGCACATGTGTTTGCCTGCATACATACACACTCTTGTAAAAGCTTTATAAGCACAATGAACCAGGCGTACAAGCATACAGTCAATTCCACACTTTTCCTCCTTACCACGATTTATACTAATAATAATACATGGAACTTATATAGCGCTATATCTTGTAAAACAAATCAAAGCGCTTGCATTCGACCTATACATCACACAAGCAATCAACAGCAATCCATGGTCCTAGCAAATCCCAACGTACTCACACACGCAAGCGCACACACACGCGCGCACACACACACAACACGCGCACGCGCGCGCACACGAAGGCTATACACTTTGGCAGGTAGATGTCGAAGGCGGGGGTGGACAAGAGATTTTTAAAAAAAACTTAGGTTTGAAATAAGTGTGTCTTGAGGTTGGATTAAAAAAGTGTCATAAGTAGGCTTTTGCCGGAGGGAGAGAGGAAGATCGTTCCAGATCAATGGACCAGAAACAGAGAAAGAGCGGCGGCCAACGGTAGATAGGTTGAATCTAGGTATTCTTAAGGACAAAGTATCTGCGGCTGAGGGAGGAGCGAGAGGGTGTGAACAAGTGAAGACATTCACAGAGGTAGGAGAGTGCAGTTTTGTGGAGACATTTGTAACAGAGGGTATTGATCTTGTAGTTTACTCTCTGTGCTATGGGCAGCCAGTGGAGAGATTGCAAGAGAGGGGTAACGTGCTCAGATTTTTTCTTTCTGAGGACTAGAC
>CM060318.1:54926525-54929025 GCA_030674155.1 Stramonita haemastoma | reverse complement strand
ATTTTAAAAAGTATCACTCCAAACATCACTTACCAATATCAAGTAAAAACAAAACTCAAGAGACAGCAAAAGGAACAGCTAGAAAAGGGAGAAGAGACGAATAAAACTGCAAAGGAACTACAAAAATAATAGCATAGGGGTTTTTTTTTTTCGTTTTTCGGATACAGCTTTGAGATTACCAATGGAAATACTATTGCGTTTGTGACTGTTTTTTTGCCCACCATTAAGGTAGCCGCATTCCAACTTTGGAAATAAAAGGCAAACGAATGGGCAGGTACAGAGACTAAGAGAACTTGAGAGAAAGTATAAGACTTAGTAAACAAAAATGAAGGTCAAAAGAAACGAAAGAGACAGAGACTGGAGACAAACCCACGAACAGACAGAATGTAGGAGAAAGATAGAAGAAGAAACAGACACGCAAAGAGAAGGGAGGAGACAGATTTGGGACAGAGAAAAGAAAGAACACCAGAAACAAAAGTTACGAATTTTAAAAAGAAAGAGTCTCAGGCGCTGAAAAGATTTGTTTTCGATTTGCTGAAGGAGAATACTCTGGGTGCTGTGTTTGATTTGATGATGCTTTGTGCGTGTGCATACAGGAAATGAATCAGTTCCCCCTCTCTCTCCTCTCTCTCTCTCGTCTCTCTCTCTCTTCTCTCTCTCCTCATCCTCTCCTCTCTCTCTCTCTCTCTCTCTCCTCTCTCTCTCTCTCTCTCTCTCTCTCTCTCTCTCTCTCTCTCTCTCTCTCTCTCTCTCTCTCTCTCTCTCTCTCTCTCTCTCTCTCTCTCTCTCTCTCTCTCTCTCTCCTCTCTCTCTCTCTCTCTCTCTCTCTCTCTCTCTCTCTCTCTCTCTCTCTCTCTCTCTCTCTCTCTCTCTCTCTCTCTCTCTCTCTCTCCTCTCTCTCTCTTCTCTCTCTCTCTCTCTCTCTCTCTCTCTCTCTCTCTCTCTCTCTCTCCTCTCTCTCTCTCTCTCTCTCTATCTATCTATCTATCTATCTATCTGCAAAAGAGCAAAAAGAAACTGAATATGCAATGAGTGTATTTACACACGAGTCACGTTTGCGAGAGAACATAATCATTTTTATGTGTTTATTTTGCCCACCCAAAACTGACAACTGATTTTATTCCTCTTTTTCTTTGTTTCCATCCTGTAATCAATAAAATATATTCAGTTGCAGGCCCAAACTGGTAGATAAATCAAATAAGAACGGGGAGGAAGGAGAGCAAGAGAAGAGGAAAGGATGATTTTGGTGTGACGGGATAGCCCAGTGGTCAGAGAACTCTCTTTCCCCCATGCTAAGGTTCAGCAGCATCAAGAGTGGTGACCAATTGGATGAGTGACCGTTTACGTGCCTTGGTTTCAGTACAGTCCCCCAGTTCACCCAGCTGTAAATGGGTACCTGCCCTCTTTAGGGTCAGGGAAGGTAAAGCAGCGAGGGAGAGGAGACGGACGCCGCCCTCAATATGCTGGCCCCTAGAGAAGCTGAGGTCTCTTACGCCTCGCTCCCCTACAATCACATAGGTTATGGGACACCTTTACCTTTACCTTTAAAACCTCTTTAAGAAAGATACGGTTGGAAGCAACTATTCCATAGACACTATGTCATATGCGCTAAGTAAACGGTAGGAACGAAACAACACATGTGATAAATTATTTTTAAAAAAACACACAATACCAACTGCAATAACAATAACACTCCCCCACCCCAACCTCCTGTGAAGTGTAAAAGTAAATTGCGTCATGATGTAAATCGTTTAGCCTGAATAAGGTTTTGGTGTGACAGACAACAAGAGGTGCTGTTTGAGCGATAGACAATGAAGAAGTAGAAAATAAACCAGAAGTTTATTTTTTCAAACACTTGGGTGTTGTACTCTTAGCTTCTTTCTCTTAGAAGTAAATCTAGCCGAAGCGATAAAGTAGAAATGAAAAATACTTTTGAAATAAATAAATAAAGAAATAAAAGAAATAAACAAGCAAACAAAAAGTGACAGATATTATGAGAGAGAGAGAATAAACATTTATTTTTTCTTTGACTAGCGCGTTTGTAGGTGTTCGAGTAATCAACCTTGTTCTGTCTCTGTCTTAGTTTGTCTGTGTTACTGTCTGTATCTAATTACTTATTGATTCATTTATCTATTTATTTATTTACATAGAAGATAATGGAATAAACGGTCATATGTGCTTTTCTACATCCAATCCCAGTGGCAATGCAGTTTTGAAAATTTTGACATCCGTTCCCCCACCGGCAGACAATCGCCTTCTCTTCCAAAAGGCAGGGCAAACTTTTTAAATTTAATTTTATACCACTTTAATTAATTCACGGTAGATTTCTTTGCGTGAAAATCGGGCTGCTCTTCCAGGGGAGAGCGCGTCACCACTAGAGCAAGGCCACACAGTTGTTTTTTTCCTTCCCTGTCTGCAGCTGTATATGTTTCCCTATCAGATTGGCTTTTTTCCACACAATTTTGCCAGGGACAATCCTCTTGTTGCCGTGGGTTCTTTT
>CM060318.1:54901525-54911525 GCA_030674155.1 Stramonita haemastoma | reverse complement strand
ACACATATCAAAAGATCAAGTAGCTAGCTAGACTGAGACCAAACAAAACACACAAGACAAATAAATAAAAAAAGAAACAAGTTCAAATACGCACATTTCAAAGTGACATGTACAACAGAAATGTGTGCGATGGGGAATTAGCAATATTTGTGCCGTTAGGGAAAAGATGCCAACAGCTTTCTGAGTGTCTTTTTTACTTCCAGATTCTACGACGTAACATAGAAAAAAAAAATGAAGCAGACGAAGGGGGGGGGGGAGAAAAAAAAACCCAACGTTTTTGGCAAGCATGTCATAAGCTGCATCTCGTCTGGCATGTGTTTGAGATCATTGGAAGGCAAGCAGGAGTGATGCAAGCAACAGAACAGAACACACTGATTATATCCATTGCTATGCTACTGCTGTATTTTGCTCCATGTCGACGTCTAGGCATAAAAAACGCACATACCTAAACAGGCGCATGTGTGTGTGTGTGTGTGCACTCGAGTGTGTTTATGTGTGTGTGTTTTGTGTTTGTGTGTGTTTGTGTGCGTATGTGTGTGTGTGTGTGTGTGTGTGTGTGTGTGTGTGTGTGTGTGTGTGTGTGTGGTGTGTGTTTGTGGTGTGTGTGTGTGTGTGTGTGTGGTGTGTGTGTGTGTGTGTGTGTGTGTGTGTGTGTGTGTGCAGAGAGAGAGAGAGAGAGAGAGAGAGAGAAGAGAGAGAGAGAGAGAGAGAGAGAGAGAGAGAGAGAGAGAGAGAGAGAGAGAGAGAGAGAGAGAGAGAGAGAAGAGACAGAGACAGAAGACAGAGACGGAGACAGACAGACAGTGAGAGGCAGAGACAGACGGGCAGACATTTCGATAGACACAGGCAGAGAAAGGGGGGAGAGAGACACACACACAAACAGACAGACAGACAGACAGACAGACAAACAGACAGACAGACAGACAGACAGACAGACAGACGAGAGAGGAGAGAGAGAGAGAGAGAGAGAGAGAGAAGAGAGAGAGAGAGAGAGAGAGGAGAGAGAGAGAGAGAGAGAGAGAGAGAGAGAGAGAGAGGAGAAAGAGAGAGAAGAAAGCGTTATAAAAAACAACATAACCAAGCTTTATTGCAAAGCGATAGAGAAAGAATACGGCTGCAATAAACAAACAAATAAACATCTGTATGAAATGCAGATAGCACGGAGAGGCATTTTCTGCTTTTAGTTTCACTTTTTTTCCTTCCCTTTCAGCTTCTTCATCTTCATGTCTGCATCCTTCGTCGCCAATGAAACAATCTGGTCTTGTGTTTCCTTAAATCGGTTCTCCATCTGCTTAATTTGTTTGGGTGCTCGTTGTATGTTTGGAATTGGTTCTTGTTCTTTTTTTTTTGATAAGTATATATGTATATATAGATATACATTTACATATATATTCATATATATCTATATAAACAAACATACATACATATATTTTGGTGGGGGTTTTTTGTTTGTTGTGTTGTGTGTAGTGTCTACGTGTCTGACTGTCTGCCTGGTCTGTCTGTTGTTGTCTGTCTGTTGTCTGTCTGTCTGTCTGTCTGTCTGTCTGTGTGTTTGTGTGTGCGTGATACATAAGCATTGCCTCTTGCGTGTCGTGTGTGTGCGGTATGTGAACCCTTGTGTGTGTGGTGTGTGCGTTTGTGTGTGTGTGTTTGTGTGTTGTTGTCTGTCGTAAGTGTGTATGTGGTGTGTCTGTGGTGTATTTGTGTGTGAGCGCGTGCGTGCGTGCGCGAACACGAGCATACGTTCGTGTGTGAGACCATGCATGCGTGCGCACGCAAGTGATCTCGTGCATGCATGCGCGCATCAATACCCAGATCTGAACATACTTGCTCAGACCTGCTTGCTTCTATCTTCCAGTAATGCAACCTCTCTGGCAAGGAAAGAACAAGACACATACACTGCACACTGCGAAAGAAGCAGAGCAGTAGGCTAGGTTAGGTCCCTGGAGACAAGGCACAGCCAGTACAGTGGAAGAGCATCCCACAGATCAACACTGCATGCTCTGATTCTGCACAGCGCAGGGAGACACACTGCTGATCTGAACTTTCCTGAAGGTTGTAGAATCTAGTCTTGTAGGTTTTCTGACTCTGTGAGTTTGCAGATACTACTTTTTAGAAGGGTTGTATGAAGTCTTCCGCATTTCATGAGTCTCTGCGTTTGTAAATGTCTGTTTATCTATTTATTTATTTATCTATTTATTTATTTATTTATTTATTTATTTATTTATTTATTTATTTATTTATTTATTTATTAATTTATTTATCTATACCACTTTAAGTCACGGCAGAATTCTCTGCGTGAAATTCGGTTGCTCTCCCCGAGGTGAGAGCATCGCCACAAGAGCAGCCCCACTCTTTTTTTCTTTTCCTGTCTGCGACTGTTTTGTAGATGATTATTTTCTCTCCTGACAAGTGCCATAGAGCATATTATGTGCAAATAGGTGTGCCTGTCAGTCTGTGTATCTGTATGCCTGTATTTCTGTGTGCGTGTGTCTCTCTCTATGTCTCTGTCTGTCTGTCGTCTGTCTGTCTGTCTGTGTCTGTCTGTTCTCTCTCTGATCTTTCTCTCTCTGTATCTTTCTCTCTCTGTATCTCTCTGTATCTCTCTGTATCTCTCTCTCTCTCTCTCTCTTCCTCTCTTCTCTCTCTCTCTCTCTCTCTCTCTCTCTCTTCTCTCTCTCTCCTCTCTCTCTTCTCTCTCCTCTCTCTCTCTCTCTCTCTGTAACTGAACACACACAGAGAGAGAGAGAGTCATGTCTCTGTCAGAGAGCGGGAAACTGGGTCAAAGAAGAATCACACGACCACAGACACCAACATTTCTCCAGGGAAATGTGTGAAGCAATAAGTGAACTTTCCCTTCCTACTGCAGTACGGTACTTTGCCTCAAGAAGAAGAGAAAAGAAACTGAAGCGACGTTTTTCTCGCGTGCCAATTTTTGTGTTCAATGCTTTAAAAATGTCTTAGACACTAAAGGGGTTTAAAAACTTCAGAAAGAAAAATCACTTTTCTAAGAATAATACTATTGCGTGACCTATGGTATCTATTATCAACTTTTTTGTAAAGAAGATATAGAGAACGTAAGAAAAATTTAATCAACTGTTTTCCGGTGGGATTATTTTCATCTGTTAACAGTCTTCATTGTAGTAGGTAGCAATATATTGTTTATTTACACAAAAGTCAAGTTGATAGGTTTTAAATCAGATCCAAATCGTAAAATTTCTATGAGTATATAAATCAAAATTGAAATACTTAAAGCCGAAATGATTTGTTTAAAAACACACAGCAAACATCAAGGTAGAACATCTGATTTAGATCAATAGTTTTATTAAATTTACAGCTTTGCAATAAGTCTTTTCTCAGTCTCCGCTTTCAATTTTAAACCTAAAAAAATCATTCTTACATTTCTGTTTTAATTATCCACTCTCTCTCTCTCTCTCTCTCTCTCTCTCCTCTCTCTCTCTCTCTCTCTCTCTCTCTCTCTCTCTCTCTCTCTCTCTCTCTCTCTCTCCTCTCTCTCTCTCTCTCTCTCTCTCTCACACACACACACACACACACACACACACACACACCACACACACACACACACACACACACACACACACACACACACACACCACGCACCATTTCTGACAGGAGACGAGAAAGTGGGTCACAGCAGCATCACATTCACAAAGACAGGACCATTTCCCAAGGGAAAAGATGTCAAGCAAACGAGCTGTCCTCCTCTTGTGGATCTGTTCGGAGCTACCTCGGGAAGGAAGGAACAGAAACTGAAACACCATTGTCTTTGCATGCTGTCTATCCTTTCTACTGCTTAGCTAGTTTGAGATGAAAACGAGACTGCAAAAATAAATAAAGAAAAAGGCTTTCGAAGTAGAATACACAGAAACGGGCCTTCAAAGTAGAATACATCTGCGTCCTGTGCAGCATCTTTTATCATCAGCATTTTTCATATTTTTCAGGATAAGATTGATGGAATGTAAAAGAAAAAGACAAAAAAGACATATGAGTCTTTTCTGCGCTATTTTTATCTTGTTACAGTTTTCAAAGCAGAAGTAGTAATTCTAAAGTTATTTGCGCAAAACTCAACATTGAAACAATCAACTTCCAATCACATCAAACGATTTTATCATAAATATTCTAATCAGTTTATGAATCATAACCTAAATGTTTTGGTTAGGGATGAAGTGTAGAAGATTGCACACACAGTTTCGAGAGAAAAACATGAAAATGACTGCTACTTTTTGTTAGTTGTATGCAAAAGTATGTTTATTTTTTGCATATTCCATTTTCAGTTTAAAAACTGACGAGTTGTTTTTCTATTTCTAATTTACTCATTTACAACACACACACACACGTACACACACACACACACACACACACACACACACACACACACACACACACACACACACACACACACACACACACACACACACACACACACACACACACACACACACACTTACCACGCACCTTCTCATTCCCACTCATTTCTTCTCGAACTCTCAGAGAAACATAGAGCCATAGAGAGACAGACAGACAGGGACAGGGGGGAGAGAGAGGGGGGGGGAGAGAGAGGGGGGTAGATGGAGAGAGAGGGGGGGTGAAAAGAGAGAGAAATAGAGAGACAGACAGACAGACAGACAGACAGAGACAGAGAGAGAGACAGAGACAGAGAGACACAGAGAGAAACACAGAGAGACAGAGAGAGACAGAAGAACACTTTCCACAGTACACAGACAGTGACGCACCCCTAGGGAGACACGGGAAGGGAAGAAGCTTTTACTTGCAATGTAGCTGATGAACAGAATTACCCACTAAGGACCAGAGAAATGGGACACTTGGTTCTCACTTTTCACTGCCTCTTAGATTCGGCTCTGCTTCCAGAGAGCTTGGGGTACTTCTGTTCAACCCATTGTAATGACAATAGATGGACAGTTCACTATGGGGTCATGCTGAGAAACATTGGCGTTCGTGTGAAGTTATTCTTGATTACAGTTATTTTCTTTTTAACGAAAAAATTCCAGCTAAGAAAAAAAATTCCTTGCTCGAAAATTCAAACACAAAAACTTTGAAATAATTATGATCTTTGTTGTATAACAGACTTTGTTTGGGATTATCTTTATGAGACATGATGTTGAAAAGTGAGTACGTGCATGCGTTTGGACTTCGGTATTGCGATAAAGTTTTTTTAAGTAAAATAAAGGTGCTCTTTCAAAATATGTTTCTGGGTATATGCCTCATATCTCAAAACCAAAGAAACCAAAAAATTTTAAATGATTAATCGGAGGTCGAAAAACAGTTTGAATTTATAAGGCAAAATATAATCAATTTTTAAAAACAGTGTATGCCACTTAAGAATCACACACAAAACGGTCTGAATATATATGGCAAAATTTAATAAGCTTTTAAAAACCATATTTGAACTTAAGGATTACACACACACACACACACACACACACACACACACACACACACACACACACACACACACACACACACACACACACACACCCACCCACCTCCTCACTCACTCACTACTCACTCACTCTCTCTCACCACACTCAATCACTTTTCCCAGATTGCCAAGAAACGACGATAGACAAAATGAGTGGAACACTTTCCACACGACAAAAGACAGTAAGTAATGCGCCTGCAGTAAAACGGGAAGCAAAGAGGCTTTTACTTCCTACGTGGCCACTGAACAGAAAAGTCGCTAAATTGGAGAATAAGGAAGAAATGTCGTCCTCATTTTTGTTTACTTTTTTTTTAAGGCGTTTTACCACTATCAGAAATGTAAGGTGCTCCTTTTCTTTCACTCGCAGAGAACATCTTGCGCACACATTAAAAAACCCGTTCTGAGCCTTTTGAAAGAGTAGGCCAATGTGTGTTGGTGGAAACAGATGAAAAAAACTTACCAAAATTGTATGCACTTAAGGACTGAATATAGAAAAGAAACACACAAATGTTTACTCATCTATCCTCGATAACAGTATCCAGTATGTCACAGAAATCATGGCTAGTTATTCTTTTATGACCACTTCTGGAAAAGCATATTGACAATCTTGTTTCCGTTCCAACCCTATACAGTTCTAAGTTTCCACCAATGGTGAGATTTTGTCCATGCAATCGTCTTTTTGCCTATCATTAAGGTAGCCACATTCTGACTTCACGGAATATCAACGTGATAGATGGTCAAGATGTGACACTCCTGTCTAGAAGATGAACGGTTGATGTTTTGGTCTCCGTGTGACTCCCAGTCTTTTCTTCAGCCACTAGACAGTACGGTAATAATGTCTAACGACAATAACTAAAGTTTGTTGCTCCTCATATTCTTTGGAAATAAAACAAATCCACTCTCAATGAGAAATAAATGCACATGCATGAAAGTGTAGTGTGTGTGAGTGTGTGATGTCTTCCTCTGTTGGTGTGTGTTGTGTGTGTGGTGTGTGTGTGTGTGTGTGTGTGTGCGGCGTATGTGTGTGTATGTGTGTGCGTTTGTGCAAAAGGAGGTAAAGAGACAGCCATAGACAGAGATGAGAAGGAGGAGGAGTGGGGGTGGGGGCGAAACATTTTACTCTTTCCCGAAAGAGTAATGATTTAAGCCATCAGATTAAAGATGAAAAGTCAAAAGGCTTCTGTGTGGCGCTTTTAGAGCGGAATAAAATTATCTGTGGTAGTGAAAATGATGGAGGGGAAGAGGACAAGGGGGGGGGGGGGGGGGAGGGGCGCAGTCGAGTGGGAGGGCAAAATATACTGGAGAGAAACGGAATTAGTATTCTGTTGCTACGAAAACCTGACTGCCTTTCTTCCTCTTTCTGTCTTTCTGTCTGTCATTCTGTCTGTCATTCTGTCTGTCTGTCTGTCTGTCTGTCTGTCTCTGTCTGTCTGTCTGTCTGTCTGTCTGTCTGTCTGTCTGTCTGTCTCTCTCCTCTCTCTCTCTCTCTCTCTCTCTCTCTCTCTCTCTCTCTCTCTCTCTCTCTCTCTCTCTCTCTCTCTCTCTCTCTCTCCTCTCTCTCTCTCTCTCTCGTCTCGTCTCGTCTTCTGTCTCTCTGTCTCTCTGCTCTGTCTCCGTCTGCTTCCTGTCTGTCGTCTGTCTGTCGTGTCTGTGTCGTGTCTGTTGTTGTTGTGTGTGCTGTGTGTGTTGTGTGTGTGTGTGTGTGGTTGTGTGTGTGTGTGTGTGTGTGTGTGTGTGTGTGTGTGTGTGTGTGTGTGTGTGTGTGTGTGGTGTGTGTTGTGTGTGTTATGTGTGTTTGTCTCTGTGTGTATATGTGGTGTGTTGTGTGTGTGCGTGAATGCGTGTGAGTGTGTGTGAGGTTTATGTTATGTGTGAGGTGTGAAGGAAAAAGAGATAAACGAACAGGAGAAAAACAGAGTAATAAAAAAAGAGAAGAGAGAGGGTGGGAGAATGATAGAAGACACACAGACAGAATGATGAACCATTCTCACACTCGCCTGAGACTAATGATTTCAGCCATCAGGTGAAAGATGAAAGCCAAAGGGCTTTTGCTAGGCGGTTTTAAAGCAAAATAACATAATCCGTGGCAGTAAAGTACAGAGGCAAAGGCTAACGAAATGGGATAGCACAAATAATAATGATAATATGATAATTGTTATATGTAATATAAATATATATTATATATATATATATATATATATATATAATATAATATTATATATTATATATATATATATATATATATATATATACAAGGAGCTTTCACAGTCCTCAATTTTGTCAGGCACACAAATCAAAGCCCTTGCATTCAAAACATTCACATGCATGCAACATTTCACAACAAAAATTTAACAGATTTACGAACAGAGACAGACAGGCAGAGAGAGTGAGAGAGAGAGAGATATTATATATATATATATATAAAACAATATGTATAAACAATGCGACATGTAGAAATCACCTTTGCTCCCCTTGTTTCAAGGTGTAATAGAAGTTTAATTTAGCAGTCTCCTCATCATATAAAAGAAAAAGCCACTTAAGGTCAGCATAAGGTTGTAGATCATTGTATATGGCTATCGTTATGATGGGTAGAAACGGTGGTATATGCAAAATCTCACCGTTTGGTATCCTCGGAGCTTTAGTCGAAGGAACGAAAGAAATAATATGATATTGATAAAACATGCAGACATTCTCCTCACAGCCGAGTTCTTCATACACATTCTGAGCTCTTCGTTTGAGGGCAGGTAGTGTTGTTGGCAGGCAAAGCTTAACTTTGTGTATGTTTGTGTGTGTGTGTGTGTGTGTGTGTGTGTGTGTGTGTGTGTGTGTGTGTGTGTGTGTGTGTGTGTGTGTGTGTGTGTGTGTTGGTGTGTGTGTGGGTGTTGTGTGTGTGTCTGGGTCTGTTGTGCTTCTGGTGTGTTTGAGTGCATGGTGGGGAGGGGGTACGCATGTGAATTCATGCGTGCGTGTGTGTATGTGTGTGTGTTGTGTGTGTGTTTGGTGTGTGTGTTTGTGTCTTTCTCTGTAGTTGTTTGTGGGGTGTTGGTGTGTGGTGTGGTGTGTGGCTGTGTGTGTGGTTGTGTGTTGTGTGGTGTGTGTGTGTGTGTGTGTGTGTGTGTGTGTGTGTGTGTGTGTGTGTGTGTGTGTGTGTGTGTGTGTGTACATGGCAGGTGTGGTTTCTTTTTATTATGAACAGATTCTAGGAAGAAGGCTCGAAAATAAAATGATTTTCAGTTTGATATAGCTCAGCTGGATATTTGAGCTAAATGTAAAACAAAATATGGCGCCTTAACCTGTATGTGTGTGTGTGTGTGTGTGTGTGTGTGTGTGTGTGTGTGTGTGTGTGTCTGTCTGTCTGTCTGTCTGTCTGTCTGTTTGTCTGTCTGTCTAGTCTGTCTGTCTGTGTCTGTGTCTGTGTGTGTTTGTACGTGTGTGCGCTGTGGTGTGTGTCTGTGTGTGTACGTGTATGAGCGCGTGTGTGTGTTGTTTGTGTGTGTGTGTGTATGTGTGTGTGTTTTTTCTGTGCTTCCGTGCATGTGTGCATACGTATGTCTGTTTATGTGAGTGGGAGGGGGAAGAGTGGGTGCACACTCGCGCGTGTACGTGTGTGTGAATGACTGTGTATTTGTGTGTCTGTGCGTGTGTGTGTGTGTATATTTCTCTGAGTGTGTGTGTGTGTCTGTTTCTTGTGTGTGTGTGTGTGCGTGTGTGTGTGTGTGTGTGTGCGGTGCGTGCGTGTGTGTGTGTGTGTGTTGTGTGTGTGTGTGTGTGTGTGTGTGTGTGTGTGTGTGTGTGTCTTTAGAAAACTAGATGATTGCTGAGTTTGCCAGGGAACTGAGTGATATGGCGCCTGGTGATAAAACGGAAAGGAAATCTCCCGGAACTCTCTCTCTCTGTCTCTGTCTCTCTCTGTCTCTCTCTGTCTCTCTCTGCTCTTTTCTGTCTGTCTGTCTGTCTCGTCTGTCTTCTCTCTCTCTCTCTCTCTCTCTCTCTCTCTCTCTCTCTCTCTCTCTCTCTCTCTCTCTCTCTCTCTCCTCTCTCTCTCTCTCTATTTGTCTTTCTTTCTGTCTGCATACACACACAAACTAACAGACACACTTACACACACGCAAGCGCGGGCGCACGCACACACACATACTCACACACAATCACACGCACGCACACAATCACACGCACGTACACCTACACGCACACACATACCCAGATAGATAGATAGATAGATAGATAGATAGATAGATAGATAGATAGATAGATAGAAGACAGACAGACAGACAGGACAGACAGACAGACAGACAGACAGACAGACAGACAGACAGACAGACAGACAGACAGACCACCACCGACCACCTACCTACCTACCTACCACTACCTACCTACCTACCTACTACTACCTACCTACTACATACATACTCTACATACTACATACACTACATACATACATACATACATACATACATACTACATACATACTACTACATATTTTCATTCATACATACATTATATACATATTATTATGTATATATACACTTACATATGATA
>CM060318.1:54894025-54899025 GCA_030674155.1 Stramonita haemastoma | reverse complement strand
CTTGGGCACCTTTTTTTTCTCCTCCTCCTCCTCACAGTTGAAACAAAAGTCTCGCTTTTATCTCTGATTCCACAGTTGTAGTACGTAGCTCTTACTCAATTCAGCAGCAGCAAGCATCCATCCGGTCTCCCCCTGTAGCATGCATTGCACCGCACTGTTGAACTCAACCCTTGTGGCATGAGGAAAACATCCCCAATTAGCACAGACTTCCGACTCCTGCTGACTGACTGCTGCAGTTGTCTATGGCAGTGATCCAGTCGGCACCAGTCTCCAGTCTACTATACTACTACCACTGCACTGCACCAGTACCGTGTACACACATCAAAATCCACACTTGTACAGATTCCAAGCTTTCAGCAACCAGTATTACTGCAAATGCCAGTCTTCGTCTTCTTCTACTCTACCATATGGCAAAGTTTCTGCTTTGTAGTAGTAGTAGTAGTACAGTACTAGAAGATTATGAGTCTTCTCTCAGTAGTGTTGATATTTGGTACTTATTTCGTTTTATGCGTTTTAGTATGACACATACTTCAGTACCCTTACTTGGTATAAATGCTCCCTGTCTCTTATATTGAGAAGTTGGGGAAAATACAACAGTGTTTACTACTAGTGTACAGCAGAGATCTCGGTTAGTCACTTGCTGTAGTGTGTCTGTAGTAGAGTACAGGCTGTATTTTATGACTTCAACACATGGTGCGCACTTCACTAATGATCAGTACGTGCAGAGCAAAGCTAGTCCTCAATACTGGCCATGCTAAGTAAGGGTTTGTGTCGATCACAGCTGCTGACCAGTGTGTTCTATGCCGTATTTTCAACACAACTTGGTGTCGCAGGCTACATGTGGAATATACTGTTGTATGTTCAAAGGCTGTTCTATATCAAGTGATATAAGCCTGATGTGGAAGCTACATCGTGGCATTGTGTTACACAACCACTGTGACATCGCTTACAATAATCCACTTTATTGAATGACATTTTATACGCCAGTTTTTACACCATGAGTTTGTTTCTCTTACACTCTTGCTGTAGGTGCTCCACATAACACGCACGATGTTTCATGTCAAAGTAAACCCTTGTTGGATGTTTATGTGCTGTCTAAAAAATCTTGGCATCGTATTACAAGACCTTCCCCTTTCTTTCTCTTGGCAGTGCCTGCGGGTTGAATTGAGAATTCAACAACACAGAGATTATAAGCGTTATAGTTGTGTTTGACCTATCGCTAAAAGTATTTTGATATTTCCTTACTATTTAGATATTTTCTTTTATATCTTAAAGATCGTCTTCATGGGAGCCCTGCGGGACGCCTTAGGCTCATCATGTGAAGGATCTCTTTTTACAGTAAAAGTGCTAGCATTTCCTAAAACGGTACGCAGAGTGTTCAAAAACATTTTCTTCGTGTTAAAAATTGTCGTGGAAAGGTTTACTTGGCTAGCCTTTTAAGACTCGTTTGTAAACAAGGACATGAGAGGATGCATTTTTTGCAATTATGATGCCGAATATTTCAAAATGCTAATATAAATCGAAAACAAAATGTTACAAAGATAAAATATGGTTTTACTTGCGCGCACGCGCGCACGCGCGCACACACACACACACACACATCACACAACACACACACACACACACATCACACAACACACACACACACATCACACAACACAATCCAACACACGCACGCACGCACACAACACACACATATAATATATATGTATATGTTAATATATATATATATATATATATATATATATATTATTATCACACTTCACGTAATCACACACATACTACAGATGCAAGGCACGCATGTTACGCGCGAGCGACTGTATATCAACTTAGTATAAAATCATTGTCACAAGATAAGTCTTATACCGAAACCTTTGAAACGCCAAGAAAACGCTTAAACTTATGGAAACGTTCAACCACCAGAAAAATACGTACTTCTCCAAAAATACGTTTCAAATACAAGAGAAATAGTTCTAGAAATTGTAAAAATGAGTTGAGTGAACAGAAAGTTGTAACAAAATGTTACAATAGCTTTTCAGTCGTATACACAATATGTCAACCATTAAGTAGCCCTTAGATGACAAGAAAATGACAAGAAAAGCTTTGACAGATTTTGAAGTAATAAAACATGTTCAATCATTTTGAGAACGTTTTGAGACAGAAACCATGTTCTAATCAAAGTTTGAATTAGATATAAAGGATCAGCTTTGATAGAGGTTGTTTTTTTGTATTTTAGAATATCTGAAGAGAATGTTCAAAAATTATTTCTAATACACAAAAGTCTTTCACACATTAGCATGCTGTAATCTAACGACAACTTTTGTCAGAAAGCGCTCTGAAAAACTCCCTGACTAAAATTCTTTGTCCCCAAAAGAACCATTTGCAAAAACCACCAACAACAACAAAAACAAAGAAAAAATAAATAAACAAAAAAATAACAAGCACCTACCCATAAGTAAATCACCACCCACGTAATTGTATATCACTTGAATCGACAATAGCAGAGAAGAGACAAAAAGAAGAAAGAAAAAAAAAAACACTTTTTGATCTACGAGCACAAACGGATCGATGAAAATCGATGAGGAAGTGAAAGAGTCCAAGCGATACTACCGCGTTACTTACTACACACGCCCACGAACACGGCACACACACCGCGCACACACACATTAGATGCTGGTCACTTGGACAGCCATGAACTTGTCACATGACACGAGGAGGGCCAAGCTGGGCTGTGATGGAAGCGAAGTGGAGGCAGTGCCCTCCCTCCCTATACTACAAGCGCCTCGCTGCACGTGCCACTGTGATCTAGAGGCCGCGACACCCACCCACTATTAGGGCTTACAGAAAAACGCTGTGCGTGGGCCTTTCCCTCTCACTTGCCGGCTTGGCTTGATGGGAGTGAGGGTGGGGGTCGGGGGGGGGGGAGGGAAGCTGGGGGGGGGGGGGGGGTGGAGGAGGAGGAGGTGGGGGTTGTTTTGGTTTTGTGTTGGGTTTTTGGTTTGGGTTTGGGTGTTTTTTTTCGTTTCTTGCGGTTTCATCTCTGTATTTTTTGGTGCCATCTGCAGTTGTTTTTTTGTTGAAGTGCATTGGTGTTGGGGGGGGGGGGGGGGGGGTGCTGGTGTTTGTGTTGTGTGTGTGTGTGTGTGTGTGTGTGTGTGTGTGTGTGTTGTGTGTGTGTGTGTGTGTGTGTGTGTGTGTGTGTGTGTGTGTGTGTGTGTGTGCAGCTTCTGTCAATTAGACATTAACTGATATATAGAGGATGAAGGCAGTGGAGGTGGTGATTCAGATGGTGCTGGTGGTTGTGATTGTGGTGGTGGTTGTGCTGGTAGTTAAGTGTGTGTGTGTGTGTGTGTGTGTGTGTGTGTGGGTGTGTGTGCGCGTGTGTGTGTGTGTGTGTGTGTGTGTGTGTGTGTGTGTGTGTGTGTGTCGTGTTGGTGTGTGTGTGTGTATGTGTGCGCGATGTGTGTGTGCGTGTGCTGTGTGTGTGTGTGTGTGTGTGTGTGTGTGTGTGTGTGTGTGTGTGTGTGTGTTTCATATTAGGGTTTTTTTCTGTGTTTCATCTCTGCCATATTTTATCTGTTATTTTATTTTTCTTTATTGTTGTATGTTGTGTGTGCTTGTGCAAGCATATGTGTAAGATATTGTGTGTATGTGTGGTACAGTGTGTGTGTGTAGTGTGTGTTAGTGTGGTGTAAGTGTGTGTGTGTGTGTGTGTGTAGTGTGTCGTGTAGTGTGTGTGTGTGTGTTGTGTGTGTGTGTGTGTTGTGTGTGTGTGTGTGTGTGTGTGTGTGTGTAGTGTTGTGTGTAGTTGTGTGTGTTGTGTGTATGTGCGCGCGCGCGTGTGTGTGTGTGTGTGTGTGTAAGTGTGTGGGTGTATGTGGTGTATGCTTTATGCTATGCATGGCTACATATGTCAGGTCTTGAAAGACTTCTCTAATCCAGTCTCTTCCCCTTCTTCCCCATTCCCTCCCCACACTGTTCCGGTTGTATCCCCTCCTCTTCCCTCCCTCTGTCTGTTTGTTTGGCTTGGCTTAATGTGTGTGTGCCTATGTGTGGCTCTTGTGTGTGTGTGTGTGTTGTGTGTTGTGTGTGTGTGTGTCAGAGTGTGTGTGTGTGTGTGTGTGCGTGTGTGTTAGTGTGTGTGTGTGTGTTGTCTGTCTGTGTGTGTGTGGTGTGTGTGTGTGTGTGTGTGTGTTGATGGAGAGGAGAGAGTGATGTGTGTGTGTGTGTGTGTGTTGTGTGTGTCTGTCTGTCTGTCTGTCTGTCTCTGTCGTGTGTGTCTGTATCTGTGTCTGCGCACTTGTACTCTTGTGTGTGTGTCTGTGTGTTATGTGTGTGTGGTGTGTGTGTGTGTGTGTGTGTGGTCTGTGTCTGTGTCTGTGTCTGTGTTGTGGGTCTGTGTTGTGTCTTGTATGTCTGATGTGTGTGTGTGTGTGTGTATTTGATATTTTATCTATATTTTTTTTCGACGATAATGGAATAATCCCTCGTGTGCCTTATTTTTTTTACATACAGTCCCCATTGTGTTAACAGTTTTGTAAATTTTGTAAATTGTTCTCACAGCACACAATGGCTTACTCTTCCGATAAGTGGAACGGGTTTTTACGTGTTAAGATGTTCTGATGTGTTGTGTGTGTGTGGCGTGCGTCTGTGTGTGCGTGTGTGTCGGGCACATAGTTATGCATGTATGTGCTTGTGTGGTGTGTGTGTGTATGATACGTGTTCTCTTTGTGCTTTACCTGCATGTGTGTTTGAGTGCATGTGTGTGCGTGTGTTGTGAGTATGTGTCTATGTGTGTGTGTGTGTGTGTATGTGTGTTGTGTGTGAGTGTATGTGTGTGTGTGAGTGTGTGTGTTATGTGTGTGTATGTGTGTATGTGTGTGTTGTGTGTCTATGTGCGTGTTATGTGTGTGTGGTTGTGTGTGCGTGTGATGTGTGTTTCCTTTTTAGCTATGTTAGTTAAGTGCGTATCTATGTCTTGAAAAACTTCCCTAATCCAT
>CM060318.1:54876525-54886525 GCA_030674155.1 Stramonita haemastoma | reverse complement strand
TCTCGGCGACGACAGCACGGTCAGACAGTGGGAATGTGGCCTCTAAAGAGAGGCTGCATAAATACTACATTTTACCGCTATGGGCAAAGTGCATGCAGAGGACGGCTTCCGACCACCCCCCAACGATACAGAACGTCGCACAATTCACAGGTGTGGATCCAAACGTCACACCCACGACGCTGCGATTGGCAGTTCCGATCGCAAGGGAAGTAATCTAATTACCGCCCTGCCACATATACATTATATACATACATACATACATACATACATACATACATACATACATACATACATACATACATACATACATACATATGTATATTAATATATTTATCTGTATATTATTTTTTTTAAAGGCCTCAGTTGCATGCAGATCATGAAGCACAATCTTTTTGTTAATTATGTCTTATGTCTTTTTTTTCTCTTTTTGTGTGGGTGCTCTACACGTCTTTCTTCATTGGCCAAAAAAAAAAAACACCAACAAACAAAAACTAATAACTAAATAATTTTCAGTCTTTTACACACACACACACACACACACACACACACACACACACACACACACACACACACACACACACATAGCCTAAATGTTAGAACATTGCGCTCGCAATCTTTCAACCTGGGTTCGTATCCCGTTCGAGGGGATTTTTCCCCTGGAGTTAACATCAGTGCTGACTCCACTCTCTCCAAAAATCCTTCGGATGAGACTGGAAACCAAGGCCCCGTGTGCGAGCGCACACAGAGCATCTTGGGATGAGACTATAAACCGAGGTCACGTGTGTGAACGCACGCAGAACATCTTCCGCACACATTTAAACCCGTTCTGCTTTTCGGAAGAATAGGCCATTGTGTGTCAGTGGGAGCAGATGACAAAAATTTTCGAAACTGCATAAACACGGGGGCTGGATGCAAAAAAGCACAAGAGTGCTTATTTCATTATCTTCGAAATAAAACACCACACACACACACACACACACACACACACACACACACACACACACACACACACACACACACACACACATATATATATATATATATTTTTTTTTTTTTTTTTTTTTTTTTAATTATTATTTTTTTTTTAAGGCCTCAGTTGCATGCAGATCATGGAGCACCATCTTTTTCATATCTTTTTGGTGGGCGCTTCACACGTATCTCTTCATTGGCAAAAAAAAAAAAAAACTAAAAAAAGCAACACCAAAAAAGGAAAAATGTGCCCCTTTCCCTTCCCTTCTTTTCCCTGTCATCCATGAACCCGAGTCAGCACTTCTCTTACCTACCTACGTCCAGAGCACTAACTGCCCCAGTGTGAATTGCTGCCTGTCTCTATTCATGTTCAGCGGCAGTGAACAGTCGGCTGGGTTTATTGTTGCTCTAGTGTGTGCTGCTGCTGCATGCGTTTCTACACGTGTAAACGAGTGATATACATTTGTCTGGGTTTGTGTTTGCTCTAGTGTGTTTGTGGTAGTGTTAAGTTTTTATCCTTTAATTCTTTTTTTCTGGCTTTTGCTGCATGCTTTCCTGACAATTTTGTGCCTTTGTTTTTCCTGGGCCTAGTTTTTTTTTCGGGGGGGGGGGGGGGGGTGGGGCAATCACACTTACATTCATTTCACAACCTTCTGCTCTCGAAATTCATTCAGCGGACTATTGCAGCGTGGTCACTACAAATAAAGATGACTATTTCCTGACCTAACATCAGTTGCGACAGGACTATACCAGACTTCATTTTTAAACAGATCCATCTGAATGCATTCAGGGAAAATAGAGCTAGAGATGACCTGATATCAGGGACTGTATATAACAAGGTTCACAATGGGACTATGAATTAAATAAATATTGACAAATACTTCATTTGAATTCACAAAAACAGGGCAAAAAAACCCTCTGGAGTTTTGCAAACACTAACAAAAATCATTTCAAAGCCATTATGCATTATCCAATCAGAAAATTGGGGAAACAAGCCCTCAAATAATCTCTAGCCCAGCTTATATCAAACCATCTAAGGATTTTTTTAATATACAGCTTTATAATCATACCACCAGAATAAAACGAAAGGAAACTCGTAATTTATAACTAATAAACCTAACAAAACTATCAGGGCACCCAATCACTTTTCAACGGATTGATGAAATAGAAAAAAGGAAAACTTTTTATATTTATTATTTTTTTTAGCAATGATCATTTATAGGATTATGAAAACTTTTGGAATTGAAAAAAGAAATCTGTTTATATCAATAATTATTATAAGAGTATCTTTAATATTTTTTTCAACACCTTTATAAGAAAAAAATCTTGAAAGAAACCTATGTATAAACAAAGTCAAAGAAAATTTTGGAACATTACATGGTGATCAACTCTTCAGTATAAAGGGAGGAACCTTATTTCATGACACCAACTCAATAGGAATGAAAGTTAATACTTCATACCAACTAGTTTAATAGGAAGGGAAAAGCTTCATACAACACCAACTTACTACATAGGGAAGAACTGTAAACCTTGAAAAGAACTAGGTTAATCTGAATCAAAATCTACACGTGGAAAGTGACACAGATGAAACAGGGCATGGACTCCATACACTACAGCAGGCCCTTTTCCCCAGTACTACAACTGTCAAGAGTTAGCTTTAGCTTTGAACTAACATTTGTCTGAAAAAAATGACAATTTTTTTTTTTTAAAAACAACAACAAAAAACATTCGTCTGCATGTCTTTTCTCTTGCACAAATAGAAACACTAATAATGATGATGATATATGGGGTTTATGTAGCGCTTATACCGTTTTCTGAGGAATGAAGTATTTTCCGCTAGCCAGTAAGTCAAACCCTCTTTCCCTTAAGTGTTGTTCTCTCATGCAACTGTTGTTCCAAGCAATGCAACCAATGTGAAGGTAACTAGGTTGGCAACAACTCAATATGAAGGGAAGAGTTTTAACTTAATAACACCTGGCTCAACAGCAACTACCAAATAACAGCTAGAATAAAGGAAATAACTTCTTTGATATCAACCAACTCATTCCAAGGAACAATTTTACTTTTTTTTTACACCAACCCATATTAAGAAAATAACCTTTTACACGTGTACCAGCGAACTCAACCTGAAGGAAAGAACTTTTTGCTTTGATAGAACTAATTCAATATAAAGGGAAGAGCCTGCCTAACACCAACAAAGTGAATATGGAGGGGAAAACTTTATACTCCGATACAAAAAACAAAGAAATTTGAAAGGGGGAGCTCTACACTTTTGTAATAACTGCATCTGAAGAAAAAAGTTTACAGTTTGATAACTATCTTGATACTAAGCTTGGAACTTTATTCTTTGAGCCAACTTGTTCAATTGCAAGGGGATAATTCTATTCTATGACACGAACTTATTTCATGGAATGAAAAAAAAAACAACCCAAACTTAGTGACAACTCAAGAGGAAGGAAAGAGATCTACACTAACCAACCAAATGACAATGTAAAGAAAAAAAAACCTTATACTTGAAAACCAGTAGAATTTGAAGTCAAAACTACGTGTCAAGCTATTGAGATAAAACCGTGTAACTCTACATTAAGCACTTTTTCAGTATTGCCGTTATTTTCAAAGGTTATCAGAACACTGGTTTTTTCTGTTGTTATATAGCTCCAGCGAAGATATCCGATTTATGGACTGTGGTCGTAAGCCATCCTACTTTCGGTCCTGCAGAAAACTAAAAATAGAACAATTCTTGAAGCATCAGTGCTATGCAAGCATAAAGATGCTATAATCATTTATTTTTCTGCATATCATCTCTTTTGCAAATCATGTCTCTATCGCGGTATTCTACGGAATAAAATATTTCCAAGCGGTCAGTACCCCAAACCCCTCTTTCCCTGTGCTGCTGTTCCCTTATACAGCTGTTTGCCCATACCGCAGAACTGAGTCAGAGTTAAGGAATCCGTGTCAAAGAGTTAATAGTTAGGATCAAACTGGTGAAGTGTTAGGGTTTGCGGCATGGGGCAAGAACTAGGGTTAGAGTGGAGTGTTGACAGCTCCAGGGAACAGCACTACATGGGCAAAAAGGAGTATCGGGAAAAGTACTGCTCTTTCTTCAAACATCCTGCACTCGGCTTGTGCATAGTTTTCTCTCTTAAGTGATCCCGCAAAGTCGAGGTAAAATGATATGTTTCTGTGAAATAGGCGATGCTATACCAGTAATGACTATGGCAAAGATTTGCATCACAACAAACGTCTGAAGCCGAGTGTACATTTCCAGGAGTTTTCATTTCGTCTCTGTTTTGTACAAGTACTTCTGATCCGAAATCATATTTAGAATTTTGAGTATTTTTGACGACCAAAACAAAACGAGTTGTAAGCCAGTAAAAGCTTTACAATGTTCTTTCAAAAGCAATCAAAATAGAAAATTGAGCGCGCGCCTGTGTGTGTGTTAGTGTGTGTTAGTGTGTGTGTGTGTGTGTGTGTGTGTGTGTGTGTGTGTGTGTGTGTGTGTGTGTGTGGTGTTGTGGTGTGTGTGTGTGTGTGTGTGTGTGTGTGTGTGTGTGTGTGTGTGTGTGTGTGTGTGTGTGTGTGTGTGTGTGCCTATTGTGTTTGGGATCTAATCCTCGCCCTATCTCAGTATAAGAAAAACGTCCTCATATTACCACAAGCTGGGATATGAAGAAAATGACCTTTACTTTGGAACCGAAAAATTAAATAGAAAGAAAAAATTTATAATACCTGTAGTAGCAAAATATTCAAGAAAGAAAATACTTAGGAACTATTTCAACATGAAGGAAGATCTTTATACTTCGACAACTTTCGTACCAACTAAAAAGGTAAAGAAAAAACTTTATACTTTGATAGCAATAACCCAATACAAAAGGTTTCTTTCCCTAATTTTGACACGAACTAATTCAATATACAAGAAAGAATGTTATAAATTGATACCAGCTAACTAATTATGAACGAAAGAAACTTTATGCTTGGACACCAAATAACTCCTCGAAACAACTTACTTTATGATTTGATGCTAACAATTACTATGAAGGGGAGACTATCATACCTTTACACAAACTGAATAGGAAGGGGGAAAAACACAAAATTGAAAACTACCTCAATATAAAAGAAAAGGCGTTGGACTTTGATGCCAACTTAATACAAATGAAGGAATTTTATACTCCCATACCAAATAACTCAACATGTAGAAAAATATTCAATGAAAAGAAAACTTGGATACAAAATAAATGTGAAAGACAGATGTTTATACTTTGATACCAACTACTGAAATGTAAGGTAAATAAAAGTTTTATGAAAAATGATGGAACAAAAATAAAAGACCTTCATGCATATGGTAAGCAGCTAACTGGATATTGGGGAAAGAGCTTTACACCTTGATATCACCTAACTAGACAAGGAGTTAGAAACTCTGCACTCTGACAGTAATAAAACAATGTGAAATAACTTATACTTCGTAAATTCTAACAAACTGATAAAAAATTAACTTTAAAATTAAGGGAAAAAAACTTGAACTTTGATACCTGTTAACTGAAGAAATGGCCTCTTCCTTGAATAAAAACTCACTCGCCATATAGGAAAGAAGTTTATACTTACATACAATCTAGCCCGATGGGAGGAAGAAAACTTTACACTGACGCCAACTCA
Organism: Stramonita haemastoma; assembly: GCA_030674155.1. Taxonomy (NCBI): domain Eukaryota; kingdom Metazoa; phylum Mollusca; class Gastropoda; order Neogastropoda; family Muricidae; genus Stramonita; species Stramonita haemastoma. The sequence goes on along the minus strand of CM060318.1, from coordinate 54,880,903 downwards.
CTCGATATGAAGGAAAGATTTTTATGCCTTGAAGCCATCTAACCAAAAATGAAAAAGATTTCTATACTTTCATACCCCCTGGTTCAATATGAAGGGAAGAGGGTTAGTTTTAATACAAACTCAGTATGAAGGAAATAACATTGATATTAGATTATGTAATAGGGACAATTTTTTTACCTTGATTCCAGCGAGCTAAATACCATAAAAACACTTTATACTTTGATTCCAACTGACCCAACATGAAGGAAAGGATCGAGACTTATCCTTTGTTTACTACTAGCTCAATATGAAGAGAAAAAAAACTTAATATGCGGACACCAGCTATGAGGTCTGACACTAAGTAATTACAGCAGAAACAGAAAGACTACAAAATATCGGCGAATTTTGATATGGAAGGGAAAATACATTTTGATTAATAGTATGCTTCACAAACTAACAAATTTCTAAAATGTCACAAACTTCAATTATTTTTTTCTTTTACTTGTCCTTGCAACTAACTAGCGTGTGATAAAATGTAGCCCGTGCCGCGTCCTCAGGCGTTGAAGTACCTAGGACGGGAACAGCCTTGATGACGGAAGGATTCTGCACAGAAAAAAACTGACATTCAAGATTAAATGCGTGCACATAGATAGATAGATAGATAGAGAGAGAGAGAGAGAGGAGAGAGAGAGAGAGAGAGAGAGAGAGAGAGAGAGAGAGAGGAGAGAGAGAGAGAGGAGAGAGAGAGAGAGAGAGAGAGTTAAAGTCTTTTTTTTTTATATCGAGGATAATGGAATAAGCATTCATGAGCTTTTTTTCATCCAGTCCCCGTGTGTATGCAGTTTTGTAAATCTTGGCATCTGTTCCTACTGGCAACAATGGCCTACTCTAACGAAAAGCGGAACAGGATTTAACGTGTTTGCAAGATGTTCTGCATGCGTTCGCACACGGGGCCTCGGTTTAAAGTCTCATCGAAGGACTTTTGGTGAGTGGGAGTGGAGAGACGAGAGAGAGAGAGAGAGAGAGGAGAGAGAGAGAGAGAGAGAGAGAGAGAGAGAGAGAGAGAGAGAGAGAGAGAGAGAGAGAGAGAGAGGTCATATTTATAGAAAAACAAATGCACATGTAGAAAGTTTGTTTTTTTTAAAGTAATGGGAGGTATGCTCTGGTGGCGATGTGCTGTCCCTTTGGAGGTCAGCTTGAATTTCGCACAGAGAAATTTACCATAACAAACTACACTATGCGATGTGATGCGACTTGGAACGGCACGGCACGCATGCACCCGACCCGGACTGTCTCGACCCGACCGACCCCGACCCGACCCGACGACGACACGACGCGACGCGACCGACGACGCGACGCGACCGACGACATGGCAACGACCTGACCCGACCGACACGACGCGATGCTACACGACGCGACCTAACCCGACACGACGCGGCAAGGCACGGCACAACACGACACACCACAACGGTAAGACGGAAAAAAATAATAGGCCTACTTACTGGAGTTGTGTAGTTCCATTCCTGACATGCAAGAATGTGGCAGAAATCCCACAGCGAGTCACTGGGCAGTGCAGTGTTCCACGGTGAAGTGTTCCGCGGTGAAGTGTTCCGCGGTGAAGTGTTCCGCGGTGCAGCGTTGTATGTTGTAGTCCACTGCGGTGTAGTTTTCCATGTAGATTAGCAGGCCTGGAAAGGAAGAGCAGTGTGTATGAACACATATAAAACAATTGATTTTAATTTAACAAGATCATCATGCTGTGGACAACATTCCAACCATTCTCTTGGCACCACTGAAATGTATTTGTGGGGCTCCCCTGCTAAAGTGACGGACATCTTGCCCTCGCATTAACAACTATCCCATTGTGCTAGAATGCAGGCCTGCTACAGCCAACCAGGTCAGCAGTATACCCGATCAAACCTAACCAGCCTGCACCCTGCTACCTGGAAAACAGACAGGCTCTGCCAGGTACACGTTATCCCCCGGAAACACTGTTTAAAAAACAAACTCCAGTGCCCCACCGACTCCTGGAGGAGTTAAGAGAGAAGTCCCCTCCACAGCACTGGAGAGCTGATCACAGTGGACAATGCAGAACTTTGAGAGGTACACTGGGAACTGTAGCCTGTCTCAGTGAAATAAAATACCACAGAAATCGGAAATGATGTTTTCCCTGGAGAGCGCATCCTTGATCATTTTTTAGTTCACTAGCCCTTAAACAAACACCCTGTTGTTGCACACAATATTGTGCAGTGTTTATACACTTCAGATTTTTGGGGCCTAAAAAATAAACTTTGACTCCGGGCTATTTCACGATAGATTACACTTACTCCGAAATTTGTACAACGAATATTATCACTGTTTTTAGGATTATTATCATTATCATCTTTAGTAGTATTTTTGTTATTATCATTATCATTATCATTATCATCATCATCATCATCATCATCATCATTATTATTATTATTATTATTATTATCATCATCATTATCATTAGTCTCTAAAGACTAGAGTGCAACTCCATAGTCTTTCGAGACTGATGGGTGCCTATTATTATTATTATTATTATTATTATTATTATTATTATTATCATTATCATTATCATTATTATTTTGTGGGTCATTAGTGTAAACAAAGTTCAAATGCCAATATTAAAATGTTATGCTTTAAACTATGTAAAGATTGTCTTCCTCCATTACATACTCTTAGTATGAGCTTTACACTCCATAAAAGGATTTTTTAAAAATTCTTCTGAAGACAGAGTACAGCTGCCTATATAGTAAAGCACTTGAAAAAAACAAACCGGCCATATATGCAAACTTCTTATATTTTTTCTAATCTCAGTGATATTCCTAAGTATGATGTACGAAACAGAGTACATGTTCTTGCGCACTCTCAGAGGGTAAAGCTATGGAACGGCCAACAACAACAGATCACATACTGGTATTACCTTTATGGGTGCTTCCACTAGCTCGCGCCGCATCCTCAGATCAGGCATTGAAGTACCTAGGACGGGAACAGTCTTGATGACAAAAGGATTCTTCTTCGTCGTCGAACGCTCTGACAGCAGCCTGTGTCTGTCCCATGAGCAAAATTGCGTTGCGATCGCCATTAAGCGTCCGACAAGTCAGGTCCAGCGCTTCCGACTTCGGCATGGCGATGACAGAATGATTTAGGAAAAGAAAATCAAGATATTTTGAACTCGAATGCTTGCACGCATTCACGCACGCACACATACACGCACGCACGCACGCGCACGCACGCACACGCACACACAAAGCGCGTGGCCAAACACACAAAAAACAAGAAGAGAGAGAGGAGAGAGAGAGAGAGAGAGAGAGAGAGAGAGAGAGAGAGAGAGAGAGAGAGAGAGAGAGAGAGAGAGACAGACAGACAGACAGACAGACAGACAGACAGACAGACAGACAGACAGACAGGGCAGAGAGGAGAGGAGAGAGAGAGGGAGAGAGAAAGACACAGAGAGAGAGGGAGATGGAGAGAGAGAGAGGAGGAGAGAGAGAGGACAGAGAGACAGAGAGAGAGAATTATATATATTATATTATATTATATTATATTATTTATTTATATTATATTATATTATATTATATTATATTATATTATATTATATTATATTATGTTATATTATATTATATTATATGTATATATTCTGGGGGGATGTATTTATATACAGAGAGGGGAATGGAGCGTGTGCTCGCGCGCGCGCGCGCGCGCGCGAGAGAGAGAGAGAGAAGAGAGAGAAAAAGAGAGAGAGAGAGAGAGAGAGAGAGAGAGAGAGAGGAGAGAGAGAGAGAGTGAGAGAGAGAGGAGAGAGAGATGAGAGAGAGAGAGAGAGAGAGAGATTTGTATTTATGTATTTATTCTTTTATATCGAGGATAACAGAATAAGCAATCATGTGCTTTTTTTCATCCGGTCCCCGTGTGTATGCAGTTTTGTAAATATTATCTGTTCCCACCGGCACACGATGGCCTACTCTTACGAAAAGCGGAACAGGATTTAACGTGTGCGCAAGATGTTCTGCGTGCGTTCGCACACGGGGCCTCGGTTTAAAGTCTCATCCGAAGGACTTTTGGGGAGAGTGGAGTCAGCACTGATGTTAACTCCAGGAAGAAAATTTCTTCGACCGGACTCGAACCCAGGTCTTCAAATTGCCAGCGCAATGTTCTGACCACTAGGCTATCCGCCTATAAAGAGACAGACAGACACAGACAGACAGACAGAGTGAGAGACAGAGATAAAGAGACAGACAGACAGAGACAAAGAGACGGGGAGAGAGAGAATAACACTGATGCCAGAACAACAAAGTTAGCACTGAAGAAGGCTATAAGAGTTTTCCTAGATTCGAACCCAGTTTGTCTGGAGATAGGGAATTGGAAAAAAAGT
>CM060318.1:54858925-54866425 GCA_030674155.1 Stramonita haemastoma | reverse complement strand
CATTTGTGTGTGTATATGTGTGTGTGTGTGTGTGTGTGTGTGTGTGTGTGTGTGTGTGTGTGTGTGTGTGTGTGTGTGTGTGTGTGTGTGTGGTGTGTGTGCATGTGTGTGTGTGTGCATAAGTGTGTGTGCTTGAGTGTGTGTGTGTGAGTGTGTGTGTGTGCGTGTGTGTGTGTGTAAATGTGTGTGTGTGTGTGTGTGTGTGTGTGTGTGTGTGTGTGTGTGTGTGTGTGTGTGTGTGTGTGTGTAGCCTACGTACTTTTGTTATTGCTATTGTTATTAATATTATTGATATATATTTTTAGTTGCTTTTGAATTTATTTTGTTGTGATAAGTTGTAACAATGTTGAAGCTAAATATATTCGGGGGGGGGGGGGGGGGGGGGGTGTTGTTGTATTTTGCTTGTTTGCTTGCTGCTTCATTTTTGTTAGTTTGTCTGGGGTTTTAAAGTGTTTTTTGTTTTGTTTGGGTTTTTTTGCTAAATAGATGGCTCGTTAAAAATACAAATTTATTGCGTACTCAATGTACTATCTGAAAATAAAATTTGACTTTGATTTGACTTTGACTTTGAATTTCACAGACAGACAGACAGACAGACAGGCAGACAGACAGACAGAAAGACAGACAGACAGACAGACAGACACACACACACACACACACACACACACACACACACACACACACACACACACACACACACAGAACATAGCACGTGCACAGCAAGCTTAGGGAGGGTAATGGAGACGGGGTGGCCTTTTCGAAGAGTGTGGATAAATTCTTCTTCTTCTTTCTCATGACCGGGATGGTCGTGGAGGAGACATGAGAGACGATTCTGCAGCCAGCCGTCACCATCCAGCCCTGTCCTCCGCCTTCCGAATGAGTGTTGGACTGTCCAGGTGGGTCCACTCCTTGATGTTATCCATCCAGCTTTTGGTTTGTCTGCCTCGGCGTCTGCCACCTTCTAGCGTTCCTTGTAGGACTGTCTTGGGGAGGGTGTTGTGGCGTGTGACATGGCCGAACCATGCCAGCTTCCTTTTCTTGACAGTGGCTAGTAGGGGTTCTTGAGGGCCAGCCATCAGTGCGACTTGACTTCGCACATAGGTGTTTGTTTTCCTATCCTTCCAGGAAATTCCAAGCAGTCGCTTGAAGCATTTTGTCTCGAACGTCTGGATCCGCTTGGTGGTTTCAGCGGTCATTGTCCAACTTTCGCAGCCGTAGAGCAAGATGGAGATGACCAGGGATCTGAACAATTTGACTTTTGTTTTGAAGCTGATGTTGTCACTTCTCCATATCTTGTTCAGTTTTGCCATAGCTGATGTTGCCATGGCTAGCCTGGTCTTGATCTCTGTGGTGGAGCGTCAATCTTTCGTGAGGGTAGCGCCAAGATATTTGAAAGCGTCTACTTCTTCCAGCTGCTGGCCATTCATGTAGATCTGTGCTGTGGTGTCGTTTGCACTGTTGACCAATACTTTACTCTTTTCTGTGCTGAATTCCATCCCATATTCGCCTGCTCTGTCTACCAGTCTGTTGGTAAGGTCTTGGAGTTCCTTGTTGCTGCCTCCCATGAGATCAATATCGTCAGCGAAGCGCAGGTTGTTAATGGGTCGCCCTCCTATTGAGATGGTAGAGTGGAAGTCGTAAAGTGTTTCCCTTATGATGTTCTCCAGGAATAGATTAAAGAGAGTGGGAGAGAGCAAGCAGCCCTGACGGACGCCGACTGTGGTCTTGAAGTAGTCTCCGACTTGGCCGTTGAGGAGAACTGCACTGCTGGAGGTGTTGAGGGTGGATACATTATGAAGGTGTAGATCTGAGTGTTTTGAGGCTGCATTTAAACGTATCAAATGTAGGCTTTCGGCTAAGGGATAGAGTGAGATCATGTTAGATCGATGGACCCCCCGCCCCCACCCCAAAATAGAGGAAGAGCGACGGCTTACAGAGTTCGTTTGAATCTGGATATCGAAAGCACATAGTATACAGTGGTGAAAAAATAACCAACGATGATACTTAAAGCTATAGTGACGATGAGGACGACGATGATAATGATGATGATAATGATGGTGATGGTGATTATGATGATGTTGTGGGGGTGATGGTGATGGTGGTGGCATTGGTTATTATTATGATAATGATAGTGAGCAGGGGGGGGGGGGGGGGGTCGGAACTGGAAGATAACGATAAGGTAGTGTCCTTTTATAGTGTGGTTACATATTCTTCCTTGTTCATGTTAATACTGATGACGACAATCATATCTGAACGGCCTGCTGGTTGGTTGTTTTGTTTGGTTGTTTGGTTGTTTGGCTGTCTTGTTTGTTGGTTGGCTAGTTGGTTGCCAGGCTTGTGCGTACTTACGATCTTATAGTGATTCCCAAGCGAGACAGAGTGTGTATTCTGGGCGACTTCAGAATATCAAGCTTGAGAATACCTAATGAGAGCAATAGGCCTCAGATAGTTATGCATATACATTATTATATACATTACACAAATGCACACCCACAAGTATCTATATGTATATATGCATACATACACGTATGTATGTATGTATGTATGTATGTATGTATGTATGTATGTATGTATGTATGTATGTATGTATGTATGTATGTATGTATGTATGTATGTATGTATGTATGTATGTATGTATGTATGTATGTATGATGTGTGTGTGTGTGTGTGCGTGCGTGCGTGCGTGCGTGCGTGCGTGCGTGCGTGCGTGCGTGCGTGCGTGCGTGCGTGCGTGCGTGCATGCATGCATGCATGCATGTATGTATGTATGTATGTATGTATGTGTGTGTGTGTGTGTGTGTGTGTGTGTGTGTGTGTGTGTGTATGTGTGTGTGTGTGTATGTATGTATGTATGTATGTATGTATGTATGTATGTATGTATGTATGTATGTATGTATGTATGTATGTATGTATGTATGTATGTATGTATATGCGTTTCTGTGTGATTTCTTTGACATAATGATATCAAATAACATACACATCTAAACACTCGTCATCAACTTAACTCAACTAACTCTGCACAGGTGAGCAAGGAAGACGACCCACACCCCAACCCTACTGATATGCACCAACAAGACCAAACCATCCAACCCTCCCCAAGGACAACCACCAGAACGAACCGTCCCCTCCCCCACCACAGGGAGCGGAATCCCCAGCACGACCAGGACCAACCCTCCCCACGAGCCACGGCCACCAGAAGTCACCCTCCTCACAGACACCCTCGCCCACACCCGAACAGATCTCCACGAAACAAGCCTCACAGAAGCCAGGACCAGCAGAACAACACCTCCTCCCAGCTCCGATGGCAGGGGTCCAGATCAGTCCGGAGAATCTCCGCGCTGGAAGAGCACAAGGACCTGCTCCTCCTCCGAGACAAGCTGTCCAACACCAAACGATCCAAGGTCGATTTCTCAGGAGGCTGTCTGACCGGAAAGAACCCTGCAAGTCATTCCGGGAGGAGGACGCCTTCTCGGACATCCCTGACACCACACGCAGCGAGCCGGGAGACATGTGGAAAGCCAGCAGGGAGGGGGGGACGACGACGACGACGACGACGACCAGGCTTCCTCAGGTGGTGAGGAACAACACGGAGCCTCTGAACGAGCTCCTGGACTATTTCTGGATCTACCAGGGCATGGGCCGGCAGGTGCTCAACCTCGACCTCCCACGGGAAGTCTGGGACAAGAAGCTGTTCAGGAAACAGGCTAAACTCCCCCCGATAAATATTCCGCAAGAACGGCCCACTGGAACGAACGGTGTGGAAGATTGTCTTTCTCAATCAGGACAAGACACTCAACGTTCGGACAAAATCTCCACAGGGAGATATGCTCTTTCTGAACCGCCGTGTTGGAACTCTCCGCGCTCTCCTCATCCGTTTCCTGATGGTGGTGGTGGTGGTTCTGGTCCCGAGGTGGCTAAAATGGGATGGGTTGGACGAGGCAGCAGGAGCTTGAACAAGGCAGGTGATGCCTCAGCTGCAAAGTCTTCCGCCATCTCCAAGAAGTCGCAGGGTGAGGGGGATGACGCCCACAGCAAGAGGAGACTGGTGGTCAGGATGCCAGTGATGACCAAAGACCCCACCAAAGCTGACTTGTGGGACACGGAGTGAGAGTATGGGGATTGATAGGTGTGTGTGTGTGTGTGTGTGTGTGTGTGTGTGTGTGTGTGTGTGTGTGTGTGTGTGTGTGTGTGTGTGTGTGTGTGTGTGTGTGTGTGTGTTCACTTCGCTTGCGAAGGTATCATGTGTATGTGTCTGAGTCAAAGTCAGAATTTTATTTTCCGATGGTTTGTTGAATGATCAATGCTTTTGCTATTTTGTAATTAAGCCATCTATCTAAAAACACACAAAAATGTATGTGTTTATGCCTTTGCGCGGATGTGTGTGTGTGGGTGCATACGTGTGTGCGCACGCATGTGTGTGTGCGTGCGTGCGTGCGTGCGTGTGTGTGTGCATGCGTGCGTGCGTGTGTGTGTACATAGGTGCGTGCATGTGTGTGTACACATGAACGTGGGTGACTGTGTGTGTGTGTGTGTAAAATAAACGCACATTGAAGTTATGAAATCCCTGTTGTGTGAAAAGAGAGCTTTAGAAAGGAAACGAGCTGTCGTCAGAGTGAATGTACGTACCGTGTGCGAACGTGATGGAGAGAGAGAGAGAGAGAGAGAGAGAGAGAGAGAGAGAGAGAGAGAGAGAGAGAGAGAGAGAGAGAGAGAGAGAGAGAGAGAGAGAGAGAGAGAGAGAGATTAAAAGAAAAGTAATGATATATGTTGGAATTGTTCTTGCGATGGTACAATCTCCCCAAATTTCAAGCAAAGAAATCTGTCATGAATGAAAGTGGTATACAGTACAACACAATGCAATATAACATAATACAATACAATACAACACAGCGCAATTCAGCACAACACAACACAATACAATGCAATGCAATATAATACAATGAAGTGTAACACAACACAAAAATGACACCCATCCAGTACAGAAGACATTATGATAAAATACAACACAAAACAGCTCAATAGGATTACAAAACACGACATGATACAATACAACACAGCACATCCCAAGTCAACACAACACTACGCACAATGCAATTCCATGCAATGTAGCACAATCAAACGAAACACAACACAATTGAATACAATATCGTAAAAAACAGAGCCAAATTATGGCTTTGTTACAACTATGTTATCTGTTTCTGTCTGTACATTATGTCTTTTTACAAGGGTGGCGCATTCTACAAAGCTTTAGCAGTTGTAGTTTTCTTATTGCCTTGGACCATTTTACATGCGAATGTGCATGCTGTGCACTACATACAGTTATTTACCATCCAAAGACTAATGATGGTGCTGATCTTATCGCCATGTGCTCTCTCCAAGGAACAATTTTAGGCAGTAACTGTAATCGATAGTCGTGCACAATTTTTAAGTTTTTATTTTTGGATTTTTTGTTCTTGTTCCCCAGCTACAACTCTTGGGTTCACCGATGGTGATTTCTATTTTGCGCCGGAAAAACAGCACCACCCTTTAGTAAGCCCTGTCTGTATGAGAATTTCTTGTTCTGTCAGAGCAGCTTTTTTGTATTTTTTTCCTTTTACTGAACAGAACTTTGCCAGGGACAATTGAATTCTTGCCGTGGATACTTCTATGTACACTAAACAGTATGTGTTTCACTCAGGATCTTGGTTTATAACCTTAACTGAGAGCTTAGCACCCAGATCTCAACTCAAAATCTAATAGATTAGAGAGAAAAGTTTGAGTTGAAGTGGGAACGAACTAGTGACTTCTCTGTTACAAGACAGGTGCTGTTATAATGTCTTGACGTCCCATCCACCCATCATGTTGGATTCACGAATGAAGATCACTACCCCCCCCCCCTACCACACACACACACACACACACACACACACACACACACACACACACACACACACACACACACACACACACACACACACTTCTTGTTTCTCTAATTTAAAAAAAAAAAAAATCTACCACCACAACATAATTATTGTGCATGTAAAAAAAAAAGTCCACAGCAATGGTAAAAAAAAAAGTTGTGGCACACACAAAATCATGATTTAAAAACAAATCATACAGGAAAAAAAGAGAGAAAAATTACAAATAAAAGAATACGGAAAAGAAGATAGTGAGCAACAGTAAGCCGCAGGTCTTACCAGATCTAGAACCAGCCGGAGAAAAAGGAATGGTGCATGATAAAGCGAACAAACGCATCAGCTATATGCGACAAATATCTGATTTCTACATAGCAAGAATAATTCTTATTTTCAGTATCTGAACCATATCCTGAGCTTACTACACAGAGAAACTCAGTTTAAAAGAAAGGGAAAGGTGAAAAAAGGAGGAAGGGCGTTGGTAAAAGGGAGAAAACTGAGTAATTTTATCATGAGAAAAGGGGTGTATTATTTCCCTTACTTTGACTCGTTTCGTTTGTTGATCTCTCTCTCTCTCTCTCTCTCTCTCTCTCTCTCTCTCTCTCTCTCTCTCTCTCTCTCTCTCTCTCTCTCTCTCTCTCTCTCTCTCTCTCTCTCTCTCTCTCTCTCTCTCCTCTTCACACATACACACACACGCACGCACACACACACACGCGCGCGCGCGCGCACACACACGCACACATACACACACACATACACACGCACACACCCACCAAAGAAAAACATGTAATGCTCACACGTTGAACATATTTTATTGATAACCTTATTACTGTTTTTACAAGATTTAACAACAGATATGAGAGAGAGAGAGAGAGAGAGAGAGGAGAGAGAGAGAGAGAGAGAGAGAGAGAGAGAGAGAGAGAGAGAGAGAGAGAGAGAGAGAGAGAGAGAGAGAGAGAGAGAGAGGAGTGCTTAAAAAATTGATATAAATGATTCATCTGCTACTTTGTGAATAAAATTGTTAGAAGTTGATTAAGCATTTTATGCAATAAGCTTGCCACTTCGGCTGCAATACAAAGCTGCTTGGGCAATAAAAAAAACAAACAAACCCGAAACAGTTTTTATTTCAATACGTTTTCAGCATAGAGTTCAAGAGACATCACACCACATGTACAGCTGTTTGCCAATTTTGGATGCACTTTTACTGCGCCCACCGTCGTTGGTGTTATCATGGTTGTGATGGTGGTAGCTGAGGTGGTGATGGTGGCAGTGGTGAGATGGTGTGTCGGTGGTGGTGGTGGTGGTGGTGTTGTCGTTGGTTGTGGTGGTGGTGGTGGTGGCGTTGGTGAAAGTACTTGTGGTGGAGGCGGCAGCAGTAATGACAGCGGTGGAAGTGGTGGTAGTAGTGGCGATGATAAATGCTACAATAGCTGCGAAAATCGTAGTATAAATGGATGTATCAGTATACCTGAGAAAGTTTTTGGTGGTCCTTTAATTCAAACTTTCTATGCAGTTCAACTCCTCTTCGAGGTGTGGAGGAAGCGGGTTACAAAATCTTCAGTGATACTCCAAAAGTCGACAAGACTATAGCACTGGTTAAGGAGAA
>CM060318.1:54841425-54853925 GCA_030674155.1 Stramonita haemastoma | reverse complement strand
CTACGACCACATAGGTTATAGGACACCTTTACCGTTTGATACTTCATCGGTGTATGCTCAATCTTTTTTTGTTAAGGTGGGTAGAACATCATCCACTTTTTGAGAACGAAAACGTATCATAATTTATTGTTATTTATGATGTAATGTTATATTGACTGATACCTTCATCGGCAACTGATACAGTTATCGGTATTATCCATTTTGAAAAAAACAAAACCACACACAGATATATATATATATATATATATATATATATATATATATATATATATATATATATATATATATATATATATATATATATATATATATATATATATATACGTTATAATTCAATTGTACTGAAAAGGTGTACATAGGTTTATAAATTATGACCGATAAAGTGGTCAGTGGCCATCTGTGAACGGAAGAGGGTGGGTGGGAGGAAGGAGGGGGGTGTGTTAATACACGTGGGACTTACACACTGGCTGACGCTAGGATGAATGAATCAAAGCAAGCTTTATTGTTTACCATGTTTTTTTGTATTGTTTTTTTTTGTTTTACAATAAATTTGATCAACTAGTTAGTTACTTTGGTAGGGAGTAGTTAGAGAGTTAGCTGGTTAGCTAGTTGGGTGATTGTTTGGGCTAGTTTGCTTGTTAAGTAGTTTGCTAGGTAACTAGTTAGATTGTTGGCTTATTACCTTCTTATCTACTTTCTTTTCTATTTTGGTCACGCATTGTAGATTCTGTTAGATAAGAAAAGTAGAAATAAACATTCCCAGGTATTTGTGCGAACACGCGCGCGCGCGCAAATACACACACACACACACACACACACACACACACACACACACACACACACACACACACACCACACACACACACACACACACACACACACACACACACACACGTGCGTGCGTGCGATTACTAGACTCCCATAACGAGAATTTCTTTCTAATCACCACTTAGATATAACAACCATTTCTTAGCGCCCGGTTGACCTACACAACGTCAGTGTTCCCAAAGCCTAGTTTGTTTTGTGTATCGTGGAACATGCAGAGCTAATTGTTAATGAGCGCAAACTAAGTATCACTAATTGTGTCATTTTGACGTAAGAGACCCAATCTTAGGCTGTTACCGGCACGTCAGTTTTCCTTGATCTAAAGTAGTGTAGCTGGTCTCGCTAGTGGCAGCAATTTGACAGCAAGAATCGTTAATTCCAAAGAAAAGTGCTGAGCTGGAGAAAGTTCAAAAGTGCAGCAGGCCTACTACATACCCCCCCCCTCCTCCTACCCCCCCCCCCCCCCCTCTTCCCTTGTCATGTGGAATGAAAGAAACATAATCACATGAGCTAGCTGCTTAAAGAGTTTGCACTGGTTGCCTGCTCTTGGCTTCTGTCAGTAAAAAGCTGGTACTTTGACAAACATGTTTTGATGATTTTATCTGCCATCACGATAATTAATCCTTTGTAATGATTCTAAGGAGACAGGGTGGCTCAATGTTTAAAGCACTCACTCTCGCCAAGCTACGATTAAGCAGCGTTGAGAGTGGTTATCTAGTTAATATAATGGATGGATGACCGATTGCACGCCTTGGCTTCGGTACAGTGCCCCAATTCACCCAGCTGTTAATAAGGACCTGTCTTTTTTAGGGTCAGGGAGCGAGGGAGAGGAGATGGGCACCGCCCTCAATATGCTGGCCGCTTGAGAAGCTAAGGTCTCTGCCACCTCACTCCCCTACGACCCCATTGGATATGAAAACTTCTTTAATTCTTTTTGCTACCATTGTATAGAAAATAAATCTAAATCCAGAGCAATCCATTCATTATGTCTGGATTGATGCTCCATTTCTTTTTTTTTTCTTGTTTTGTTTCTGTTCAGTTCTTTTAGTTACTTTCTCCCTTTCTTTCTTCCCTCCATTGCTTTCTAATTTTCTTATCTTTCTATATGTCTATGTATCTATATGTCTATGTGTCTAGCTATGTATCTATGTATTTATGTATCTATGTATCTATCTATCTCTCGCTAGCCGAAGACCCGGGTTCGAGTCCGGTCGAGGAAATTTTCTTCCTGGAGTTAACATCAGTGCTGACTCCACTCTCCCCAAAAGTCCTTCGGATGAGACTTTAAACCGAGGCCCCGTGTGCGAACGCACGCAGAACATCTTGCGCACACGTTAAATCCTGTTCCGCTTTTCGTAAGAGTAGGCCATCGTGTGCCGGTTGGAACAGATGACAATATTTACAAAACTGCATACACACGGGGACCGGATGAAAAAAAGCACATGATTGCTTATTCTGTTATCCTCGATATAAAAGAATAAATAAAATAAATAAATAAATAGCCAGCTACCGATCTCTCTCACTTTATCGATACATATATTTATCGGTCGGTCGGTCAGTCGATCGGCCTATCAGTCGCTCTATCTATCTATCTATCTATCTATCTATCTATCTATCTATCTATCTATCTATCTATCTATCTATCTATCTATCTATCTATCTATCTATCTATCTATCTATCTATCTATCTATCTATCTATCTATCGATCGATCGATCGATCTATCGATCGATCGATCGATCGATCGATCGATCTATCTATCTATCTATCTATCTATCTATCTATCTATCTATCTATCTATCTATCTATCTATCTATCGATCTATTGATCGATCGCTCTTGACTGTCTTTCATTTCGTTCTTCCTTCCTTCTCTTCCTTTTTGCACTCTGTCTGTGTGCCTTACATGTGGTAGCTGTGGCAGGCCTCATGGCATTCTTCAGGTGACTCCACCGCTCCGTTGCTCAGGCTCAGGGTTATGCAGAGGGCAAGGGTCACAAATAGCAGGTAAAGCTTCATGGTGTCTGTGACAAGAAAACATCATACACAGAGCGTGAAAAAGAAGAGAAAGAAAGAAGAAGAATGCAAAGAAGAAGAATGGAAAGAATGCAAAGAAGAATGCAAAGAAGAAGAATGGAAAAAATGCAAAGAATAATTCAAAGAAGAATGCAAAGAAGAAGAATGCAAAGAAGAAGAATGCAAAGAAGAAGAATGCAAAGAAGAAGAATGCAAAGAAGAAGAATGCGAAGAAGAAGAAGAAAAAGAAGAAGAAGAAGAAGAAGAAGAAGAAGAAGAAGAAGAAGAAGAAGAAGAAGAAGAAGAAGAAGAAGAAGAAGAAGAATGCAAAGAAGAAGAAGAATGCAAAGAAGAAGAAGAAGAAGAAGAAGAATGCAAACAAGAAGAAGAATGCAAAAGAAGAAGAAGAAGAAGAAGAAGAAGAAGAAGAAGAAGAAGAAGAAGAAGAAGAAGAAGAAGAAGAAGAAGAAGAAGAAGAAGATCATGATCATGATCATGATCATGATCATGATGATAAAGTATCAGAAAAGTGTGAAAGTACCCCCCAAAATCATGAAGACACGATGTTGTAATTGAGACAAAGAGAAAAGTAAACCAGAATGCAAACACAGTAAAAGAAAGAAGATATGTTTATACCAAGAAACAGGTAGAGATTTTATCACAAAATGCTTAGTTAGATCATAGAACTTAAGGTTAGAGTTATACCATAAACAGACAGACAGACAAACAGACCAATGGGCAGACAGATCCAAGACAGACGAAGTAATGGACAGACAGATCAGAACGCCAGACGGTCAACAGATTATAGAAAGAATTGATTTTATTTTTATTTATCTATTCTTTTATTTCGAGGATAATGAAATAAAGACTCTTGTGTTGTTGTTCTTTTTTATCTAGTCCCCGTGTGCATGCAGTTTTGTCAATTTCGTCATCCATTCCCACCGGCACACAGTGGCCTACTCTTCCAAAAACAATCAAGATGGTAGAGCTTAGACATCATTATCTGCAGGTCTAGGCAAAGCTGGAATCCAAGGCAATGTGACATCTGACAACACAGATCTCAAGAATACGATGCTTGCTAAAAAAACAACAACAACCCCCAAACCCCAAAAACCGATACACAGAAAATACAAACAGAATCTCAAGACACTAGACTAAAGAACACTGTGCTACATCACACTGAGATCTTGATAATAGTACGTTAAAATAATGACATCCAAAGAGGACATTTTACTCAAAGTTCAAACAACAAAATCTTATAAATAGGATTAATGTGAAAGAAAATGTGCGGGACGCATTCGCAGTCTTTGGAGCTTTGAGCTCGTGATCTGGCGACTGGGATTTAAGCCACCACCTTAACATTCGTCTCAGGAGATATTTTCTTACTCTAGTAGTACTAAAACTCCCCCCTCCCCCCGTATTAGACTTTGAAACATCATCCCCGAATTTGTAATGCGGCTTGCATACACAATAGTGACACATTGGAGCTTTAGCCATTAAATGAAAAAGTAAGCATAAAACAAACAAACAAACCAATCAATCAATCAATCGATCGATCGATCAAACAAACAAGCAACAATACACAAAATATCTCAATACTGTAGACTCCAGGACGCTCACTAAGCATCAAACAAACAAAGCAATTAATCAATCAATCTATCAATCGATCAACCAACCAAACAAACAAAAAATACACTGTCTCAGTACTGTAGACTCCAGGAGGCGTACTGTAACACAAAAATAACGGAGTTATTATGAGAAGTATTTTCAATCTAGTTGCATGCTTTGTGTGTGTAGCTCTACACAGGTGGATGGCTGTGAGGTAGCGAACTCTGTCCACATGGGTTTTTCTGCTCATTGAGATGATAAAGTCTACCCTGTGAGGGGTACTTTCAGTATAACGGAATCCCTACCTTCTGGAAACTCTGTGCTAGGAGGTTTTTTTTTCCTTTTCTATCAATTTCTTCGTTTCTGCCTTGTTCCTTTTCTCCCTGTCATCATCTTCTTGTCTTTCTCCCTTGTTGGTGCTTTCTCCAGCTTTTGTTCGTTATGTCGTTGTTGGTTTTTGTTGTTGTTTTTTAGAAAGACTTAAAAGATATCAATTCTCTCTCACACCAAAGTCGGATGTGCTGGGTCTGACTTTTCATGCGCTAAAAAAACGGCAATCCAAAACATCACTCAAATCCTTCGGATGAGACTATAAACTGAGGTCCCGTGTGTGAACGCATGCTGGACATGTTACCCACATATTGAAACCCGTTCTGTTTTACGGAAGAGTAAGCCATTGTGTGCCGGTGGGAACAGATGACAAAATGTACAATACTGCACAAACAAGATAATATATAGCGTTGTATAAATTCCATGTATTATCATTAAACTATGGGACTGTATGTAAAAAGGCTTATGGGTGTTTATACCATTATCCACGAAATACAAGGAATATAACATATTTTTAAAAAATCATATATGACAACAATAGTTGCTGTCAGAGCGTTTGACAAGGACGACAAATAAGAAGAAAATACAGCACCAGTATTGACTTACCTCGCAAGCAGCGTTCCCAGACTTTGATGCTTTGCAACCTGATACTTTGATGCTTGGCAGCGTCGAAAATCCCCCTGGCTAACGTCTTTGTGGTGTCGGTTCCAGACTTATAAATCCCAATCTCCCTTCTCCATTCCCTGGTCACTGACTTTTATTCAGCTTTCGGGGCCAGATGTGGGTGGCTGTTTTTTTTCCCCAGGTGCTGGCATTATTTGACATTTTACCAAACGTCACAAGAACGGTTTTATAATGATGACGCACAATGGGTGGTGATCAAACTAGCTAGAAACTTTGGGTTAATGGTTATGATGGTGATGGTGGTGATGGTGATGGTGGTGGTGGTGGTGTTGATAATGGTGGTGGTGGTGATGGTGATGGTGGGATGATGTGGGTGGTGACAGTAGTTGTGGTATTGGTGTTAGTGGTTGTGGTGATGGTAGTGGCTGCCAGTGGTGGTGGTGGTGGCGGTGGTGGTGGTAGTTGTAGTGCACTAGTGGTGGCGGCGGTGGTGGTGGTAGTGGGTGGTGGTGGTGGTGGTGGTGGTGGTGGTGGTGGTGGTGTGTGTGTGTGTGTGTGTGTGTGTGTGTGTGTGTGTTGTGTGTGTGTGTGTGTGTGTGTGTGTGCAGAAGCAGGCGATCGTGTGCTCACAACCCTACACACGAGTTTGTGTTTCCAAAAGACAAGGGCACAGATGGCTAGAAAACAAAGTATACGTTCTTGATAATTATCCGAGCAAAATCTATATTTCTATGACAGCTTGATTCCCAATTTTCTGGTGAGTGAGTGAATATAATCATGAAGGTGTAGAAAGGAGGAGAGAGAGAGAGAGAGAGAGAGAGAGAGAGGGGAGAGGAGAGAGAGAGAGAGAGAGAGAGAGAGAGAGAGAGAGAGAGGGAGAGAGAGAGAGAGAGAGAGAGAGAAGAGAGAGAGAGAGAGAGAGAGGAGAGAGAGAGAGAGAGAGAGAGAGAGAGAGAAGAGAGAGAGAGAGAGAGAGAGAGAAGAGAGAGAAGAGAGAGAGAGAGAGAGAGAGAGAGAGAAAAGAGAGAGAGAGAAGAGAGAAGAGAGAGAGAGAGAGAGAGAGAGAGAGAGAGAGAGAGAGAGAGAGAGAGAGAGAGAGAGGACGGACAGACAGACATACAGACATACAGACAGACAGACAGACAGACAGACAGAGACATGCAGACATACAGACAGTTCTATAAAAAAAAAAACGGACACACACACACACACACACACACACACACACACACACACACACACACACACACACACACACACACACACAACACACATGACCATGAAAGCCTTGTGACAGACAGAGACAGACAGAGGTAAGGAACTAAAAGACTAAAGCAGCGTGTTAATTGCGTAGAAAACGCTGGCGCTAAGTGTTACATAATTATGTCGTAATTTCTCCCAGTGCGAATACCTCTGAACATTTGATGTTTCCCTCTAGTTTGAACTAGCCATCTGTTAAATAAAACAACAAAAAACAAAAAAAAAAATCGCAAAACGAAGTGTGAGAGATTACAGAGGACTAACTGCTATAATCTTTGTGGGAAAAATAGCAATTAGTGAAATGTCATTTTCCAGAATAAATGAAGCTTTATCTTCTTACTTTCTCACCATTCTTTTCTCAATTTCATTGTTTTTTCTTTATATGTATATTTTTTCCTTTATTGACTGTAGGTAGATGGATGTTTTATGTCGGGTTATTTTTCTCTGTGTGTGTGTGTGTGTGTGTGTGTGTGTGTGTGTGTGTGTGTGTGTGTGTGTGTGTGTGTGGTGTGTGTGTTGTGTGTGTGTGTGGTGGTGTGTGTGTGTGTGTTTTAGTTTACTCTATGTGTTTGCTTGTGTATGCATGCTTTAGTTAGCTTTTCCCATGCTATTGGTTTGTTGCTATTTAGAATAAACATGATTTCGGACGAGACGATAAATCGAGGTCCTGTATGTAATACGCTTTCGACGAACATACAAGAACCAACTACAACCAAGAATTGGTTCCTAGCAAAACTCTGTAAAAGAAAAAAAAGCCACTCTGACAAGGAAACAAATCCGCATGCAGGGAGGGATAAAACAAAACAAAAAAAGGGGGGTGAGGAATAGCACTGCTCTTGTGGCGACGTGTTCTCTTCAGAAAGAGCAGCCCTACATTCATGCAGAGAACTCTGTTGTGACCTAAAGTGCTAGACAAAACACCAGTCAAAGGTTTTTATCCCTAGAATTTATTTGTTTTATTTCCTCGATTTCTAGCACTTACCTCTGTTCTTCGATCCTTCTTTAACTCTTTGTCTCGGCTGAGATAGTCTCTTAATAGATGAAAATAGTCATTTGATAGATAAAAATAGTATTTTAATAGGTGAATTTACGATGGAGCGTGTCATTATTATAAGAGGAATGTACTCATAGTTGAGATGTGCTGTTTAGTGTGTGTTTTACATCAAGTGCTGCGGCATATAAGGTATGGTTTACTATTTAATCTGTATTGCTAAATGCCTAATATTGTGTACTTCCAAATGCAACTACTGATTTTTTTGCTTCATTGTTGAGAAATTAAAGTATTTGGAAGACTTGTGCAATTTGACGACCCAGGTTCGATTCTCGTTCGAGGGGATTTATACCCTGGAGTTAACATCAGTGCTGACTCCACTCTCTCCACAAGTCCTTCGGATGAGAATATATATAAAACCGAGGACCCGTGTGGTGAACGCATGCAGAACATCTTGGGCACACGTTAAATCCTGTTCCGCTTTTCCTAAGCGAAGCCATTGTGTGCCGGTGGGAGCAGATAAAAATATTTACAAAAACTGCATACAAACGGGACTGGATGTTAAAAAGCACATGAAGGTTTATTCAATTATCCTCGATATCAAAGAATAAATAAATAATAAATTAATTAATAAAATGCACTTCACTACACTGCACTACTCCTTCACCTCACTACACTTATCATCCCGGATGATTTACTTAACTATTTATTTATTGATTTATTGATTTATTATTTATTTATTATGTATTTATTTATATCGAGGATAATAGAATAAGCACTCATGCGCTTTTCTACATCCAGTCCCTGTGTGTATGTAGTTTTGTCAACCTTGTCATCTGTTCCCACCGGCTCACAGTGGCCTACTCTTATGAAAAGTGCTGATGACAGAACAAATGACAAGATAAGATTTACAAAACCCCATATATCACACAAGGATTGGATGCAAAGAAAAAACAAACACAGCAGTGCTTATTCTATTATCCCCAAAATAAAAGAACAAAATACCCCCCCCCCCCAAAAAAAAAAAAAAATATATATATCCCACCTTTCAAAGCCATTCTACGTATAAGGGTAGACAAAACACATGTAAAACTCCCTTTTTCTTTTCTTTATTTGTGTCCATACAGGCCGTATACCATAAACACAGTCAGTCAAAAATGCCGGACTATCACAGACACACAGTGTTATATACAAGTCATGGTACTGGAATTCCAGAAACTGTTTGTTGGCAGGTGACAAGCGAATAGCAGGCGACCGTATAGGCTTTCAGCTGCTGCTGCGCTGCTTTTTGCTGCGTTGCTGCTTCTGCTTCTGTTCTGCTGCTGTGCGCTGCTTGTGCTGCTGCGTGCTGTTGCTGTGCTGCTGATGAAGAAAGATGATGAGAGGAGAGGGGGCACGAAGTCAGGTGTGTTCTGAAGGTGGGGCCCCTACCCAGTTACTTTCACCTTCCGATTTTTGGCCTCCCCTGGAAAAAAAAACCATTTTTAACACATGAAAATGATGAACTGTGGTATCAAGGGGGGGGGGGGGTGGATTATATTGTGTGTATAATTTATTATCCATATAAAAATACATATAATATTAAAAATGGTATGATAAGTAAATAGTAGTAAATGATATATCTATCTATATGTCAATACAAAAATTTGAGAGAGAGGAAGAGAGGAGGAAAAGGAGAGAAGGGGGAGGAGAGGGAAAAGGAGAAAAGAGAGAGAGAGAGAGAGAGAGAGAGAGAGAGAGAGAAGAGAGAGAGAGAGAGAAGAGAGAATTTTTTTGTTATAGATGGAGGCTTGATGACAAAGAAGCAGTTGCCTGATTACCCAGTATACGTTTGGAAATAAAATTTGGGGGTTTGACCGATACACACAACACACACACCACACACACACACACAACACCCCCCCAACACACACACACCACAAACCCCCCACCCCCAAAACACACCCCACCCCCCCCACTGCCCATCCACGCCCTAGACCCCCACAGAAAACCCCAAAAAAACACACCACGCACCCTTTCCCACCCCCCCGTACCACACAACAACCCCCCATCACACCAAATTTCACCTTCAAAACAAACACTTGGTGGGATTCGTTCCCTTATGGTGAATTTTGAAAAAAAAACATCACCCGTCCATTCCCAAGGTATTTTTGGTTTCTAACAAGACTCTCAACTGGTGAGAGAATAATTACTTGGGGACCCAAGGGGATTAAGCTGGGAAACACAAAAGTGGGAAAACAAACAAAAAAAAACAACTTAAAAATAAACATTAACAACAGCAGCAGTAACGGCAACAAACAAAAAGAGACAACCAATCACCAAAAGTAACCCTTCTCACACTCGCATTTGCCCACCCCCAAAAAACAAAAAACAAACCAAGAAAGAAAAAAAGAAAGATAACAAAAAAAAAACAAAAACGAAAACCCCCAAACAAAACACACCCTTTGTCCATTATTTCCAAACTCACAATTTTTTTCCTCAAATCTTTTTAAACTTCGAACGCACATCGTGGGGCCTTTCCGCCCTCTTTCTTTTGGCCCCCCCCCCCCCACCAAACCCCAAACTGGGGCATAGGGGCCCATAGGCCCCCAGAATTGTCGGCCCATAGGGACAGACAACGTCGTGATTTTTTTCCAGCAGGAAAAAAGCAAGGGAACCAGTCTTTTCCCTTTGTCCACCAGCTGTTGGCATGGGACTTTGAAACACCTGAAGACAAAATTAAAAACTAGTTTTATTTTTGGATTCGTGTTTGCATAGGTTAAATGAATTTTTCTTTTTTTAGGAAGGGGGTGGGTGAACGGCGGGGGTGTACGGGTGGCATCACTTTTTGGAAGAGGAAAAAGATATGCATCTGTACATATGTTAGACAGTGGGCATGTTAATTTATGTTTCTTTGACTTAATACCCACTGGGGTCTGCTGTCGTCTGTCTGTCTGTCTGTCTGTCTGTCTGTCTGTTTCTGTTTCTGTCTGTCTGTCGTCTGTCTTCTGTCTGTCTGCTACTTGTGACTATCTTTCTGATTTCTTGTCTGTCTTTTGGTCTCTCTGTCTTTTACTTCTCTTTTCAGTCTTTTTGTCTGCTGTCTGTCTGTTGTCTGTACGTCTTGTCTTTTCTCCCTCCCCCTCTCTCTTCTCTCCCCCCCCTTCTCAATCACTCTTGGTTGGGAACTGTATGTAAACAAAACACATGGGCGCTTATTATTAACCTCAAAATCAAGAATTGGATTTGATTTGATTCGATCTTGTTCTCTATCAGGACTAAATGGGTAACAACGAACACAGATAGAAAAAAAAAGAGAAAGAAAATCAGGGGGAAGAGAAAAAAAAAAACGAAAGCAAAAAAAAAAAGGTGCTTTGGGATAGGAGGAAGGGTTAGATTTGAATCTATAAGTATTATAGCAACTTTTTTGGACTCAGCGGGGTCCTAAACCCTTTAACGAGTTTTTCGATGGAATCATGGGAAAGGTTATGCCCACAATGTCGAGTTAATCCCTTCAACAAATTGTAAGTGTGAAAGAAGGCTCAAAATTTACTAAAAACCCAACACTGAGGTGCGGACCCTCGGGCTTGATTGACACCCGGATATGATTTATAATGATAGGAATGTAGAGTACAGTCGTGTCAAAGTAGCCCCAAAAAAAGCATACGCGTCCATAGCAGCATCATTACAAACGCCTCCTCATTTTAAACATCGTGAAAACACCCAATTTCCTCTGATCCCCCGACCCTGGTTGCTGTGGCCCGCGGTGACCTCAGTTTTCATTTGCTGTAACCCTTCTGTGCCTGTGGTCAGTTTTGTGTTGTGTCAAAACTGCTTGATGGAGGTTCCGGGGAAGGTCACTTAGAAGGATGTTGTGGTGGTCACCACCACGGCGGGCATTGACACTGTCTAGATTTCGTTTTATTTATTTTTTTATTTATTTATTTTATTTATTTATTTATTCATTATTTCTTTTCTATCGAGGATAATGAAATAAACACTCAGTGCTTTTTTACATCCTGCCCCTGTGTGTAGCAGTTTTGTAAATATTGTCACTGTTCCAAACCAGCACACAATGGCCTACTCTTACGAAAAGAGGAACATTTATTTAACGTTTGCGCCAAGATGTTCTACGTGCGTTCGCACACGGGGCCTTGTTTATTAGTCTCTTCGAAGAACTTTTGGGGGAGTAAAGTCAGCACTGATGTTAACTCCAGGCCAAGGGCAAAATCCCCCTTTGAAGGGAATCGTACCCGGGTCGCAAATTTCGAGTGCAATGTTCTGGACCCACTGGCAAACCTTCGTCAGTAGGGAGCTTAGTGGATGGTGCTTTGCGTAGGCCCGGCTAGCGAGAATAGGCATCACTGAAAACCACTAAGTGATCAGCAAACAGTGCAGGGCCCCTATATCAAAATAACTTAATAAATTAAAAAAAAGGTGGGAATATTGAACGATTTTTTCTTTTAGCAAAAAACAAAAAAGTCTGTGTCAGTGTTGCTAGAAGAATCAGTCTTCGAATGAGACTGAAACGAGGTCCCCGGTGGTGGGAAAAGCAACGCGAATATTTTGCGCCACTTTAAAAAAGTTCTAAATTTTTAAAGAGGAGGCCAGGTTTGGATGGTGGAAAGGGATGGCGATTTTTATTTTAGATGCATACGCAGAGGGTGTCAGTGTAAAAAAAAAAAAAAAAGCATATGTGCTTTTCTATGATCTTAAATAAAAGAATATAAATAAATTGAAAGAATAAAATGAAACCCCAAAAGTATTCTTTTGGAAAAAAAATCGCAAAAAAAAAATGACAAAAAATGAAATGTGGAAGCGATGCTTTTTTCCCCTTTTTATTATGTAAAACATCTAGTTATAGGGTACA
>CM060318.1:54820931-54835931 GCA_030674155.1 Stramonita haemastoma | reverse complement strand
GATTATCTTCTTTTAAAGATAATAAATAACCGGTACCGTTCTTGTGTTTTTGCATCTAGTCCCCGTGTGCATGCATTTTTGTAATTTTTGTCATCTCTTTCAGAGACAGTCATCATCGTGTTGCAATCGACGGTGTTGTCCATTATTCTGCCGGAACGATCTTGCATACGGCATGATTTTCAGTTTGAAATTCAAATAATTCTCAGTATTTTTGTTAAACCTGACAAAGTAGGTAAGTACACTCACACTGGTAGACTTTCATGGCAGCTAACAAGATATATTATTCAATGTGAGTAACCACCATGCCTCAGTGGTTAACGCCCTGCCTTACGGTTTGGAAGGTCGCAGATTCAAACTACATAAGACTTTTAGGCCTTTCTTTTTGTTTTGTTTTTTGTTTTTTGCTGTTGTTGTTGTTGTTGTTTTTTACTCCGGCCAGCTTCTACCCAGAGTGACTGAGCTGTGGGCTCATTGGGAAGAATGTGACCACATAGTCGAGCTTCATCCATTTTACGGATGCGATTTTGAGAGTGTTTCTCAAATTACCTGACCAACACAGCATGTGTTTGTAACTCTGGGGCCGAGTTGACACAGGGATATATTATGACAGAAAGCATAGAGTACAGCCCTGTCAAGTAGTCTCAAAGCAAGTGCACGTGCACTTCCATAGCGGCATCATTACATCATCCTCATTATCATTGATCGTCATGCACTAAAACAAACAAACATATGTATGTATCACCAATGTGTGTCAAGCTGAAGGTAATAAAATCCCCCCCAGAGCTAACTGCGATTCAAGTTATTCTAGAGCAATCAGATAAAACCCTTGAATCGACAAAGGACAGAATAGTTCAGATCATGCTAGAAAATTCACATAACCTTTGCACCATTTGATGCCAGACTGGTTCACATTTGATGCCAAAATAGCACACATACTTGGTTCTTATTGCCCTTCACAGGATGATTAAAATCCTTTAATTTCACTTGACTTGACTTGCCAGAATGGTATGCATATTTGATGCCAGAATAGTTCACATATTTGTTGTACGAATAGTTCACATACTTCATGCCAGAATGGTATACATATTTGATGCCAGGATAGTTCAAATACTTAATGCCATGATACTTCATGTGTTTGATGCCATAATACTTCTCACATTCGGTGCCATAACAGCTCGCATGCTTTATGCCAGAATTGCTCACATAGTTGATACCAGAATAGTAGACATGTCTGATGTCAGAATGATGCCAGAGCGCTGGTGACTGTGTTAGTTTGCCATGGCAAAAGACAACGGCATACTCGCAGTATTGCAAAAAGTGTGCGGGTCATGTTGGTCCTTGTAGTCATGTTCACTTTGAAACAAGCTACCAGAGGACTGTGCCAAATTGGTCACTCTCTTTGTCAGAGGATTGTGCCAAACTGACCAATCTGTGTTACAGGACTGTGCCAAACTAATCTGTCTGTATCAGATGACCGTGCCAAACTGGCCATCCTCTGTGACAGTGTACCACTCCAAACTTGTCCCTTTTTGCTTCAGAGGACTGTGGGTGAGCTAAACGCTAACCTGGTCACTCTTTGGACAGGAAAGCAAGCAGAGCAGAACATAGCCTGAAGACAGCCAACTGTATCTTTTACTAAAAAAAAATAAAATCTCACTTGGCCTGGTCCAGTTTTACTTTGGATGATGATAACCCTGTGCCAATGACCTGCACGTTCCATCCTCGAATCAAGTAGAAAACTAAATGACCAACGATGAGATTCTTCAACGAGCAAACCTGCCTCCAGTCTGGAATCCAGATAACAGTCGCATCAACTTCATGGAGCTGGAACATTCAGCAACGATGAAGGACAAACGAATGCCTAAAGCCATCTTCTTTGGCAAGCTGAAACAAAACAAAACGTGACCGTCGTACCCCTCAAGAAACTTTCCAAAGACCAACTGACTGAAAAAGCAGTAGCTGTCAGTGGAAGGGATCCAGCACCACACATTACAACAGGAAGCACTTGATGGTGACAAATGGAGCTATTTTGTCAAAAGAGCCAGTAGCAAGTCTGAACTTCAGAGAAGCGATGCCCCCAGAGAGAAGCCTATGACGCGGAAAGAGGGATCAAAGAACCGACCAACAACTGTTCCAGTTCCTGCCTTCGTCTGCTTGGAAGGCGACAGAACGTGCTCCTCAGGCTTCAGCCTCTTCAGTCACCAGAATGCTTGCAGGAAATGAAACCATCTCCCTTTCTTTCACTATCTTCGTCGCATGCGAAAAACTAGCCATCACATCATCAATAGACATTTTCCCCAGTAATTGTGGAAAAACAAGAGTGTTTGCTAAAGCATTTATGTTTAAACAACTCAGGACGTGTTCGAAAGTGTGTGGGGGGGGGGGGTTGTTGTTGTTTTTTTTTGCTCACAGAAAAAATTACTTCAAAAGAAACGCTGCTAAAAGCATACAGTGGGAGTGAAAACAAACAAGGAAATGAGAGAGAGAGAGAGAGAGAGAGAGAGAGAGAGAGAGAAGAGAGAGAGAGAGAGAGAGAGAGAGAGAGAGAGAGAGAGAGAGAGAGAGAGAGAGAGAGAGAGAGAGAGAGAGAGAGAGAGAGAGGAGAGAGAGAGAGAAAATGGTTTATTTTAGATATGGGCTTTTCTTTACATTCACGTGCTGGTGTCAGTTGCTACAGGGCACTTACTGGGCAGACAGCTACTGTCTAACACACACTATGCCGTCAGCTGCTGCATGACAAGCAAATTCCACCAAACGGCATATACACTACGGGGAAAAGTCCAGCTGGCATAAGCATTCTTCAATTAGTTTGTCATTATCTCAAAATTATAGTCTGTCGTCCTAGTGATCACGACTACCATCCCTCCGCGCGGCTATTGAACAGACTTCAACCATTAGATCTACTACAAACTTTAGGTGACCATTAAACTTTTCTTAGTGTCATTACAGGTTCTGGAAAAACTCTGCGGTACACCAGTTAATGCTGGTTTCGTTAGCCTTCATGGGAGGCTATAAAGTTGTGGACAAGAAGTTGAGCCAGTTGTAAGGCTTGTTTGTTGTGTCGATAAGTGCATGTTGTCGTTAAAGTGAACAGACACAACGCAGATAAAAACTCCTCTCTCCCAGTCTGGAAACTTCTTGTGGTATGCTGCGTTACTGTATTCAGTAAAAGTGTGCTCGTTTTACGTTCGCACTCTCGATTGAATTTTAATTTTTTTTATATCTTTTTATTGCCGATATTTTGGGGCGTTATTCTTTTATATATGTGTTGATATAAAACGATGTGTTGTTTAAGGAGGTTGAAAATAATGTCCAGTTCCATTTATCCCGGATTTCTGTAGTTGAATGTCTCAAAATCCAGTTAGCGACAAGTAACCACAAGTTAATGACACCACACCCGCTGCTGACTTTGCAAGCTGGAAGATGAAAAGCTAATGACCTCCAGTTACCGATCTTGCCTGTTTATGACAGACATTCTGCTTTTAATCTCTCTCTCTCTCTCTCTCTCTCTCTCTCTCTCTCTCTCTCTCTCTCTCTCTCTCCTCTCTCTCTCTCTCTCTCTCTCTCTCTCTCTGGGGACGGATAGCCTAGTGGTCAGAACGTTGCGCTGGCAATTTGACGACCCGGGTTCGATTCCGGTCGAGGAGATTTTTCTCCTGAAGTTAACATCAGTGCTGACTCCACTCTCCCCAAAAGTCCTTCGGATACTTTAAACCGAGGCCCCGTGTGCGAACGCACGCAGAACATCTTGCGCACACATTTAATCCTGTTCCGCTTTTCGGAAGAGTAGGCCATCGTGTGTCGGTGGGAACAGATGACACTATTTACAAAACTGCATGTACACGGGGGCTGGATGTAAAAAAAAAAAAAATTTAAAAAGCACATGAGTGCTTATTCCATTATCCTCGATAGAAAGGAATAAATAAAATTTAAAATTAAAAATGTATATATATGTAAACTAGCTATCTGTCTCTCTCTCTCTCTCTCTCTCTCTCTCTCTCTCTCTCTCTCTCTCTCTCTCTCTCTCTCTCTCTCTCTCACACACACACACACACACACACACACACACACACACACACACACACACACACACACACGTAGAGAATCAGGCGAAGGGACGTAACCACCGTAAGAACTCTTGTGCTATTTGTCAGAGTGCTTTACCTCACAGTATGGCGACCATGCAGACGCCACACTGACGGAAGAAAAAGCGACGATATGGGCGAAAGACCGACAGACGACAAAGCTGTTTCCTTGGACATATTCGATGGCGTTACCAAGGAGATCTTTTTGAATGAAATCTATCCCAAGGTATGTATTCACCCGTGGTTTGGGGATGGTAAGATGTGTACACTTTTGTGCTCAGCTGTTCCTTTCACTCTTACTTTTGTTTTCCTTAGTGAAACAGGTAGGCTACACAGTACAACTAGAAGAGCATTAGATCAGAGTGTATCTCTGATTTTGCTTATATTAGAAAAATATGTCAAAATATATGCTTGGGCCAATAAATATTATTGTTTGTCAATAGTCAAACCACCTCCTTCGCTTCAGTGCTTGTTCAGGGTAGCAACAAACAACAAACCACACTCCCCCCCTCCCCCCCTCTCTACCACTGTGTGTGTGCATGAGTGTGGATGTGTGTATGTGTGTAATTCTTATCTGTGTGTCTGTATGTCTGTGTGTGAGAGTATGTGAGTATGTGGAAATCATTATCCAATTTCTAAAAATGTTTTGCTAATTCTATAAACATCTGGGATGTGTTTTTTTGTTTGGTTTTTTTTGTTTTGTTTTTTATAGTATTCTCCCCTGCCCCCTTCAAATAAGAATATCATTGATTTTTCCCCCCATTTATCCAAATGTATGATTTAAATGACTTGTATAACTTTAGACATATGGACGTAGACTGATGTTTCAGTTGTTTATTATAATGTTCTCCTGCTGGCTCTTTGTTTATTAGCGGTTTGTTGTTGTTGTTGTTGTTGTTGTTTTGTTTTGTTTTGTTTTTGGGGAGGGGTTGTTTGTTTGTTTCTTTGTTTGCTTGTTTGGGTTTTTGTTTTGTTTTTTTGTTTGGTTTTTTTGTTTGTTTATTTGTTTGTTTGTTTGTTTTGTTCTGGGTTTTTTTTCTCGTTTCTTTTCTTCTTCTTTAATAATCCAAATTATTTTATTGTGACTTCTGATTTTCTCCTGAATGAGTGCACCTTTCTCACCTTATTATATGTAGTGTACTGTCGCATTTCTCTTACCTTATTATATGCAGTGTACTTATTTCTGTATGTTGTTTGGTACTGCGTATAGTTTTATTGTTTAATATCTTTTATTTTGATGTTATCCCTGAAAAGGGCGGGGACTGGATGTACATAAAAAAGCACATGTGTGCTTATCTATTATCCTCGAATAAAAGAATTTGCCTTGCCTTGCCTTGCCTTGCCTAGCAAAACTGATATTATCATTAGTCATAATCTGGATTTGATTGCATTCCTTTGTATCGTTTGGTGTTGACACTGTATCAGGACAGTTTTATCAATACCCACACCCACACCCTTCAATTTTAAAAGTGTTATGCATTCTACTTTTCACTTTCTGCCACAAATACCGGAACTAAACTTCAAATTGATAGTACAGTCTCCAATAATATGTCACTACCACAACTTCCCCTCTTTTGAAGACATTGACAGCATTCAGAGTATCAAAATTACTCATAATATTTAAAATTTTATGTCCTGTCTTGATTTACAGTCTCATCCAAAGGAATTAGGGCTGTTCACACTGTGTTGATTTATAGTCTCATCCAAAGGAATTAGGGGAGTGGGAGTCGGCACTGATGTTATCTCCAGGGGGAAAAATATCCCCTCAAACAGGTGTCTTGGTGGTAGCTGAAATCTAGGATCGATTCCAGGTTGTTAGCTGGTGAGTGCAATACTGTAACCGCAAGGCTATCCCATCCTCCCATTCTATAGTATATAAAATTTATAAACATTGTGTTCACACTGGGCAGACAGCTTTGAGGCCAGTCTCAGTCTGCTCAGCTCCCATGATTTTTCAATAGAGGATGCCTAGGTCATTCACTGATTGATTCAGATACAATTTATCATTTTATGCTTCTACATTATTTTTGTCATTTAAAAAAAAAAAAAAACTTCACCAGAATTGCCTGTTTTTATGTGACAGCGGAGACCAGCCATCCTGCGAGGTGTGGGCATTGGTCCATGCCATGAGAAGTGGACAGTGCCCTACCTGGCTGAGCAGGGGGGCAGTGCTGAAGTGAAGGTCCACGTCTCCACCACCCCTCAGATGGACTTTGTCCACAAAAACTTTCTCTACAGGTACAGCTTTTGCAGTGTGCGATAATGGCTTAGTGTTTTAAACAAAGCTTTCTCTGCTGACCTGTGATTTAGGTACACAGGAGAGAGAAAGAGAAGGGGGGGGGGGGGGGGGGGGGGGGGTGAGTGTGTGTGTGGCGAGTGTGGGTGTGTGTGGTGTGGTGTGTGTGTTTGTGTGTGTGCATGCATGCAAGCATGTGTTTGTGTGTGCATGTATATATATATATATATATATATATATATATATATATATATATATATATATATATATATATATATATGTGTGTGTGTGTGCGCATGTGTATGCGTGCATGTGTGTTGTGTGTACATGTGTGTGTGTGTGTGTGCATGTGTGGTGTACCTCACTACTTGTGTGTGTGTATGTGTATCCATATCATTATCAATATTTGTGTAGGCATGCATGCACTGTAAGCATATCTTATAAAATATACTGTCCATTCTCTTACCTCACTGAGTCAGGTGTTGCTGCTACTTTCAGGTCTCTGCCTTTCTCAGACTTCGTTCACCGTGCAGCTGAAGACAGGCACAGCGACTTCTTCATTGATGAGGTAATGCACTCCCCTTACTTCTGTCAGTGTAATGCACTCCCCTTACTTTAGGCAGTGTAATGCACTCCCTTACTTCAGTCAGTGTACTGCACTCCCCTTACTGCAGTGTACTTCACTCCCCTTACTGCACATAATGCACTCCCCTTACATCAGTCAGTGTACTGCACTCCCCTTACTTCAGTCAGTGTTCTGCACTCTCCTGACTTCAGTCAATATACTGCACTCCCCTTACTTCAGTATACTGCACCCCCCTTACAGCAGTATACTGCACTCTTCTTTCTTTAGTCAGCAGGCATACTCCCCTTACTGTACTCCCTTAGGGTGGGTGTCTGGTTGATGGTGGCTTGATTGAGGGTGGGGTTCCTGGTTGATTTGCTGATTGTTTGTGACCAGAGAGAGGTGTACTATCTGCGGGCACTGGGGGATGACCCAAGGAAAGACATTGCGGACATCCACCACCAGTTCCCACAGCTGGCCAAAGACATCCTCCTCCCGGACTTCTTCCCCCCTCACCTCTTCTTCTCCAGTGTCTTCCGCATTGCCTCTAAAGGCCTTCAGCTGTGGACACACTATGATGTAGGTGTCTGTGATGTTTTTCATGCTTATGACTTGTGTATGTTTTTTTCTGTCATAGTTCAATAATTGTCTTCATGTATGTACGACTTATGGTGATACATTTTTCTGTTGTTGTTCAGTGATGTCTTAGTTCAGTGATGTCTTTATGACTTATTGTGATGTATGTTTTCCATTGTAGTTCAGTGATGTCTTCATGTATGTAGGATTTACTGTGATTTACATTTTTGGTTGGAGTTCTTGTATATACATATGACATATTGTAAAGAACAGGAGGGTTATTTTTGGTTTGTTGTTGGGCTTTTTTTTGTTGGGTTTATGTGGAGGTGGAGGGGGTTGTTCCTTGACAAGAGCTGTGAGGTTCATCAGTGGTGAGATTTTGCATATGTGAGCAGTTGAACTTGAGGCCTCAGTTTAAAGTCTCATGTGAAGGACTTTTGGGGGAGTGGAGTCAGTACTGATGTTTAATTCAATGGAAAATCCCCTGAAACAGGCATCTCTAAGGTGGCTTGATCAGATCATGAGCACAAGGCTCTAACAGTAGGCTACACCCTCTCCCCCAATGTACACTTTGTGTTGTAGTTCCTGTATACATAATATACATGTATGATTGTGATGTTGTGATTGACTTGCGTGACTCATTGTCATGTCTTATGTTTTGTATTGTGATTGATAAATTTGGCTGGATGTACAAAAAACACAACAATAGTAACAAACATGATAACAATTGCACATGACATTCCTATCTCGAAGTAGCACAATAATACCATAAACTAAAAACAGAAATTTGATGGTCTCTCCATCCAAAGAGATAGGTTGTCCAAGGCAAGGTTCTGATGAAAAAAAAAAAGAGACGTTCTCATAGGGAAACAAATACACATGCAGACAGGAATTTCATTTCTTTTGAATAGGTGGTGCTACTCTTGTAGTGATGCACTCTCCCTGTGGCTAAGCCTGAATTTCTTGTAGAGAATCTGCCATGACTGAAAGCAGTGTTCAGTTCTCTATACTACAAGTTTACAGACAAAATTGGTGATTTTTGTGTGTGTTCCCTGTTATTCACTTCAAAGGAAACTGGATTTTAAACGTGGGTTAGTGAAACCAGTTGATGGGTGGATGTGGGTGGGTGTTGGGCAGGTGATGGACAACCTGTTGATTCAGGTGACGGGCCAGAAGCGGGTGGTGCTCTTCAGTCCTCAGCAGGCCGAGAAACTGTACCTGGAAGGTAAGCCGTCTCTTTTCCTCATCACCTGGACACAGTTAGGGGTGCTGTCGTAAATAATTGTTAAAAAATTCAAGTCATGTGTGCTGGTATGTTTTTTTTTGTATTTAGTGAGTCGTTCAGCAGTATGATGTCAAGGATAGTAGCCTGCCCTGCTATTGCTGTGGATTCTGTGGTGGTTTTGATTGCACTTGTCACCTGTTTATGGTCATTCACTGTTTTGTTTGCACCTGTTACCTATTTATGGCCATTCACTCTTTTGATTGCACCTGTCACCTATTTATGGTCCTGTGTCAATGGTGGCTCCCATTCTGAACCACTGTGCAGAAGAAAGTAGTCTGGGAAGAAACTAATCTGACTGCCAGCAGGATGTGAGCCACCAGCCTCTGGCTCCCTTCATGACTGTGTTGCTTTAAATGGTCCACATTTCATCTGGGATGATGTCAACCAGGACTAAGCCAGAGATTGTCACTGTGATGTGGGTATTTTCCTCTGTGCTTCTCAGTCTTCTGGCTGTGTACTGTTGGTTCAGTGCAGTGTTTTCCAAGCTTGCTGGTTAGGCACGTTGATATCACAGCATGCAGAATCTGCCATATGCGCTACTCCATGCCTGCTCAGGCACAGACATGGAGGGAAAGATCAGAACGAATAGAGTCTGCTGTCAGCTCAGGCTGGTAGCTAGTCAGCACATCATCCAGTGAGGAATCAGCTATGAAGATGCTGCTGAAGCGGTACAGTAAATGGACAGATGGTGTTTTGTCAGCAAAGTACCCATGACTGTTGTTGTGTTGTTGTTAGTTGTTGTTGTGGTTAAAGGTTAGTGGATCCTGCTGAAGGTGTGCAGTAAATGGACAGATGGTGTTTTGTCAGCGATGTACCCCATGTCTGTTTTGTTGTGTTATTGTTAGTTGTTGTTGATGTGGTTAAAGGATTGGTGGTAAATAGTGATATAGCATGTCAAAGTGCATGATGTGTGCCAGTGTGTACAAAGGTGGTGTGTTCATGTATTGATCATGCACATGTGATTGGAGAGTGTTTATGAAGGTAAATCTGAATAAAACTGTATTTCTGATCGTACATACAAAAACAGAGCCAGACAAAAACTAGAAGTCGGATTTGTGTTGTTGAAAGATAAGAAATTGACAGTGATAGTAATTCATCATCACAATGTGGATAGTGCATTTCACTTAATGATACTAACAAATGTTTAACCCTGTTACCAGGAGACAAGTCAAGAGTGGTGAACATTGACCACCCAGACCTCAGCCAGTTCCCCCTGTTTGCTGAGGCTGTCAGAATGGAGGGACGATTGCAGCCTGGAGATATTCTCTTCATTCCAGGTACAGCCGTTTGTGGATTCAGTTATCTATTTATTTATTCATCCATAGGTAAAAAGGTAAAGGTGTCCCACAACCTAGGCGGTTGTAAGGGAGCGAGGCATCATAGACCTCAGCTTCTCTAGGGGCCAGCATATTGAGGGCGGCGCCCATCTCCTCTCCCTGGCTACTTTACCTTCCATGACCCTAAAGAGGGCAGGTACCCATTTACAGCTGGGTGAACTGGGAGGACTGTATTGAAGCCAAGGCACGTTAACGGTCACCCATCCAAGTGGTAATCACGCTCAACGCTGCTTAACTTGACTGGGGGAAAGTGAGCGTTCTGACCACTTAGCTATTTCACCCCCATCATTCAGAGAGGCGGCTTAAAAAGGCCACAGGAATATCAAATATTCTTGAGAATGTGTTTGACACTTCTAAATTCTTAAAAGTGTCTCGCTGTAAGGTACCACAGCAGGTGAAGCTTTCATCACAGCCGAGACCTCTGATGAAGGCTCTTCCAGGAGCTGAAACTTGAGTCAGGTCAGGCCAAAGGCATGGTTTTTTATGCCTAAAATGCTGTCATTGAAAGATTATTTTGATTTTCTAGAGGGGGTTTTTTGGTGTTAATTGTTTTTTTATATTTAATTTGAATTTTTGATAAATTATTTTCACAATGATGGAGAAGTTGTAAGTGGTTACCTGCACTTGTTTTCGTCCTTTATTATTTCCTCATAAATATCTATAAAAATTATGCTTGCTGTCAGGATGTAGGGATGATTACAGCCTTGGCATAGTCTCTTTATTTCTGGTGCAGAATAAAAAGAAATCAGTAGAGAAAATGATGAAAAATAAAACTACTTTTAATGAATAAAGTAAACTAAAATATCCCCGGTACACTTGCAAACTTTTTCCTTTCTGTTTTGTTTCACTATTCTGAGTAGTCATAAATGCAGGCTGTTTCCTCTGAAATGCATTGAAATTATTGTTTTGAAAAGTATCCATGATAAGTTATGTTTGAGGATTAACGCTGGAATCAGAATGCAAGGTAAGAAGATATTACATAGGTTTGCGTCCATTGTGTTGGGCTGTGTTGTATTGCCTGTTAATGTATTTGTGTGTAAGAGAGAGAGGGGCATTCTTATTGTTTTAAAACTGATAAAAATTGCCTTTGTAAATAGAACATGCCACGAAAAATTGTTTAAGATGTTTACACAAAAAGAATTACTGAATACTGCAATAATGATGAAAAGAAATATCAAAACTTCTTACGGATGATTTCAGCGCTGTGGTTCCACAACGTGATATCAGAAGAGTTTGGTGTGGCAGTCAACGTGTTCTGGAAAAATCTACCCACTGAGCTGTACGACCACAAAGACACGTATGGCAACAAAGACTTGCTGCCAGCCCAGCGAGCCATGCAGATCGTGGACGGTGCCATCAAAGCACTGGACAAACTGCCGCCAGACTACAAAGACTTCTATGCCCGCAGACTGGTGCTGAGGATTCAGTCAAAGGCCTACTGTCCACAGGACCATGTATAGCAGTGTGTGTGTGTGTGCTTGTGTGTGTGGGTGTGTGGGTGGGTGTCTGTGTGTTTGTGTGTTGTGTGTGTGTGTGTGTGTGTGTGTGTGTGTGTGTGTGTGTGTGTGTGTGTGTGTGTGTGTGTGTGTGTTGTATTTTAAGCTTGAAAAGCAATGTACTAGTATAATATGAATATGTATGCATTTGGGCTAACCTTTGCTGGTGTGCATGTGCATGCATGTGTGTGTGTATATATGTGTGTGTATGCGTTTGCATTTGCATGTGGCCATGTGTGTGTGTGTGTGTGTGTGTGTGTGTGTGTGTGTGTGTGTGTGTTGTGACAGAAGGAAAATATGTATATGTAAGTATTTTACTTTTGTGTCAAATTATTCAATAAACTATTGAAGATTTGCTGATGTGGAACAAAACATTGACTGAAAATGTGTGTGTGTGTGTGTGTGTGTGTGTGTGTGTGTGTGTGTGTGTGTGTGTGTGTGTGTGTGTGTGTGTGTGGAATAGTGTAGCAGTACCATACCAGCCTTGATAGCATGAGATTGTGGGATTGATTCTATCTGAATCAAGACATCTCCAAATCCAATAGACCATGAATGTTGGTCTGGGAGCTAGTCTTTTGAATGAAACAACACACCAAGGTCTGATGTGCAGCACACCCATATTAAGCACATGTAAAAGAACCATGACAATATGAATGTTATCCCTTGTAAAATTATGTTGGAGAGAGCCACTTTCCTTGGGAAATAAATTTGCATGCAGAGAGGAAATGATAATGACACAAAAAAGGTGTCGCTTCATCTGTAGTGGACACGTTTTGATTAATCTGTGGAAGTTGGCAGATAGAACCATACCAAACTTGGACAGAGTCAACTACTAATAGAGCTAAGTATCATACGTGATGGAAAAGTTCTGAGAAGCCAAATGGTAGGGAAGAAACATAACTTATTAATGATTGAAAGTGAAAAGTCATCAGGGCCAGTTTTGTCAGTACAAACAATCTCAAACCTCACTAATTGCAAAAACAGAAATGCTAAGGAATCAATATTTTTCCAGCAACATGTTGCACTGGTTTGTGTAAAAATCCTTTTTTCTGCAACATGCAATGCTTGTTTGTGTGAAAGCACTATTCTTGCTATTTGCAGTGCTTGTATGTTTTAGGCTCTATTCCAGCAATATACAGTGCTAGCTTCTGTGACATGGTGCTTGTCAGAAGCAGAGGAATATAGTTCACAGAGGAGTTTTCTCTGTGTAGTACTGCTGATTTCTTAAAGAAAACCACAGAAACCACACCAGCGCATATACCTACTCTGCTGCCACAGACACAATGACACAGATTTTGCACCACACTACAACGCAGTCTGAAACTCTAAACACAAACCAGTGAAAACAGATGTCTCCTGATACTGTGACACAGTAAGCCCCTGTGCAAATGACATCCATGGTTTCACCTGTGTCTTCTTGTATGTCCTTCACCTCTTATGACCCCACCCCTGGGGTCAAACAAACCTTGCAGTACAAGGTACACCCCACACCACCATTTCAGAAAATTCTGATTATAGTCCCAGCATTTTGTGAAAGTAAAGGTAAACGGTAAAGGAGTCCCATAACCTATGTGGTCGTAGGAAAGCGAGGCATCAGAGACTTCAGCTTCTCCAAGGGCCAGCATATTGATGGCGGCACCCATCTCCTCTCCCTCACTGCTTTACCTTCCCTGACTTTAAAGAGGCAGGTACCCATTTACAGCTGGGCGAACTAGGGGACTGTACTGAAGCCAAGGCATGCAAACAGTCCCCCATCCAACTGGTAACCATGGTCGATGCTGCTAAACATTAGCTGGGGAAAAGCTAGTGTTCTGGCCACTGAACTATCTCATCCTCATTTTGTGATGAGCAAGTAGCAAATAGTTCTACAACTGTAAGCAAGGATACTTCAAGACCATCATCCCAGAATCATCTCATTACTGTCCGTGTAAGGAATTATAAATCAGAAGAACTATCTTCAGGAGATTAAGCTCAGGATTGTGGGCAGGCTCTATATACCATTTCAGAAATCCACAGTGACAAGTAATGTCCTTCATTCTTTATATGAACGGTAGTTATAACCTCAGTGAAGCTATCCATTGCCTGGCTAATATTGGGTGCAAGTTCTGGCCAGCTCAAATTACATGTTGCATATTTATAAACGGGGACGGGATAGCCTGGTGGTCAGATTGATCTGCTGACCTGGGTTCGAATCTCTTTCAAGAGGATTTTTCCTCTGGAGTTAACATCAGTACTATCTCCCCCCCCCCCCCCCCCCCAAAAAAAACAAAAACCTTTAGATGAGACTATAAACCGAGGTCACGTGTGCGAACGCATGCAAAACATCTTATGCACACGTTAAAACCCGTTCTGCTTTTCGGAAGAGTATGCCATTGTGTGCCGGTGGGAACAGATGACAAGATTTACAAAACTGTAGACACAAGGGGACTGGATTTTAAAAAGTGCATAAGTGCTCATTCCATTGTCCTCGAAATAAAAGAATAAATAATAATGATGATGAAAACGCAAGACTATATGCACACCCACCCATGGTACCTATGCCAAATAGCAATAAAGGGTTGCAGCAAGTGACTGATTTATATCCATAGCCTGATTTTTAATATCATAATTATGACCTCCTTACCAATGAGAGAAGAAGAAGATTGGTCTGTTTCCTTCATATCAAAAACAGGCATCCATTATCAGCCACCAGATTAATTTTGTTTGCTTTCCCCATGAGTTTTTCTTTACTAGAAAATTGAATTTGCCTTTGTCAAATGCAACAGTCTTTTTTATTCATTGTTTATATATTCATGTTTTTATTCATTAATTTTGTTTGTTCATTTATTTACTTCTTTATTTCTTACGGAGTTGTCACAGTTGATAAAAAAAAAAAAAACTTGTTGGTATATCTGGCTGTTCAGCTTAAACAGATTATATCAGAGAAGCCTTTTTTTATATAAAAATTCAAAGCTCAGTTCAAAATGTGCACAGGCAATATGGCATCACATGAAATTATAGTGAGGGGTAGATTTAAAGTGCTAAACACAATCTGTATCCATCAGACTGCTTGAATGGGGAGATAACTGTTGAAGGTCCAAGCAAAAAATAAACACAGAAAATAACAACAACAAACTAAGCGAGCAAAACAGAAAGGGAAAAGATTGTAATTGGTGAAATGTTTTCATTTTAAACTTTTTTTTCATACCCAAAACAAACAAAAAGGAAAAGCCAAGCAGGCGATTTAAAAAAAGAAAAAAAAAAGTCCTCAATATTACCTAACACTGATGCTAGAACGATTGCGGCACGGTCCCTAAATCGAATAAAATCTACCTGGTCATAATTAATACACAACAACGATTGCGGCCGATATGAAACCCCCCCCCCCCCCCCCCCCCTTTTTTTTTTTTTTTTTTTTTTTTTTTGAGAGAGAGAGAGAGA
>CM060318.1:54818335-54820831 GCA_030674155.1 Stramonita haemastoma | reverse complement strand
ACCCCCAATTAAAAAAAAAAGGCTTGGACTTTAAAAGCCAACTTAAAATACAAAATGAAGGAATTTTATACTCCCATCCCAAATAACTCAACATTGTAAAAAAATTTTTTTTCAATAAAAAGAAACTTGGGATAAAAAATAAATTTAAAAGACAGATTTTTTAAAACTTGGATACCAACTACTGAAATGTAAGGTAAATAAAAGTTTTATGAAAAATGATGGAACAAAAATAAAAGACCTTCATGCATATGGTAAGCAGCTAACTGGATATTTGGGGAAAGGCTTTACACCTTGATATCACCTAACTAGACAAGGAGTTAGAAACTCTACACTCTGACAGTAATAAAACGATGTGAAATACTGTATACTTCGTAATATGCTTATTTGACATGGAGGAAACAGCTTTGCTTTAATTCTAACAAACCTAAATAAAAAATTAACTTTGATATTAAGGGGAAAAAATTTTGAACTTTGATACCTTTTTTAACTGAAGAAATGGCCTCTTCCTTGAATAAAAACTCACTCACCTATTAGGAAAGAAGTTTATACTTACATACAATCTACCCCGATGGGAGGAAGAAAACTTTACACTGATGCCAACTCACTCGATATGAAGGAAAGATTTTTATGCCTTGAAGCCATCTAACCCAAAAATGAATGAAAGATTAATTATACTTTCATACCCCTGGTTCAATATGACAGGGAAGGGGGGTTAGTTTTAATACAAACTCAGTATGAAGGAAATAACTTGATATTAGATTATGAAATAGGGACAATTTTTTTTACCTTGATTCAGCGAGCTAAAATACCATAAAAACACTTTAAACTTTGATTCCAACTGACCCAACAGAAGGAAAGGATCGAGATTATCCTTTGTTTACTACTAGCTCAATATAAAGGGAAAAAAAATTTAAATATGGGGACACCAGCTATGAGGTCTGACACTAAGTAATTACAGCAGAAACAGAAAGACTACAAATATCGGCGAATTTTGATATGGAAGGGAAAATACATTTTGATTAATAGTATGCTTCACAAACTAACAAATTTCTAAAATGTCACGAACTTGAATTATTTTTTTCTTTTACTTGTCCTTGCAACTAACTAGCATGTGATAAAATGTAGCCCGTGCCGCGTCCTCAGGCGTTGAAGTACCTAGGACGGAACAGCCTTGATGACGGAAGGATTCTGCACAGAAAAAAACTGACATTCAAGATTAAATGTGTGCACATAGATAGAGAGAGAGAGAGAGAGAGAGAGAGAGAGAGAGAGAGAGAGAGAGAGAGAGAGAGAGAGAGAGAGAGAGAGAGAGAGAGAGAGAGTTAAAGTCTTTTTTTTATATCGAGGATAATGGAATAAGCATTCATGAGCTTTTTTTCATCCAGTCCCCGTGTGTATGCAGTTTTTGTAAATCTTGTCATCTGTTCCTACTGGCATACAATGGCCTACTCTAACGAAAAGCGGAACAGGATTTAACGTGTTTGCAAGATGTTCTGCATGCGTTCGCACACGGTGCCTCGGTTTAAAGTCTCATCGAAGGACTTTTGGTGAGAGTGGAGAGACACAGACACAGAGAGAGAGAGGGAAGAGAGAGAGAGAGAGAGAGAGAGAGAGAGAGAGAGAGAGAGAGAGAGAGAGAGAGAGAGAGAGAGAGAGAGAGAGAGAGAGAGAAAGAGAGTGTGTCACATTTATAGAAAAACAAATGCACATGCAGAAAGTAATTTTTTTTTAAGTAATGGGAGGTATGCTCTGGTGGCGATGTGCTCTCCCTTTGGAGGTCAGCTTGAATTTCGCACAGAGAAATTTACCATAACAAACTACACTATGCGATGTGATGCGACTTGGAACGGCACGGCACGCATGCACCCGACCCGGACTGTCTCGACCCGACCCGACCCGACCCGACCCGACCCGACCCGACCCGACCCGACCCGACACGACGCGACGCGACGCGACGCGACGCGACGCGACGCGACGCGACATGGCAAACGACCTGACCCGACTCGACACGACGCGACGCTACACGACGCGACCTAACCCGACACGACGCGGCAAGGCACGGCACAACACGACACACCACAACGGTAAGACGGAAAAAATAATAGGCCTACTTACTGGAGTTGTGTAGTTCCATTCCTGACATGCAAGAATGTGGCAGAAATCCCACAGCGAGTCCACTGGGCAGTGCAGTGTTCCACGGTGAAGTGTTCCGCGGTGAAGTGTTCCGCGGTGAAGTGTTCCGCGGTGAAGTGTTCCGCGGTGCAGCGTTGTATGTTGTAGTCCACTGCGGTGTAGTTTTCCATGTAGATTAGCAGGCCAGGAAAGGAAGAGCAGTGTGTATGAACACATATAAAACAATTGATTTTAATTTAACAAGATCATCATGCTGTGGACAACATTCCAACCATTCTCTTGGCACCACTGAAATGTATTTGTGGGGCTCCCCTGCTAAAGTGAACATCTTGCCCTCGCATTAACAACTATCCCTTTGTGCTA
>CM060318.1:54788335-54813335 GCA_030674155.1 Stramonita haemastoma | reverse complement strand
TTTTGCCCTTCAGGGGCTTATTTTGCATGTTGCCCTTCAGGGGTCTGTTTTGCATGCAGGATTTTGCCCTTCAGGGGCCTGTTTTGCATGCAGGATTTTGCCCTTCAGGGGCCTGTTTTGCATGCAGGATTTTGCCCTTCAGGGGCCTGTTTTGCATACGGGATTTGTCCTTCAGGGTGCTGTCATTCGGGGGGCTTGTCTTGCATGATGCAGCCCTTTAGTTTAAGTCTGTCACGAGCCTAAGGCTCCTCAGGCCGGTGCTTATCCCGGTTTCTGTGGCGTTAAGCGACAGAGTCATAGACTCCCCCCCTGGATAGGACGCCAGTCTTTCGCAGGGTTAACCCCCAACACAAGGTTGGTACCCCTTTTACACCTGGGTGGGGTGAGAAAATAGCCGTAAAGTGCCTTTTCCAAGGGCACAACGCCATAGCCGAAAGCTGGGATGGAACCCGCAACCTTTAGATTACGAGTCCAACGCCCTAACCACTAGACTACAGCGGCGGCAATGCAGCCCTTTAGGGCTCGTTTTTCCAGACTTTGCCCTTCAGAAGCTCAACCCTTCAACGCTGTGTTCAAGCATTGCTCCTTGTCTCCGGTTGTTACCCGTCCTCCCTATCGGTCTTACATAGGTCAAGTCAAGTCATGTGAGTGAGGACAAGTCCACTGGGCCCTGTGCTCCAGCATCGTGCTGCTGGTGTCTTCACAGCCTGCAGTGGACAGACAGATCCAGGAGAGTGGAGATGACCTGGGGAAAGAAACCATGAGCAACTGGCTACTACAGATCCATATCACAATATCCATGGCAAAACTTTTGAGAGGTTGCTGAAATGTTTTGGTTTTTTTTAATGATTATGGGGGTTTTTTTTTATCTACACTTAGTTCCATGATCCTGTCTTTGTATTGTCTATTTTGGCAGATCCTTTGGAAATATGAAAAAAGTCTTCTGACGTGAGTGCAAGATGTCCTACCAAAAGGTCTTTTGACATGTGTGTTCGTAAGATAATCCAGTTGTTTTTTATCATCTGACGTATGTGTAAGATGTTCTATGAAAAGGTCTTCTGGCGTGTGTGCAAGGTAAATAAAATGAAAATAGAATAAAATTAAATAGAAAACCAAAATGGTACAGATCATAGACTACAGCCATGAGCACCTCATTGCCTTCTATCTAGGATTGTGGTTTTAGCGTTAAAAATTAAATTCTACGAAGAGAAATATTGCGCTCACAACCCGGGTTCGATTCCTGGTCGAGGGGATTTTCCCCTGGAGTTAACATCAGTGCTGACTCCACCCTCCCCAAAAATCCTTCCGATGAGACTTTAAACCGAGGCTCCGTGTGGGAACGCACGCAGATATCTTGCGCACACGTTAAATCCTGTTCCGCTTTTCGCAAGAGTAGGCCATCGTGTGCCGGTGGTAACAGATGACAAGATTTACAAAATTGCATACACACGGGGACTGGATGTAAAAAAGCACACGAGTGCTTAATCCATTATCCTCGATATAAAAGAATAAATAAAATTTAAATAATACATTAGCAATGCATTATAGATATCCCTCCCTCAGTTTTAAACAATTTTTTTTTCTTCAAATAATGTTTTGATCTCTACATTTCCCAGTACTCATTTTCGACAGAAAGATTCTTACGTTAGCTTTCAGACATTTTTTTTCGTAACGAACAAGTAGGGTACTGGTTTCAGGCATTCATTGTTAGGACATAGTGTCTTAACACGATTTTCAAAGACAACTTTACAACTGTGGGAAATCTAACCAATAATTATACTTGTGGTAGTAAATCAACAGCACTCCTCTGATGTAAAAGTTAGGTCATGCAGTACTGTATCACAACCAAAACAAAATGAAAAATGGGTTTGCATTTATGAGATTGCCCAGATTGTTTCTTTACCATTTTAAAATAATTCTCAGCTACTCTTTACTTTTTTCTTTTATGTCAAGGATAATGAAATAAGCACTCGTACTTTTTTTTTACATCCAGTCGCCGTGTGTATGCAGTTTTTGTAAATTTTCTTCGGCACTGTCTACTGAAGAAATACGCGTACCTTTTTAAATGCCGTTTCAGAAACACATCCAGTAACTGAAATAAAACTACAAGTAACCATATGAAAAAAATATGGTGGATATTTTTCTTTTTTTTCTTTTTTTACAGAATTGGGAAGACATTTTTTCCCGTAAGCTACACCACGTTGTTTTACATACCTTTTCTTTGGAATCTGTGGCCATGATGATGGTAGGGAAGGGAGACTGAAGAGCAGAGTGCTGATCTTCCTCCCTCAGGGGATGCTGCTGCAGGCATTTCATGTTGAGGTTTGTCTGGTCCTTGATGTTGAGGTGTTGGCCTTGATGTTGGGTTCGTCTGTCCGTTTGAGTTGTTGTCTTGAGTTAGTTTATGTGGTCCTTGATGTTGAGGTTTGTGTGGTCTATGTTGAGGTTTGTGTGGTCCTTGATGTTGAGGTTTGTGTGGTCTATGTTGAGGTTTGTGTGGTCCTTGATGTTGAGGTTTGTGTGGTCTATGTTAAGGTTTGTGTGGTCCTTGATGTTGAGGTTTGTCTGGTCCTTCTTGTTGCAAACCCAACTCTTCCTCTGGTGTCTGTGATGTCAGCTGTCTTGTAACGTTGGTTAGGACAGGTTGCCATGGCAGGTCGCC
The DNA here is from genome assembly GCA_030674155.1 of Stramonita haemastoma. Taxonomy (NCBI): domain Eukaryota; kingdom Metazoa; phylum Mollusca; class Gastropoda; order Neogastropoda; family Muricidae; genus Stramonita; species Stramonita haemastoma. The sequence goes on along the minus strand of CM060318.1, from coordinate 54,810,673 downwards.
TGGCCACCCAGTTTTACCTGAACAAAAAAAACATAAGTTCATAAGGTAGGTGAAAAATTATACAGCGATATATTTTTTTTAATCTCAAAGTATGAAAACTTACACCCATGTTATGACAATGACAGTTTTACTCGTTTCTATTCTAAAGCAGTGTAAAATAACTTCACAACTGAACTGAATTCAAATAAATTGAAAATTGAATTAAATACCATTTCCAGTCACAGCATATTTATCTGCGGTAAATTTGGGCTTCTCTCTCAGGGGTGAGTGCGTTGCCACAAGAGCAGTACCACTCCAAAAAATGTCTTTTTTTAAAAGTGTATTAGTTTCCCTATTAGAAGGGCTTTATTCTACAGAATTTTGCTGGAGATCTCTTTCTTGGTGTCGTGGGTTCTTTTACGTGCGCTGAATGTGTGCTGCATGCAGGACCTTGTTCACCATCCGTTCCGAAAGACTTGTATGCAGGCCACCACTCACAGTCTAGTGGACGGGATAAAGTTTCGGGCAATAAACAGGGATCAATCTCTAGACCATCGATCTTCCCAATTACCAGTAATGGACAACATTAATGACATCATTGATAGGAGCTGTAGTAAAAGATTCATATCCTCCAGTCTCTTTAACACACGAATAATGACATGCAACGTTTTTATATTCAGATATCAAATTATTTACGTATTTACTTATTGTCCACATTTTTCTGTCAAGATAAATCCAAACCCAACTCATAAATGTAGAGTCAAGCAAACTTAACTGCACTGACAAAAATGTTTAATATCAGCAAGTGCAAAAATTAACTACAATAACAACACGTTAAAACCTGTTCCGTCTTCCGGAAGAGTAGGCCGTTCTGTGGCGGTAGGAACGGATATTTTTAAAAAAACACACACAAAAACCTGCATGCACACAGGTGTGTTTAGACATCATTCTTGGAAGTCGGAAAGCGACAACCTTAGCGGTGAGCAAAAATGGTCGCATATGCAAAATTTAATCTTCAGTCAACCTCGGAGCGTGAACCTCGGAACGAAAAAAAATTGTAAAGATGATAAAATTCACAATTACCACAGGCAAAAACCACATCGTTCCATTTAATATTATTGTCAGTTCTCTTGTGATCGCATCAAAACTACTCTGCTACAACTTTCTGCAAGAAAATGCATAAACATGTCTTAAAACACAAGATGTCCTTTTGCACCTGTTGAAGTAAAGATGCTTGCCTGCCTACGATTTAATATTAGGATCGTTTATCCAAAATATCTTTCTTTGTCTATTTCTCAATTCTACAGCACTATTTGACAATATTGAAAAAGAAAAAAATAATCAGCTTTAGGAAGAAGGGGAGCATCTCGACATCTTTCCCATTTCAAGCATTAACAAAATTTGAGTAAGGGTTTACGCTTTTTTTTAGGGGGGGAGGGGGGTTGGGGAGGGGTTAAGATCTTAAGCTCACACTAAAAACCTTCCCTTAACATCTTGCTTTAACGTCCTAATCAAAAACAATCTTGCCTTGAAAGTCTGATGTGTGTGTGTGTGTGTGTGTGTGTGTGTGTGTGTGTGTGTGTGTGTGTGTGTGTGTGTGTGTGTGTGTGTGTGTGTGTGTGTGTGTGTGTGTGTGTGTTTGAAGGATGCGTATTCGTGACAGTACCAAACCATTTTAGTTCACGACACAGCTGTTTCAATCAGTTTTCAAAACCACGTAATAGGCCTGGTTGGTTTATGACACAACTACACTAGATCAGACTTTCAGCCCTGGTCCCAAATCACTCGCTGCACTCAAGATTAACATTTCTTGGCAGCAGTTGTCATGAAATTCACAAAGCAAGGATGTCCCCCTAAGTTTTAAAATAAATAAGGAAGATTAAAGGCCCAAAACACTTGTTTGAAGGGGGATTCTCCTCTGAGGACTCTCTGCTGCCATGCTCTACGCGAGTTTCTTACCACTATCGATACCTAATGGCCTACTTACTAAGTAGCTACTTCTAAATAAAAATTACTCACCAGTGCTGCTCTTCATCATAGCCTTTCTATATAAAAAAAAAAAAAAGACAAAGGCAAAAACGATGATGTTCAAAATCCCACATTTTGCTTTCCCAGCTGTTCAAGTGGTCCACACTGCATGCAGATGTCAGGCCGTTTGAAATGGCAAGAGAGAAAAAAGAAAAGAAAGAAACAAATCAACTCACCAGAACTCGCAACGGAGACACGATTTGCACGTGTGTGTTTGTGTCGCTAAATGTGTTTTCTGTCCCTAGCTGGAGTAAGACCTTCAATTGCAAAAACCTGGTCTTAACAATGTAACTGGAAACTATTTCTAAACTGCCGGGCACTTCGTTTTCTATCAATACACTTGAAAAACCCACCCAAAATGATGGCCATAAAAAGATACTTTATATAAGATAAAAGCTATGTCGAGACTGCAAACTCAAAACGTGTACAAGACTCCTTGACTTACCGAGGATAATCTGTTGTTCTATTGATATGCACGTTCACAAGAAGAATTTCAAATTTAGATTCGTTTGTTTTGTAATTTGCAGTCTGTGCATTGACAGCCCATCTGGTAAAGGAAAGGGGAGGTTGTTTCAAAACCCAGAGAGAAGTTCTTACCTCTCTTGAGCATATTCATTTTAGGATATAGACCACTTTAGGACACAACACATGCACAACAATGTTAAGTTCAAGGTATTGTTCAGCTACTCACGAATGTTTTACTGTTTGGGTTTTTCTTTAAACAAAGGCTTATTTTGGGTGATGGATGCGTAGGCTACTTTCAGCAATGTTCCTGCTGACTGTTTCTCTGTCTGTCTCTGTCTCATACATATCAGAGCATATTATGCATGTATTTACAACATGACAATTTATGTGATGAAGAGGAAAAATGAATTTAAAAATTAATGATGCTGAAACAGATCTCTTAGAAAACAAAACCACTCAAACAAAGAAACCAGATCTTAGGTGTATTAAAGAAATGACTGCATCTTAGGCCCAGTGCATTCGTCTGTATCTACACCTCGTATCATGTTTAAGAGCACATTGCCCAGAATACCTACAGGCGTACTGGTCATACATCTGAAAGTGCGCCCATAAATGATCCTCATCATTATCATGTTGCTTTGAACTTTTGGACCTCAGTGCTGTTCTATTTTTTGTGTGTTCGTGTGGCAACTGCCCTGCGCTGAGCTGTGCTGTGGTGCATCAATTGTATATTTTCATTGATATTATGTGTAATACTATGTATTGTTGCCTACACTTTACCAGCTTTCGTTCCAACAGACTTGCTAGATTCAAGCCCGGCTGTTCTCTTTGTGGCTGTGGTATCACCACAAGAACAGCACCACCCATATTAAAGATGTTAGTAAAGTGTGTATGCCTACAGTAGTAGAAAACTCTTGGTGCCGTGGGCTCTGTTACTGCACAAAATGATGGGATGGGACTCCAACCGGCATTTTGTCACATCTTATTTATCTGCCCCTTATTTTTGAGGGTGTGTATGGGCAGGCACGCCTGTATTTGTGACACTGCACCACATAAGGAGTTGCATTGCACCAGCGGTCAGTTTTTAGTTATTGGCATGTTATTAATTTGCAATAAAATGGCTATACAATACCAAAAAACAAATTGAAAATCGGACAGTTCTATCAAGTTATTACAACTGCAGGAAATGGCAAAATGAGAAATTGACAAGTTAGTAGGTGGCCAGAATGAGGACTTGGCTATTTTCAAAACACGTTTAAAGACAAAAGGAAACAAAATTATGACTTGATATTTGACTTCAATGTAAAATAAGTGCTAGAGTTTTATAATCAATAAAAATCTCAAAATCCACAACCTCACCCCCACCTGCCCAAAATGTCCCCTAGCAGAAAAGTGGGTTAAACGTGTTAAGAGACTCATTTCATGGTGGAGCGTCACATTTGTGTTAGCCTTTTTTGTGTGTGGCGAAAGCCCTGCACTGCGTTGTGATGCATCATATTGTAGATTATGATTAATATTATGTGTTATTGCGCAAACTGGACCAACATTTGTTCCGACGGACATGCTGTATTTGCCATACAGTTCTCTTTGGGGCTGTAGTATCGCCACAAAAGCAGCACCACTCATATCAAAGATGCTTGTAAAGTCTGTGTGCCTACAGTAGATCACGTTCATGGTGCAGTAGAGTGTTACTGCGCAAAAGTTGGGGTATGATGGGACTGAAAAATAAACGTTTGTCACATCTTCTCTAGATATATATGTGGCTCGTTTTTGAAGGTGTGTATGCGGGTGCCCTAGCGTGTATTTGTAATTGCCGTGTGTGTGTGTGTGTGTGTGTGTGTGTGTGTGTGTTCGCGTGTGAACACGACCCTACACTGTGCTGTGGTGCAATTATTTAAACAATATTTTATGTAATACTGCGTATTGTTGTATACATTTTACCAGCTTTCGTTCCGTCATACTGTATTCACCAGGTTGTCGTTTTTTGGGGTGGTGTCACAAGAACAGCACCAACCCAACAGCCACCGTGGCACAGTGGTTGAGAGCTGGTAAGGTGAGACCAGCAATGTCTGTTCCTGTCCAGTTCGTATACTGGGTATGTTTGTGTCATCCATATCACTAACCACAGCTGCTTTTTCCTGAAAGAGATACATAGAGGTTTTGATGATCCCTATGTACAAGTGTGTGTTTTGTTCGCATAAGGGACCTGGGATTAATGTAACGTTATCTAGAGACTTCATAGGAATTTGGGTCAGGATCGTTTGAAATACATTACATTGTATCACATGGCATTGTATGCACTGAATGAATTTCCATTACGTTGTATTGTACTGCAGTACATTATTGTTGACCACTTGCAGACAGGCAGACCTTGTGCTGATCTTTCTTACATATGTATATCTGAGTGGACGTATTTGATGTCTACTATCTGTTTGCACCTCAGATACACGCACATTTACACAGTTTGGGTTATGATTTTTAAACAGAGGTTGTATAAATTACATTCCACCCTGAAGTCGAAGTGCATACAACAGAATGTTTTCAACCACTACCCAAGAAAACAGAGCATCGACAATTCACAGGTGTGTCTCTAAATAGAAACACGACGCTCTGATTGTCGCCCCTGATCACATGGGAGATAATCTACTTACCACACTCACACCCACACCACACCCACACCCACACACACACACCACACATATATATATATATTATATATATATATATATATATATATATATATATATATATATATATATTATATATATATATATATATGTTGTGGTGGGGGGGGGGTGTGGTGGGGCTGGCATATATATAATTATGGTAGTGGGGAAGAGGAATGGAGGGGGTGGGTGTGATTCAAACATTCCTTCTTTAATTTAACTTCTGTTCCCTTATATTAATGTGATAGATCTATTAGACCACAAAAAGATCCTTTATGCAATTGTGTTACATTTAGAGAACATGTGTGTGTGTGTGTGTGTGTGTGTGTGTGTGTGTGTGTGTGTGTGTGTGTGTGGTGGTGTATGTGTATGTGATGTGCATGTGTTCGTGCTGTGTGTTTATTCTTGTGTATACGTGCTGTGTGTTTATATTTGTTGTGTTTTATTCTGTCTTTGTGTATGTATGTGTGTTGTGTGCGCGCGCGCGTGTATGTGTGTGTGTGGTGCGCGCGTATGTGTGTGTTGCGCGCGTGTGTGTGCATGTGTGAGTGTGTATGTGTTTGTGTGTGTACATGTGCTCGTTTGCGCTCCAGTATGTGTGCATGTATGTATACACATGTGCGATTTGTGCGTGTGTGCGTGCTTATGTGCATACATACACACATTCAATGATTCATAGTAGAACGCTTGTATAATTTTTCTTATCTGTTCGCTTGTGTGTGTGTGTTTGAGTGTATGTGTGTGCGTGTGTACGTGTGTGTGCGTGTATATGTGTGCCTAATATGTGTGCGTTCATGCCTGAGTGTATGTGTGTGTATGAGTTAGTGGTGTGGTGCGTGCGTGCGTGCGTGCGTGCGTGTGTGTGTGTTGTTGTGTGTGTGTGTGTGTGTGTTGTATGTGTGTGTGAGCGTGAGTGGTGTGTGTGTTAGTGTGTGCGTTAGTGTGTGTGCGTGCACCTTTGACTGTCTCTGCATATGATACAAGAAATAAAACGAACAAAGAAAGAACAACAACAAAAATCACCTCCACCCCCTTAAATAATAAAGAATCTGAAAGAACCCAACTTTACCTCCAATAGTTTCATCTGTCCCTTGTCAGTCCTAAGCCCAATTGCAAACCCACATGCATTTGTTTATCATGGAAAGGGAACTGAACTAACTCAAACTAAAACAAGAAAAAATACAAAAGTTTGCCAAGAAAGCTTCTTACTAAATTGTTTTTTTTTTTAAATTTTCCAGCATAATCGCATTATTAAGCAATATTTTGTCCAAATGACATTAATTCAAACGTTATATTGCGCAAATTGCACACTGTAACGATGAGTACTATTATATTTCGACTTTAATTTGTATAAACAAGAACTTAAACAAACTATGGTATTAAAAGTCCTTAATTTTAAACATTACCATAGCATCTTCTTCCTGTGCAAACGCAGATGAAAATGGAAGTCTAAAAAATTGTGTCTCCCTGTATAGTTCCTCTGTAAGCAGGATGTTGCTGCCACATCCCTCTATTATTAGATTAGAGACTAGGATTTACAGAACCCCCATCTTTCGCAATCGCCAGCAGTAATCATGTACAATGGCCGGTTTGTACAGGGTCAAAACAATGTAGCCTGTAGCCACTTTGCCTCTACCTGCTTCAATCATCCCCAGATAGACATTTTGAGGAGGAAAATTGAAATCAGAAGTAGATGAATTTGCATTGCCAGTAGCGGCTATCGTGTTCTGGGCATTCCAGGCAGGGTTGGGACGGGTGAGAACTTTGATAAACCGAAATGATTTTTTGTAAATAACTACTTAAAAATCCAATCACAGCCACATGGCTTATTGTAACAGTAAAGTATATGCTATAAAGAGTCTCCACATACCAAAAAGTGAAAAAGTGAAAAAGTGGCCGATAGCCGCTTCTGGCAGGCAGCCCTCGATATCTCTACCTTCTAATTTTATCTCTTTTTTTCCATATTATCTCTCCTTTTCTTTTTAAATCTCCCTTCTTCGTTCAACCTCCTGTACAAACCCACCCCACCCCCCAACCCCATCCCTATCCCCCAACCCCAACCTCAACCTCAACCGCCATCCTCACTACTCCCCTATCTTGCTCAAAGCCCCGTGCTGTCAATCTATAATTTTCCCCAAATCTTTAGAGCAGAGAAGGAGCAGCCATGTTGGTTTTATGCCAATTATACCCTGTCCCCGCCTTTGCCCGGTCTCATCCTGTAGAAAAGGGAAAGAGAAGGAGAGGGGGGAGAGAGAGAGAGAGAGAGAGAGAGAGGGGAGAAGAGAGAGAGAGAGAGAGAGAGAGAGAGAGAGAGAGATGAGAGAGAGGAGAGAGGAGAGAGAGGAGAGGAGAGAGAGATTTGATTTATTCTTTCTTTTATTTCGAGGATAATGGGATAAGCACTCTTGTGCTTTTTTACATCCAGTCCCCGTGTGTATGCAGTTTTTGTAAATGTCATCTGTTCCCACCGGCACACGGTGGCCTACTCTTACGAAAAGCGGAACAGGATTTAACGTGTGTGCAAGATGTTCTGCGTGCGTTCGCACACGGGGCTGGGTTTAAAGTCTCATCCGAAGGGTTTAAGTTTCATCCGGAGAGAGAGAGAGAGAGAGAGAGAGAGAAGGAGAGAGGAGAGAGAGAGGAGAGAGGAGAGAGAGGAGAGAGAGAGAGAGATTGATTTATTCTTTCTTATATTTCGAGGATAATGGGATAAGCACTCTTGTGATTTTTTACATCCAGTCCCGTGTGTATGCAGTTTTTGTAAATGTCATCTGTTCCCACCGGCACACGATGGCCTACTCTTACGGGATTTAACGTGTGCGCAAGGTGTTCTTCGTGCGTTCGCACACGGGGCCTCGGTTTAAAGTCTCATCGAAAGACTTTTGGATAGTGGAGTCAGCACTGTTGTTAACTCCAGGAGAAAAATCTCCTCGACCGGACTCGAACCCGGGTCTTCAAATTGCCAGCGCAATGTTCTGACCACTAGGCCATCCGTCCCCTAAAGAGAGAGAGAGAGAGGAGAGAGAGAGAGAGAGAGAGAGAGGAGAGAGAGAGAGAGAGAGAGAGAGAGAGAGAGAGAGAGAGAGACAGACAGACAGACAGACAGACAGACAGACAGACAGACAGACAGACAGACAGACAGACAGACAGAGATAGAGAGACAGAGAGACAGAGACAGAGAGAGAGGCGCGCGCAGATGGATGGCTTGATGAAAAAAAGCAAGCAATGCTTATTCAATGTACCATCTGGAAATATAAATTTGACTTTGACTTTGACTTACACTACACACACATGCACACACACACACACACACACACACACACACACACACACACACACACACACACACACACACACACACACACACAGGGGCGGGGGGGACGGGATAGCCTAGTAGTCAGAACATTGCGCTTGCAATTTGACGACCCGGGGTCGATTCCCGTTCGAGGGGATTTTTCCCCTGGAGTTGACATCAGTGCTGACTCCATTCTCCCCAAAAGTCCTTCGGTTGAGACTATAAACCGAGGCCCCGTGTGCGAACACACGCAGAACACCTTGCACACAGATTAAATCCTGTTCCGCTTTTCGTAAGAGTAGGCCATTGTGTGCTGGTGGGAACAGATGACAATATTTACAAAACTGCATACACAGGGGGACTGGATTAAAAAAGCGTATGAGTGCATATTCCATTATCCTCGATATAAAACACCAAATAACTAATCAAACACACACACACACACACACACACACACACACACACACACACACACACACACACACACACACACACACACACACCACACAACACACAGCGAAACCAAAACAACAAAAATGCTACGACGTAAAAAAGATAAATTACAATGAAATCAAAACGAAAACAGTCAACAAGCGCAACAAAACAAAACCCAAGAAACAATACTATAAGCAGAAAGACACGACGCCGTTTGAAGCACTACTGCACAAACAAAAGCAAAGAACGAAAAACTGAACAGGAACGAAGACAAAACATTTAAACCTCACGCACCAGAAGGAAAGGTTTTCATGTTTATTTTTCTGGCATTTTTTGTTTCTGGGTTGCTGATGTTGTTTGAGACTTTTTGTTTACTGTTGTTTTTGCTGTTGTTGTTTGTTTCGTTTTTGTTTGGTAGATTTTTTTTTTTTTTTTTGGGGGGGGGGGTAATTTCTTTGTTTTTCGTTTTGATATAAGAGACGGGGGAGGGGGTTGTTGACATTTCTGCTTTGTTTGACATAACGAATTTCTTGACAGTTTTGTTTCATGAAGTGTATGTCACCTCTTGCATTTTCTTTTTGTCTGCATAACTGTTTCTGCGGTACTCTGAATGTCTTTGATACTGTCTGTCTGTCTGTTTGTCTGTCTGTCTTTCTCTTCCTGTCTCTCCATCTGTCAGTCTGTTTGTCTATCTGTCTGTCTGTCTTTGTCTCTCCACACACATATCTATATATCTATATATCTATATATCTATATATCTATATATCTATATATCTATCTCTCTCTCTCTCTCTCTCTCTTCTCTCTCTCTCTCTATATATATTATATATATATATATATATATATATACACGTACCTTAGTGTGGCGACCGTGGGGGCACCCCTGAAGACTTGACAACCAGTTCTCTCCATTCCTCTCTCTGTTCTGACTTTCTCAAAATTTGGCTGTGTTCTAGGCCTGTCCATTCGCTGATGTTGTCCTCCCATCTCTTCATTGGTCTGCCTCTTTTTTTCCCTCTTTGGACAGTGCCTTGCAGTATTGTTTTCTGCAAGTCATTTCGATCTAAACAATTTTATTTATATGTATATATATTATAATATTATATATATATATATAATATATATATATATATATATATATATATATATATATATATATATGTGTGTGTGTGTGTGTGTGTGTGTCTGTCTGTCTGTCTGTCTGTCTGTCTGTCTGTCTGTCTGTCTGTCTGTATATATACTATTTCTATATATAGTTCTCTCTCTCTGTGCATCTTTTTCTTTTGAATTTGCAAATCGCCTCTCCTCTCTCTCTCACCAAACCCGTCCATAACCTTATACCTCCCTCTCCTCCTACAGACACCCCTCACCCCTTCTTTGACTCATCTCTTGCCAGAAAAATTCTTCCCCTCCTAATAACCACCCCCTTTTTCCCCTTTTCCCCTTTTTTCCTTTTTTTCTTCTTCTATTCCTTCTCTTTCTCTCTGCCCTCCTCTTTCATGCTGCTGTCCGATGCTTTCACTGTGTTTTTCCTGCAGTCTATCGGAACAGCGGAGGGCCACAGGCGTGTGGATTTTAAAACCCATCAGCTCATGTCCCCGCCCTCTCCCTGTCTCCTCAAGACCTTTAGACTTCTGCTGATGTGGAACAGAAAGAACCGTGGACATAGAGAGAGAGAGAGAGGGGGTGGAAAGAGAGGAGAGAGAGAGAGAGAGAGAGAGAGAGAGAGAGAGAGAGAGAGAGAGAGAGAGAGAGAGAGAGAGAGAGAGACAGAGACAGAGACAGAGACAGAGAGACAGACAGACAGACAGGCAGGCAGGCAGGCAGGCAGGCAGGCAGGCAGGCAGGCAGGCAGGCAGGCAAGCAGGCAGGCAGGCAGGCAGGCAGACAGAGACAGAGACAGACAGACATGCAGACAGACAGGCACAGACAGACAGATAAACACAGAGAGAGAAAGACGAATACACACACACACACACACACACACACACACACACACACACACACACACACCACACACACACACACACATACACTCAAACAGACAGACAGACAGACAGACACAGAGAGTTTTATTTATTTTATTTATTCTTTTATATCGAGGATAACAGAATAAGCAATCATATGCTTTTTTTTCATCCGGTCCCCGTGTGTATGCAGTTTTGTAAATCATGTCATCTGTTCCCACCGGCACACGATGGCCTACTCTTACGAAAAGCGGAACAGGATTTAACGTGTGCGCAAGATGTTCTGCGTGCGTTCGTACACGGGGCCTCGGTTTAAAGTCTCATCCGAAGGACTTTTGGGGAGAGTGGAGTCAGCACTGATGTTAACTCCAGGAAGAAAATTTCCTCGACCGGACTCGAACCCGGGTCTTCAAATTGCCAGCGCAATGTTCTGACCACTAGGCTATCCGCCCCCCGAGAGTGAGAGAGAGAGAGATCGACAGAGAGAGACATACAGAGATGGAGTAGGAGGCAAATCGAGAAGAGAGAGTGGCTGAAAAAGAGACCGACAAACATACAGAGAGACAGACAGACAGACAGACAGACAGACAGACAGACAGACAGACAGACATGCGGCAGACAGACAAACAGACAGACAGAAACCAAGCAACATTTTCCTCTAAGAAAAAAATTGTAAGTTATTTTTGCAGCCTTCCTTTTTTTAGCCTTCTTTTCTTACCATCTATTTTCTTATCTTTGATCTTTTTTTCTCAACCTTAAAAAAGAATACGTAAATATAAATGAAAGAGCACCTTACCCGGCTTAAAGAAGAAAACATATCCTGAACTACTCCTTTCCTAAAATTTGCGTCCAAGGCCAGTGTTAAAAGCCAGCAAAGAAAACGATTTTAAAATCGTGTTGGTCCTTTTTCTTGATTAATTTAACCCTTTGGATACGAGGGGTTTTGGGGTGGTTTTTTTACAGAAACCAGGTAGTTTCTAGTCGGAACTGTGATCAAGATCCCGAGAATTGATATGTTATTGCTGTTGTTGTTGTTGTTGTTGTTGTTGTTGTTGTTGTTGTTGTTGTTGTTGTGTGCTGCTGCTGCTGCTGCTGCTGCTGCTGTTGTTGTTGTTCATTCCCCAGCTTAGCACCCCGGTGATTATCTCGAATATATCCACAAAGTCGGAATGCAGCTACCTAAATGGTAGGGGAAAAAATGGTCGCATACACAAAAACATCACCAATGGTGAACCTCAGAGGAACGAAATAACAAAATCCAGAATTTATTATGCGTTCTCACTCATTCATTCACCCAACCTGGGAATCACTTTGAACCCATAAGTAAATACACTAGATGAGATGTTTGCATGTATAACTGCTTCAGGTACCTTACCATGTTACATTGTAGACAGCCATACTCTTGAGTTCAAAGGATTTTTTCTCTCCTTCACTAGAGATTGCAAGTTGTCATGCTAAGAGTTTGTCGTGGCTGAAAATAATCTCAACGCAGCCTTCGGAAACAAAACAACATGTGTGTTTTGGTATTTGGCTGACATCAATTACTAAAAAAAAAAAGCCCTTGGACTTTGGACGAGGGACATGTTGATTAACGGTTTTCTCCAAACTAATCTGTCTTCAGCCTTTCGCAGCGACACTGCCATGTCAAGGCCGTTCTATTCTTTGTTGTCTTTCGTCCAATTCTTGCGATTGGTGTCCTTTCTAAAATATGCAAAGGCACGTGTATTCGAACTAATGATACCAAATCTGTATACTAGCCAGCAATCAGAAAAACAAACAGTGATGATGAATAAATTGAAAACTTTAATAAACTAAAGACTTTTTATGTATCTTTTCTCAAAACATCGTTGTTTTTCTTGTTGCTGTTTTTGTTAGGCTACTTCACCTTCTCTGATGTTCCGATACTGCTGTTCTCACTCCGCTCATCTCGATCTCTCCAACCCAGCACTACCCAGATTCGTTATGTCGCATCTTCAGGGTCAGAGTCCATCAGTGTCAGGCTGCTGTTGGGCTACCCGTGGGGCCCTGCAGAGTCACTTTGGTGCTGTTCAGTGCTGTTTGCTCTGAGCCAACATACTACCAAGCCCCATACTGACGGCAATAATAGCCTAGTCGCAGAACCAGACTGAGTGAGACCCCATTCGGGTTACTCTCCATCACAACGGTCTCCATTAACCCTTGAGACCTCTCAACAGGGTTGTACTCTACGCTTCCTATCATGATAATTATATTCCGGCGTCAACCGGGCCGAGAGACGCAAACACCTGCAGTGTTGGTTAAAGTAATTTGAGCAACCTTCTCAAAATTGAATCCGCAGAGTAGATGAAGCTTGATTGTGTGATCCCAGTCAAGCTATGAAGAGAGATCAGATCAAATAAAGTCAAATCAAAATTTTCTGTTAGAATAATGAATGAGTACTTTGAGAGAGAGAGAGAGAGAGAGGAGAGAGAGAGAGAGAGAGAGAGAGAGAGAGAGAGAGAGAGAGAGAGAGAGAGAGAGAGAGAGAGAGGAGAGAGAGAGAGAGAGAGAGAGAGAGATTGATAGACAGACAGGACTAATTTCAAGACAGAAAAAGAAATCGCCTGACCTCTACTTCACGAAAGTACTCCTCGCTTTTTTTTCCATCCTTTCTCACTCCTATTAATTTTCGTCCCCACCTCCACCCCTTATTTTTCTAAAGGAAACAACACTGCATAACTAACGCAGTGATATAAAGCTGAGCAAAAACACCCCTCACCCCTATTCCTTGCCTCACAGCTTCCTTCCATTTTAGCAACTGGGAAATAACAGTCAGAAAAAAAGAGGAACAGCAAGGACAACAACATGGCTCCGATGACGTCAGTCCTGTGAAAGGATTAACCCTGTAAGTGCCACGGCCCCTGAAGACAAGAGATAGCTTCTTCTTCTCCTTCTCTTTCTCTTTCCTAGCTAGCTTGGTGTCTGATGGAGGGGAGTGTGTGCCTAGAGAGTTCGCTAAGTGTATTGGGCTCGACACAAATGTTGACAGATTGTCTTAGACAAGACTGGGAAAGTTGGTTCTGTACGAAAGATAAAGAGAGTGTAGACAGGCAGGCAGGCAGAGCCAGGGAGGCAGGGAGGCAGGCAGGCAGAGGGGCAGGGATAAAGATAGATAGAAAAGGAGGGAGAGAAATGAGAGAGAGGCACCACACACACACTCACTCACTCACAACATCACCACACACACACACACACACACACACACACACACACACACACTCACACACACACACACACACACACACACACACACACACACACACACACACACACACACACACACAGAGGCAGAGAAGTTGAGAGAGAAAGTGAGAGAGAGCAAGAGGGGAGAAGAGAGAGAGAGAGGGGGGAGGGGGGAGTTCAAAAACTAGTTTTGAAATTTAGCCAGCCTGCCATTCTTCCGTCATTTCACTTCTGTGTTTTCATTTCTCCATATTATTTTTCTAGTACTTTTCTTTGTTAAAACTTAACAGTTTTTCTTGAAGTTTTGACGTTGTCTCTGTCTACTTCTGCCACCCTCTGTCATAACGACACACTGCTACACTTAAGGAAAATGAAACATTGTGTAGAACTGAATGCAGCCCTTATTCAAATAAATTATTCAGTCACCTTGATTATGTTGATTTTCCCGAGCATGCCATCACTTCAGAAGCTGCTCTCAACAACACTGACCTTGACCAACCAGTATCATTTGATATCTATGTATGGGTGACTTTTACTACAACTCTTACAATTAATCTCTCCATCAATCAATCTCTTGGGTTTTAGGTCTAAAGGTCTCCAGAAATGGGTAAAGGTTTCGGTAAAGTTGATTTTTTTTTTAAACTGATAATCCTTGTTACTGGCAGCGAACAGTAGCCATAGCATTACATTACAAGCACAGAGGTAAGTACAATGGAAACATTGTCAGCCTTGGATACTTTTCTCCTACCTGAAGATGCCAGTGATAGACAGCTGATGGGGAAGAGAGGGTGACATTAAAAGGGGTGACCAGAGGGAGAGAAAGAGACAGTCGCACAGACAGACTGGCGTAGGCAGAGATAGGAACAGACAACAGTGGTGGTAAAGGCTGGAAAGGAGAGAGCAAGCCAGAGAAATCAGTTCGGAGGATGCAGGAGTATAGTCTTGCTTGCTTGGACACAGTGTTACTTAAAATGTGCTTATAATTAAATGCTGTCTATGAGATATTGTTGTCTACTATAATGTCCACAACTTTGTGATTGTCCACTTGTTCAACTTAGATTAGGTTTGTTAGCATATGTGCACGCTTAGTTGTCATTGTTTGCCTTTTTTTGTCTTGAAGTGATAAGCGTTAGGTTCGGTGATTTTTTTGTGGGGGGGGGGGGGGTTGTACCATTTCTGAAGAGAGTTAATGCTATTTTGTAACAAATTTGATATTCTGTCTATGTTAGTGTGGGTTGTATATATTGTAGAATTATTTCCCCAAAAAGTTCATATTGTTACTTGATATAGAGTGGAAGATAGTTTTCCCATATATACAGAATAGAAGCTGGCTTGGTTCTGGGCCTTGTGGGATACCATATTTGATTGTTAATATACAGGACGTGGGATTTATATACACACACATAGTTATTGCTGTCTGTTTTCAAGAAATTATTTTAACAGTTTTTATGCATTATCAGATATACCATACAGCAATAATTTTAGACATAAATGTATGTAACAAATTGCATTGAAAGCTTTTGGAAAATCAATATAAAAGCCACCACCTATATAAGTCAGCCAGCTATCGACAAAGTTAGTGAGTGCTGAGTGACAGGAATGATTGTTATTATGAAATCTGATTGATTTTTTATTAGCAGATTGTAAATCTCAAGGTGTTGATAATTTTTTTTGGTGAATATGTTTTCCAATGGTTTTGATATAACCAATAATTTTGAAAAGGGATTGTAATTGCAAGGCTTTGAATTGTCTACCTTATTAAGGAGAGGCATGCCTTAGGCAATTTCAAATTGAATTGGAAAGTAACACATTGTCTAAGACATGATGATCCCCAAAAGATGTGCACATATTTGGGGATCATGTAACTCATAACCAGTAGTCCTTCGGATGAGACTTTAACCGAGGCCCGTGTGCGAACGCACGAGAACATCTTGCCACACGTTAATCCTGTTCGCTTTCGTAAGAGTAGGCCATCGTGTGCCGGTGGGAACAGATGACAATTTTACCAAAACTGCTACACGGGGACCGGATGAAAAAAAAGCACATGATTGCTTATTCTGTTATCCTCGATATAAAGAATAAATAAATAAATAAATAGGGTCATTGCACTGAGCTGGAGATATTTGAGGTGAAATACACGATGAGCACTTATTACACTGGCATATCTAGCAGAGAGAGACACGAGAAAGAGAGAGAGAAGACGAGAGAGAGAGAGAGAGAGAGAGAGAGAGAGAGAGAGAGGAGAGAGAGAGAGAGAGAGAGAGAGAGAGAGAGAGAGAGGAGGAGAGAGAGAGTGAGAGAATGAGATCAGAGTGTGTGATTGTAAGGTAAGAGAGAGAGAAGAGAGAGAGAGAGAGAGACAGAAGAAGACAGACGAGGAGAGAGAGAGAGAGAGAGAGAGAGAGAGAGAGAGAGAGAGAGAGAGAGAGAGAGAGAGAGAGAGAGAGAGAGAGAGAGAGAGAGAGAGAGAGGAGAGAGAGAGAGAGAGAGAAGCACAAACAGAAGCACAGACATAGAGGCACGCAGAGAGGAAAACCTTGCAATCTATTTTTTATAGCTTTTTGATAGTCTCTTCAAAAGCGAAGAAATGAGAGCGAGGCTTTTGTACTCCTTTTATGATTTTAATAATGTGTGGATGGCGTGTTCAGCTGTTAACCCTCATCTGTTTCCTACTTCATTTCTCCTGAGGAAAAAAGCAACACGGTGTAGGATGATGTGAGGGAGATAGAGGCAGACCGAGAGAAGATGGGGGGTGAAGAAGAGCTGTACAGAAAGGGGATACAGAGAGATAGGAAGATGAGATAAAGAGAGAAGGGAGAGGGAAAAGGGGTACAGATGAGAAGGAGAGAGGGGGGGGGGAGATTAGTAAGTGAGAGAAAGGAACAGGAAAGAAAGGACAGAGAGAGAAGGAGAGAGAGAGGCAGACAGAGACAGAGAGGCAGAAATCATAGACGGAACGGGAAGATGACGCAACAGAGAGAATAGAGAAGCGAATAAAGAGAAACAGAGACAATGAGGAAAAAAAACACTTAGAGACAGGCGTACTGACAGGCAGGTATACAGCCAGATACAGAGAGACAGAGACAGATAGACAGACAGAGACCGAGAGACAGAGACAGAGAGATAGAGAGAGAGAAAGACAGACAGACAGAAACAAACAAACAAACAGACCCACTGTTATTTTCCCACGGAAAAATTACAAGGGAATTAGCAATGCTTGTCCGTCCAACTCTGCACATTATATTGCTGATGTTAATGTTAAAAATTCTGAAAATTAGTAAAGTAGCAAATGAAACAGATATGTGACAGTCAAAGTTTGTTTTGTTTTTTTTTTTTTTTGTTTTTTTTTTTGGGGGGGTTGCGATAGACAAAACATTCATATATACTATATTGAATGTCAGTCAGACAAGCAAATAGGCAGAGGCACCGAGAAACAGACCGACCGATAGACAGAGATTAACAGATGATAAAATGACTCGGAAACCCATGCTATGCGAATAAGGCGGGTATTATCATCAGTATGACTTCAACTTATTAAAGGAAACAAGGAATTTCTTGTTAATGTACATTTCTATCTCTATCCCCCTACCCCCTTCTCTCCAGCTTGGGTTATAAACATCCCCCTCCTTTCCTCTTCTTTCATCCTATTATATTACTTCGTTATTCTTTTTCTTTCCCCAACCCTCTTAAAAATGAACGACAGCATATAGAAGCAAGGATATTTACGGCTAACAAGCATATCCGAAGGACTTCTGGATCTATTTTTAGGAATCTCTTAAATGGCCGTCTGAAGAAAGACTGGCCCTGACATCTATGCATTGGGTTTATAAAATGACCTGAAAAGGAGGAGAGAGGGTGGGAATTCAATCATTTACGTGCATGAACATTTTGTGAAACAAAATTAAGTTTAAAGAAAAAAAGAAGAATTAGGGAAAGAAGTAGCGTGGTGGTTTTATCTGCTCGTGTGCTTTGCTGGAGCTGGCATTGATAATGAGTGGGCAACCTTGTGTGCAGATGACAGTTCCGATGCAAAGGTCGCATCCATGGGTAGCGTAGGTAGGCCCGATAGAGTTGCAACACTTTATGATGAGTCAAGTTTACTTTCTGCTGCGCTTACCTGCCTTAGGCCTAAGGCCACAATACAAAAGAATGATGGGCAAATGGAGTGCGCATGTCACGTAAGTGTAATGAACATATCACTATCAACAAATAAATACATATAAAGTAATGGACCAGCAACAATAAAACACGAAAATAACATCAGCTAAATCCAAAATGTTCGTGGCACAGAGAGAGAGAGAAGAGAGAGAGAGAGAGAGAGAGAGAGAGAGAGAGAGAGACAGACAGACAGACAGACAGACAGACAGACAGACAGACAGACAGACAGACAGACAGACAGACAGACAGACAGACAGACAGACAGACAGAAGACGAGACAGACAGAGACAGAGACAGGGAGACAGAGAGACAGAGCAAAAGAAAGACTTGGCTCGCGCTTTTCTTGCATGAAAATATCCAGTTAATGAACGTGGCAACAATGTCTTTACTATTGTAGGTCTATTTTCAGGAACTGTCAAATGGCTGCCCTGAAAATCGTGTTTCTGACGTCAATGCTGCAAAAGGATTAACCCTTTCAGCACCAGAGTTCTGTACAAAAAAACAACAACCAAAGATGGCGTGCACTCCAGCGCCTGATTGGCAGAAAATTGTGCTTCCACTGCACGGAAAGCTCTTGCCGAACAAATTTCCTCTTGACAGGATTTTACAAAGATTGGACATTACCTGGGAATATAATCATAGGAAACTGTTCAGATTTCAGGGGGCAGGGCGGTGCCACTTTTAATCTCTTTTGTATGTTTTTTTTGTCGCCCTTTTTTCTCTCTATTGTAGCTACTGTCGTCTTCTCTTTTGTCTGGTTTTTTGCTCTTCCTGTTTTTGTCTTGCTACCTTTGTCTCTCTGTCTGTCTCTCTGTCTGTCTCTCTGTCTGTTTCTCTGTCTTCTCTTGTCTGTCTCTCTGTCTGTTTCTCTGTCTGTTTCTCTGTCTGTCTCTCTGTCTGTTTCTCTGTCTGTCATCCTACGTATACATACGTGCTGTGTATGTTCTTTGTGTTTGGGTGCATGTGTAAGTTGTGTTTGCACGTGTGTGTTGTGCGTGCGTCAGACACATACGCGTACGTGTGTCTGTGGGGAGTGGGGGATGGGAAGGTGTTATATATAATTACTAATGTGTAAACGTATCTACATTTGACATGGAGAACAAAATAAGCTGTGAATTCTACCTTTCCCCATTGTGAGCTAATTAACAACACACCAGTGCTCAGAGCACTCGCTTACCCCGAGCTAAGGTTAAGCAGCACTGAGCGTGGTTACCAAATGGATGGGTGACCGTTTGCGAACCCTTGGCTTCAAACCAGTTTCCCCGTTCACCAACTGTAGATGGGTACCTACCCTCTTAAAGGTCATGGAAGGAAAAGCAGCGAGGCGGAGGAGATGGTTGCCGCCCTAAATATGGTTGCACCTGGAGAAGCTAAGGTCTCTGACATCTCGCTCCCCAACGGCCCCATAGGTTATTGGAACACCTTTACCTTTTACCTTTAAATGACAATCCAACTTTGTGCCTCACTATCGTTTTTAACCAGTTATTATTTGACGCAGGCTTCTACCAGCATCAGATAAAAATAATAAAATTGAAAATACGATATCTTCCAAACTTATAAATGCTAGCCCATGACTTGGCTAAATTACAAAAAATATCAAACAGCTGTCTATCACTATTACCTGTTAAGGTCTTGCAAATATCGGATGAATATATAGAAATGTGATTTTGAGTTCAACCAGAAAAATAAGTCAATAAATAAAAAATCAGCTCTGTCTCTGCCTCCCTATCTCATTCAGAAGGAGTAGTTAGAGAGCACATGAAAATAATGAGAGAGAAGGGGGGGCGAGAGAAGAGACAGACACAAATTGAGAGTGACAGGAAAGTAGAGAAAAAAAAAATGAACAGACAAAAAGCTGAGACAGCTAAAGAACACAGACAGGCATACAGACAGTCACGGCAGACAACAAACAGAGATTGACAGACATAGAGGACAGCAAACGTACGTGAGAGTAGCTATTGCTATGACCAGGGAATAAAACTATAACCAAATAAATTAAAATTGGTTAAAATAAATGGTGATATGGGCTGAAGGTTCAGTCCTGTTTCATATTCTACAGAGTAATAGCAGTATGCAGTTGCAGCAGTAGCAGCAGCAGCGGAAGTAGTAGTAGCAGTAGTAGTAGTAGTAGTAGTAGTAGTAGTAGTAGTAGTTAGTAGTAGTAGTAGTAGTAGTAGTAGTAGTAGTAGTGGTTGTGGTTGTGGTTGTGGTTGTATTTATAGTAGTAGCAATAGCAGTAGCAACAGCACCGGCAGAAGCAGCAGTGGTAGGTGGTAGTAGTAGTAGTAGTAGTAGTAGTAGTAGTAGTAGTAGTAGTAGTAGTAGTAGTAGTAGTAGTAGTAGTAGTAGTAGTAGTAGTAGTAGTAAGAAGAAGAAGAAGAAGAAGAAGAAGAGAAGAAGAAGAAGAAGAAGAAGAAGAAATGAAGATGAAACAGACAGACAAACATACAGATAGACAGACAGACAAATAACAGAAGAGACGCACAACACAAACAAACAGAGACGAGATATACAGACATACAAACACACATACAGAGACAGAGAGAAAGGAAGAGTCATGGCTTCATCAATGCTTAAAGCAGAGAACGAACCTAATCTTCAGGAATCTGATGCTATTAGGTGTGACAAATGAAGCAGACTCTCCCAACTTTAGCCTATGGACAGCTCTGACAGGACTCGACAGGACTTGGAAGCAGTTCTTTCTTTCTCTTCTTTACCTTCTTCCTTCTTTTCTTCTGTGCTTTTGTTTGTCATTCCATCTTTTTTTTTCCTCCTTTTTTTCATTATTTATTTTTCTTCTTTCCCTCTTTCTCTTTTTCGCACTTCCTTCCTTCCTTCTTTTCTTCTTTCTTTTTTTCTCTCTTTCTTTTTTTCTTTCTTTCTTTTTTTTTCTTTCTTGTCTTGTCCTTCTTTTTCTTTGTCTTCCTTCTTTCCTTCCATTCTTCTTTCCCGTCTTTCTTTCTTCTTTCTTCCTTTCTAGTCTCGTCTTGTTCTTTCTCTTTTTTTCTTTCCTTTCTCCATTGCTTTCTTCCTTTGTTCCTGTCTTTCTTTTTTTCTAGTCTTGTCTTACCTTTTCTCTCTTTTTCTTTCCTTCCTGCTTCACTTCCTTCCTTCCTTCCTCTCTTCCTTCTTTCTTTCTGTCTGTCTTTCTCTCTCTTTGTCTCTTTTTTTTCCTGTACAGTCTCACTCCTCTCAGTCTTTATGCACTTCTCTATATGGAAACTCTATAGCAGCTGATCCAAAGAATAGGGAAGGTGTCCAGAACAGGCTGAGTAATATCCATGAAGGAAGGGGCCTATTTTGGGAAAGTACCACATTTAGACCCAAGAGAAAACACTGCTTGCTACGTCATTGCCGTGAAAGGATAACTCCTTGACGTCCATCCTATATGCAAGTGGCCTAATTTGTTTTTCACTTGTGGCTAGGAAAGGTGTGAAAGGGTGGTAAAAGGTATCATTTGGACGTGTCCTTGGGATTAAGTCTACTTGAACGAGTGCAGTAGTTTAATAGAGAATGGCTAACTATCAAAATGTAGTCAAAGTCTTTCTCTCTGTCACTCTGTCTCTGTCTCTGTCTCCCTATATGTCTGTCTCTGTCTTTACTTATCTATCTGTCTGTTTCTGTCTGTCTGTCTGTCTGTCTGTCTGTCTGTCTGTCTGTCTGTCTGTCTGTCTGTCTGTCTGTCTGTCTGTCTCTCTCTCTCTTCTCTCTCTCTCTCTCTCTCTCTCTCTCTCTCTCTCTCTCTCTCTCTTCTGTCTGTCTGTCTGTCTGTCTGTCTGTCTAGCTGTCTGTTTATCTGTCTGTCTCTTTCTCTCTTTCTGTCTGTGTCTGTCTGTCTGTCTGTCTCTGTCTGTCTCTGTCTCTCTCTCTCACTCATTCTCTCTCTCCATATGTGTTTACACACACACACAGATAGATATATAGATATATAGATATAGATATATTACTCGTATACAAGAATGCAAAACAACAAAGAAACAGAAACGTTCTCTTTCACGTTCTTTTCATTTCCATTGTTCGTTCTCTCCTGAAGTTGTTCTCATCTTTATCTTTTTCTAGACATTCTTCATCATGAGAAAACCCCTGCATGTCATTTCACATCCCCCCAAACCAAATCAGCTGTTGTTTGTCTAAGAAATAAAAC
>CM060318.1:54765835-54785835 GCA_030674155.1 Stramonita haemastoma | reverse complement strand
CCATAGCACCTTTTCTAACCACTGTATTTAATCAAGCCTTTGTTACTGGGCAGTTTCCTAATTTGTGGACAGAAGCAATTATTCAGCCACTCCATAAAAAGGGAAACATAAATGAACCAAATAATTATCGGGGAATATCCCTTTTAAATATATGTAGTAAGTTGTACACCTATGTACTTAACAAGCGCCTGGTTACATGGATAGAAGAGAATGAAAGTATAGGGGAAGAACAAGCAGGTTTTAGAAAGGACCACTCTACAATCGATCATGTATTTACTCTTTTTGCAGTTATCCAAAAATTCCTTGCACAGAACAAAAAGCTGTATGTTGCTTTTATTGATTTTAAAAAAGCATTTGACTTCATTTCGCATGCAAAGCTTTGGCCTATTCTCCTAAAACATGGTCTCAGTGGTAGAATGTTTTATGCAATCCAGAGCATGTACCAGATTGTGAAATATCGTATCAGGTGTAGTAATGGTGAAGGTGTGACTGATTTTCTGTATTCGCAGAAGGGCCTAAAGCAAGGGGAAATAACCAGCCCTTTACTATTTTCACTACTTATAAACGAATTAGCTGAGGATGTTCTTAACAAGGGAAAGCACGGTGCCCAAATGTTTCCAGATGTTTATGAACTAATCATCTTACTGTTTGCAGATGACGTTGCACTCATTTCATTTACACCTGTAGGTCTCCAACATCAGTTGAACTTGCTAGCAGATAATGCAGATAAACTTGAACTCACAGTAAATCTAGAAAAGTCAAATATTGTTGTCTTCAGAAATGGTGGCTACATTGCCAGCCGGGAAAGATGGTTATACAAGAACAAAGAAATGAAAATTGTTAACGCATATAACTACCTGGGGATATGGCTTAGTACTCGACTGTCCTTTTCACATTCACTAAATAAACAAATTACAAAAGGTAAGGCAGGAGTCATTGAAATTTTTAAAAGTATGTGGGCCCTAGGTGAAATTACACCACCTATTGTGTTCAAATTATTTGACTCCCAAATAAAACCTATGCTTCTTTATGGGTCTGAGCTATGGGGAACACAAAACGAACGCTGTATCGAAACAGTGCATTTGTTTATGCTTAAAAAGCTACTGAATGTTTCGTCTAAAACACCTAATGACATGGTCTATAGTGAAACTGGTAGACAACCTATATGGATAGATGCAAAAGTAAGTACAATTCGATTCTGGATCCGTCTCACTAGAATGGAAAATGAAAGACTGCCACGAAAGGCTTACAACATGCTCCTTAATATTAACGATAATCGCAAGGGCAACTGGGTCTCAGATGTTGAAAAGAATTTGTGTATCTTTGGATTTGGTTTTGTTTGGCTAAATCAGGGGGTGGAACATGTGAAATGGTTTCTACGTGTGTATAAAGAACGTTTGTCTGATTGCTGGAAGCAAGGATGCCATGAGCGAATCATGGAGCGTGGCAGATATTCTGTGTATAGATTGTTTAAAACAGATTTATCTATTGAACCATATTTCGACTGTATAAAAAACAAAAAGATTCGAGACTCTTTGATTCGTTTCAGGCTTGGTATATCTGACATCAATATTCATAAGCAACGTTTCACAAATGACCTCATCCCGAACCTGTCCTGTCCTATGTGTAAGTGTCGATTGGAAGATGAGGTACATTTTTTGTTTATGTGTAAAGCTACGGAGGATTTGAGACAGAAATATTTGTCATTTGTCAATGAGAAGAAATTTGGAAAGCAATCCTTGGGCATTTTAAGTGACACCGAACATTTATATAATGTTGCTAGATACATCTATCATGGTTTGAAACGCAGATGTACCATACAGTAAAAGCATTATATGGCTGCAGTTGTATAAAGACTATGGTTGATAATGTCAAATTAATATTTTTGATTGAAGACCTTAGCAGATACAATATTATGTTATGAAGAATTGGGTTGGTGGCCTCTTCCATTCATATACTGCCAGCGAGATCATAGTTATTGCAGTAGGCTATGTGATGTATGCCTAGATTTATGTCGTAATGGGTGTGTGTGGTGTGTTTGTGCATTTTTGTGTGTAGGGAAGGGGGGGGGGGGGCGATTTTTGGTGCTTTGATAAGAGCTGTAGGCTTACGTCATTAAATCATTTCAGTCTTCAGTCTTCAGTCTCTCTCTCTCTCTCTCTCTGGCTATCACTTGTAAGCAAGAAGACAGGGAGGAAACAAAGAAAAAGAAATACAAAACGTGTTTTTGTGGAAGGAGGGGTTGTGGGTGACTTGTTTTTGTTGTTGTTTCACCTATTCCTCTTTCTCCTTTGGCTTGGGGAAAGGTTGTTTGTTATTGTTGTATTGTTTGTTTGTTTTATTTTTAGATTTTTTTCCCTCTTTCTGTTATTAAGCTACTGTCTTGCTTTGCTTGATCTTCCAACACTTTACCCTTACCTGAGTTTGAGGGGGTGCTCTTTGATTTATTCTTTTCATTACAAGTAAATAACACAGCTTTTGCATTGAAAATAAGCCACCAAACAAGATTCAAGGATTAAAAGCCACAACGAACAGGTCCAGAATTAATCTAAAACCCTGTAGATTCTATTTCGGGATTCTCGGCAATTGTCCATTAAATTGCCACCAAAAGACATCCAGGGCTTGTGATGTCAGGGCTGCAGCAGGTGCTAATCTTTGAGTCCATGATGCTCTCTAAAAGAGAGGCAAGTTTCCTGATAATGCCTGGTTAACTTCTTAATGACCCTAATTATTGGCTTTGATTAAAGAATTGTCTTCTACAGAATTTTCCTCCTTTTTTTCCTTGCAATGCCACGAACGAAAGATCGATCATGTGTGTGTGTGTGTGGGGGGGGGGGGGGGGGGGGTTGCGTGTGTGTGTGTGTGTGTGTGTGTGTGTGTGTGTGTGTGTGTGTCCATGATGTGTGTGTTTGTGTGTGTGTGTGTGTTGTGTGTGTGTGTACTTGTGTGTGCATGTGTGTGTGTGCGCGTGTGTGTGTATGTGTTGTGTTAGTGTGTGTATGTGTGTGTGTGTTGTGTGTGTGTGTGTGTGTGTCTGTGTGTGTGTGTTGTGTGTGGGGGGGGGGGGGCGGGCGTTTTGTGTGTGTGTGTGTGTGTGTGTGTGTGTGTGTGTGTATGTGTGTGTGTGTGTGTGTGCATGTGTGTGTGTGTGTGTGTGTGTGTGTGTGTGTGTGTGTGTGTGTGTGTGTGTGTGTGTGTGTGTGGTGTGTGTGTGTGTGTGTGGAATACACATGGAAGAGAGAAAGCAGGAGCAAACGAATAGGGAGATTGAGGAAGGGATAGATACACACAGACACAGAGACAGAGATACAGAGAGAAAGGGATGGAGAGAGACAGAGAGTGACACAGAGAGAGAATGTGAGTGTGTGTGTATGTGTATGTGTGTGTGTGTGTTGTGTACAGGCACGTGTGCACCTGCATTTATGAGGTCCTCTACCCTACAAGATTTCTAAATTTGATCTAGGGATGTCAATGGAGAATTATTTGTTGCCCTCAAATTCCTCTCTCTCTCTCTCTCTCTCTCTCTCTCTCTCTCTCTCTCTCTCTCTCTCTCTCTCTCTCTCTCTCTCTCTCTCTCTCTCCCCCTTGTTGCCGTGGGTTCTTTTGTGTGTGCTAAATAATGAAGTGTAGCACACGGGACCTCTGTTTATCATCTCATCTGAAAGACAAGCACCCAGACCACCACTCATGGTCTAATGGATGGAGTAAAAGTTTGGGGCCCAATCGGAATCAGTCTTTTCTTTCTCTTTGTTGTCCTTTTCTTTTTTATATGTAACTTTCTCATTTCTCTCACTCTTCATTGGTAAAGGAGGAGGTGTCCAATAATCTATGTGGTCATAGGGGAGCAAGTCATCAGAGACCTTAGCTTCTCTATGGGGCCTGCACATTGAGGGCAGCACCCATCTCCTTTCCCTGGCTGCTTAACTTTACCTGACTCTAAAGATGGAAGACACCCATGTACATCTGGGAGAGCAGGGGGACTGTACTGAAGCCAAGGTGCACAAATGGTCACTCATCCAATTGGTAACCAGGCTGGATGCTCTCTGTCTCTCTGTCTCTGTCTCTGTCTCTGTCTCTCTCTCTCTCTCTCTCTCTCTCTCTCTCTCTCTCTCTCTCTCTCTCTCTCTCTCTCTCTCTGGCCATACCCTGGTTGGGAAAGCGAGAGCTCTGACCACTGAGCTGTTCCGTCACTCTTTATACATGCCTTTATTAAACTGAAATTCTATAGTGCAGATCTAGGGGTGACGAGCATGTGTCAAGATCAGACTGGGTAATGAGTATCCCTGAAGGAAGGGGCCTATTTTAGGAAACCATTACATACAGCCCCCAAGAGAAAACACTGCTTGTGACATCATCATTGCGGCGGGGCAGGGGGGTGGGGGGGGTGCAGTACTCCTTGATATAAATTCAAGTGGGGTGTTTTCTTTTCAGCAGTGGTGGGGCTGGCCTGCCTGGCTGGCTGTGTGTAAACCTGTAGCTAAAAGTTGAAGATGAACGTGTCTTTAAGGTTTACTCTAAATATAAGGGGGGGGGGGGGGGAGGGGGGAGGGTTAGGTTCAATATGAGTGTGGAAAAGGTGGTTAAAAGTACAGGAGGGAACATGTCCTTATGAATCGAACTATCTAGGTGGGGTTGTAAGTATCGAAATATAACAAAGCCATTTTCTCCTGGTCTCTGTGCCTCTATCTGTTTTTCTCCATTCTGTCTGTCTGTCTGTCTGTCTGTCTGTCTGTCTGTCTGTCTGTCTCTCTCTCTCTCTCTCTCTCTCTCTCTCTCTCTCTCTCTCTCTCTCTCTCTCTCTCTCTCTCTGGGCATACACTCAAGTGGCACTTGAAGGCAAGAAAATACAAATACAACAAAGACAAAAGTACAAGACATGTTTTCTTTCATTTTCTTCTCTATTTTATTCAAAATCCTCTTTACGTTTCTTTAAGTTCTGTCCTACCATTCTTCACCATATCGCTTGTTTCTTTTTTTCTTTCCATCGAAATCAACACTTTGGGACATAAAAATAAGCAAGTGCAAACAATCCAGGAATTATAGCCAAAGAACAGGATCAGAGTCCATTCGAACCTCACAATTTTTTTTTTGGACTCTTGAAAATTGTCAGTTAAATGACAAGCAAAGAACAAATCTCTGTGTGTGACAGCAGTGCTCTTCAAATGGTAATTGTCTGGTGTTAAGAATCACTCCACAAGATGACTCATTTTTCTTCCTGATTTCTTGATTAAATCCTTTATGAGCTCAATGAGCAAGTCTGACTTTAATGAACCTTTCCACGAGAATTAACCGAAATATGTTTTGGATCGTAACCAAGAAGATAAAACCAGCCCTGTCATGTGTTCCAAATGTCTGCCACTGCCGTTTGTAACTGAATTTGCAGTGTGCATGCAGTGTATGGGGGGATAACATTCACAAGAGAGAAAAAGTGAAGACAAGAGACATGGCGAGAGGCAGGCAATCACAGAGATTTAAAGGATACTCTAAGCAGAAAATTAACCTAATGTTTTGGGGGAATCAGATGCTGTAGTGTTAACAGAATTAAACACACTCCTTGAACTCAGCTATGGAAATAAATCTGCGCACCACCTCCACAGACTTTTATTTGGTTCAATTGTATTTCTCAATATTCTCACGTATTTTTTCCCTGAAACCTTATAGTGTAGATTAAGTGATTTAATTAAACTATCACATATTGTCCCAAGAGAAAATTTGCTTGTGAGGCCATTGCAGCAAAAGGATTATTCCTTTACTTGCAAGCAGTGTGTATGTGCGGCCTAGCCTTTCTTTTCTGTACAGTCTGAGCTGGGTGTGAAACTGGCAGCAAGTAGAGGTACAAAACGGACGTTGCTCTCTCTCTCTCTCTCTCTCCTCTCCTCTCTCTCTCTCTCTCTCTCTCTCTCTCTCTCTCTCTCTTCTCTCTCTCTCTCTCTCTCTCTCTCCATGGCAACAGAGGCAAATCAGTGTCAACTTCATAACAGTGAAGGAAAGCAAGCTCTCAGAAATTTTCCAGACATCATAAAGAGCTGTACAACATTTAAGCAGCAAATATATATATTTTTTAAATCCCACCAAACAGAGGAGGACTGCCTCACAAAATAAAAAGCGAATGGATTGCAAAGATCTTTAAAACACTAAAGCCCAACGCAGCACCCCCAGCAAAGTAGGGTCAGGAAGAAGAGGAGCAAAAAGAGGAAGGCCCATACCCTTCCTCAGGTGGTTCTTTCTTTGGGCAGCAAAGCTGTTTTAACAGCCAACCTCTGGGACACCCACATGGACCAGCAAAGACATCTTTCAACACCACCCGAGAAAAACATACTGCAACCTACCTCCAGAAGATCTGCACGTAATGAGTGATAGCAATATGAACATCTGGAACTCACACTTCTACCACTAATTTTTATTAAGATATGAATGTAGTTGACAAAACATTGAGGTCTAGGGTACCACAGTCCAGGCTTGCAGTTGTAGGAAAAAATCTGCATTGATATGCTTTCCACACACTAACCCTAACAAGTGAGGGTTGTTGGGATCCTTTCTTCTCATCTTATTTTTGTTTGTTCGTTCCTCAAAGCTCCGAGGTTTACCAAATTGTTACATTTTTATATGGTACTCTTTCGTAAATTTATCATCTAAATCACTGTTCTCTGCACTAACCAGTCATCCTCATCACTACTATTGTCAATCGCAATCTTATTTACCACTTCTACAGCAGAATAAACCTCGGAAGAAGATTGATCTTTCAGACTTCATGTTTAGTCCGCCATCTTGAAAATCGTTTTCAGATCACATACCTTCTCACAAGTAACGTGACTAAACTGACAAACTCTTCAATGTTAGAATGTGGTTACCTTAATGGAGGGCATAAAATGGTTGCATACGCAAATTCTCACCATTGGTGAGCTTTGGAGCTCTAGGAACAAATAAAGACCATCTTATCCAACAGTTAAAGGGAAACAATAGCTTTTTAACATTTTGTGCAGACCCTGTACCAGTTTGCATAGTCGTTTCCCTTAAATTTAGCCAGCACCAGTGGACAAAGTATATACTACGATCTATGATTTTTGGCATCTGACGTTATTAATACACATTATACGTGAATGCAAAACGAATGAAGTAGACAATGAGTTAATGCTGAACAGTAACGTTCGCATACACAAAATATTACCATTAATGAACCTCGGTATTCTGGCTTGGGAATCAAAAAAGATAATTGAATGAAAGAAACCATAAACATCGCACTGCAGAATGAAGGAAGTAGCTTAAGCCTACACATTTTCCGTAATCAATCAAATTCTCTCGGCACTCATTGTGAGACTACAGCAATGACATTCCTCATTGTAGGATCTAGCAGTCACACACAGAACCACTCTGACAAACAGCATCCTTCTGTGGTTTGTAACAATCCTGCAGTTATAATACACATGAATGTGACAATCCTCTGGCAATCATCAGAAATGGAGATGTTAGTAAATGGGGTGTGTAGTAATGAGGGTAGTGAATTAGGAATGGGGATGATGGCGATGAAATGATGAGTGGAGTGAGTGTCTTTTACAGTAGTGCAAATCTTGTGCAGCACAATTCTCTGCACTGCACTCCAATACAATATAATACAATACAATACAATACAATACAATACAAACACAATACAATACAACACAAATGAAAAGCAATACAAAACAATACAACACGGTAGACACAATGCACTGAAACCGACAACACGATACACTGAAATAGTCAATGTGAATATGATGATATATGCCATTACAATACAAGTTTTACTCAATCACTCACATAGAATCAATTAGATTCCAACTCCACCAGGAATATTGTACAAGACTTTTTATTGGGAATTCACAAAACAATCGCATTTGTATCACTGAAAAACATTCCTTAATTCTATAGTAATGGATGACCATATCCAAAATGACATGACAAAGCAACAACAAATACTTTTGTGTTAATCTTTTTGTTTCATCTTCTGTTGGGGGGTTTTTTTTACCACTCTATCTCACAGTAGATTTTTCTTCGTGAATTTCGGGCTTCTCTCCCCGGGGAGATCGCGTCGCCACAAGTGCAACGCCACCCATTTTTTTTGTCTGCCCCTTTATTTATCAGAGTGACTTTTCTACAGAATTTTGCCAGGGTCAACCCTCTTGTTGCCGCGGGTTCTTTTACGTGCACTGAATAATGATGTGTAACACACGGGACCTCAGTTTATCATTTCATCCGAAAGACTAGCACCTAGACCATCACTCATAATCTAGTGGATTGGGGGAAAGTTTTGGGCCCAAACGGGATGCAAACCACCGTACACTCCGACTCGGACTTTTCGCTTTCTAGGTAGGTGCGTTACCTCTAGACCACCGATCCACTAATGATGTTATATGCTTGTCTGGCTGTTTCCCAACAAGCCGTTCATTCTGATTTTTCCACCCAAGCCCCACAAATCTTGCCATGTTGAATCTTTAGGACCACAACGAAGTCCACATGAAGCTTAGCTACGCTAGACTATTGCGAGCCTACCAACCAGAGGAGCCCTGCATTGCTACTATCTGTCTATCTATCTATCTTTATCTATCTATCTATCTATCTATCTATCTATCTATCTATCTATCTATCTATCTATCTATCTATCTATCTATCTATCTATCTATCCCTTACTCTGACGACCGTGGGGGCACCCCTGAAGACTTTAAAACCAGTTCCCTCCATTCCTCTCTCTGTTCTGCCTTTCTCAAAATTCTGGTTGAGTTCTAGGCCTGTCCATTCGCTGATGTTGTCCTCCCATCTCTTCCTTGGTCAGCCTCTTTTTCTTCCTCCCTGGACAGTGCCTTGCAGTATTGTTTTACTACTGTGATGGTGTTCAATAGTGTTTGTCTGCTCTGACCAACAGTGCTTACTGAGCACCCTGACATTGATGTGCATAATCATGGACTTAGGCTGAACCAGACGCCCACACATGCAGTAGCGACCATCAGGGATTCTTTCAACTACTGTCGAACCTGAATCTCCAGACCCAGAGGGCTTTGACACGTACTCGTCACAGAGGCAGAAGTATCCTAAATGGGATGGGATGAACATGCGAAAAAGAATGGCAAGTAATAAGTACAGCCTGCTTCATTCTTGTTTTGCCAGAGGCTTCTTTACACTAGGCCCTCATGAAAAAAAAAACATGGGCAGACACACATAAAGAATTATATAACATGTACATATAATGAAGCAAATAATAAACTTGAGAGAGAGGAGGAGGAGGAGGGAGAGGGGAGAGGAGAGAGGAGAGGAGAGAGAGGAGGACAGACAGACAGACAGACAGACAGACAGACAGACAGACAGACAGAAGAGACAGACGAGACAGACAGAGACAGAGAAGAGAGAGAAAGTGAGAGGAGAGAGAGAGAGAGAGAAACAGAGACAGAGAGACAGACAAACACAAACACAAACACAGACAGAGAAGAGAGAGAAAGTGAGAGAGAGAGAGAGAGAAACAGAGACAGAGAGACAGACAAACACAAACACGACACAGAAGAGCAGCCAGATCTTTCACGCGGACACGTATGCAGGAGATGCACGTGTGGGGGGATGCTGCGTCACCTCAAAGTCCTCCTCCCTCACTACCACCTGACTGGGCCTAACTCGCCCTCGTCTGCACAGGCTGCTGCAGCTGCTGCCGTGAGGGGGGAGGCCCAGG
This sequence comes from Stramonita haemastoma, assembly GCA_030674155.1. Lineage (NCBI taxonomy): Eukaryota > Metazoa > Mollusca > Gastropoda > Neogastropoda > Muricidae > Stramonita > Stramonita haemastoma. Next base: position 54,776,144 of record CM060318.1, on the reverse strand, counting down.
AATAAGCGCAGGCCCAGGCGAAAGTTTTGGTTGTAGAGGATGTAGAGGACAAAGTTGTAGGCGGTGCTGAAGGCGGACAGAGCGATACGGAGCATGTTGCCCCAGTCATTGGCGTACTGGTTTCCTGAGGTCCCTGACACTTTCTGACAGGACACACGCGCGCATGTATGTATAAGCGTGCGCACGTACACACAACGCATATTATACACGTGTGTATCCACACACGCACGTGCGTACGCATACAGACACACACACACACACAGACAAGCACACACATGCGCGCGCGCGCACACACACTCACATACACATACACACACACACATAACACACACACACACACACACACACACACACACACACACACACACACACACACACACACACACACACACACACACACACACACTGGCTATATAGATGACTTGATGAACACTAAAAAACGCAAATGTTTTGTTAATTCTGTGTACCAATCAGAAAATGGAAAAGTTTACTTTGACTCTAGCTCTGACATATCGTCGTCGTCATTGTCATGACGATGATCGTCATCACCATCATTACGATAGTTCTCGTCAACATCGTTGTTGTCAACACCACTGTCGTTATCACCAGAAGCAACAGGAGCACATACAGTTCTAGAAACATCACCACTTCCACACACAACTTCCATGACCCTAGTCATCATCATCATCGTTGTCATCGCAGTCACCGTTATCGTCGTCGTCGTCGCCCTCCTCCTCCTCCTCCTCCTCTGTCTGTGTGTGTGCATGCGTGTGTGCGTGCGTTGTGTGTGTGTGTGGTGTGTGTGCGTGTCTGTATGTGTATCTGTGTGTCTGTGTCTGTGTGTGTGTGTGCGTGCGTGTGTGTCTGTGTGTGTCTCTGTGTCTGTCTCTGTGTCTGTGTCTGTGTGCATGTGTGTGTGTCTCTGTGTGTGTGCGTGCGTGCGCGCGCACGTGTGTGTGTATGTGTGTGTGTGTGTATGTGCAGACTGACCTCATAGAGGAGGAGGACGAAGTAGGGGGCCCAGGACACGGCGAACAGCAGGGCCACCAGAATCAGCATCTTCACCACCCTCATCCGCCCCTTGAACAGAGACTGCAGCACCGGACCTTGCTCTCGGGCCCGAGGACCTAGTATTCCTTTCTTCCTGTCACCGTTATTATCGTCATCATCATCATCGTCATTATCATCATCATCGTCATCATCATCATTTACATCATCGTCGTCGTCCCCGTCGTCGTCGTTGTTGTCATCATCATCATCATCATCGCCGCCATCATCATCATTGTCGTCCTCGTCGTTAACGTCGTCATCATCATCATCATCATCTCATCATCATCATCATCATCAATCATCATCATCATCATCATCATCATCATCATCATCATCATCATCATCATTATCATCGTCGTCGTCTTGTTAACAATAACAACAGCAATAACAATTACAGTGACCAGTGTCCTTCACTCTCTTGCCTGAGGAGCTAGTGCTGCCTTCCTTTTTATCAACATCGAAATTATAATAATAACAACAGCAGTAACACACACACACCCACGCATGCGCACAAACGCACGCGCACACACACACACACACCACTTTCCTCCACAACACTTCACCCCACTCCACTCCACTTCGTTACCTTCTACTCTCCTACACTATTCTACTTCACTCCCCTCCACCCCTCTCCTCGACATTACGCAATACTCCAGTCCACTACACTACACTACACTACACTACACTACACTACACTACACTACACTACACTACACTACACTACACTACACTACACTACACTACATTACACTACACTACATTACACTACACTATATTACACTACACTATTCTACACTACACTACGCTACGCTACACTCCACTCCACTCCACTCCACTCCACTCCACTCCACTCCACTCCACTCCACTCCACTCCACTCCACTACACTACACTACACTACACTACACTACACTACACTACACTACACTACACTACACTACACTACACTACACTACACTACACACAAACACCACACCACACCACACCACACTACACCACTCTACTCCACACCACCACCACACCCCTCCACACCACACCACCCACACACACACCACCACCACCACCACACACCCACCACCACACCCTCCACACCACCACACACCCACCACACCCACCCAACCCCACACCAAACCCAAACCCAACCCAAACCCCAAACCCAGCTACCTGAAGAAAACCAGGATATTCCCATAATTGACCAGAAGCACCAGAAGAGGCACCAAATAAGCCAGCAGCAGCAACCCCACACCGTTGACCAAAGAGAACGCGTAAGACACACCATGACTGCCGCATGCGTAAACCACCCCCGTGTCATTCTCCTTCTCCTTTACTACAAACTGGCCGTGTTCGTAGACTGTAGGCACACACAGCAAGGCAGCCACCCCCCAGATGAGGGTCAGTTGCAGGCCCGCGGAGCGAGGGGTGAGCTTCTGCTGCGCGTTGAGGAGGATGGCGGAGCTGCGATCATAGGAGATGGCCACCATGGTGTAGATGGAGGTCATGATGCACAGCAGGGGGCAGGTGTGCACCACGCGGCATAGCACGTCACCTGCAGGAGTGTAGATATATATGTGTGGGTGGGTGGGGGGGTTGGGGGGGTTGGGATGGGGGGGTTGGGTGTAGGGGGGGTTGGGTGGTGGTGTGGGGGTGTGAGGGTGGGTGGGTGTGGGGTGATGGGGTGGCGGTGTGTGTTTGTGGGTGTGGGTGTATTCGTGTGTATGTGTATATGAGGATGGGTGGGTGGGTGTGTTTGTGTATGTGTGTGTATGTGCTAACACACCCAGAGCATGCACTCTGACTAACTCATCCCACATGGGAATGTTTGAGAGATACAAAGTACACACTGAATAAGAAGTTTGCGTGCATCACTCTTTTTAGATACCACATCACACTACACTACAACATAACGCTGCACTGCACAATGCAACAGAACACAACTAATCATGACACGATGCAACACTGCACAACACAACGTAACACAACATAACTCAACACGACACAACACACCATACTACAACAATTCAACTGAGCGCCGCCACTCAGCACAATTCAACAGAACAGAACACAACAGAACACAACATAACGCGGCACAATGCAAAGCAAGACAAGACACGAACAGACAAGACAGGACACGACAAAACAAGGCAAAAAAAAATAAAACAACCCAAGCCAAGCCAAGATAAGCCAAACAAAACCAAGCCAAACACACCGAATCAAGTCAAGCTAAGCCAAGCAAGCCAATCCAAGGCAAACAAAACCAACCCAACCACACCAAGCCAAGCCAAGCCAACCAACCCAAATCAACCCAACACAAACTAAGCCAAACCAACCCAAACCCAAAACACAAACCCTAAGTCAAACCAACCCAACCCAAACCCAAACCCATAATAACCCAAACCAACCCGACCCAAACCCAAAACTAACCCAAACACAAACCCATCATAACCCAAACCAACCCAACCCAAACCAACCCAAACCCAAACCCATCCTAACCCAAACCAACACAAACCCGACCCAAACCTAAACCGAAAACTAAAACTAACCCAAACCCCAAACTCAAACTCAAACCCAAAACCAAAACCAAACTCAAACCTAAACCCAAATCCAAACCCAAATCCAAAACCCAAACCCAACCCAAAACCAGAACCCAAAACCCAAAACCCAAAACCCAAACCCAAACCCAAACCCAAACCCAATACCCAAACCCCAAACCCAAAACCCAAACTCAAACCCCAAGCCCTACCTTCATAGTAGCTGTCCTCGGCATGGGACACATCGTGGAGGTTCTGGGGCAGAACCAGAGAAGCCAGGAGCAGATCGCTAACGGCCAGGTTACAGATCAGCACGTTGGTGGGCGACCTCAGCTTGGGCGTCACCACCACCACCATCACCACCAGCACGTTACACACCACCGACACCAGCAACACCACCCCCACCACCGCCACGAACAACAGCTCTCCTCCTGTGACCGCCATGCTGCTGTCTCGGGGCACAGTGAAAGTCAAACTTTTATTTCCAGATGGTACATTGAATAAGCAGAAGGAGCAGGAGCAAGTGCGTACGTGTCGCATGCAGTGTTCTAAATGTTTCAGTTAATGCAAATTATAGATTTTATAGTTGATTTTGTTTACAGAAATCCTCCGTGCCTCAAGAGGGGTCAGAGTCGAATCATATCTTGAATCTTATGTACACGTGTGTGTGTGTGTGTGTGTGTGTGTGTGTGTGTGTGTGTGTGTGTGTGTGTGTGTGTGTGTGTGTGTGTGTGTGTGTGTGTGTGTGTGCGTGTGTGTGTGTGTGTGTGTGTGTGTGTGTGTGTGTGTGTGTGTTAGTGTGTGTGTGTGTTAGTGTTAGTGTTAGTGTGTGTGTGTGTGTGTGTGTGTGTGTGTGTGTGTGTGTGTGTGTATGTGTGTGTGTGGTGTGTGTATGTGTGCGTGCGGGCGGGCATACACGTGTGCATGCGTGCATGCCTGCACGCACATACGCATGTATGCATGCACACACACAGGTGCATACGCGCGAGCAGACACACACGATGAGCAAACACAAACGCGCGCACGCACGCACGCACGCACGCACGCACGCACGAGCACACGCACACACGCACACACACCACACACACACACACACACACACACACACACACACACACACACACACACACACACACACACACACACTCAGTGTCTGGATCATTGGATGGGGGAAGAGCAGTGTAACAAATAAGCGAAGGAACAAAAAATCATCACACAATCACTTCAGCTGCACCTGCCACCTACAACTATCTACTCTGGGCTGCCAGTTTCTTTATTAGCTAGTTCCTTCCTTCTTTCCTTCCTTCATTCATTCGTTCGTTTGTTTGCTTAGTGAATCATAAGTATTCTCAGATAAATGAGCCGCGGATGTAGTGCTGTTCTCCCAATCAGCAGAGTTTCTACAGGTCTGTCTGGCTAGTTATTGATGCAGTGCTCCACTCCTTACTTTTTGCGGCACAAGCAGAAAGAATGCCAAGTGCACAGTAGGCTGTAATAGATTCATGGTTAATACGACACTGATCCATCGTCTAGCCCTGATTTCACAGGTTTCAGTCCAATCTCGGTAGTGCCTGGTGGATTTCAGACAATGTGTGTGTTTTCCATCATCACCTAGATGCATTGGGATGGGGAGTGTTTTCCATCCCCCAGGTCAGGTAGAATGATAATTGGTTTCATCTCCTAGGTCGATTGGGATAGGGAGTGTTTCACCAGGTCAGTTAGGACATGGAGTGTTTTCATCCCCAAGGTCAGGTAGAATAGGAATAGTTTGCATCTCCCAGGTCGATTAGAATAGGGAGTGTTTTACTAGGTCAGTTAGGACAGGGAGTGTTTTTATCCCCAAGGTCAGGTAGAATAGGAATAGTTTTCATCTCCCAGGTCGGTTAGAATAGGGAGTGTTTTACTAGGTCAGTTAGGACAGGGAGTGTTTTTCGTCTCCTCGGTCAGTTAGGATAAGGAGTGTCTTCTATCCCCTAGGTCAGTTAGGACAAGGAATATTTTTCACCCCCTAGGTCAGTGAAGACAGGGAGTGATTTTCATCTCCTATGTCAATTAGGACAGGGAGTATTTTTGATCCCCTAGGTCAGTTAGGACTGGGAGTGATTTTCATCTCCTAGGTCAGTTAGGACTGGGAGTGATTTTCATCTCCTAGGTCAGTTAGGACTGGGAGTGATTTTCATCTCCTAGGTCAGCTAGATGGGGAGTGTTTTTCATCTCCTCGGTCAGTTAGATGGGGAGTGTTTTTCATCTCTAAGGTCAGTTAGATGGGGAGTGTTTTTCATCTCCTACGTCAGATAGACAGGGGGTGTTTCTATCCCATACGTCATTAGGATAGGGAGTGTTTTCTATCCCCTAGGTCATCAGGATAGGGAGTGTTTTCCATTTCGTAGGTTTGTTAGGATAGGGAGTGTTTTCTATCTCCTAGGTCATCAGGATAGGGAGTGTTTTCCATTTCGTAGGTTTGTTAGGATAGGGAGTGTTTTCTATCTCCTAGGTCATCAGGATAGGGAGTGTTTTCCATTTCGTAGGTTTGTTAGGATAGGGAGTGTTTTCCTAGGTCAGTTTGGATATGAAGTGTTTTCTATCCCCTAGGTCATCAGGATAGGGAGTGTTTTCCATTTCGTAGGTTTGTTAGGATAGGGAGTGTTTTTATTATTATTATTATACATGGAATTTGTATAGCGCTATCTCTTGTAAAGACAAATCAAAGCGCTTGCATTTGACCTACAGAGCCACAGATCATGCTGCCACCAGGCGTAAAGATCCCCAACTCCAACTCCCCGATTTTTCTTCAGGGATGGTGTCTAAACACGACACCTGTGTGCATGCTGGTTTGTTATAATTTTGTCATCCGCTCCTACCGGCACACGATGGCCTACTCTTCCGAAAGGTGGAACGGGGTTTTAACGTGTGCGCAAGATGTTCTGCGTGCATTCGCACACGGGGCCTCGGTTTCGAGTCTCATCCGAATGACTTTGACATTCAGTTCGATTTTTTCGTCAAACTGGGAAGAAAGGGCGAGGCTGGGTTCGAACCCAGAAACTCACGATTTACATATTGGCAGGCGAACGTCTTAACCATTCTGCCACCGTCCTTCCTGCCACCGTCGTTTTCTATCCCCTAGGTCATCAGGATAGGGAGTGTTTTCCATTTCGTAGGTTTGTTAGGATAGGGAGTGTTTTCTATCCCCTAGGTCATCAGGATAGGGAGTGTTTTCCATTTCGTAGGTTTGTTAGGATAGGGAGTGTTTTCCTAGGTCAGTTTGGATATGAAGTGTTTTCTATTCCATAGGTCATTAGGATAGGGAGTGTTTTCCATATCCTAGGTTTGTTAGGATAGGGAGTGTTCTCCGAGGTTTGTCGGAATAGGTAATGTTTTCCTAGAAAAGTTTGGATAGGGAGTGTTTTCCTAAGTCAATTAGGATAGGAAGTGTTAACTAGGTCAGTTGGATAGGGAGTGTTTTCCTAAGTCAGTTAGGATAGGGAGTGTTTTCCTAGTTGGATAGGAAGTGTTTTCCTAAGTCAGTTAGGATAGGGAGTGTTTTCCTAGGTCAGTTGGATAGGGGGTGTTTTCCTAGGTCAGTTGGATATGGAGTGTTTTCCTAGGTCAGTTGGATAGGGGGTGTTTTCCTAGGTCAGTTGGATAGGGGGTGTTTTCCTAGGTCAGTTGGATAGGGAGTGTTTTCCTAGGTTAGTTAGGATAGGGAGTGTTTTCCTAGGTCAGTTGGATAGAGAGTGTTTTCCTAGGTCAGTTGGATAGAGAGTGTTTTCCTAGGTCAGTTGGATAGGGAGTGTTTTCCTAGGTTAGTTGGATAGGGAGTGTTTTCCTAGGTCAGTTGGTAGGGAGTGTTTTCCTAGGTTAGTTAGGATAGGGAGTGTTTTCCTAAGTCAGTTAGGATAGGGAGTGTTTTCCTAAGTCAGTTAGGATAGGGAGTGTTTTCCTAAGTCAGTTAGGATAGGGAGTGTTTTCCTAGGTTAGTTAGGATAAGGAGTGTTTTCCTAGGTCAGTTGGATAGGGAGTGTTTTCCTAGGTCAGTTGGATAAGGAGTGTTTTCCTAAGTCAGTTGGATAGGGAGTGTTTACTACCCTATTGATCAGGACAGCGAGTGTTTTCTGTTTCCTGGGTCAGTTAGGATAGAGAGTGTTTTCTTTTAACCAGGTCCGTTCGAACGGAAAGTGTTTTGCAACACTTACCTCCATTAGGACATCAAAAGAAAACCGATGGCAGTTTTCTACAGCACCAATCTTCCATAAACAAGTGGAACCTAATTCGCCAACAGACAGGATTTGTTTTCAAACAAGGTGCAGCTGCACTAGTGGCGATGTACTTTCCCGGAGCAAAGCAATCCAATGTTCAGGCAAAGAAATCTGCCGTGGCTGTGTTATACAGAACTGTACGATAGAGTTGTTTTTTTTTATTTTGTATTTTGTACCACTTTATGTCACAGCAGATTTCTCTGCATGAAATTCGGGCTGCTCTCCCCGGAGAGAGCGCGTCGCCACATGTGCAGCGCCTACCCCCTTTTTTTTTTCTTTTTCCTGCATGCAACTGTATTTGTTTCCCTATCAGAGTGGCTTTTTTCTACAGAATTTTGCCAGGGACAACCCCCCCCCCTTGTTGCCGTGGGTTCTTTTATGTGCGCTAAATAGTGATGTGTAACACACGGGACCTCGGTTTATCGTCTCATCCGAAAGACTAGCGCCCAGACCACCACTCAGGGTCTAATGGATGGGGAAAAAGTTTTGGGTCCAAACGGGGTACGAACCCCGCACACTCCGACCCGGACTTTTTGCTTTCTAGGCAAGGCGCGTTACCACCTAGACCACCGATCCAGTACAATACAATACAGTACAATACGATACAATACAATGCAATACAACACAAAGCACTGCAGTACAATACAAACCAATACAATACAATGTAGTACAATGCAATACAATGTCATGCGATATTCTGCGATGTGTTCTTGGTACAATACACTGCAATATGATAAGATACAACACAATTTAGTACACTTTGATACAACACATCATAATGCAACACACTACAGTACAATATACCAAAACACAACACAGTCGTCGTTCTCTTATGATCTTAGCAGTGCCTCATCAATGATAAAATCGATACACTGAAAGACACAGCCCTCTTATCTTAAGCTCAAAGCAAGCTAATTGTGCCGCCCACGGAATCGCAATCAATAATCAACACCTCTGAATGGGCAGGTAAGATGAGGGGCATTGGGATCAATGGCATCATGCTGTAGGCCTATGTCTCATACGGATTTTTTTCAAACCAAATCATCGATGGGAAACCTTGTGCATAAAGTCATTATTTCGTCTATAGATTTGTCATATGTGACACCAAGTACAAACGCACGCTGAACTTCTCGCGCACTCGTGAAAACCCGTTCCGCTTTTTCAAAAAGTAGGTCATTGCGTTCTGGAATAAACGGGTGAAAAGGTTTTTAAAAATCTAGCGCATCTGAACACTAGTTAATAAATCATCCCCGAAATCGGTGTGCGGCTACCTCAAACAGTTGCATACACAAACTCTTACCATCGGAGATCCTCGGAGCTAAAACCGAGGAACAAAAAAGGTATAAAGTTATGAGGCCTGAGGTCTTATTTCAGAGACATCACTGCTACACGTGATACTTAATGAGATCATCAAGTTGAAAGCGGCACTTTCTATCGCAGCACTTTCTATGTTGAAAGTTGAGACATTCGTTGTTTTGATAGATATATGACTTAGATTATGGAGATGATCATTGTTGTCTTTTTCATCAGTCCCATTTGCAAACACCACATAATAATGGGGAGCGTGTCAGTCCGTACTATACACTCTGTAGGTAATCAAGCTTGCCTCATTTCAATCTACGCCATGAGGTATCTTCGATCAAGGCACGAGTTTTTCGCTATTGTGTTTCTAAAGAGTCATAACGTGCCCAAAGACCATAAAATCCGTTATGACAGTTGACCTTTTCCACCCTTTCATCACGGCTTTGAAAAGTACTTGTTCATTATTGATGATATTCTTTGTCAATAGGAACAGCCATTACCCTAAACCTTGCACATGCTGTCGCTGTTACGGAATCAGGGAATCGGTTTTAGAAATAAACAAACGAACAAAAACTGACAGAAAGGAGAGAGACGAGGACAAGGCAACACAAGAGAGAGAGAGAGAGAGAGAGAGAGAGAGAGAGAGAGAGAGAGAGAGAGAGAGAGACAGGAAGACAGACAGACAGAGACAGACAGACAGACAGACAGACAGACAGACAGACAGACAGACAGACAGAAGACAGACAGGGAAACTGTGTGTGTGTGTATATGTGCGTGTGCGTGTTGTGTATGTGTATGTACTGGGATGATGGGGGGGGGGGGGGGGGGTGCAAAGAAGGAGAGACATGCACTATACAGACATAAATTCCAGTATGTATGACGTCACATGTTTCCATGATGATCCCTTCAGTTTTCCATTGCACCACTTCCTGTTCCTTGCAGGGTACCCAAGACAAAAACTATGATCAATACTCATTTTGCTATTTGTGTTTTTTCTATCTCCAATGTCGGATGAACGAGTGCTTTTGCTACTATGCGTTGCGGAGAATCGATATCTGTGTCTTATTAGGTTTGATAAATGTTTGTTCTGAATTTTTTTTTAATTGTCGTGTGTTCAATAGTGCTGCACCTGCCAGAATTTCTCTATATGAGATAACGAAGTTGTGTTGAATTGA
>CM060318.1:54680835-54760835 GCA_030674155.1 Stramonita haemastoma | reverse complement strand
TGGCCTGGTCCCCAGTTTTACTTTGGAAAAATTAAAAAATGTTTTTAACCCTTTTTTGGCCAATAACTGAAAAGGGTTTAAATCTCCCGAATCCAAAGTTTTAAAGGAAAAAACCTAAAAAATTTGACCAACGGATAAAAGATTTATTCCAAACCCGGAAGCAAAAACCTTGGCCTAAAAGTCGGGAAAAAAAACCCCCCAGATAACCCGGGGGGGTCGCCCAAAATTTCCCCAAAACCTTTTTCCCCAAATTTGGGGAAAAAAAAGTGGGAAAAAACACCCAACCCAATAAGGAAAAACCCCGGAATTTGTAAAAAAAAATTTTTTTGGCAAGTTGAAACAAAACAAAGTGGGGGTTTTTTTTAACCCCTTTTTAAAAGAAACTTTAAAAAGACCAAATAAAAACGGGAAAAAGGAGTAGGGGTTTTCAGTGGAGGGGGGGAAATCAAATTAAAAGGGGAAAGGGGGAAATTAAAAGGGGGGAAAAATGAGTAAAGGGGGTAAAAGGGAAAGGTTGGGGGAAAGGGAAAAGAAAGGGGAGGGGAAAGAGAAAAGGGGGCTAATTTAAAGGGGGAAAGAGGGACAAAGAACAGAAAAAACCTTTTTTCTCGGGTTTTTTTCCTTTTTTTCTCCCCCCGGGAAAGGGGAAAAACAAGAACCCCCCCTTTCCAAGGTTCCAGCCCCCCTTTTAAAAAAAAACCAAAATCTTTCCAAAAGGAAACCATTCCCTATTTTTTTTCAAAAAAAATCCTTTTTTGAAAATTTCGGAAAAAAAAGGGGCCTTTAAAAATTTTTAATTAAATTTTTTATTTAATTGTTGGGGGGGTGTTTGGGGGCCTTGGGTTTTTGGGGTTAAAAAAAATTTTTTTTTTCGGGCGTTTTTTCGGGGTTGTTTTTTGGGGGGGGGGGGGGTTGGATGGGGGTTTTTTTTTTTTAAAAACCCTTTAAAACAAAAAAAATTTAACTTCAAAAAAAAACCCTTCCCTAAAGCAAAAAAACAGGGGGGATTTTGAAAAAAAAAAGGGAAAAGAAGAGAAAAGGGGGAAAAGAGAGAGAGAAAAGGGGGAGAGAGAGGGGGAGAGGGGAGAAAAGAGAAGAGGGGGTAGAAAATGAGAGGAGGAGAGAAAATGAGAGAGAGAAAAAAAGGAAAAAGTAAGGAAAAGTTAAAAAAGAAAAAGGAAAAAGAAAAACGGAAGGAAGAAAAGAAAAGAAAAAGGGAAAAAGAAAAAATTTTGAAAAACAATTTTTTTTTGGTGGGGAAAAAAACCCCCCCCAGGGGGGGGTGGGGAAAAATGGGGGGGTTCCTAAGGGAGGGGGGTGGGGGGGGGTAAAAAGGGGGGGTGGGGGGGGAAAAAATTGGGGGGTTAGGGGGAAAGGGGGGGAGAGAGAGAGGGGGGTGAAAAAGGGGGGGGGGGGGGTTTTATTTTAGATTTGGGTTTTCTTTACATTCCTTTTGCGGGTGCCCAGTTTGTTTACAGGGCACTTAGGGGGCAGCCCAGAAATGTCAAAACAAACACTAAGGGACTGCTTGCATGACAAAAAAAAATTCCACCAAAGGGCCCTTTTAAAAACATACGGGGGGGAAAATTTCCGCGGGGCAAAAGGGCATTCTTAAATTTAAATTTTGGGTCTTTTTTATCTAAAAAATTATATTTTCTGTCGCCCTGTGTTTCCAAATTTACCATCCCTCCGCCGGTATTGAACAAAACTTCAACCATTAGATTACTAAAAACTTTAGGGCCCTTTAAAACCCTTTTTTTTATTGCCCATTACAGGTTCGGGGAAAAATTTCTGCGGTACACCAGTTAATCCCTGGTTTCGTTAGCCTTCAGGGGGAGGCTATAAAGTTTGGGACAAGAGTTGAGCCAGTTTTTGAAGGTTTTGTTTGTTGTGTCGATAGTGCATGTTGTCGTTAAAGTGAAAAACCCAAAACGCAGAAAAAAAAATCCTTTCTCCCGTCTGGAAAAATTCTTGTGGTATGCGGGTTACTGTATTTTGTAAAGTGTGCTCGTTTTACGTTTCCACTCCGATTTTAAATTTTTAATTTTTTTTTTATCTTTTTTTTTGCCCCATTTTTTTGGGGCGTTTTTTTTTATATAGGGGTTGATATAAAAGATGTGTTGTTTAAGGAGGTTGAAAATAATGTCCGTTCCCTTTATCCCCGGGTTTTTGTAGTTGAAAGTCTAAAAACCAGTTAGCCCACAAGTAACCCCAAGTTAATGGGGCAAAACACCCGCGTGACCCTTTTCAAGCTGGAAGATGAAAAAAGCTAATGACCTCCGTTTCCGATCTTTCCTGTTTATGCAGCTTCTGCTTTTAATTTTTTTTCTCTCTCTCTCTCTCTCTCTCTCTCTTCTCTCTCTCTCTTTCTCTTTTTCTCTTTCTTTTCCCCTCTCCTCCTCTCTCTCTTTTCTTTTTTTCCCCCCCCCCTCTTGGGGGCCCCCGGGGAAAAGGCCCAGTGGTCAGAAAAGTTGCGTGGCAATTTTACGACCCGGGGTTTGATTCCGGGGCGAGGAGGGTTTTTCTCCCGGGAAATTAAAAATCAGTTGGGGATCCACTCTCCCCAAAAGTCCTTCGGATACTTTAAACCCAGGGCCCCCTGTGCGGGAAAGCAGCAGAAAAATCTTGGCACACCCTTTAATCCGTTCCCCTTTTCGGAAGAGTAGGGGCCCTCGTGGTTGTCGGTGGGAAAAAGATGACACTATTTTCAAAAAGCATGTACACGGGGGCTGGTTTTTTAAAAAAAAAATTTTTTTTAAAAATGATCTTTTTTCCATTATCCCCGATAGAAAGGAATAAAAAAAAATTTAAAAATTTAAAAAAGTATTTTATATGTAAAATAGCTTTTTTCTCTCTCCTCTCTCTCTCCTTCTCTCCTCTCTCTTTTTCTCTCTCTCTCTCTCCTCCCCCCACACAAACCCCACACACACACACACCAAACACACAAACACCACAAAAAACACCAAAACACACACGTTTGAGAATTTAGGCGAAGGGGGCCCCTAACCCCCGTAAGAACTTTGTGCTATTTGTCCCGAGTGCTTTTCCCCAAGTATGGCGGGCCTTTCGGGGCCACACTGACGAAAAAAAAAAACGACGATTTGGGCGAAAGACCCCAGGACAAAAGCTTTTCCTTGGACAATTCGATGGGTTACCAAGGGATCTTTTTGAATGAAACTATCCCCGGTATGTATTCAAACCCCGTGGTTTGGGGATGGTAAAAAAGATGTGTCCCCTTTTTTGGCTCAGCTGTTCCTTTCACTTTACTTTTGTTTTCCTTAGTGAAACCCGGTGGTTACTTACAAGTAAACTAGAAGAACATTGGTCCCGAGTGTATCTCTGTTTTTTTTTTATAAAAAAGAAAAATATTTCAAAATAAAATTCTTGGGGCCCCAAAAAATTATTTTTTCCAAAAGTCAAACCAAACCCCCTTTCCCTTTGTTTCTTGTTCAGGGTAGCAAAAAAAAAAACAAAAACACTTTCCCCCCCCCCCTTTTAACTTTGGGGGTGCATGATTGGGAAATTTTTTTTTCTTTTCCTTATCTTTTTTCTTTTATTTCTGTTTGGAAAAAATTTTTGTAGTTATTAAAAAAAATTATCCCAACCCCCTTTAAAAAAGTTTTGGCCTAATTTTATTTTAAATTCCCGGGTTGTTTTTTTGGTTGGGTTTTTTTTGTTTTGGTTTTTTATAGTTTTTCCCTCCCCCTGCCCTTTTCAAATAAGGAAAATTCCCTTTTGGGGATTTTTCCCCCAAAGGTATCCCTTTATTTAAATATTTATAAAAATTTGACATTGGGGACGTTTTGGGATAAGTTTCAGTTGTTTTTATAAAGGTTCCCTGTTTCTTTGTTTTAATTTCTTTTTTTTTGTTTTTTTTTTGTTTTTCTTTGTTTTGTTTTTTTGGGGAGGGGTTGGGGGGTTTTTTTGGGTTTCCTTTGTTTGGGTTGGGGGGTTTGGGTTTTTGGTTTTGTTTTTTTTGGTTGTTTTTGGGGGTTTTTTTGTTTTGTTTTTGTTTTTTTGTTTGGGGGGGGGGGGGGGGGGGTTTTGTTTGGGTTGTTTTTTTCGTTTTTTTTCTTTCCTTTTTTTTAAAAAATTATTTTATTGGGTCTTCTGAAAATTTTGGGGAAAGTGTGCCACCCTTTCACCCCTTTTAAATTAATTTAAAAGTAGTGAATGGTTTTTGGTTTTTTTTAAATTAAAATTAATTTTTTGCCAAATGTTTTTTTTTAAAATTTTGTAAATTTTTTTTGTTTAAAATGGGGGTTTTAGTTTTATTTTTAAATTTTTCTTTTAAATTTTTAAAAATTTTTTAAAGGGCCCGGGGGTGGAAGTTCCCCCAAAAAAAATTGGCTTTTTTTATATCTTTCGGGGGGAATTTAAAAAAATTTTTTCCTTTGCCTTTGCCTTTGGGGCCTTTTAACAAACCAATTTTTATCAAAAGGATTTGTTTCATTTCCCTTTTAACCCGTTTTGGTTCGTTGAAAAGTTTTTTCAGGGGGCCCCTTTTTAAAAACCAAACCCCAAACCCAAATTTTTTTTTTATGCAATTTTAAAAATTTTAAAATTTTGCAAAATCCCGGAACTTTTAAACCTTTTTAAATTTTTTTTAAAAATACAGCCCTTTTTTTTCCCCCCCAATTTTGGTCAAAAATTTCCCCTTTTTTCCCCTTTTTTGAAACCAAAAGCAGCATTTGATAATAAAAATTTTTATATAATTATTTAAAAATTTTAAATTTTGGTTTTTTTAAAAGTCCATTTTTTAAAAGGAAATTGGGTTTTTTTCCCCTTTTTGTTTTTTAAATTCTTTACTTTGGAATTTTTTTGGGGAAGGGTTTGGGAGTTTGGGCACTAAAAAAAATTTATCTCCCAAAGGGGGGGAAAGAAAAAAAATAAAACCCCCAAAAAGGGTGGGTTTTTTTTTTGGGGGTAAGCTTAAATCAGGATTTTGGGGGTTTTAAGGGTTTGGGGTTAGTCCAAAAACGGTTTAAGCACTATCCCCATTTCCTTCCCCATTCAAGGGTATTAAAAAAAATTTAATTTTAAAATTTGTTAAATGGGCCCCAACAAATTAGGGGGGTTTTTGTTTTCAGCTTCCAAATTTGGTTTTTCCTTTTTAAAGGGGTTGGCCTTAAAAAGGTTTTATTCACAAGGGAAAAAACTATTTATTTTTTAGGGTTTTAATTTTTTTGTTCCCTTTTAAAAAAAAAAAAAATTTAATGGAATTTCCGTTTTTAAGTTGGAACGGGGGAAGCTTGCGGGTTTCATTTGGGCCCCCATAAAGGGGGGACAAAAACTTTTTTGGCTTACAAAAGGGGGCCTTTCTTTTTGGTGAAGGGCCCTCTTCCCCAATTGATGGTTTTTTAAATAAAAAAAAATTTTTAAGGGTTTTTTGTTTTGAATTTTTTGGAAATTTTGGTTTTTGTTTTTTTTAAACAAAGCCCCTTGGAAACCCTTTTTTTTAATTTCAAAAAAAAAAAAATTTGGGGGTTTAATTTTTTCAAAGTTTGGTTTTTGTTGGGTTTTTTGGGGTTGAAGGCCATTTTTAAGGCATGTTTTGTTTCTTTTTTTTAAAATATTAAAAATTTTTTATATATATTTAAAATATATTATATATTATATTTTAATTTTTATATATATTTTTTGTGCGATGTTTTATGCGGTTTCATGGTGGGTTTTTTTAAATTTTTGTGTGTGGGGGTTTTTGTGCATGTGTGGGTACCTCACTACTTGTTTTGTGTGTATGTGTATCCTTATCTTTTTCAATATTTGTGTAGGCAGGGATGCACTGTAAGCATACTTATAAAATATTTCTGTCCATTTCTTTACCTCATTTAGTCAGGTGTTTGTTGGTCCCTTTTAGGTCTCTGCCTTTTTCAGACTTTGTTCACCCTGCAGTGAAAACAGGCACAGCGCTTCTTCATTGATGAGGGTTTAAAGCATCCCCCTTTTCTTTTGTCGTGTAATCACTCCCCCTTTTTAGGCAGGGTTTTGCCCCTCCCCCTTTCTTCGTTTAGGTGTACTGCACTCCCTTTTCCCGGCGTGTACTTCCCCTCCCCTTTTTCTGAAATAATTCCCCCTTACTTAAATCAGTTACTGACTCCCCTAATTATTTCTTCAGTCGTTTCTGCACCCCTTTTTAATTCAGTAAAATTGCACTCCCTTACTTTTAGTACGCACCCCCCTTTTTTACCCAAGGGGGAGGTTATTACTTTTAACTCCTTTTTTCTTTTAGGGGTTTTTTGGGGAGGGGGTTAAAAATTTTTACTTGGGCTTTCTTAGGGTGGGTTTTTCTGGGGTTGATTGGGGGGGCTTTTATTTTTGGTTTTGGGTTTTGGGGGTTTCCCGGTTGATTTGGATTGTTTGTGGCCGAGAGAGGTGTTTCTATCTGGGGCACTGGGGGATGAAACCCCAAGGGAAAAAAAAATTTTCGCATCCCCCACCAGTTCCCACAGTGGCCAAAGACACCCCCTCCCGGGCTTCTTCCCCCTCACCCCTTCTTCTCCAGTTTTCTTCCGCATTGCCTCTAAAGGGCCCTTTAGCTTGGGGGCAAAACTTTGGTGGGGGTCTGTGATGTTTTTCATGGGTTTTGGGGGTTTTGTATGTTTTTTTTGTCTAGTTCAAAAATTGTTTTTCATGTATTTAGACTTATGGTTTATACTTTTTTTTGTTGTTGTTCGTGATGGGCTTTTGGGTTTAGTGATTTCTTTATGAAATTATTGTGAGGGATGTTTTTCCCTTTTAGTTCAGTGTGTCTTCGTTTTGTAGGGTTTTCTGTGATTTACATTTTTGGGTTTTATTTTTTGAAATTTTAAAATTTTGCATTTGTAAAAAAAAAGGGGGGGGTTTTTTTTTTTTGTTTTTGGGGGTTTTTTTTTGGGGTTTATTGGGGGTTTTGGGGGGGGTTTTCCCTTTTACAAGGGGGTAAATTTTCGGGGGGGAGTTTTTTTAAAAATAAAACATTTTTTAATTTTGGGGCCCTCATTTTTAAAGTTAAAATTAAGGGGCCCTTTTTGGGGGGGTTGGGGGTCATATTTAAATTTTTAAATTCAAGGGGGAAAAACCCCCCCCTAAAAGGGGGAACCCCAAAGGGGGGCTTGATAAAATTCATAAAGCAAAAGGGCCTAACAGAAACCCTCCCCCCCCTCCCCCCCCCAAAGTCCCCCTTTGGTGTTTTTTTTTCCGGGGTTTTAAAATTTTTCAGGTTTATTGTTTTTTTGTATTGATTTTTGGTTGGGCCAAGGGGATGTTTTAAATTTTTTGTTTTGAAAATTTAAAAAAAATTTTGGGGGGGTCAAAAAAACAAAAAAAAGTAAAAAAAGGTTTAAAAATTTCAAATGAAAATTTTTTTTTGAAGTGGAAAAATAAAAACCAAAAACTAAAAAAAAAAATTTAAGGGGTTTTTCCCCCACCCCAAAAAAAAAAGGTTGTAAAAAAGGGGAAAGGGGGTTTTGATAAAAAAAAAAAAAGAGCTTTTCCCCTAGGGAAAAAATTTTTCCCAAAAAGGGGCCAAAACGGGGAAAAATTTTCATTTCTTTTAAAAAAGGGTGGGGGGCTACTCTTTTAGTGTGAAAACTCTCCCGTGGCAACCTAAAATTTTTGTTTTTGTCTCCCCTAAACTTGGGAAAACAAAATTTTTTTATTCCTATACTAAAATTTAAAAAAAAAATTGGGGGATTTTTTTGTGTGTTCCCCCGTTAAATTCACTTAAAGGGGAAACTGGTTTTTAAAAACGGGGTTAGTGAAACCATTGTTTTGGGTGGGGGGGGGGTTTTGGGGGGGGGAATGGAAAACCCCTTTTTTGATTCAGGTGAGGGCCCCAGAAGGGGGGGGTGTCTTCAGTCCCCCAGGGGGGGGAAAAAGGGCCCCGGAAAGGGAAAAACCGGGTTTTTTTTTCCCCTTTTCCCCCTTTTGGGCACATTTAAAAGGGGGGCTGTCTAAAAAAAAATTTTTTTAAAAATTTTTAAGTCATGGTTTGCGGGTTTTAAATTTTTTTTTTTTTTTTTTTTTTGTTTTCAAAAACCCGGTATGTTTTTTCTTTTTGGGTTTTTTTCCCTTTGCCCTTTTTTTCATTCCGGGGATTTCCTTTTTGGTTTTTTTGATTGAAAACCCTTTTACCTTTTTTTTGGGCCTGGGGGAATTTTGGGGGGCTCCCATTCGGGCCCAAAATGTGGGGAAAAAAGTTTTGGGAAAAAACAAACCCCGACTGCCACGGGATGTGAGCCCCCCCGCCCTCCCCCTTTCATTTTTTTTTTTTAAAAGGCCCCAAAATTTCACGGGGATTTGTAAACCCAAAAGGGCTAACCCCAAATTTTCACTGTTTGGGGGGTTTTTCCTCGTCCCTTTTTCTTTTTTGGGTGTACTGGTTTTTATTTTGGGGGGTTTTTTTTCCCAAATTGGGGGTTGGGGGACGTTTTTTCCCCAGCATGAAAGGGGAATTTTTCCCAAAAAGGGCCCACTCCATGGGGGGTCGGCACGAAAAGGAGGGAAAAAAACAAAAGGAGGGGAAAAAAAAAAACCCAAAAGGAAAATAGAAAATCCCCTTGAAAACTGGTTTTGGGAAAAAATTTTGGTTTTAAACAAATCCCTTTTTTGGGGTTTTGGGGGTTTTTTTGGGGGGTTTTGGGAAAATTGTGGCCCGTTTTAAGGTGTGAAGTAAAGGGGGCAGATTTTTTTTTCCAAAAAGCCCCCCTGCTTTTTTTGTTGTTTTTTGGGGTTTTTGTTTTTTTTTTTTGGTTAAAAGGGGGTTGGGGGAAAAAAGGGATATAGATGTAAAAAATGCAGGGAGGGGGTGCCATGTGTAAAAAGGTGGGGGGGTTCATGTATTAAATAGCCATGTTTTGGGGGAGGGGGTTTTTAAAAGGTTTTAAAATTTAAAAAAACTGTATTTTTGATCTACAAAACAAAAAAAGACCCAAAAAAAAAATAAAGTGGGTTTTGGGGTTTGGGGTTTAAAAGATAAAAAAGGACATGTAGTTTTTCATTTTTAAAAAGGGGGGTAGTGCATTTCACTTAATGATTTTTAAAAAAGGGGTTTAAAACCCCCTTTTTTCCCGGAGACAAGTCAAGGGGGGGGGAAAATTGACCCCCCCGACCTAAACCATTCCCCCTGTTTGTGAGGCGGGGCCAAAAGGGGGCCCCATTGCACCCCGGAGATTTCCCCCTTTTTTCCCGGGGAACCCCCTTTTTTGGTTTCCCCTTTCTTTTTTTTTTTTCCCTATAAAAAGGAAAAGGGGTGTCCCCCAACCAAGGCTTTTTTTTAAAGGGGACAAAGGGCATCTTTGACCCCAGTTTTCTGGGGGGCCCGTTTTTTGGGGGGGGCCCCCCAAAACCTCCCCGGGGGTACTTTCCCTTTTTAAAGACCCAAAAAGGGGAAAAGGGCCCCCTTTACAGCTGGGGAACGGGGAAAAGGACTGTATTGAACCCCAAAGGCCGTTAACGGTCACCCCATCCAAGTGGTAATCCGCTAACGCTGCTTAACTTGACTGGGGAAAGGAGCGTTCTGACCACTTACTATTTCCCCCCATCATTCAGAGAGGCGCTTAAAAAGGCCACAGGAATATCAAATATTCTTGAGAATTGTGTTTGACACTTCTAAATTTTTTAAAAAGGGTGTCTCGCTGTAAGGTACCACAGCAGGTGAACTTTCATCCAGCGAGACCTCTAAATGAAGGCTCTCCAGGGCTAAAACTTGAGTCAGGTCAGGCCAAAGGCATGGTTTTTTATGCCTAAAATGCTGTCATTGAAAAGATTATTTTGATTTTCTAGAGGGGGTTTTTGGTGTTATTGTTTTTTTTATATTTAATTTGAATTTTTGATAAATTATTTTCACAAATGATGGAGAAGTTGTAAGTGGTTACCTGCACTTGTTTTCGTCCTTTATTATTTCCTCATAAATATCTATAAAAATTATGCTTGCTGTCAGGATGTAGGGATGATTACAGCCTTGGCATAGTCTCTTTATTTCTGGTGCAGAATAAAAAAAATCAGTAGAAAAAAATGATGAAAAATAAAACTACTTTTAATGAATAAAGTAAACTAAAATATCCCCGGTACACTTGCAAACTTTTTCCTTTCTGTTTTGTTTCACTATTCTGAGTAGTCATAAATGCAGGCTGTTTCCTCTGAAATGCATTGAAATTATTGTTTTTGAAAAGTATCCATGATAAGTTATGTTTGAGGATTAACGCTGGAATCAGAATGCAAGGTAAGAAGATATTACATAGGTTTGCGTCCATTGTGTTGGGCTGTGTGTTTGTATTGCCTGTTAATGTATTTGTGTGTAAGAGAGAGAGGGGCATTCTTATTGTTTTAAAACTGATAAAAATTGCCTTTGTAAATAGAACATGCCACGAAAAATTGTTTAAGATGTTTACACAAAAAGAATTACTGAAAAACTGCAATAATGATGAAAAGAAATATCAAACTTCTTACGGATGATTTCAGCGCTGTGGTTCCACAACGTGATATCAGAAGAGTTTGGTGTGGCAGTAAATCGTGTTCTGGAAAAATCTACCCACTGAGCTGTACGACCACAAAGACACGTATGGCAACAAAGACTTGCTGCCAGCCCAGCGAGCCATGCAGATCGTGGACGGTGCCATCAAAGCACGGACAAACTGCCCCCAGACTACAAAGACTTCTATGCCCGCAGACTGGTGCTGAGGATTCAGTCAAAGGCCTACTGTCCACAGGACCATGTATAGCAGTGTGTGTGTGTGTGCTTGTGTGTGTGGGTGTGGGGTGGGTGTCTGTGTGTTTGTGTTTTGTGTGTGTGTGTGTGTGTGTGTGTGTGTGTGTGTGTGTGTGTGTGTGTGTGTGTGTGGTGTGTGTGTATTTTAAGCTTGAAAAGCAATGTACTAGTATAATATGAATATGTATGCATTTGGGCTAACCTTTCTGGTGTGCATGTGCATGCATGTGTGTGTGTATATATGTGTGTGTATGCGTTTGCATTTGCATGTGGCCATTGTTGTGTTGTGTGTGTGTGTTGTTGTGTGTGTGTGTGTGTGTGTGTGTGACAGAAGGAAAATATGTATATGTAAGTATTTTACTTTTGTGTCAAATTATTCAATAAACTATTGAAGATTTGCTGATGTGGAACAAAACATTGACTGAAAATGTGTGTGTGTGTGTGTGTGTGTGTGTGTGTGTGTGTGTGTGTGTTGTGTGGTGTGTGTGTGTGTGTGTGTGTGTGAATAGTGTAGCAGTACCATACCAGCCTTGATAGCATGAGATTGTGGGATTGATTCTTATCTGAATCAAGACATCTCCAAATCCAATAGACCATGAATGTTGGTCTGGGAGCTAGTCTTTTGAATGAAACAACACACCAAGGTCTGATGTGCAGCACACCCATATTAAGCACATGTAAAAGAACCATGACAATATGAATGTTATCCCTTGTAAAATTATGTTGGAGAGAGCCACTTTCCTTGGGAAATAAATTTGCATGCAGAGAGGAAATGATAATGACACAAAAAAGGTGTTCGCTTCATCTGTAGTGGACACGTTTTTGATTAATCTGTGGAAGTTGGCAGATAGAACCATACCAAACTTGGACAGAGTCAACTACTAATAGAGCTAAGTATCATACGTGATGGAAAAGTTCTGAGAAGCCAAATGGTAGGGAAGAAACATAACTTATTAATGATTGAAAGTGAAAAGTCATCAGGGCCAGTTTTGTCAGTACAAACAATCTCAACCTCACTAATTGCAAAAACAGAAAATGCTAAGGAATCAATATTTTTCCAGCAACATGTTGCCTGGTTTGTGTAAAAATCCTTTTTTCTGCAACATGCAATGCTTGTTTGTGTGAAAGCACTATTCTTGCTATTTGCAGTGCTTGTATGTTTTAGGCTCTATTCCAGCAATATACAGTGCTAGCTTCTGTGACATGGTGCTTGTCAGAAGCAGAGGAATATAGTTCACAGAGGAGTTTTCTCTGTGTAGTACTGCTGATTTCTTAAAGAAAACCACAGAAACCACACCAGCCATATACCTACTCTGCTGCCACAGACACAATGACACAGATTTTTGCACCAACACTACAACGCAGTCTGAAACTCTAAACACAAACCAGTGAAAACAGATGTCTCCTGATACTGTGACACAGTAAGCCCCTGTGCAAATGACATCCAAGGTTTCACCTGTGTCTTCTTGTATGTCCTTCCCTCTTATGACCCCACCCTGGGGTCAAACAAACCTTGCAGTACAAGGTACACCCCACACCACCATTTCAGAAAATTCTGATTATAGTCCCAGCATTTTGTGAAAGTAAAGGTAAACGGTAAAGGAGTCCCATAACCTATGTGGTCGTAGGAAAGCGAGGCATCAGAGACTTCAGCTTCTCCAAGGGCCAGCATATTGATGGCGGCACCCATCTCCTCTCCCTCACTGCTTTACCTTCCCTGACTTTAAAGAGGCAGGTACCCATTTACAGCTGGGCGAACTAGGGGACTGTACTGAAGCCAAGGCATGCAAACAGTCCCCCATCCAACTGGTAACCATGGTCGATGCTGCTAAACATTAGCTGGGGAAAAGCTAGTGTTCTGGCCACTGAACTATCTCATCCTCATTTTGTGATGAGCAAGTAGCAAATAGTTCTACAACTGTAAGCAAGGATACTTCAAGACCATCATCCCAGAATCATCTCATTACTGTCCGTGTAAGGAATTATAAATCAGAAGAACTATCTTCAGGAGATTAAGCTCAGGATTGTGGGCAGGCTCTATATACCATTTCAGAAATCCACAGTGACAAGTAATGTCCTTCATTCTTTATATGAACGGTAGTTATAACCTCAGTGAAGCTATCCATTGCCTGGCTAATATTGGGTGCAAGTTCTGGCCAGCTCAAATTACATGTTGCATATTTATAAACGGGGACGGGATAGCCTGGTGGTCAGATTGATCTGCTGACCTGGGTTCGAATCTCTTTCAAGAGGATTTTTCCTCTGGAGTTAACATCAGTACTATCTCCCCCCCCCCCCCCCCCCAAAAAAAACAAAAAACCTTTAGATGAGACTATAAACCGAGGTCACGTGTGCGAACGCATGCAAAACATCTTATGCACACGTTA
The DNA here is from genome assembly GCA_030674155.1 of Stramonita haemastoma. Classification (NCBI taxonomy): domain Eukaryota; kingdom Metazoa; phylum Mollusca; class Gastropoda; order Neogastropoda; family Muricidae; genus Stramonita; species Stramonita haemastoma. The sequence continues at coordinate 54,747,758 of CM060318.1, read as the reverse complement.
AAACCCGTTCTGCTTTTCGGAAGAGTATGCCATTGTGTGCCGGTGGGAACAGATGACAAGATTTACAAAACTGTAGACACAAGGGGACTGGATTTTAAAAAGTGCATAAGTGCTCATTCCATTGTCCTCGAAATAAAAGAATAAATAATAATGATGATGAAAACGCAAGACTATATGCACACCCACCCATGGTACCTATGCCAAATAGCAATAAAGGGTTGCAGCAAGTGACTGATTTATATCCATAGCCTGATTTTTAATATCATAATTATGACCTCCTTACCAATGAGAGAAGAAGAAGATTGGTCTGTTTCCTTCATATCAAAAACAGGCATCCATTATCAGCCACCAGATTAATTTTGTTTGCTTTCCCCATGAGTTTTTCTTTACTAGAAAATTGAATTTGCCTTTGTCAAATGCAACAGTCTTTTTTATTCATTGTTTATATATTCATGTTTTTATTCATTAATTTTGTTTGTTCATTTATTTACTTCTTTATTTCTTACGGAGTTGTCACAGTTGATAAAAAAAAAAAAAACTTGTTGGTATATCTGGCTGTTCAGCTTAAACAGATTATATCAGAGAAGCCTTTTTTTATATAAAAATTCAAAGCTCAGTTCAAAATGTGCACAGGCAATATGGCATCACATGAAATTATAGTGAGGGGTAGATTTAAAGTGCTAAACACAATCTGTATCCATCAGACTGCTTGATGGGGGAGATAACTGTTGAAGGTCCAAGCAAAAAATAAACACAGAAAATAACAACAACAAACTAAGCGAGCAAAACAGAAAGGGAAAAGATTGTAATTGGTGAATGTTTTCATTTTAAACTTTTTTTTCATACCCAAAACAAACAAAAAGGGAAAAGCCAAGCAGGCGATTTAAAAAAAGAAAAAAAAAAGTCCTCAATATTACCTAACACTGATGCTAGAACGATTGCGGCACGGTCCCTAAATCGAATATCTCTACCTGGTCATAATTATAATCACAACAACGATTGCGGCCTGATATGAAACCCCCCCCCCCCCCCCCCCCCCCTTTTTTTTTTTTTTTTTTTTTTTTTTTGAGAGAGAGAGAGAGAGAGAGAGAGAGAGAGAGAGAGAGAGAGAGAGAGAGAGAGAGAGAGAGAGACAATGACAATGACAATGACAATGACAATGACAATATTTTATTGTGTCAAGCTTTTTTTAAGCCCATTCACAAGGGGACAGCGGGAAGGGGACTGGGCACAAAACACATATTTTCAGAAACAAAAATATATCATTTCTGCAACCCAGATGGTCGGCATGGCATGGATTCCACGACATGGTGAGGTGGTTTACATTCGGAGTACTAAGAATTGTTATGTAACACTTTGGCCCTTTGAAAATTGGGGAAGGGGGGGGGGGGGGCGGTAGCACAACAAACATAAACTTCGTAAGTCTGTAACAAAGCTTTCATATCGCTACGTTCTGTCAAGTCTGTTGTCTCGTGCACTTTCAAACACGTGAAAAAGCTAACTCACAATATGCATAACCCTCCTGTTTTGCTCTCTCTCTCTCTCTCCCTCCCCCTCTCTCTCCCTTCTCTCTCTCTCTCTCTCTCTCTCTCTCTCTCTCTCTCTCTCTCTCTCTCACACACCACACACACACACACACGCACGCATGCACGCACGCACGCACGCACACATACACACACGCGCGCGCGCACACACACGCACACATGCGCGCACACACACACAGAGGCAACCATAGTCCCATCTAACCCAGAAAATATCTGATAGCATCCATCATAACATGAAGAATGCCCAGTCCAGCACTAATTCTGTCTTTAATTCTTTCACGATCGGCAAGTGTCCACAGTTGCAGCTTGGAATAAATTTCTTTTTCTTCCCGAGTCATGTGTCTAATGTTTTCTTTTAGCAAACCAAAAGTAATTTGAAGGGTTGTAAGAATCATTTGCCCAGGTGAACTGAAAAACCATATCTTCACTTTCACATAGGATAGTGTCAGAGGTGTCGTCAGAGGTATATACATGAGCAAACTCGTTGTTTCTAGAAACGTCCCGTAGATTTCTCTGCAGGGATCTGTTTCTCAGCTCACCCACATAGTCCTTTATATTATCCCCATTGTAGCCTGCATCCCGAAGCTGATCCAAGAAAGTGTCACAGTCCTCCTCCGTGGTCGTCATTGTCACGTCAGGTACAGGCACCCCAACCAGGTCTATTCCGCCTTGTTGTTGTCCATCCCCTGTGTCAGCTGCCAACCCGGTGACAGCACGTGACGCTCGGCGATAATCCCGTGCAGGGAGCAAGAGTTGCGGAGGCGTGTGGTTTGGAGAGGAAGGCGTGTTGGTGTGTGAGACAGACTGGGTGATGGGGGGTGTTGACACAAACAAACTTGGCGAAGTTTCGGAATGAAACATTTCACTTGCCTTGTTCTCTTGCCTCTCCTCTGTCTGTCTCCTCTCCTCTGCCTGTCTCCTCTCCTCTGCCTGTCTCCTCTCCTCTGCCTGTCTCCTCTCCTCATTCCGTCTTCTGTCCCTGTTGGTCTGACTGGGCGGCTTTTTACGGAAGAACATGGGCCTTTGTTGACCGCCATGTTCCCTTCCCCTGAGCCAGCCTTCAGTCGCAAAACGACGGTTGTTTGGTCGCCTTCTCCACACACCTTCCACGAGGTAATGCAGTGGTCTTGCAGCAGGGCACCTAGTGTCACTTCCAGCGTTGTTGGTAGCCCGACAACTGGCATGGTGCTGGTTTATTTGATTAATTAAGTTCAAAATGCACACAGCTAACTTTAACCCTGCCTATATCCAAGGGAGATCACCTCGAAGCCGAGAGAGAGAGAGAGAGAGAGAGAGAGAGAGACGTTTGCGTAACTGTGGCGTACGGCCAAAGACTACTCTTCTAAACTTCCGGTAGGCCCTCTGCGATTCTCGAAAGAGCGAAAGTAAACTGAGTGCATGCGGTTGTTATTGTGTTAATGTTATGCTTCGTGTTTTGTCAGAGAGAGCTGCTTGACATTAGGGTTGGTTGACAACAGACCCTAAATCAGGTAATCCCGCTAGAGCTTTACTACAATCATAAAAAGAAAAAGATCCGCGATCGTTCAAGCACGAAATTTCCAGCGTGTGCAGTCAACGTTTTTCAGGAGAGCTTGCCAGCGTTGGAAATTTAATAGAGCTACGTTATTAAAAGTGGATGATGGAGTATAATCATAGACCTTATTACAAATTGAGAAGTCGTAGAAGAGCTGCTAGAGTAGGCACTGGCTCAAACCCAAGCCTTGTGGCTTGTTGAGTAAAATTACAACCATGATCATGATGGTATTGATTAAATTATTGATGTAATTTCCTATTCATTGCTGCTCAATGATCGATCATATAGCATACGGATGCCAAACGGTTCTTGAAAACGAAATAACTGTCAATCTGTCGACTTCTTTTTGTTAAATGCTTGAAATATTCATTATTATTCAGACGATTTTTTGTTATCTGAAAGAGTTGAAGATTTTACAGCTAGGGGTAAGGAATGCCATACTATAGGTTAGCAACACCAAATCCCATGCTTGCCAATGATATGCCAATTAGACTCAGATATATCCATGGAGCAAAGTGACGTGTTGTCTTTGGTCTCCAAATATGCCAGTCCACTACTATCATTGTAATAGAAACTGTTTACAGAAATTAAAAACAAGGAAGGCTCAACACTTGTAGATCATTTTCTTTTTTAAGCTATTCATCATTGAGAGACGCTTAAACATAACTTTCTTCAGAGTCTTTTGTTGATTAACAATTTTTTTTGCGTACATGTATTTTCAGAGTGCCGAGAAGCAAAGGTCAGAATGGGGGATTGTACTTTGCTTGTTCGCCACCTGCCCTCATCGCTGACAGCAGAAGAGAAAGAGGACTTTCTGCGCTACTTTGGCGCTGTACGGGTCAGCGTGATGGGCAGCAAAGGACCTCTGGTAAGTCACAGAGTCAGACTGCTTTTGACCTGAGCACTGGTTTATGTGTGTGTTATGTTACAGTCAAATTATAGTCCTTTCCAGATTTCTCTGATATCAGGACTGTGGTCAGAAGCCAGAAAGTCAGAGGTCCCACGCTTCGGCAAGTTCTCCCACTCCAGCACCTTGGGCCACCCCAAAAATGTTACAATTCTTAAAGCAACTTCATGAGATCAAACTCTAGAATACATGTGTGTGTGTGTGTGTGTGTGTGTGTGTGTGTGTGTGTGTGTGTGTGTGTGTGTGTGTGTTTGTGTGTTTGTGTGTGTGTTTGTGTGTGTGTGTGTGGGTGGGTGTGTGTGTGTGTGTGTGTGTGTTGTGTGTGTGTGTGTCACTGTGTCAGTGTGTGTGTGTCAGTGTGTGTGTGTCACTGTGTGTGTGTGTGTGTGTGTGTGTGTCACTCTGTGTGTGTGTGTGTGTGTGTGTGTGTGTGTGTGTGTGTGAGTGTGAGTGTTTAACACAATAAGTCACAGAGAACTGAGAGATCTATCTATCTGAACATGCTTTGTGCTTTAAACACTGCCAGTGGTAATTTACTGAGATCAGAGCATGTTTTATGTTTTAGACACTGTCAGTGGCGTTACCATAATTCCCTGTGTTTTGAACATGGTTCATTTTTTAAACACGATCAGTGGTAAATCAATGAATATGACTTTCAGTTCTGAATGTTGTTCATTATTTTAAACACAATTGAGTAGATAAGCCATGTCTCATCTGCTCACATTACTGAGTTTGGCGTAAGTCATGTAATGCTTTAAAAAAAAAAAATCAGCTTTGATATCTCTTTGAATTGATGTTGAAGAGTTCACAATATAATGTAAATTGTCACAGGAAAGAAGAAAACTGGCTCAGGGAGGAAGAAAATTAATCTAAATTATGCAAACCTGAGGGGGATGTTTGGAGAGGGGGGGTGGTTGTTTGTTTAATGTTTTGCTTGTTGTTTGTTCAGGCTTAAATCTGAAATTCCCAACATATCAGGATCTGTCAGTGTTTTAGAGGTACTGAAATTGCATGTTATATGCTAAATATTTTGTTTTGATATTTTCAGAAACACACTGCATTTGCAGAATTTCCCAGCAAAGATGTTGCACTACAGGTAAGTTTTTTTTGTTGAATTGTTTTTGTTTTTGTTTGACTTCCATGGAAGGATTTTAACAGTAATGACAGCAAAAAATATGAACAACCGCAGCAACAACAAAAACAATAACAGTAATAATTTTGATGTTCATGATTTTCTAAGTATGTACCATTTACTTTAAAATTGGTTCTTGGTAAAATTGTGAGTAAATATGATTAGAATTCATTTATTGCTACTCATCAGTTTTGTGCTATTTTAAGGTGCTGAAAATTCCAAGTCATTTAATTTGCCATAATACTAGGCAATTTAATGCCATTTATGAGACTAGAGAAACCGTACCATTCAACTTTAGTCAACGAGGCACATGATACTTTTATACTTCTTGCATTCTACTAGTTATACATTATACTAGAAAAACCCAATGGTTTAAACAAGTGAAAGAGAGTCATTGCGATTACAAGTACAACTTGCATCCCAACAAAGATTTCCAAATTAGCGACCATAGAAGGAGATAGCAATGTTGTGTTCTGTGTATTCTCAGGAAAAGCCCTATAAAGACAGTCGAGTCAAGTCAAACTTTATTTCCAGATGGTACATTGAATAAGCAGTGCAGTTGCTTTTTTCATCAAGCCATCATCTAAGAAAAAAAATCATATGTGCATATTTGAAAACGGAAAAACCTTAAGAAGACATGTTGTACAAATGAAAAAGATTAAAAAAAGAAATTGAAAAATACCCACACAGTGTGTATTGTACTATTTGTAACCTCTGGAAAATCCCACAGAAGACAGTATCCAAAACCATAGTGATGTGCTGTTTCAGGTGCTGGGGAAACTGCACCAGGTGGAGCTGTTGGGCTGTCGTCTGGTGGTGGAGGTGGCTCACAGTCCCCCCCATCATTACCTCATCTCCAATGGGTCTCAGGCCTCAGACAAGACGTAGGTGTTCCTGCCTGTGGGCTGTTTCTACTTCACTACCTGAAGTTGCTGAGACTTATGGTGTGTGTGGTATAGGGTGTGTGTTTCTGGATGGAGTAATGAGGTGATACTCTCTGACCCCAGAGACTGACATAGCTCACTGACCTGATTTGACTGACAGGCTGTTTGCTGTGTGGCGTGATTGTGTTCATCCTGTTCACTTGCTTACTCACTGACATATTCGCTTATTAGTCCACTGCATATTAATCTTGTTATTTTAATGTCGTGTATGCCTGCTTAGGGGTTGTGGTGTTGCACATATTTGTGGGCAAGGTGGTTTTTATTCTTTTCTTTATCTTTTTTAAATACTGTTTCCTCATATTGAGCAAGGGTTGGGGAAAAAGAAAGTTTTGGTTTATTCTCTTTTCCTCATTAAATGAAGACTTTGCCATGCCTTGTCTTTTTTTCTCTGTCTGTTTTTTCAGTCTGTCAAATACTTTCTCTGTTATTGAATAACAGTACATCCTTATGTCAAACACATACTCAGTCATAATAGAAGCTGATTTTGTTGCATGAATTTTGAGTCAGAGTGCACATGTATATATTTGTAGAATTGCACACCCATGCGTAAGGATGAATTTTACTCCCTGGGTACGTTGGATGTGTGTCATAAAGCGTGAGGGGAGTGTCACCTACACCTAGTAAAGGGGTCTATCTGTGGCAGAAATGTCAGTATGGTTTGACACAGTACTGAAGGAAGGCTCCTCTTTTCTCTCTCCACTGATGGTGACCTGTGCACCATCTTCAAAGCTCAGGGCTCAGGATCTGCAGACCAGCCATGGCATCGGTTAAGCAAGATGCATACCCAGCTTCCAGAGGATTTACACACACACACCTGATTGTCACAGTTATTTCTCCGTGTGACATGCTGGCTGCTCTCTACTCAAGGTGTAGTGCAGGGGGGAAAAATCAGGGCACAAAGGGAGATGTGAACCTGCACTCCTTGCTTTATAGGTTTGCACGTTACCCCCTGTCATGGATTTTTATGTACATATGCATTATATGTATATAGCACATAAAACCTCGATTCATTGTCTCATCAGAAAGACTAGCATTCAGACCACCACTCATGATTCAAGAAAATCGGTTTAGAGAGGTAGCAAACTGTTTTGACACTGGGAGTACACGATTTTTATCATTTAAGATCATTATTTGCCTTTTTTTTTTTAAACAGCCTGTTATTTCTTTTCTTCTCATACCATATTGAGATATGTTGTGTGAAGCCTTGCTTTTTTGTACTTGCAGAAAGAAAGAAGGGGATGAAGGCAAAGGTGGGGGAAAGGAGGAGAAGGAAGAGGAACAAAATGAGGAGAACGCTTTGGATTTTTCTTTCCTGCAGTGGGGGTGAGTTCATTTCATGGAATGCTTGCTCTCTTTCCATGCCTTGCTGCTATCTGTGTGTCTGCCGGTATACATCTCTCCTTCTTCTTGTGTGTGTGCGTGGTATAGGGAGTGTGTGTGTATGTGTGTGGTGTGTGTGTGTGTGTGTGTGTGTGTGTGTGTGTGTGTGTGTGTGTGTGTACTTTTATTCCGATTTATATGTGTACTTGTATGTGTAGATTCTGTCATGTGTGACAGATGTGGATGCTCATGTAGTTAAAGCCTATTATTTTTATGATACAGGAAAAAGATACATGCAAAGTTATGTTTTAAAAAAATAGGGAGGGGGAGGGGGAGTCTACCTGAAGAATTGATTGCATGCTAGTTACTTTATGTGTTTGTTACTTAATGTTTGCAGGTTAAAATACCCACGACGACGTCGCCTGTATTACCTGTACCCACCACCTTCCCCCTCCATCCTGACCAACATCAGTCACGCCCTGGCTGCCTGTCCCCGGCTGTATGTGCAGGTGAGCTGGTCTGTAGTTTCTTCCCTTCAGTCTCTTTCCCTCAAACACCGATAGTAACTGACCTCTGACTGACTGACTGACTGACTTCTTTCACACTCCTTTTTGTATATAAATATCTTAAATAATTTCACGAGTTGCATAGACTGGCAATTGTACTCTGCATGTTTCAGGTGCTACACCTGATGAACAAAATGGACCTGCCAGCCCCCTTTGGTCCGGTCACTGCACAGCCCCCCTTGGTAAGACCTCCTATATTTCCATTCCTACTGGTTTTTCTCTTTCTTTTGTGCCTGTAATAGTGATGGTTCTTTTCTTCTATGAACTATGCTGTGTTATCACAGCAAATACACAGGATCACTCCTCTTCACACTCCATATCCTGTGTTATAATAATAATGCCTAAGGGTGTGGAAATTGTTCTGGCCTGACTCTGTAAACCATTCCTGTACAGACTCATGGAGATTGTTGTGGACTCTGTAAACCATTCCTGTACAGACTCATGGAGATTGTTGTGGACTCTGTAGACCATTCCTGTACAGACTCACTGATTGAAGTGTGCGTGGCTTGCAGGCCCCAGACGTTGGAGCAGCAGTGTCCATTACTGCTGACCAGCTGCAGATGGAGGAGATGGAGATGTCCAGCAGTGAGGAGTCAGAGCTAGAGAGTGACCCGGACACCACCAGGTCAGTCAGGACAACAGCAAAGAATACCCCCACCCCCCAAAAAAAAAGAAAACCAACCACACACACACTCGCATGCACACACACACTCGCATGCAGGCACACATGCATGCACGCACACATGCAAGCAAGCACACACACACACACACACACACTCACAAACACACACACACACACACACACACACACACACTTGCACACTCACGCACACATGCACACACACACACACACAATCACACACAAGCATACATAGGCCTTCCAGTTTTCTAAAGCCTAGAAGTGTTAGGGACATTTTTATGCTTTTTGGTGCAAAGCCCCCTCTGGCTGGTGACCTTGCAACAGCCTGACATTGATAAACTCCCTGAGAACTTCTGATCTTGAGAATGTGACAAAAATGCTGTGACACAACGAATCTGGGTACAGCTTGGGCAGAGAGATTCAAGTGATAGATGTGAGAATAGCAGCACAGGAACATCACAGAAGATGAGACAGAATTTAAAAAAATTAGATTTTGAATTTGATGTTAAATAGCAGCACAGGACCATCACAGAAGATGAGGCAGAAAAAAAAATTGAATTTTGATGTTGACTTAATTCTACTCTGCACAGAGCGTCAGAAGCAGCCCCCAGAAAGCGCAAGGCAGCAGACAGCAGCAGCAGAAAGCAGATGAAGAAACGCGCCCGCTTGGCCATGTCTCTCATCCACAACGCCCCCACCCCCCTCACCAAAGACCCCACCCCCTCCCTGCCTCTGGAGGAGGTGTTTGATCAGGCAGGGGATGGGGGGAGTCAGCGCAAAATTCAACTGAGACTTCCCAGTGCCGTGACGTCGTCGTCATCTGTAGGGGAGAGAAGTAGGGAGAAGGAGGAGCAGGTGCCTTTGCCACCTCCACCACCCCCTCCTTTCTTAGGTAAAGGTTGTCAGTGTTTGTAAGGGAGTGTGTGTGTGTGTGTGAGAGAGAGAGAGAAAGTGTGTGTGGTGTGTGCATGCCTATTTGCAAAAACAAGGCAAAGCTTTACTATCATTGAAAAAGAAAAGAATGTTCGCGATACTGATCTGCCCATATTGTGCAGTCATATGCTTTTCAACATTCAGTTCCTGTATTTATGCATTTTTGTAAATGTTTTCATCCATTTCCACGGACATACTGTCACCTACTCTTCTGAAACATGGAACAGGTTTGAATGTTTTTGTGTGTGTTCACCTTTGGGACTTTGGTTTATAGTGGCATCCTAAGAAGAGAGCCAGATATGGGCAGTGGCGTGGATGACAGGAACTCACTCATCTGCACTGTCTGACCTGGAGAGGGACAGGCTCCACAGTTTGGCTTGTCCGAGACCCACTTCCTGATAGTTTTGCTGTGGTGACCATATGACTTGTTAGGGAATTTAGGACAAGAAAACAGAAACAAAATGTTGCTGTGGTGACCATGTGACTTGCATGGGAATTTAGGAAAAGAAAACAAAAATGAAGGCAAAGAGAAAAGAGAGAGAGTATTGGTACAGACTTTATAGTGTTATTCTGTATCTACATTTGTTTAGGTAATTCATATAGATGTAACTGTTACTCTCTGTGTGTGTGTGTGTGTGTGTGTGTGTGTGTGTGTGTGTGTGTGTGTGTGTGTGTGTGTGTGTGTGTGTTCAGACCAAGGCAGCAGTGAGATGGGAGAAACATCAGCAACAGAAGAAACTCCCCAGTCTACTGGCTTTGGTGTTCTAGCTCCAACCAGCAAGGTACAGTCATGGTGTCTGTCTGTGTACCTGTCTCTCACTGTACCTGTCTGTCTTTGTACCTGTGTGTCTTTGTACCTGTGTGTTAGTCATAGCTTGATGCCGATTTGATGAAAGCATGATTGCACCGCTGTTGGTGAACATGCTGTTGATTTGACCAAAGTTAAAGCTCCCCCCCCCTCCCCCCCAAACAACTGTAATTTGTGCTTGAAGTGTGAGGACTGTGTATTGTAATATGCAAACTTTCTTGACCACTCAACTGCAGTGTTCAAATCAATTTTAGTTTGTTGGTCACTTCCGGTTACATTTTTCATGATAAACATGCTTCCACTGCATTGAAGAACCACAAGGGAGGTGATATTAACCATGCAGTAATATTGATCTGTCTCCTTGTTCTGCTACTCATCTAGCGGCTGGTCCTATGGGTTTTTTTATCATTTTGAAATGAATCAGCCACACAAGTCCACCAATATAAATGGTATGTAGCTTGTTCATGCATAATCATTCAATATGACTCGATATTTTGCATCATGTTGTCATCAGTCGAGAATGCAGTATTGGGAGTATTTGTGTGCTGAAGCACTCAGTGGTTCTCTAATGGTATAGTTGCTGATACTGCTTGGTGGAGTGATACACGTGCACATGGCCAGATTTATTTGTTACAATGAAAAATAGCGACATGCTACCCTTTCTCTGGGAACAGGATAGCTCAGTGGTCAGAGCGCTCGCTTTCCCCAAGTCAATGCTAAGCAGCATCGAACGTGGTTACCAAGTGGATGGGTGACCATTTGCGTGCCTTTGCTTCATGGGTACCTGCCCTCTTTAGGATCAGGAAAGGTAAAACAGCGAGGGAGAGGAGATGGGCACCGCCCTTAACATGTTGGCCCCTAGAGAAGCTGATGACTCTGCTGTCCTGCTCCCATATGACCAAAGAAGTTATGGGACACCTTTACCTTTTACCTTTACCTTAACCTTTCTCTCCATCTCCCCTTCCTCCCCCCCCCCCCCCCCCCTTAGCTTTTTGTGTTTGTTTACACCTGTCTATGTCACGTTTTGTACATTATTGCAGACAACAGAGGAAGAAGAAGAGAAAGAAGAGGAGGAAACATGGGGAGAAACAAAATTCATCTCCAAGTCTGAGCTACGCAAAGGCAGACTGTCACATCGAGGTGAGTGGTCACTAGAAACAGCTTATGTAGTAGGAATCGTTAATTTTCAACATTGAAAAATAGCAACAGGAGATTAAGGTATTTGATCCTGCCCTTGGCTGTTACTGCTCTTGGCATTGAGGCTCTTGGTTTTGCTGTCAGGTCTATATCAGGTAGTGACAACGCTTCCCTTTTCTCTGCATTTCTTGTGGTGGTGGATCTTCATGTGGGCACTTTGTCCAACACTGTACTAACAACACCCACACAAAAGTTGTCTTTTGTACAGCTGTTTTGTCAGACTGAGGTTGTAGTTGAATGGATAAGAGCTTTAGACTTCCATCTCAAGGGTCTGTGAAGTCATGGGATTAAAATCTCAGCAGCAGCATGTAGTGAATCTTATGGTTGAGGATTTTTATTATCCTCAGGGATCAGCTTGAAGTGCAGACCTGCCAGTGCCTTGATTTTTTTTATATACATATGTAGAAGGTAAAATATATGTTATTAACTCTTTGGGAACTGGCAGTGGTTTCCCTTTACCCTGAGGACTGGCTGTTTGTAAGGGTCAGTTTTTGTGTGTGTTTTTTTTAAATCTTAAATCACAAAAAAGACATGAAATGTTGAAAGATGATTAAAAATATGATGGGCAAGTGTGTTTGAAAATGGTAAAATTCTTATTTTCGTCTTTGATCTTCCATAGCCAGGTAAAAAATGTCCATGTTTTTCGGATCTGAATTAATGCACACAGTAATTTTTACCATTATATAGGCCTACATCTATGGAAGCTGGATGTCTTTGAAACAATCTGTTCATCCGCAAAATAATCCAAGAAATGTCCAGGTATGATTTTTTTAAACAATATTAAAGCCAGGAGGGCAGTTGATGGAGGCAGTTGATGATCTACTTTTGTTGAGACACACACACACCACAAGATAAAAGAAAAGCACATGGTGCGGTTGGTTACCATGACTTCCATGAACACATGCTTGCTTGCTCACACAGCTAAGTGGTCTGCAATCTTTGCTTGATTTTGGAGGGGGAAAGATCAATGAATCATATTTTTTTTTATTGAACTGTCGCTCATGAAAGCATGTGCCTCTCCATTTTCAGAGATGGACAGCCTGAGCATTTTCCGGAACTACAAAGAGGGAGACCCCAGTCGGCGTCTGTACATCAAGAATGTGGCCAAACAGGTCACTGAAGAGGTAAACTTGAGTGGGATATGTTCCCTCTACATTCTTTTCTGTTGTGGTTTGTTTGCTAATGATTTTTACATGCATGTTTTTTCAGTTATCTGTAAAGTGCTGAAGGTACTCTTTTGTTGAGAAATGAAGCACTGAAAGTGCTCTTTAATAAAAAAAAAAAATAAATAAAAAAAATAATATAATAATAATAATTCAAAAATATTTTAAAAAAAATAATAATAATAAATAAATACTTAAGTCATCTGGGTAGTTCTTGGTACTGGGAGTGCATGACAAGTAGGCAGAGTTGAGTTCCTCTCCTTTAGTCGACATATCTTGATCAAATATGCAAATGGGGGAGGGGGGGAGCTCCATTTTTTTGCTTATATTTTAATTCATGCCTGATGTGGGATTTCAGGACCTTCATCGGGTGTTTGGTCGTTACGTCAACTGGGAAGACGAGGAGCAGAAAAACATGTGGGTATTGTGTGTGTGTGTGTGTGTGTGTGTGTGTGTTGTGTGTGTGTGTGTGTGTGTGTGTGTGTGTGTGTGTGTGTGTGTGTTGTGTGTGTGTGTGTGTGTGTGTTTGTGTGTGTGTGGGTGTGTATTGTGTGTGTGTGTGTGTTGTGTGTGGGTGTGTATTGTGTGTGTGTTATGTGTGTGTGTACATCTTTCTTCTCCTGCTGTTCTGCTGCAAACCTTCCTTTACATCTCAGTGTCTAGTTAAGCAGTCCAACACTTTTGTTAGAATTTGTGGATCGGGGGGTCGTTAAGGTATTGTTCTGTATGGTGGGGTTTTTATCTTGTTTTGTCTGGTCCTAAAGCTATGGGATTCTGCAACCAGCCTCCTCCACTCCCCACAATCCTCCGCCCTCTGTAGCAGGTTGTTCCACCCAAGGCCTGTCCACTCTCTGATGTTGTCTTCCCAACGTTTTCTCTGTCTGCCTCTTTGTCTCCACTGGTAGTTGCAGTATCTTCAGTTGTGCCCCCATGGTCCATGGGACAGGTGAAGGTGAAGGTTATGGGCTTTACTGTGTGAACTGTGTGTGGGCAGTTTTGACGTGCGGCTGATGAAGGAGGGGCGGATGAAGGGGCAAGCCTTCGTCACACTGGCCACGGAGCATCAGGCAGCCAAGGCAGTCAGGGACACCAACGCCTTCGTCCTCAAGGGCAAGCCCCTGGTGGTGGTAAGTTGTTCGTTCAGCTGATTTAAACGCACTGAAATAACTTTCCTTCCAGTCCAGCTAAGGTGTACAATTTTAGCCCCACATACCAAGGGGCAATCAAGCTGAAGAAATGTAAAACACAACCCAAATACCCATCCTCATAAGACCAGGATGGTCAGACTTGGGGTAAAATAGATCCTGAAGGTATTGTCTGTCACGCTAAACATACGCCTTGAGCAGCTTGAGGTGTTAGGTTCAGTAATACCATTGAAAATAGGTCCTGCTCTATTGGTAATGGCCAGCTGACATCCTCTAGCCACTCCATATTCTGTTTGAACCTTTAAGTCACACTGTGCGCGCAAGTGTGTGTACCTTGTCAATGTGATTGAAGCCTTTGGCTCATTGAGACCTTTACTTTATACACCTTTCAGACATTTCATGTAGCAGTTTGTCCTGTTCACGCTGAAAGGTCTGAATGAACCCATTAACCAGTCCAACTGAACTGTATGGTTGAAAAGGATAGTACAGTGTCATGGGCTTTACTGGGCTGGGGTGGGTTAGCCTAGAACAAGCTCTACTGAACACCAACATAACCCAGCGGCTGTGCAGGGTCCCTCTGATTGGTGGCCCCCAGTGGCCTGACTTTGATAAGCTCTTTGCAAACTGCTGACCTTGGGATATGACATAACTGTGGTGAAGAGATTGAAATGAGCGGTTCAGGTACAACAGAACAGGAATCTCAGATATTTGACATGAGGCATCAAAATAATGATAATCTTTTTACTCTGGAAGAAGAGAAACTTTTGACAGTTATAGGGGAGTATGAACCAGAAAAGCAATTATGCTATTACCTTGAATCCTATTGTCATCAAACTCCTGTTTATCTTTGTTTGGTACTGTGATCATTTTGTAAATTTATACTCTCCTGTCTGTTGCAGCACTTTGCACGCTCTGCCAAACAGCAGCAGGAGGAAAGCAAATCCTGAGGGGGTGAGGGATGACATCTGTCCCGTCCTGCTGCCGACACACCCCTAACTGACTCCATGCTGTCATCACTGTCCAGCTCAGTCACAAAGATCAAACATGTGGTGTTACCACCTTGTTCTGAAGCAGTTGGATGACCACCAGTGCACCAGGACAAGCTGCGGATGACTTTCAGTGGAACATGGCATGCTGTTTGTAACTTGAACAGAGAGATGGGTATCAGCCCCACAGATGCTGCAGACATGGCCAAGCTCCTTATCTTTTAACAACATTATCACAGTATTGTCAGATTTTTCTAGGCTGGAGAGGTCCAGTTCCCAAATTCAGAGTTTCCTTTCCTTCGGTGACAAAGCCTGATGAGTTGTGGTCTGATTTCTTACACCTCCCATATCATTCCCTTAGTGTGTTAGATTTATCATCTGAATGATATCACAAGTAAAAGTAAACTAGACAGTGAAGTTGCAGAAAACTGGCCCTACATATTGCATACAACTACCTCAGGCTCTCTTCTTTTGCACCAAGGCAGTTACAATGGCCTGCTGACACCGACCAGCTGACCAGTACATAAACTAGAGTGGTACAGTCTGTGACCACACTGTGATTTTCTCACCCCTTCTTCAGCTCAGATTGAAACCAAATCCAACCAATAAATGGTGTGATTTTCACATCCCTGATTTTGGTATTGTGAGGTTAACATCATAGGAAAATCTGGCGACAGGAAATGCAGGCCGTTCATCTTCTAAAAGAGCTCCAGATGTACTCACATTTTCCTTTAATTACATGTAATGATGTATGAAGAGTCACAGACAAGAAACTTTCAGGGGCAACCCCAAGGAGTTGACCTTGAAAAAACTTAAACTGACGGCTTGGCATTATTCAAGATCACTGTAGTCTTATCATTTAACACTTCTCACTGGTGAAGGATGTTTCTTGCAAGGATCTGCTGGGTGTATGGCTCAGGTTGTGTGAAATACTTGATACACACAGATATGAACTCTGTGTGTGTGTTTCTATATGTATGTGTGTGTGAAAGTGTCTGTGTGTGTTGGTGTGTTTGTGTGTGTGTGTGTGTGTGTAAAGCTGACAAAATAATTTTTTGTTTCAGTTATCTGAAACATTGCAAGTAATTGTAAGTAGTTTATTTACTTTTCTAATAAAAATGGCACATTTTTACAATGCTGTGTTGTTGGCTGTTCAGTGGTTAGTATGTGCTGGTGTAGGAAAGTTATGTGTATGTGTGTGTATCCTCCTTCTCTTGTATCTTTCTGAGCCATGCTCATTTCTCTTTGTCTTAAAAATCATGAAGACGAGAAGACAGAAAAAAGCAAACATGAAGAAGAAGAGCACTAAATGCTCGTCATTCAATTTCAAGAGACAGCACCAATATATCCACAATACAAATCAAACAGATACACACAGACAAAAAGCAATCAGAGAGCAAACAAACAAAAGCAACTATAAAACAGCTGAAGCTTTCTCCATTTTTTTATTATTTTTTTCCATGTCAGTGAGATCGCTATCAGTCAGCTAAAACAGAACAACCACAGAATGCAAACCTGATCAGTCACAGCCATCCACATCAACACCAAGAGAACATGATCAGTCATCCACATCAACACTTACGGAACATGATCAGCCATCCACATCAACACTTAGGGAACATGATCAACCACCCACATCAACACTTAGGGAACATGATCAGCCATCCACATCAACACTTAGGGAACATGATCAACCATCCACATCAACACTTAGGGAACATGATCAACCATCCACATCAACACTAAGAAAACATGACCAGTCATCAACATCAACATCAAGGGAACATGATCAGCCATCCACATCAACACTTAGAAAACATGACCAGTCATAGCCAACCAGCCACATCAACAAAAAGGGAACAAAGACAAACACACATGGTCTTATAATTATTTCTCACACAGAATCAAAAATAAAACGCGCATGTAAACTGTTCATGCATGCATGTCACAGGGCAAACTTGATTTCAGAGCCGTTGTCTGACTTAGCACAAAGCTACCCAAAATTGTTCCCACATACTGCACAGAGAAAGCGTTCTAGAGTCTTATCTTGATTTACACGTGCATACGCAACCAGCAAAACATGAGAAAGTTTATGAACAGTTCTTCAGTGCTGTGCCCTCCCCCACCCCAAAAGTGACTGGAAAAGAATGAATGAGACTGCTCTGAATTCCAGTTGACCCTGTGACAGCTCTACCATCACAATCACCACAAACATCAAAGGGTGTCTTCCTGCACGCACATTCTTCTCCTATCTGCCTAGTTAACTCCACCTGTCCTCTCTGAAACAAAAATTCTTCCCCAAAAGAAAAAAAAACCCATATTATCCTCTAGAATGAACTGCAACACAATGAAATAATCCTGATCTGTTGCTTGCCCTAGGATAGATGAAAAATATATATCAAGGTTGAACCATGGGCGATAATCAATTTTCATGGGTAGGAACATACATGGATTACCTTTTTTTTTTATTACATGTATGCACGTTCATATTTTGCATACATCCTCATTGGTCTGTGCATTTATGTCATTATTCACCTTGACTTTCACATTTATAATGAAACATTTAGCAGACAACTTGTGACAATGTGCCACACAATATTCATGAACCAGAGGCTATGACATGATCGTTCATTCATCACCCACACAAAGGGAGGGACCAAAACCATAACAATACAGCCTGACATGATCACTTGACACACACATAGGGTTCA
Organism: Stramonita haemastoma; assembly: GCA_030674155.1. Lineage (NCBI taxonomy): Eukaryota > Metazoa > Mollusca > Gastropoda > Neogastropoda > Muricidae > Stramonita > Stramonita haemastoma. Next base: position 54,730,228 of record CM060318.1, on the reverse strand, counting down.
GAACTACAACAAAGCACGACATGATCATTCATCACACACAGCGTCAGGGTCCAGATCATACCACAACAAAACATGACAAGTCATGATCATTCATCACACACACACATAGTTTGGGTCCAGATCAATAACACAACAAAGCATAACCTGATTACTTCATCATACACACATATAGAATCAGAACCATAACACAAGATAGTATGACATGATTGTTTATTGATAATCGCACACACATAGAATCAGAACCATGATACAAGATATTTGGGCCTAGAGCAAATCTAAGCACACATTTTCAATTATTTTTTGCGACGTTAACTCCTCCATCTTATGAGCACATGGGAAATCATCAGAAAAAAAGATAAACAACAAATGACAGCATTGCAAAATCATCCATTTGATAGTGGAAAATAAGCTTGTTCGCTCAGCGATATGCTTTGATATATTTTTCATGGTTTAATCCACAGTAATACTGGCTGAGGTTGAATCGATCCGTTACTGGCAATCATTTAGCTTTCAGTCAGTTTTGTTTTTGGTGGAAAAGAAATACTCCCTTTTAGAAAAATAGATGAGGCAGTCGTTTGTGGAAGAAATATGTACTCTGCATGTGTGCATCCGTATGTGCGCACACACACACATTAATGTGATCATAAAAATTGACATATACAGTACGCACAGACAAGCTGGTGACAAAAACGGTACACACACACACACACAAACACACACCTTTAAACACATACAGTTTCACAGATAGAGACTTTCATGAATAGTACACAACTACAAGACAATGAAGCAGCCCAAGAGAACACCAATAAGAATTTGTGATGATCAGCACACAACCTTGAATAGTCAAAGCATGACAGGATAATCAATACATATTCCTCTTAGTCTTCTTATAAAAGCGTCTACCATTGTCACAAAGCTGTTTTCCATTCACTAACAAAATCATTGATTTAATGTGAGCTTGTAAAACAGTCTCTCCTACAGACAGTCACAATCCGCTTTGTACAAAACAAAAAAAAATTGCATTTTAAAAAATATTTAATATTTTCCAAAAAAATTTTTGTTTTCATTTTCCTGGGCATACATTCATGTATGGAATTGTGTAGGTGCTTACATGCTTGCCAGTGCAAGCATGCCTGAGTGTGTCCCCAAGATTGCTTTGAATCACTTACCAAAGAGTTAGTAGTGACTGGTGTAATTTTGTGTTTCTGATTATTTGTTCCTGTTGCTTTGATTTTTTTTTTTTTGTGGGGGGGGGAGCTTTAAAAATGTCTGACTTGACATGGGTAGGTTTACCATGTTGGCATACCTTGTTGAAAAAAAACCCTATATATATATTTATTTTCTTTGCTGACTTTGATTTTTTTTTTTTTTTTCTCTAACAGTGAATGATACGATATTTTATTGTGTTCTGGTTCTAATGGAAATTAGCCTTCTCTATTCCCTCTGGTGAAACAGTACCATTCTAGGTGACAACTTGTTTGGTTTTCGTTTGCTGTTCTTTTTTTAGGAAGAGGGGGATTGTTGTTTTTCTTTTTTTAGAGAGGGAAGTGGTTAACAACAGCAAAAAATAAAATATTTCAGTTGACTCCAATAAATATTACTTTTCTCTCTTGACCCGATTAAAAAAAAAAAATTCTTCTTCATTTAGCTGATAAAAAAGAATTTTTGGATGACTCCATAAAAAAATGTTTCTTTTTACAAAAGTGGAAATGGTAAACATTTCACATGGGCATCACTTTTCTCCTTGCACACACACACCACAACACCTCAACACACACACACACACACACACACCCACACACACACCACCACCACTGTATATGAAGGGTTGATCTTTACCAACAATAATTTTCTCTCTCAATTTCAATAATCCATATGCTTTTTTTCCATCAAATTTCACACAAGAAATAAAAATAACACAATACATTTCGATTCAATCATCCAAACCATCAACACTAACTAAAACACTGGACACTGCAGACAAGAGATGAGTGTAAGTGACAGACAAATCGACTCGAGAACAATAAATTAGAATATCAACTAGCAGTCCAAACCAAAGTATACACCTTTGCAACATCGACACTTACAAAGCTTTAGTCTAGAACCAAGCTATCAGTCTTGCTCTGGTTACATGAATACATCCCTTTCGATTATGACCATCACTCCTGTATCCATTACATCACTTTTGTTAATGACCAGTGTTATCACTCGTGTTCAATGCCCCCTGTGGGGGTGCTGGGCCTGTCAGTATAAATAGCTTCTCCACCTCCTGGAAATTCTGTGCTAGGAATTCCCTTTTTTCTATCCCTCTCTTTCCTTCTGCCTTGTTTCCTTTTTTCCTGTCACTTCCTTCTTGTCTATTTTCTGCCTTCTTAGTCTATTCTCCTTGTTTTCCTACAAGGCTTAAAAAAAAAAACAATTTTCTCCCAGGCAATAGTTGGATGCGCTGGACCTGGTTTGTCTGTCAGGCGCTTGACAGCAGCGCAACGCATAAATTTTGCTCACATGACAGACTGCAATAGTTACTGTGAGCATTGAAATGAAGAAAGACTGAAACATCATCTACAGGCACATCACTTTCTCATCCGTTTCTGAGAGAAAAAAAACAACCTCCAAAGACATCTCGAAGGCAGAGGGTCCTCACTGAGAAAGACACCTTTTCCAACAAGCATTTCTGCCACTTAACTTCTCACTCGCCCAGGAGGCAGGCAGCCAACATCTACACCATGAGTTCTAGCTCTGGATGCCTTTCTGAATTCCTAACCTGGATATGGCCCAACATCTGCCTTTTGCAGTATAGGCAGATGGGCTGTACATTGGAAGTGTAGTTCTAAAGAACACTGGGCTGTACAATGTCAATGTACACCTTACAACCAGCTTGAAGAAAAAGGCTTCAGGACAACATCACGTCACAGTCTACCCAGGCCCCCAATCACAACCAACACACTTCAGTTCACACCATTCATGAAATATCTAAAAGCGGTACCTACAAAATGTGAATATTTTCAGCACACACTTGTTGAAAAAAAAAAACAAAAATTCAATACAAAATAGTAATGTTTTGCTGAGGTGTCGGTTGTTTGGTGATGGTTTGGTGACCAGAGAGAAAGACATAAGGTGCGGATCATTTACCTTTCAAGATCATTCATCTTGGAATGCACGTACATCCCTACCTTCAGACCCAGTTCTGTATTTTCTGTTTGGTTTCATCACCTTTTTCTGCCCGAGTATTGCAAAGAGATGTAAGCAAGCAATCAGCAGGAATAAGAGAGGCTCAATGAATGTAATATCATAGGCAATGAAGTGTTGTGATCGATCACAGCTGTGAATGTAAAGGTATTTACGTGCTTCATATCCGACTCTTTCACTCATTCATGCCTCACTGAGAGTCACTGGATCCTTTATGGGCAGGATCTGCCTCTGAATGGCCAGACTTGGCTTTGCTGGCTTGCAGAGCCGGCTGCTGGACCGGCTTTGTTGTCAGGCGACTAAACCTCTTGATGGGTTGATGCTGTTGTTCACTGGTTGACATACAAAGTGTGACATCGATTTATACTTGCTCTGATGTGATGATTGTGTGTGTCCTAGTTAATAGTTGTGACATCATACACTTGACGTATTGACGCTGTGTGTACTGGTTAATAGTTGTGACATCTTACACTTGATGTAATTGATGCTGTGTGTCCTGTTACACCTGATGTAATTGATGCTGTGTACTGGTTAACAGTTGTGACATCTTACGCCTGATGTAATTGATGCTGTGTACAGGTTAACAGTTGTGACATCTTACACCTGATGTAATTGATGCTGTGTACTGGTTAACAGTTGTGACATCTTACACCTGATGTAATTGATGCTGTGTACCGGTTAACAGTTGTGACATCTTACACCTGATGTAATTGATGCTGTGTACTGGTTAACAGTTGTGACATCTTACACCTGTGTTGATGCTGTGTACTAGTTGATAGGCAAGGTCTGACATCTTACACCTAATCTGTTGATGCTGTGTACTAGTTGATAGGCAAGGTCTGACATCTTACACCTGATGTGTTGATGCTGTGTACTGGTTGATAGGCAAGGTCTGACATCTTACACCTAATCTGTTGATGCTGTGTACTAGTTGATAGGCAAGGTCTGACATCTTACACCTGATGTGTTGATGCTGTGTACTGGTTGATAGGCAAGGTCTGACATCTTACACCTAATCTGTTGATGCTGTGTACTAGTTGATAGGCAAGGTCTGACATCTTACACCTGATGTGTTGATGCTGTGTACTGGTTGATAGGCAAGGTCTGACATCTTACACCTAATGTGTTGATGCTATGTACTGGTTGATAGGCAAGATCTGACATCTTACACTTGATGTGTTGGTGTTGTGTACTGGATGATAGGCAAGGTCTGACATCTTACACCTATTGTATTAATGCTTTGTACTGGTTGATAGGCAAGGTCTGACATCTTACACCTGTGTTGATGTGTAATGGTTGATAGGCAAGGTCTGACATCTTACACCTGATGTAATTGATGCTGTGTACTGATTGATAGGCAAGGTCTGACATCTTACACTTGATGTGTTGGTGTTGTGTATAGGTTGATCAGTTTGGCTTTGGCTTCGATGATTTGGTGCTTCAGATGATCACAACCCAGTTATGTCTCAAATTTACAAACAGCATCTCTTCTCATCTGTTAAGTGGCTTCCTTTATTTCAAGTTAACCACAGTGTGGTCAATGTGGTGGTGTATTGTTATGCACGAGGAATACTCTGAATGGAATGATGCCCTGAAAAACTGATGCTGAATGAGAGTGTATAGTGAGGGTGGACTCGTACATGTATGTTTCTGTGAGTCAGTGTGTGTGTATGTCTGTAATGCGTTTAAACAAAAAAGTCATAAACATTGTAAATATATAATATACCACATGATGATAGTAGAAATGTTTCAAAATGGAGGGGTGATGAAGGGGGAAGAAAAATGTATAACTTGATTTCTACTTTTGACATAATGCCTTTGAAGAATTACACACACACACACACACACACACACACACACACACACACACACACACACACACACACACACACACATACCCAGCAAGTATCATCTGTCACAGAAAAGTTTACTTGGACAAACATCATTCATATTCCAAACCATTCAGATGTGACTGTGAAGAACCTGCCCAGTCCAGCATGCAAGCCAAAATTCAAAGGCACACACACAGTGACTTTCGTTGAAGAGACCGACTTTTTGGTCCTGAAGTAAACTGGGGAAATTATGGGGTGTCAGTACTGAATCAGTGCAAGAACTGTTACTCCTCTAGAAAATAGGTCTGTTTGTTTTGGAACAAGAGTTGGCCTTGTTCGATTTCTCTCTCAACTCCTTCACTACTGTCAGGAGCCTGGCTTTTGGGGCACTGCCCTGAATCTGTCACACAGTCCGTCCTGGGCAAGTACAACCTCATGGAACATCTGGTTTCTGTTACGGGAAAGTTGAATGTCATGGAGCCCATCTGGTCTCTCTTGGGCAAGTAAAACCTCAAGGGGCCCATCTGGTCTCTCTTGGGCAAGTAAAACCTCAAGGGGCCCATCTGGTCTCTCTTGGGCAAGTAAAACCTCAAGGGGCCCATCTGGTCTCTCTTGGGCAAGTAAAACCTCAAGGGGCCCATCTGGTCTCTCTTGGGCAAGTAAAACATCAAGGGGCCCATCTGGTCTCTCTAAGGGGCAAGTAAGACTTTTTGCACACCATCCAGTCTCTCTAAGGGGCCAGTAAAACCTTATAGATTCCATACGGTCTCTCTTCTAAAGGCAAGTTGAAGCTCAAGGAGCCCATACAGTCTCTCCTGGGGAAGAAAAACTTCATGGAACCCATCCCACTCCATATTCTACAAGCCGCCTGAGGACTGACACAGTGATGCAGTCACCCAGCCAGCCGACACATCAAGCTCTACAGTTACACTGCAAGATCTCTGCATCCTCACTTTCATTTCTGCTGTCACAAAGTCTTACATAGAGATCTGTAAATTAATTAATTAATCAACCATGATGGTTTCAAACAGTATCAAACTTCAAGTCACATACTGTAGACATTGAAAAACCTGGCCAGTAGTGGCTTTGTGTGCATCATCATGAAAACAAACAATCCATATCATTTAATGAAAAACACAGACACAGATATACAAAAACACAAGAGGGAGGAGGGGGGAAAGGGGGAAGAGAAAAAACACATAGCGGATCCAGACACTTCATAAAGACATGGTAATTAAAGAAGCCCAGCCCTGAGGTCAGGACTCTCGTTTTTGGTTCCTGATGCTGAACAGTCCATTACTGATGCTGAAGACAGTCCTTTTGCGACGCTGAAGACGGTCCTTTTGCGACGCTGAAGACAGACTTTTTGTGATGCTGAAGATAGTCCTTTTGCAATGCTGACGACAGTCCTTTTGCAATGCAGACAAGTCCTTTTGCGATGCTGAAGACAGTCCTTTTGCTATGTGGACGACAGTCTTTTTGCAATGCTGAAGACAGTCTTTTTGCGATGCTGGACAGTCCTGTAACGATGCTGGACAGTCCTGTAGCGATGAAGACGGTCCTTTTGCGATGCTGAAGACGGTCCTTTTGCGATGCTGAATATAGTCATTTTGCGATGCTGAAGACCGTCCTTCACTGATGCTGAAGACAGTCTTGTACTGAAGCTGAATAGTCTTGGGCAGATATTGAAGAGTCTTGTACTAATGCTGAACACACTGTTCATTTTTTGTTGTTGCTCTGAATGTGGTTCTTCAAAACTCCTTCAATGGGAACTAATACACAGGCACATATGCTTGCACACACACACACCCACACACACACACACTTACACACAGGGGCCACGAAGCCATAGATCCAGCAGAATCCCTGTTCCTCACACATACACACACACATATAATTCCCTCAGCTGCTAAATGCATGGCCCAAGTTGCCCACATGTTAACACTGATCGTAGTTTTCACTGCTGATTATCGCTGTTGCTGACACAGGTCACTTCACAACTGTTTTGTCACATCACTGTTTCCCTGCCCAGCAAAGCTTCCACAATGCCCGCTGACACACCCTACCTCACTCACTCACGATCACTCCTGTAGGCAAAACCTGCAGACATCCACACTTGTGTGGCATGTTCAAGGGGCACACACATACGCATGCATGCCTGCACACACACACACACACACATGTAGCCACACACACACACACACACACTGTATACACACACACACACACTATACACACACACACCAGCCTCTCCTACACAGCAGCCCCCACACCACACCACAGACAGCTCTAGCTGTTCAAACCCGTGGCGTAGCGGCGTGTCCAGGTGCGGGCCAAGCGGTCGTGCTCCTGGCGGTTGTTGAGGTACTGGGTGGCGATGGAGGCAACCAGGGGTCAGAGGGGTTGCAGTCGGTGAGGAGAGAGCAGACGGAGAGCAGCACCTTGGAGATGGTGAGGGCGGGGCTCCAGTTCTCCTTCAGGATGTCCAGGCAGATGGCCCCCTGGCTGTTGATGTTGCAGTGGTAGATCCTCGTCTTGAACACCACCTTCACGAACCCATGGTATAAAAATTTATATTACATGCATCACTTCATTTATATATATATAGTTTAACTTTAACATTTTGGATAAAGCTATAAGTGACATTTTGATGTTGCAGTGGTAGATTCTCGTCTTGAACACCACCTTCAGGAACCCATGGTATTTGTATACATCATTTTATTTTCAGGAGCCCATGGTATTTATACATTATTTATACATCACTTTATTTATACAGTTTGACATTTTAGAGAAAGCTATAAGAGACACTCCTCCATAAAATAAGTCGCTTCACACCTGACCCACTTTTTCGCGCATGCACGCATGCACACACACCACACACACACACACAACGTGCATAAATGATAGTACACTTAGTGCAAGTGTGCACGCACACACACACACAGAGTCACACACGAAAGAGCGCACAATACACTTAGTGCACACACACACACACACACACACACACACACACACCATACCACACACACTACACTACACTACACACTGCCTTCACTCTGGGCACTAACTCTCAGGACTAAAGGGAAATGAAAGCATGAGAAGATCCCCTCAAAGACCATCCATCATGTGTATGTATGCAGAAGTTTGTGTTTCCTCACACAACACTCCCCCTGCCCACCACCACCCCCACCAATCAATACCACAAGCAGCAGCTGCTGCATTCTCGGTGAAGCCTCACCACTCCAGCCAGTGCTGTCTGTGAGGGCCTAGGGCCTGCCTGCCTGCCTGCCTGCCTGCCTGCACAGCTCTGCTGCATGTTGGGTGCAGTGGCTGAGTGGTCTGCTAGGATTTGTTGGTTCAAATCTCCTTGGAAGGAGAGTGGGGGCGGGAGAAGAGATATAGCCTAGTGGTTCAAGTGTTGAGCTCATGATCTGACAACCTGAGTTCGAGCCACTACCAAGGGGCCCATTCGAGGTGATTTTTTTTCAACCTGGAGTTAATATCAATACTGACTCCAATCCCCCAAAAAGTCCTTGACGTGAGACTATTAACTGAGGTCCTGTGTACGAATGCATGAAGAACATCTTGTTAACACATTAAAAACCCATTCTAGCTTTCGGAAGAGTAGGCCATTGAGTGCCGGCAGGAATGTTTTCCTTCACAAATATTAACAGTGGTATTTAATTCCATTGAATTCAGTTCAACAGCTGGCCCACTCTTCCCAAAAAGATGGATGCATCAAGATGTGTGCAAAGTGTGATAGGGGCACACACATTCTTGGTTTATAATCTCATGTGAAGGTCTTACTCTTATGCAGGGAAATGTACTCAGGATCAGTGTTTACAGTTAACAACATGGGGAAAATCCTCTACAAGAAAAACCTCAGTACTGTTCAAATATGCACCTTTACATTAGTTGAGCTCTATCAGTTTGTGTACATTCAACACCCTCAAACAAAAAAACATACATTCAACACCCTCAAACAAAAAAACAGAGGAAAAAAAACCCCCAAAAAACCACATACACACTCGTGCTCACACACACACACACACACACCACACACACACACACACACACACACACACACACACACACACACACACTTACCTTTGGAGGTTTGAAGGGATATTCAGGAGAGAAGTTGATGTCGAGGAAGAAGACACCTCCCTCATACACTGACCCCGTGGGGCCCAGGATAGTGGACGCCCATTCGTATAAGTTGTCTCCTTTGGGCCCGGCACTGACAGCATCAGAAAGGATAGGGAATGTTTGTTATCAAACAGCAAGGGTTTTGTGTCGAGGCGTACAGATAGACTATAAATGGATTTACAGAGGGAGAAACATACTCAATGTGTGTGCGTGCGAGAGTGTGTGTGCGTGTGTGCATGCATGTGTGCGTGCATGCATGTGTCCATACACATGCATGTGTGCATGCAGTACATACAGCAGTGTATGTGAGCATGAGTGTGCATGGGAGAGTGGGGGGTGGGGTCGTTTTCAAGGGGGGGGGGGGGGGGGGAGGTTTATGGCTAGAGAGCTCTCCCAATTTCACCAATCGTGAGATTTTAGTGTATGCGACCTTTTTTGCCAACCATTTAGGAAGTCACATTCTAACTTCAAGGATGTGTGCATATGTGTAAATGGTGTCAAGGCTCTAACAGCTAATGCTGACAGGCATAATTTCCATGATATCCACACAAAAATGAAATGTGAAATAAAAAAGATACATCTGATCAGCTCCAACTAGCACTGTACCTATAGCAGAGACATGTATGGTGCTAAAACCACTAAGTGACTCAGTAAAGTTCTACAGACCAGCCTACACAGGCCATGCCAAGCCAAACTAACACTGACCAAGTGGTGCCAGTGCTACCACACTCCTATTGATGTCTTGAACTAACTACAGAGTCCTCTACACCAGTACACAGAACAGCCTGAAAGAAAGTCCTGAGGAGAAGCAATAGATAGATCTCTGCAAGCAGCACAGGGCAGACAAACATGTATGGCAAAGTGAGCTTGTCAAAATCTTTACTGCTGCCACAAGACAACATCCTGGCAATGTTCACCAAAGAACTGATACACTGACTACTAGGGGCCAAGGAAGGGAGGACGAGAGGATGCATACAGCAAGTCACAGCTGAGTTTTGACACAGGCCTGTCAACACACACACACACATGATGTGTACACACACAGTCTCATACACAAAACACAGTCTCTCTCTATCTCTCTCTCCCTCTCTCTCTCTACCCCCACAGCTGAGCTATGATAGAGAACCATCAACATGCACACACACAGAGTCGCACACACAGAGTCACACACAGTCTCACACACACACAGTCACACACAGAGTCTCACCCACACACACACACACACACACACACACACACACACACACACACACACACACACACACTGACACAGTGACTCACACACACAGAGCACACAGTCACACACAGTCTCACACACACACAGAGTCATACACACAGAGTCACACACAGTCTCACACAGTCTCTCACACACACACACACACACACACACACACACACACACACACACACACACACACACACACACACACACACACAAACACACACACAGTGACACACACAGTGACACACACACACAGCCTCAGCACTGGATATCATAATCCCTATTGTCTCTGTAGACACAGCATACTAGTAGTACTACTAGTAAGTCTACTAAAATAAGTATCAGCCCTCAACCCTTCCACTATCACCACACAACAGGGTACTGTGGCTGTTGCTGCTGGTGGAATAAAAAAGAGTAACCCTCAAAAAGGTCATAAACCATTTCTGATGAAATGCCACTATCTCCTCCACCACCACCACAAACCCCACCTCTCCCCTAACACTGCTACAGCACAGTGTCTGTCACACTACACTGGGCTCTTAGTCTTTATGTCCTTGGCTTGTCAAGGCTGAGCAGTTGTGAATTTTTTTTAATGAAAAAAAAAAAAAGAGAGAAAAAAGATGAACACCGATTTGCATTAATATGTTCTCTTTTTTCTTCTTTTAAGTTTAACTTTGCTCCTCTTTCAAGCTCTGCATAAAATTGCCATCTTTTTGGGACAAGGCTGTGCTTTATAAATTATACTCAACACATGTAAAGATAAGTTCATACACATTACACAAAGCACAGGACTGATGGGCCATTCATTCTTTATGATGAAAGTCTAGAATTAAATATTAATTATGAACATAATATGTATCACCCTCTAAAAATTATGAAGCAAGACATGTACATCCATTTCTAAGTAAACACTGAATTGAATTAGCCCACAAAAAGATTTTGCAAGAGATCTAGATATAACAATGAGACAGAAAAAAGATGAAGAAAGAAACAAAGAAACTTAGAAAGTCAGATGAGACAGTGACAGACATACTGATACTGACACAGACGTGACAGTGCTAGATACTAAGATAGGCAGACAGTTCACAAATGAAATACAGCAGTGACAAGTTTTGGAATTTTTACACATCGGAGAAATCTTGCTACTGATTGAATCATTTCAGAAACAGACATAATATTTCACTAAATAAGAGGGCAAGAGAACAGGCCTTTTCTGAGGTTTTAGACACTAGTAATAAATGGGAGACAGAAAAAAGTTAGGGTCAGAGAAATGAGAGGGCCTCTCCTTTAGGGAATACCTTGCCTACCCCCCACACCCACCCTCCTCCCCCTCTCCTCTCTAGAATACCTTGCCTACCCCCCACTCCCACCCTCCTCCCCCTCTCCTCTCTAACGGCTGGCCCACCCACGATTGTGCCTTTCAATTGTGCCTTTCACCATCCATGGCTGTGTGCTTGAAGAGACTTCCCCCACCTTACCCCCACCCTTTTCCTTTTCTGTATCCTCCCCTATCTTGCCCCCTTTCCATCCTCCCCAACCCCCTCCCAACACCCACACATGTGTACACACACACACACACACACACACAACTTTCTGTATTTTCTGACACTTCACCTGCCATTCCTCAAAGCGAATGTGGCTGTCCAGACTTTCTTTTTTTTTTTGTTCCTCAATAGATTCTCCAACCGCATCATGGAAGACGAAACAAAGCAAAATAAATCTAAACAAAAAGCTCCAGATTTCCCATTCCCACTTTTTTTCTTATGGTATCAATAACTATCATTCCCTAAACTCTTGTCACATCAAACAACAAAGCATCTCCCAGTAGATTCAGATTAACAAACCAGTAAATATTCAAAAGCCAAACTAGTAAAAAAAAAACAAAAAAAAAAAAACAAACCATACTGCAAAAAATGTACGCTTTAAAATCTTTTCTTTTCAAAAGGACATGCCCGTAGTGGTTAATCCTTCCATTTCCAAACACTTTTCATATTATATGCCAAAATTGAAAATCTCCTCCAATATAAAACCAGTCTTTAGGGGGGGGGGGGGGGGGGGGATAGCCTAGCAGTTTGAGCACTGTGCTCATGATCTGATGGCCGGGTGCAAGCCACCACTGAGGTACACGTTTAATCAGATTCTTCTTCTCACTAGTTTTAATGTCCATTCATTACAAGGTAATTTAAGCACATTTTTCTATATTCACGTTATGAATGTAAAGTATTATGTGTGAGTGTGTGTGTGTGTGGGGGGGGGGGGGGGGGGGGGGGGCAGGTAGGGGGAAAGAGATAAGTGGGAGAAGTGTAAGGATGAAGAATGTAATAAATGCTAATCAATATTATTTAACTGTTCAAAAAGATGGATTTTACAGTAACACTCCTAATCATGTTAAAAAAACAATTATCTACTAATATTGTAATAATCAGCTTCACTTGCTTTGAAACATTGGGACTCCAAAATGAGAAATGATGTTATTTTATTAACTTAAATCAAGTTCTTTTATAAATTATACAATGTCTTGCATCTAAAAGCATTTGGATAATATTTTGTTAAGTGCCTTCACATTGTGGTCTTTGACTTTATTAAAAAGAAAAAAAAAAAAAAGAGTTGAAAGATACGTTAGCAAAACGAAGTGCCTCAAGAAGTAACATTATGATTAACAGAACAGGTCTATATTTTTATCATCATATAAAATTAATTATGTGTGCCAAAATCTGTTTTAAAATTCAATTTGTTCGTGTTGTCCATTGAGATACAGAAATCATAATTCATTAACCTCATCTGAATGCTTGGAAAAACAAATATTCAAAAAATGCTCTCTGCACTAGCTGTTATTATTTCAGTCCATCATATATATATTATATTCTTTAATTGCCCTGTGCTCGGCAACCCATATAAAAGCAAAGGAATATCTAGACTAAAAGCTAAACTGAGAGATCAGAAATAAGCAAAGTGTTCTGTATGACTCAGAGCCGTATGTGCTAGTATCACTATCACTGTATCAGTTGCAGTAAGTATGTGCCAGTTCGAAGGAATTTTTCCCCTTGAATTAACATCAATACCGACTCCACTCCCCCGGCCCCATTCAGTCCTTCAAATGAGACTATCAACCAAGGTCTTGTGTGTGAACACATGCAGAACATTTTCCACACACGTTAAAACTTGCTTCACCTTTCAAAAGAGAAGTCAGTTGTGCAGGTAGGAACGGATTACAAAACTTGACAAAATCACACGCAGACTGGTGGTGTGTGTTTAGACATGCTCCCCAAAGTCGGAAAGCAGAGCTCTACCTTAATGTTGAGAAAACAATAGCATGCAAAATCTAATCATTGGTGGACCATAGCATAGCGAAGCGTAGCGTAGCGTAGCATAGCATAGCATAGCATAGCATAGCATAGCATAGCAGAGCAGAGCGACAGAGAGAGAGAGAGAGAGAGAGAGAGAGAGAGAGAGAGAGAGAGAGAGAGAGAGAGAGAGAGAGAGACAGACAGAGACAGACAGACAGAGACAGAAACAGAGACACAGAGAGAGAGAGTGAGTGTGAGTGTGTGTGTGTGTGTTTTCATTTTATTCTTTTATCCAGGATAATGCGTGCGTACATGCGTTTTTTTAATCCAATATGAAGGTGACAGAAGAAGTCAAAATTACAGTTTATCAACTATATGAAATCTCAAAGCTCATGAATGCGTGGCACATGACAGGAGAAAGCTCTAGAATTTAAGCTATGTAAACCTGCTAACAACAACAAGTGGATGTTGGCATGAAGAAAGAAAATGGCCAAGAGAAAGAAAACGGAGGAAAATATTGTTACACTACAGCGTCCTCATCTGATGGGTCATCTATCAAGTACTAAATAATCTATCTAGTACTAATCTCTGAGAGAATGCTTCCAGCAACAGCATTATTGATTTCTCTCTCTCTCTCTCTCTCTCTCTCTCTCTCTCTCTCTCTTCTCTCTCTCTCTGACAGCAGTTCTGAAAATAAAACCCCCAAGGGCTTTTTCCTGTGACTGCCAGTTTCTGTAGACACTTCAGCAGGGATGTGAGGACATGAAATGAATTTATTCCATGGATCCTTTTCTGTTTCTGGGCAGTTTGTTTGTCTGGGTTTTTTTCTTTGTTTTAGTCTGATTTTGCTTGATGGAAGAGATCAGGAAAGAAGCACCTCAGAACATGTTTGCGGATGATGTGGTCATATGATGATATGCGCATCTGAATGGAAAGAAGCGGAAGAAGAACTAGAAAATTGGAGGAAAGCTCTCAAAATCAGAGATATGCAGAAAGCCGACAAAAAGCGTACTTTGTTCTTGCACTGGAGGTGAACCAGAAAGATTCAAGAGCCACAAGTGCAGGGATTCTCATACCCTGGACTCAGCAGTACAGTGCAGGAACAATGGCAGGGCAAAAAAAGAAGTGTTAAGAAAGATCAGCAGCCTGTCCCGCTGGACAGTTTGGGAAAAGAGACTGGAGTGCTTTGTAACAAGAAAATTCCATCAAAGGTAAAAGCAAAAGTGCACAAGGCTGTTGTAAGACCAGCAATGCTTTATGCCACACTAGGTCTGGAGACAGTTGCCTTTACAAAAGGATTTATACTGAAAAAAACTGAAAGAGGCTGAGATAAAAATGCTACGATGGTCCAAAGGGAGTGACTCTGTAAGTTTGCTAAAGAATGTGAAATGAAGAAGGGAAAAGAGACAAAAGACTAGAGGAAATAGATGATAAATTACAAGAAGGAAGGCATCAGTGCTGACTCCACTCTCTCCAAAAGTCCTTCGGATGAGACTATAAACTGAGGCCCCCTGTTCTCTTTTTGTCTTCTTCTCTTTACCACTTTTATTTTTTTAACCAAAAAATCCAAAAAAGAGACAAGAGTGCTGATACATCATAACCACAACCTTTCACCTGACTGAGGAGAACATCCAACTGAGAAAGCTGCCCGAATTTCATGCTGACAAATCTGCCGCGTCTTAAAGTGGTATGCAACACGATACAATACAACCAAAGGTAAACGGACAGAGAGAGAGAAAGGAAAGGAGGCAAGCAGAGAGACTGTAGACCAACAAAGGGACTGTCACTGTCAGTTCCCTTGCTGACTGACTACACTACAGTGCAACACAAAAGACAGGTGCAGGCAGCAAACATACTGACTGAGTTGTGTCTGAGTCACTGGTGTGAACATCAGAATAATGAATCAAGCGATAAAGTTCAGCTCATGTCTACAGCACCACAAGTACTCTGTACTGTCTGAGCAGTTGTCTACACAACCACTCGTTTTCATGGCTGACATTACTGTAAAAAATATATAATAGGATTTTTTTATATTTAGCCAGGCTGGCAGCTGTAATGCATGGTGGCTTTATTTTCTTTTTTTTCCCACTCAGCTAGAGCTCAGAGGTTCACCAATGGTGACATTTTTATGCGAACCGTTACCCTCCCCCCTCAAAACACACACATACACACACACACGCACGCACGCACGCGCACGCACACACACACTCACACACACACGCATGCACGCACGCACACACACACACACACAGTGA
Organism: Stramonita haemastoma; assembly: GCA_030674155.1. Classification (NCBI taxonomy): domain Eukaryota; kingdom Metazoa; phylum Mollusca; class Gastropoda; order Neogastropoda; family Muricidae; genus Stramonita; species Stramonita haemastoma. The sequence goes on along the minus strand of CM060318.1, from coordinate 54,714,294 downwards.
CACACGGTGACACACACACACACACCATTCAGACAGCCACATTCCAACTTCAGGGAGATTGGCTTTCAATAAACATAGTCAACAATGAACAATAATCATGTACCCTGTATGTATGTCCATGAATATGATATAGACAATAACTTTAGTTGTCTAGAGGATCTAGACTTACCTGCAGTTGGGGGGTGGTTCCAGAGTTATTTCAGCTAGCTCCTTTTGGATTCTGCACACAAAAGGTGACGAGTCAACCATCCAGAAAAGAAGTTAATCACACTTAAGGACATAATGTATACAATACATAAATGATATCAACTATCATATATCCATGGATACATTACAGACAGCCATATATCACCAAGGTCATCAGAGTCCCTCATGTGCTGCTGTGCCCTGTCCACACACACACACACACACACACACACACACACACACACACACACACACACACACACACACACACAGTGATACACTGGTACAGGAGAAAAAAATATCCTCAATTGTCAGCTCTCTCTCTCTCTCTCTCTCTCTCTCTCTCTCTCTCTCTCTCTCTCTCTCTCTCTCTCTCTCTCTCTGTGTATGTGTGTGTGTGTGTGTGTGTGTGTGTGTGTGTGTGTGTGTGTGTGTATGTGTGTGTGTGTGTGTGTGTGTGTGTGTGTGTGTGTGTGTGTGTGTGTGTGTGTGTGTGTGTGTGCAATGACCTGGGATCATTAGCCTATCCATCAAACTACAATGAAAGCAAAGAGGGTAGTGCTCAAGGAATGACAAGGAAGGGCATCGTCACCTCTCTCGGTCTCTGTCCTTTCTCTTTGCAGGAAAGGAATGGGGGAAAATACATCCCTTAGTAAAATGCCTGTCAGTGTCTGATGTCTTCTGTAATTCATTCCTCCATATCTTTTTCAATTCATGTTACTTTTAATATTATATTAGCCCCACTAACTACAAAGACCACATCAGGGCTGCCTCCTAGTTCAATTCTAAGTCACTCCTATTATAAACTTCAATATTCTCCTCCAATTCAAAATCAATACACAATCTCCTCAAATATACTTATAGCCAAACAAGGTCAACTTGACAAAAGAAATCACAATGAATGACATAGTATCTTAATCATTTCAATTTTCAATCTTAAACTAAGGTGAGTAAAAATTTAAATCAGTCCACACTGAGGATGTGAGCCATTTAATTTAAATTTTCAAAGTTCTTTCAAAAACAATAAAATGTCAAATGCCACAGTGGCATATATATAGAAATGCAGGATGGACATCCTATACCAAAACACAATGTTTCACTACCTGGTCACCAGAAGTCAGACCAAAACAATACAGTATACAGGCGAACTGTCATAAATTAATCATTGCATGTTCAGAGAGAAAAAAACAAAGACTGGAAAGTGGTCTGGAGAGGCAGAAAACAAGCAAGAGTGAGAGGGGACTGAAAGACAAAGGTAAAAATACCAAACACTAAACAGATTGATTACTTAAAAGGGATATTTCCTATTCACCCATCTCAGCATCTATTTCAGACTTTAAACTATGTACTAGTCTGCTGGTCCACTATCCATCATGTGAACCATACCTAGATCTGTTTCTATCACTCAGTATAAGTCTATGCAACTATTTAACTGTACATACTTGATCTACAACAACCAACCCAACCCCACCCTCAATTACCTACCCAATTTATCTATTCACCCTTTCTATGGAGACCACTCTTTCTACCCACACCAGACCTACTGTATAGCAATCTTGACCTCTGGGATCTATCTCTAGCCAGCTCTACAATTAGACCCTATAGGCCTAGCCTCCACTGCACACCAACGTTTCTTCCACCTCTCCCTTCAATCTTTTTTTTTTTTTTTTTTTACTACCAGCCCCCCTCCTTTCCACCATCACCCACTCTGTTCCCCCACCCCAACGCCAAACATACACACCCTAAAAATAAAAGTTCTAAGGAAAATCCTCTTGCTTTGTGAAAGAGTCGGAGTACTGTGGCCTTTCCCCCTTGTAGCCTATTGGCGTGGAGAGTGGAGAGTGCTGGGCGTGTGACAAAGCCTATCAGATGACACTGACACTTGCCAATGGGGGGATCAACCCTCTCCCTGCCCCCCTCCCTGCCCCACGTCACTCCCTCCACTCCTTTCCCTGACTCACCCTCTCACCCTGCTCCCTCTGCCTTTAATTCAGAGTCCCTAAACATCTGATAGTGATACTCGACTGATAGTGATGCACACTGAACGATCTTTTCTCCTTTTTTTTTTTCCATTGATCTATTCGCGTGTTTCTTTCTTCCCTCTCACAGTCACACCCAAAGATCACAATGTGATCCTTCCTACCCCTCCCCTCTCTACTACTCACCCCCCACCCCACCCCCAAAACCAACCAACCTACCTTCCCCTTCTCTGATGATTGTTATTATCTCAGAAATCAAAAGGTAATTAGATGGAAATCTGGAGAGGTGATTAACTCAATGACTGACTCAGTGACTGGCTGACTGGCTTACCAATAAATCACAAAGAGCGTATAAATATTACTTTATATATATATATATATACCAGTTGACAAAACAGAAAACACCTAGACTTATCTATAATCTTTACTGTCAGAGATTTATTTGTAAAGCTTTTCAAAATCATGTTTTTTTTGTTGTATGTACTAATAGGTGTTTAGGAAATCTTTGACACTGACACAGTCTTTTCATAAATGATTATAGCCAATAGGGGGGGAATAATAATATTAAAAAAACGAAGCAAAAATACAAAAAAGAATTAACGTCACCAGTGAGTGAGTACTAGTGTATATCAAGTGTTATATATATATATGACCAACTCTCAAAAGGTGCCTCACCAACTGCTGGAAATTAAATTACAGCAGACCTTCATGAGACAGAGATTTATACTAAGTTTAAACACCCAATATTCGTATTTTACAACAGAAAAGATCATACTTTTGATAGTTTTTTAGAAAATCACATTGAAAGACAGATGAAAAAATAGTGTTACTTGTGACGTGACACAAATCATTCCTTTATAAATCAACAAATTCAAAGGTGAAAAAGGAAATAAGAAGTTCTGATGTTGTCTTTGATGTCTCTGAACATAACTACACACTGAAAGTTGGAATAGGTTATTTAAAGGGGAGTTACATAACATTGAATAATGGCACTGTCACCCGGGACACTATTCGACCAAAAAAGTTTTTTTCTACCATGCAAAAAAGCACTCTGCAGATACAAGCTGTGCATATAATTTACTTAAGAAAGCATTATTCTTTATTTCAAAGTAAAAAAGTTAATTAAGCCAATAATTTTGTCTAACTGTCACATTATGGTGTCATTTGTGACAAATCATGTCGTGACTAGCAATGTGTGCTGTCACAGGTCACATGTAACCAATACAAATATGAATAAACCACAGTGCTAATATTACACACCACTTTATGCCAAGGTTTTAAAGATATTTTCTGTCATTAATAATATTTATCTCAAGACAAATGCACAGTGGGTCTGGAATGATAATCTTTTAAAAGTTGGTGTTACGTGTGACATGCTTATTGCTGGACAGTAAACTATTGTTTGGTCTTTGTTTTGTAAAAGTTTTACAAGAACCAGTGTAATATGGGAAAATCCACTTGTAAGTTATATTCCATTCTCATTTGAGCACAATTTTGTGTGTTTTATTTTTTATTAATATCATTTTAAGACAGATCTATGGTGCTTGATATTAAAGTAGAGATCATCACCTTTTTAAATCCCATTTTCTTTGGATATCATTTTTTTTTTTTACTCTACAATACTTTTTGTGAAAAAAAAATCATTTTATTTATTTTTGTTAACTAAACATTCAGCTTGATAAAACAGTAATGCCATGCCTATGTCTCTTCTTGTTTTGAACTGTCTCAGAGCATCTCACAGTAAAGAAACACAGCTGTGAAGCTCTTTACTTTAAATCTTCTCTTTTTTTTGGGGGGGGGGAGGGGGGGAGGGCGTAACACTTCCCATGATTACCAAAACAAATATTTTATTGTAATAAAATTCATTTGAATTATTGATTTCTCTCTCTCTCTCTGTCTGTCTGAGTGTCTCTCTCTCTCTCTCTCTCTCTCTCTCTCTCTCTCTCTCTCTCTCTCTCTCTCTCTCTCTCTCTCTCTCCCTCCCTCCCTCCGTGTGTGTGTGTGTGTGTGTGTGTGTGTGTGTGTGTGTGTGTGTGTGTGTGTGTGCGTGTGTATGTGTGTGTGTCACTGTGTGTGTGCCTGTGTGTGTGTATGTGCGTGCGTGCGTGTGTGTGCGTGCGTGCGTGTGTGTGTGTGTGACATCTACAATGCTGTTTTTGTCTTTCTGTGAGCCTGCAATAGTCCATTTATTTTGTTGCTGCAAAGGCATCATTGCATTTCTATGTTGTCTGTCAAATATCTCTTGGTTTGGTTTTGTTGGGTTTGTTATAATCCTATACTTTGTACAAAATACTAAATAGGGTTTTCACACAAAACATATCAAGTCAGTGATTTTACATTTTAAAATTGTGATTCTTAAGAAAACATAAAACAGAACCTAAATAGATCCACATCCAGTTAAGGGAATAAAGCACAAGCAATAGTATGCTATTAATACTAATATTAGTAATAATACAGCTTTTGTCGGAACATAGAGTCAAAGTAGGTGAAAAAGAAAAGAAAGGAAAGAATAAATCTGGCAAACAGCTCTTTAATAGTACAGTGCCACAGTGACTTCACAGAGCATTAAACTAAAAGGTGAGAAAGAGGAGAATGTAATAAACTGGTGGGAAAACCATTAAGTAAAAGTCAAAAAGGTTCAACTGATGTGAAATTTTATTTGACATCTTCAGAAAGTGGGTATTCTGTTGCTCCTGTGCTACAGATTTAATCAAATGACCATGTGAATCTGCAAAATGTTCTTGAATAGTTAAATTATTTTGAGCAACAATTATAGGATGAAAATCATGAAATTATTACTAATAGTAATAATATCATAATTGTCAGAGGTAGCCCATGTCTGTAACTGATAACTGTTTTAAGTCACAAACTATCACGGCTATCAGCACAATGTCTACATTTCTTTTCATCTGCTTGTGCTTAGGGTAACATACTAAATATCTTCTTTTTTTTTATTTTTAAAGAGCATGAGCACTATCAGTCACACATTGTGAATTGCAATTTAAAAAAAATAAAACTTCTGTTAAAAAAATTCTTGTAAATGTTTTTTTTTTTAACCAAAATATGTTAAGATGTTGTCCAGTGCTAAATAAGTCCAGAGCACTTGTGAAAGTAAAGCTGTTTCATGGATAAACTGCTGACAGAAAAATGAGCTTGCTGCTCAAACTTCCTCAAAGCTGGTGTCTGATAGTGGTAACATTGAACACTATTTTGTGGTCACTGCACAAAGTATACCAGAACTATAAACTCCCTGCCCCATTGGTTGAAATTAACATAAACTGCCATTATGATTTGTGTAAAAACAATTATTGAAAACATTAATTCTGTACAAAATTTCTCAAGAATGGTGTGCTTTGTAATTCGCGACACCATGCCAACTTTCATCACACAACTCTCCAGACCACGAAGAACCAGCTAATTCGAAAGTACAGCCAGTAACACTTTCAAACGATCTTTTTAACAGCAATCTAATATAAACACACCCTTAAAAGACAACAGAAATGTTTAAAAGTAAGAATTTAATAGTTTTAGGTGTCATTTGTTACATTTAGTGTACCGCGTAACTTGAAAATTAAGCGTGACAAAAATGAAAACCTCAACTGCACGCCTCGCCATCTTCACCATGCTGGTAAACAAAGTTTTGCACATGCGCAGACGGCATTTCCGACATCCAAAATGGTGGACATGACTGTGTTCAACCTTATGTTAAAAAAATAAATTAAAAAGTTTCCTTCGTGATTTTGTGACACTAAATATTCAAAAAGCAATATTTTCTAACACAGCATACTATTTTACATAAAATAGTGATTTTTAGAAAGCGTCAACACTATAGAAATAATCAAGTGCGTTCCCCGATCCAGTCCAGGTTTTACATCGTTCTACCGAGGCATCATCTAACGATCTCAGCGTGACACCCTATGTAACGCGGTACTCCATGTTTTTAAAGTCATAATACCTCAAAAAGTATGTGTATTTGAGCACAAATCTTTTAAAGAGAATAAAGATCAATTCAGTAACTAAAACACTGCCCAGCTGTTTTAGCAAACTACTCTTAGTTCCTGCACACGATCATGCACAATAACCTATGTGCTGACGGACCCATTAAAATAGGCAGAAAAAGGCCCACTTTTCCACACTATTATCTAAAATTAACAATATTTTGACTACCCACTAGCTTTAAAATGCTCAGTTCATCTCTGCAATCATTTTCCTAGAGTATTTTAGGTTTGCTGATTTAAGTGAATGATTACTTACAAAGTTACAGCGTTTTTTGTAAGGTATATGTAAGACCGGGCACCTTTTGAGAGCTGATCATATATATATATATATATATATATATATATATATATATATATATATATATATATATATATATATATATATAATCTGTATTCCTCAAAAGTATATCATGACTAGTTACACAAGCAGCTGAAGTGCTGAAGTAAGAAGGTACAAATTTTGGTTTAGCAAAGTCAACATTTGGAACACTCTGTTTCCATGGAAGATATCAAAATCTTCTGGATTAGTGGATAATAAACAAAAACTGATATGGGGAGAGAGAGATTTGATTTGATTTATTCTCTTATGTCGAGGATAATGGAATAGGCACTCTTGTGCTTTTTTACATCCAGTCCCCATGTGTATGCAGTTCTGCAAAAATGTCATCTGTTCGCACCGGCACATGATGGCCTACTCTTATGGAAAGCGGCACAGAATTTAACGTGTGCGCAAGATGTTCTGCATGCATTCACACATGGGGCCTCAGTTTAAAGTCTCATCCAAAGGATTTTTGGGGAGAGTGGAGTCAGCACTGATGTTAACACCAGGAGAAAAATCTCCTCGACCGGACTCAAACCCAGGTCGTCAAATTGCCAGCGCAATGTTCTGACCACTAGGCTATCCAAGAGAGAGAGAGAGAGAGAGAGAGAGGGGGGGGCAGACAGACAGAGACAAAGACAGAGACAGCAACACTACATCTACAGGCATGCAGAGGCAGACAGACAGAGATGGAAACAGAAGATAAGACACTGAGACAGAGTCTAAGTAAAAATCAAAAAATAAAATGAAAAACAAAGGAAAAAAGTCAAGATAATACCATTTTCTTTTTTCTAAATGAGTAAAATTATATTAATCTGGAACATTCACACACAAAGCAGTTCAATGATAACCACAGGTCAAGCATCAGGATACTTAACCTTGACCCAGTCGAAATAGTACTTTTAAAGTAAAACAATAGTACTTAAGTACTTTTAGTACAAAGTTTACTCAAGTTACTGTGTGAGATGGCATTACTTTCTCTGGCTACTACTAGTACTAGTACTACTAAGTAGTAGCAGTGGCACTAGACTAAGAGCTACTAATTCTATGCCTACAGTATCATAAAAATTATGCAAACGTCTATAGATAGATCAAGTATTGATTAAAGTGAGTCTCCAAGATGTCTAAAAAGTTATGTTTAAAATAGGATAAAATTAAAAATTTGAAAAATATCAATAATCAAAACAAAAATTGTTTATATATATAATCTAAAACTTTCAATAAATATTACGTCTTGCCGCTCTTATAATAGTTCTTGTTGACATTACTTTGATCTGAAACACTTGGCCTGTTACAACTCTGATAAGTGCTTACAAGTATTCTCGACAAGATCTAGCTACAGCCTCAATGATTGCAGCCAAGTGAATCATGAATAACTGCCAGTCACTAACAGTAACACACAGACAAGAGGCTAACATGATTGTTCTCTTGCGTCTGTCTATCACGCTATGACAAGTGAATACACACAGATCTTTCTTCCAGATAATGTCAGCTAGCCTGTAAGTATAACCTTCTCTTCTCCAGTCCAAGCCTCTTGAACTGCCTTCCTCTTTGAAAGAACTTTCCATCTTATAGTTGAAGTTATACACGAAAATTGTTAGACAATTCTTTTACTCTGTGCTGCTATTTAACTCTGAGTCTCTGTATCTCTCTGTCTCTCAGTCTTACACACACACACACACACACCACACACACACACACACACACACACACACACACACACACACACACACACACACACAGGCAAGAGCTCTATATCTGACAAAAATTGGTGGGCTAGCACAGTAGCAGACACCAGTTCTAACACTACACTACAGTTCACTTGGTAACTGAACTCTTAAGATGAGAACTTTCATGTGATCCTTTGTGTCATCTTTACCACTGATAATGAACAAGCTTTTTTTTTCTCCTAAAAATATATCAGAATTTATTTTTAACTATGTCAGGATGTTTAGTATTATATGTAGGTGTTTACATGTATGCAGAACACATACCTAAACAGTGTGAAAACACTTTATAACAGATTCATATTCATTATTAGTGCCCCCTTTCTAAGCAATACCTAAACCTGTGGTGCCCCCCCCTCACCCCACTCCTCTCCACCTCTCAACTTGTATACCCCCCCCCCCCCCCAAACCCCCCTCTTTCCCAACCACAGCTTTCCTTTCTTCCAACCTGCTGACATTGTTTGGGGTGGGAGGGTGTATAAATACGTGAGTGCATACTATGTGAACCTTAATAACTTTACATTATTCTCGCAAGCAATCAGTATCAGTATTACTATCACTATCTCTAGTATCCCTATCACAGTATGAGTATCACTATCACTGTATAAAGCCTTTCTGTTGCACACCAGCAACATGTTATTAATTCAAGAGTACTACTAAGAGTACTGTATTGAGTGAATGCCACAAGTTTGCACCATCTGCAGAGGTATTCATTCTGTAGGACAGCGGCTTTATTATTAAAAGTTGCTTGACACAATATAAATTATATACTGAACCCTCTTGACATCTTGTTGTTCTTATTTCTCTTATGTGTGCTAAAATGGCTTAGTCTAGAATATGTTGCATACTTAATTAACCTTTTTTTTTTTTAATCATAGACTGATACTGTGATACAAATACTGTGAGTGTGATAGAGAAAAGAGAGGACAAAAGAATAATTTGATTAATGATTAATAGAAATTGGGGCAAAATGTATAGCCTGGAGTGTTACACCTTAACACGAAGTTAACACTAACACTGGTAACAGTAGCAGTAACAGTTTCAACCTTTGCCGTATCGGTGTATGCTCTGGGTGAATTGTGACCCAGACCCCTATAAGTATAAGGCTGTATTTTGCTCAGTCTAGTGTAACTCAAGAACTTTTAAAGCTGCTGCCTTGAAATTTCATGACTGTCAATAAATATCTGTTCTTCACATGTGTGTACACAAAAAATTGTAGTGTATTTTAAGCATCCCTGAATGACTACAAGTAAAGCACTCTAACAAAATCAAAATGTAATTTAAAGCAAACCTTCTTCACTAGCACTTTTCCTCTTTAAACACTGATGCATTAATTGACATTCCCACTCCCAGTGATACAGAATAAGGCCATTTGGAAAAAAGAAAAAGACAAAACAGAAAAACTGATGATCTAAGGCAGTAACAGAAATGTATTCAGCACAGAAATGTATTCAATACAAGTTCTAAGATTAATAAACTGGTCACTGTTTTGAATGGCTGTTTTAACAACCAGCAACACACAAAACTTGTATGGATTGAATTTTATAAATCAATTCTGTGATCAAGTTTAGTTTTCTCAACTCAGCAGCCTCAAATAGTTGAACAACAGAGGCAGAAAAAAGTAAGAGAAGCTAGCTAATGTCAACAGGTATTTCATGAAGTCTTACAAATTACAATTCATTAGGTGTTCATTCAAAGTTGTGTCTATATTACATGTGTGTGTATGTGTGTGTGTGTGTGTGTGTGTGTGTGTGTGTGTGTGTGCGTGCGTGCGTGCGTGCGTGCGTGCGTGCGTGCGTGCGTGCGTGCGTGCGTGCGTGCATGCATGCGTGTGTGGTCACTGTATGTGTGTGTTATGCGCTGTACTAATCAGTACGGGAGTTCCTAAGGCCAGGCTGTAGTAAGGGCATGACTGACTATTCTCACAGTCTCTAGTCTATGCCTCTATTTTAAAAATAATAAATTACTACACATGGATCTAATAATATAATTAAGAAATTATTTAAAGCTTGTTGTCGATCATTTTCCATAATTGCCTACAGATAAACTACCAGTTGCTCTAGACTCTGAAAAAAATTCAATGACCATTAAAACTAAAAGCAAAATCTTCCTCAGACAAAAATCTAATTTATTTTTCTTTTAGTCTTACAGAATACTATCTTCACTAGTTTAGTAGTTACAGTGATAACATTATCAATATGACCATATTCCCTGAAATCGCCGAGAGCCAATGACCTGTCAAGTGCTGTCACTGTGTCAGCCTGAGTGTCTAAAAATCAGAAAGTAACTAACTTTAGTAAGTCAAACCTGTGAGATCAGGTTAATGTTTACTCCTCTCCTTGGAGATAACAGTTTACTCCTCTCTAGGTCACATGTACATGCTGAGGGTTTTTTTTTCATTTTTTTGTTTTTTGTTGACCAATTCCTGACCTCTGTAGCATGTTGTATGCGACAATTTTTGCCCACCACTAAGGTAGCTGTGTTCAGGGAGACTGATCAATATAATTTTTATAAGTGTCATACAACCAGACATAGGCATAGCATTCACACACATGACCTCGGTTTATAGTGTGTGTGTGTGTGTGTGTGTGTGTGTGTGTGTGTGTGTGTGTGTGTGTGTGTGTGTGTGTGTTTGTCATGTGTGTGTGTGTGAGTGTGTGTGTGTGTGTGTGTGTGTGTGTGTGTGTGTGTGTGTGTGTGTGTGTGTGTGTGTGTGTGAGTGTGTGTGTGTGTGTGTGAGAGAGAGAGAGAAAGAGAGAGAGACACTGAGAGAGAGAGTGTGTGTACTCTTTGTGTGTGTGTGTGTGTGTGTGTGTGTGTGTGTGTGTGTGTGTGTGTGTGTGTGTGTGTGTGTGTGCATGTGTGCATGTGTGCATGAGTGTGTGTGTGTGTACACATACTGTGAATAATAAACTCTGTGAGTGTGTGAGTGTGAGTATTATTTATATCCACTGGTGATACTGAGACAAACAGTCTGAGGTAGAGAAAGAGATGGGTGGAGGGAGAAGGGAAGTGAGAAGGGGAGGATGAAGAATCAAGAATAAATTCATGAACAAATGAAACATCTTAGAACTGAGAGGTTGAAAGAAGATGAAAAAGATGACGAAGAAAATATGTAGAACAGGAGGTGGAGGGGAAAAAAGAAATTCAAGGTTTTGATAATGATACAAGTTTAAATTCAATTACACACTCCCTACTAAGTAAGTATAGGCCTAGTATTATGGTAGTAACATACTAGTTTGTAAGCAGTTATGAGCAAAGCTGAAAATGTTCTACTCTAGTTCCACCTTTTAACCTGGCATAAAAGTTCACACGTGCCAAGACTTCAACAAGCACTTTAAGCAGCATGGCAATCACTTACACAAAAACAGATGATTTCATGGGGCACTCCCAACTAAAGAACTGTCGACACAAACAAAGGTCGACACGTGCTGACGAGCCAACATGGCGAGCACATTGTCCCTGACCCCAAATCGGTCAAGTAATTCCCCCCTCGTATCTCACACAGACACCATTTTCTTTCAAATCAATGATCACAGTCCATTCTTTATTCAATATACTTATGGCTCATGCGACCAATTACAGTCATTAACGAGTCAACTCGGTGTAATATCAATTAGAAGCTTATATGCAAATGAGCATGCACAATCGGCCACATTATAAAGAAAGCTTATGCAGCGTGCTGCGACTCTTGACACCAATTTGTCTTTGTGCAAATAACGCTTCCGTGTGTATGCGGCACGAGTCCAATCGATGCACGACTAAGCACAGGCTTGTGTGAGAAAAGAATAGGGAAATAATTGAATAAAACTTCGGTTAATAGCTTACCTTTTCAGACTTGTAGACATGGTCTTCGGAAGTTTGGGTTTGGACAAGGCTCCTGTGGGCGATCCGTTTCTTCGAGATGAAGAGCCTTCACCCAGTTCGCTCTCCGACTGCCGTTTTCCTCACCGCGCTGTCATTGTTGCTGCTAGATCCATTATGTTCTGCAGACATTTTCAAACTTTCACACTTGGCTGGCTCGCAGTGCACTGGTCAACCTGTAAATAAAGCAGCGACTTTTAAAAAATCTGTTCGGGGGGCTAGGCCTAGTACATTGTTTGACTGCACTCACACAACGGCACGACACTCCCAGCTACGCTAGTAGTGTAGTAGCCTAACAAGCTCGCCGAGAAATGACGATCGTCTCTTTTACACAGATCGTTTTCGATCTTCGCCTCTACCCACTCCTTTAACAAGAGCCCTCTTGTAAAATCTGCACGCACTGTTCGATACAATTACTTTGTAAATGGGCGGAAAATCGAAAAGAGTGAAACAAATCTAACTAGCAAGCTCGGCTTTCGTTAGGCTAGCGTAGCACTGAATGCTCTAAACGCGTCAAACCTTCGTCGATTTAACAAAGAACCCTATGCTTAAATATATACACAGACATTTGAATTTCTTTCAGAACAATGCTGAATCTTTCTCCAGTGATCTGTGCTACACACCTGCGCTCTGTGCTGCCGATGAACAGCAAAATAAAGCGATTTTCTAACGTCGCTTCTACTCGACTGCACCTGATTTGCAAACTTCCTATGACCTGAGCAAATGGATTTGGCTGTTCTAAAAACCTCCCGCGCAGGAAGTCCACGGAACATGTCTTCAAAAGAATTTCTTTTCGCAGCGTTTTCGTAGAAATGACAAATAGATGCATTTAAAACATGCAAAGTATTCTAGTTTTTATTCATAGTAGTTAGTTGATGCCTTTATGATTCACATTTTCTTAACAAATAAATTTAAAAGACAGGGGGAGGTAAACAGAATACCTGACATCGGATTCCACAGATCATTAAGTCTAACAGATGTCTTTAATGTCATCAGCGGCGAAACTTCAAAGTTCTAAACAAAGAGATGAATAAGACTGAAAGGGTCGAAGTGAAAGTTGTTTGATCTCAGAGAGAAAAAGAAGAAAAGAACAGGAAAGAAGTGTAAATATAGTGGTCACTATCATCTCAAGTTGGTCACGCGACATGGATTAGGCTACTTGTGACCAACGCCTGAAAGGCCTCTTCGACTTGCCGTAAGGCTTACATTATGTTATGGACAGTGACAAAAGTGCCCTTGGTCCTTCCTAAGAGGATCAGTTCAAATGGTCATAGCTGGAAGCTGCCTATTGCTCAAGTGGCGATGTAGGCCTATATTTCACACGAAGTAAAGCCTTGAAAAACTGAGAATGATTTGATTTGATTTGATTTATTCTTTTATATCGAGGATAATGGAATAAGCACTCTTGTGCTTTTTAACATCCAGTCCCCGTGTGTATGCAGTTTTGTAAATGTCATCTGTTCTCACCGGCACACGATGGCCTACTCTTACGAAAAGTGGAACAGTTTTCTATCCTGTGTTTCAGTTTCAGTACGCTGTCAAAAGCTTCCTGTCCACAGAGTTCTACAGCCCTTAAATCTGATAACTCTTCTGGGACTCTGATAATCAGCCAACAAAACTGGACTCTGATAATCAGCCAACAAAACTTACTTCTGTAACTGCTGTAAGCTACCTTGACCCTGACTGACTGACAGACAGAAAACAAACTTGGACACGGCTACAGGCTCGTAGATCAGGAGGCTATATTATTTATCTTTTTATTATTATTATTATTTTATATCGAGGATAATGGGATAAACACTCATGTACTTTTTTCATCCAGTCCCCGTGTATATGCAGTTTTGTAAATCTTGTCATCTGTTCCCACCGGCACACAATGGCCTACTCTTACGAAAAGCGGAACAGGATTTAACGTGTGCGCAAGATTTTTGCGTGCGTTCGCACACGGGGCCTCGGTTTACGGTCTCATCCGAAAGACTTTTGGGGAGAGTAGGACCTTGCCCTTGGGTATCTTTAGAACCCACGCCACTCTCACAAATCTAATACTTTGATTTACTGTTTAAAACATGTCTTTGTCCCTCCTATCATTCATCAAATCGGTTGTTTGGCTACTCAGGGTGACAGTCAGAAGGCCTGTGCTGGTAACATTGCCAATGAATGACTAGTGATGACTTCATAATCACAGTTAAGAATTGAACACAGTAGGCCTGCTGAAGATTTCAGAGCAATTGTCTCAGTCAAAATCAAGCCTCGGCAGCAGCCTTTTGGACAGGGGGACATGTGGATACAATGACCTTGTGGGCCATTAGACAGTAGTGATCCGAAAGCCCTGGTTCCAGCCACTACCGAGATGCCCGTTCAAGAGTTAGTTAACTCACATCACTGTGGGACTCCACACTCCCGAAAGTTCGTCAAGGAAGACTATAAACTGAGGTCCCTTGTGTGAATGCGCCCAAAACATTTTGAGCATACATTAAACCTGTACTGCCTTTCGAGCGAGTTCTCAATTCCTGTTTTATTTGTCTATTCTTTTATTTTGAGGATAGTGGAATAAGCACTTTTGTGTTAGTTTACATCCAGTCTCCGAGTGCATTCGGTTTTGGAAATTTTTGTCATTCATTCCAACCGGCACAAAATGGCCTACACTTCCAAAAGGTGGAACAGCTTTTAATGTGTGAGCTAGATGTTCTACATGTATTCGTGCATAGGATCTAGAAAGTCGGTTTTCAATCTCATCCGACTCCCATGAGTACCCCCCCCCCCCCCCCCCCCCCCCCCCCCCATCGCCTGAATGTTGTTTGGATGAGACTATTAATTCAGTGAGGTCCTGTATGCAAAGAGCATCTTGCACATATCATCCACCTTTTGTAGAAGCCAATTTCGGCATGGCAGCTTTTGCAGGTGGGATGGCCAGATGACACGAGCATATCCATCATGAACACTCTGAATACTAAAGAGGGATGGGTTCCCCCGGGTTTAACTTACTCTCGACACATTATCTGTAGTCTAAACGTTGGTGCAGTGTCTCAACGACTTATCATCATAAGAGAAAATTAATTGAGTCCCTATCCGGCCACACTGCTGAGTAACCCTAGGCTTGCCTGTTACACCGGAAAGCGTCAAGTCTGGCAAGTCTGGCCTACCCTAATCTGCATAAGTATGATCCTGACTTTACAGTACCTAGTGCCCATGTCAGTTGGTTTGTCAGTGTCTTGGTTTCTGATATTTTTTGTGTGTTTGTTTTTTCATGACACTGCATTTTAACTCATCTTTTCCCAGTAGGCCTATCAGGATCTATCTATAATCCAGTGTCTTATAAAGGATCTATTCATTGAAATGTTTATCTTTTCTTTTCTCATCATTATGTACACTGGGTATCTACCCTCCACTGAACCTCTTTATTAATTTGTGATAATTATAAGAGTGGCAGTTTTTTCGTGCAGTGCTTTTTCTTCTTCTCTGGTATGCATTCCAGTGCCAGAAGTTTAAAAATCGGGAAGACGATGTACATGTTGGACCAGTCACTCTGAAGCAACGACACACAGGTAGAACGGTCAGGGCAAAACAAATTTGAAAAGATCTATCACCATACTGCATGTTGTATACAGGCATAGCGTGGTATGCTTGACTGTTGTTTACCTACTATTGGTTTACTTCCTCTCTCTCTCTCTCTCTCTCTCCTCTCTCTCTCTCTCTCTCTCTCCTCTCTCTCTCTCTCTCTCCTCTCTCCTCTCTCTCCTCTCTCTCTCCTCTCTCTCTCTGTGTAGGGGGGGGGGAGGGGGATGGCGCGCGCGCGCGTGCGTGCGTGCGTGCGTGCGTGTGTATGTATGTTAAGTGTGCTAGTGCACGAGCAAGAAATCAGGTTCAACCCAACAGTTTGGAATACACCATATTATATTCCAAATGGATGACAAAAAACTGTATAGCCACCCATCTGTAATGGATTACAGTGAATTCCAAACACATGACAAAAGTGTTACAGCCCGCCGTCTGGAAGAGATCAATGAATTCCAGACAGATGGCTGATATTCTTCAACCAGTCATTTTAAACCAAGCCTAGCCTTACAGTCTATCCTTGTAAGCACACATGCGTAAAATTAAAAATAAAAACCAACAAAACCATCAGTTAAACACAACTGGAATGTAGGCTACTAGATAGTAATACAAAAAAAGAAGAAATTAAAAACAACACGATAAGAGCAAGTGCAGTATACAACAATGCCAGTCTATGCTTAGAAAAACAACATAAAGTTAAACACACAATCACACTCACACTCACACACACACACACACACACACACACACACACACACACACACACACACACACACACACACACACAGATTGACAGACAGACAGACAGACAGACAGAGAGGAGGGAGGGGGGACTGATACCAGCAAGTGAGCATGTGCACCTCGATCCTTCTAAAACTGCGAATCGATCACACAGCCCCCACCCCCTCCCCTGCTCCTTCTTTCCCACCCCTTCTTCTTCCCTCAAACAACCCCCCTCCCCCCCCCCCATCTCCTCTCCATCCCACCCCCTCCCCCAACATCTCTGTGTCGCAGTGTGGTGGGAAAAAGAGAGACACATGGACAGTGTCTACCCTCTCCCACCCCACAAGCGGGTGGTGGAGGCAGTGGGCGAGGAGGAGATGGGGGAACGGGAAGTGATAGGGGTAGGGTGCCCTGATGTTAAAAGCACAGATTTCTCGGCGTGAATTTCAGGCTGCTCTGCCTGAGGAGAGTGCGTCGCCACAACACAGCCCCACTTTTTTGTGTGATGTAATCTGCGGTCTGCATATCAGAATGGGTTTCACTTCAGAATTATCAACGGATGATTCTCTTATCGTTTGGGTCTAAAACTTTCCCCCCTATCCATTAGATCATGAGTGGTGGTCTGGGTGCTAGTCTTTCGGATGAGACGATAAACTGAGGTCCCGTGTGTTACACATTATTATTTAGCGCAGGTAAAGGAACCCATGGCAACAAGAGGGTTGTCCCTGGCAAGATTCTGCAGAAAAAAGCCACTCTGAAAAGGAAACAAATACAACTGCAGACAGGAGAAAAAATGGGTAGGCGCTGTGCTTGTGGCCACGCGCTCTTCACGGGGAGAGCAGCCCGAATTTCACGCAGAGAAATCTGCTGTGACATAAAATGGTATAAATGAATAAATAAATAAATGAATAAATGGATAAATAAACAAATTAATAAATAGATGAATAAACAAATAAATAAATAAATAGAGCCAGGCAATCAATCATATCATTGTTCACCCGACATGGGGTCTTTTACACGCGACAGTTGTGTGATGCACAAAACGTACACCGAACTCGAGTATTTTGATTAGAACACTTGTACCCAGACCACCAATCGTGACTAACTGTTGTTGTTTTTGTTGTTGTTGCTGATACGCCGCTGAAAAAATGGACATTAGCACATTGAAGAATCACCTGATTTTACGTCATGTGTAGTTCCTGTTTGCTTTTTTTTTTTTTTTTTTTTTCAAACGCTTTGTGTGAATGAGTTTTCAACAGTCTGTTTTCACAACAAAAAGTAAGTCGAGAGCATTTTTTTTTCTTTAAACTGAGAAGTTGGGGGTTCGATCCCACTTGAATCTGATGATCCCTTCCCGCCCCCCCCCCCTCTCCTCCACTGGACCTTAAGTGGTGGTCTGGGAGCCAACCTTTCCCATGAGATGTAGGCCTATGCAACCAGTATTTACCGACATAAAACAACCCACGGCAACAAGAGAACTGTCCCTGGCAAATGGCAGGCAAACGAAGACACGTTTCTCTCTGTGTGAAACTCCAACTGTTCTTCCCGGGGAGAGCACGTCGCCACTAGAGGGGCGCCACCCATTTTGGTTTCTTCGACATTTTTAATGGCACTCGGTTTGTGATTAGGAACAACAGGGATTGTGGTTATTCTTCTCTACCATTATTCAACAAGCAAAGCTTTTAGCCCACAATATTTTCTACTAAACGATTGCTGGTGATGGTAGAGCATACAGAATCCCCCAAAAGAGCATGAGAATTGAAATCGCCCAGACTAATTCATTTAAGTGTTGTAAAGTCTCTGTTTTAACCAGTCATTATTTGGATGGATCTTGAGGTAATTATAAGAAACTACACGTAATATTATTCATATTCGCTTATTTTGATTATTACCCTTTGCATGACAAGTATCCAATGTACTTTTAGAGTTGATATGACAATCACACAGTGGTGTGTAGTAATTGTCAGTGTAGGATTTTCACTTTGTCAACATTGAAAGACTGAAATGCAAATAATAATATAGCATAAGTATTAGTAGTTAAGAATTGTGTCGTGATATTGCGTAAATATTAATAGTTAAGAATTGTGTGAAACACAACCGATTGGTGGCTATGCTGCAAGTCTTCCACTGCAAAATTTTCTCAGCTCACTTCTGGAACGATGTAATGTTACGAACAAGTTTGTTATAGATTTTGTTTTGTTGTACAATATTGTAGTTAGCTGTTCTTAGTAAAACAATACCTCACTCATATAGGGAAACAAATCCAGTAAAATTAATGACAGTAATATGGGGCAATCGATGGGATGAAAAAGAAACTCCAACAAAACAGTCCACACTACAGTTATGAAATACAGAAAGCCCATGGCGGAAGAAGAGGGTGGAGGTTGGGTGGTGAATGAAAATATCCTGGTCTCAAAACCCTTTGACTGCCATGAAGATGAAGATGAAGGGTGTGTGTGTGTGTGTGTGTGTGTGTGTGTGTGTGTGTGTGTGTAGGCTACTTGAGTGATCGCATTTTGACGAAGCAGCAACAGTATCAAACTGAAAACACTTATTATATAAGTGGTAGAGGATACAGCTCAGGCGGCAGCGGGTGACGTGGTCTAGAACTATCTCGCCATGAATTGCCATTGAAGGAACGGGACGGACTGTGTTGCTGGTGCCGAAACCCCCGTGCCTCTGTCTTCTTTGTGCTCGCTCTCACCGCAGCTGACTGATGGCTGCCCAAGGCTCTCACAACATAGCAAGCACCATTATTATTCAAGTTAATGTCATCATGAAGATGTTTAAATTGATGAATGCTCTTATATACAATGTTGGAAACGTTTTAGAAGTTTTTGTTGATTATTTTCTGAGTATGCGTGCACGCTGTATACGGCACATCTTGCCTGCAGAAGCTTTTTTGACTGGATTCGTCCTGCTGCGAACGATCTGCATTTTCTCCAAGATTTTCTGAACGGCCTTTACAGCCGCTGCCATGGCTTTGCCACATGTTGCAGGCTCCTTCCCTTTGATGTCATTGATGACGCATGTAGCACGACACACTCTGGGGCAGATTTCTAGCTCCTTGCTTGCTTCTTCCGCCTTTTTTTTTTTTTCACGTTGTCGATAGTGTCCGCTTTCTTCTTTGCCACATGAAGACCCTTCGACATTGCTAAGCGTGTTGGGTTCACTCTGTTAATTGTTGAGTCGTGCAGATAAGGACGCGCGGCATTTCTGAGGCAGTCTCTTTGATTTGAGAAGGGGACTGATTGTAACCTATGTTACTTTCCTGTTTCTTACTGAGCGTCTTTCTTCGAATAACGTCTCGAACCTTGACGTCATTTCTTGCGACGAGTTTAGATTTTGTTCCGTCTGGACTACGTTTTCTTTCACTGTAGCCTAGGCTAGGTTTAGCCTGTAGACTGTCCCACCCTGCTCTCCACACCGTTCAGGGCTTTAGGGGATTGGTGCCGAATGCCTTGACTGATTGTGAGGGCATCAGTGTAAGAGACAGGGTGAGACTTTATATGCTTTCTGTGTCTTCTTGCTTGGCTAAAACTGATTCTCTTTATATTGACATAGGTCTCTTTTTTGTTTTTAAGATTTGCAATGCACTCGCGTAAATTAATCATCACATTTTTAAAAAATGTTTAGTTCTAACATACAGCTCACTGCGACAGATGTTGGAGCTGAAGCCTCGAGTAAACCACAAGAGCGTTCCGTTATCTTGGCGGACACGTTAAAACCCGTTCAGCTTTTCGAAAGAGTAGGCTATCGTGTGCCAGTAAGAACGGATGTTAGAATTTACAAAATGTATGCACACAGGTGCTGTGTCTTGATATAATCACCAAAGATAGAATAAGGCTACCTTAATGGTGGACCCCCCAAAAAAACAACAACAAAAAACACCCAAAGAAAACGGAAGAACAGCCTACGCAAAAATCTCACCAGTGGTGAACCTCGGAGCTCTAGTGCTCAGCGAAACGAGGCAAATCCTCCACCTACTGCTACTACATCTACTTCACTTATAACACTACTACTACTACTACTACTACTACTACTACTACAACTACTACTACTACTACTTCTACTACCACTACCAACACCACCACCACTACTACTATATACTACAACTACTACAACTACTACAACTACTACTACTACTACTACTACTACTACTACTACTACTACTACTACAACTACTACTTCTACTTCTACTACTACTACTACTACCACTACCACCACCACCACTACTACTATTACTACAACTACTACTACCACTACCACCACCTACCACTACTACTACATACTACTACTACTACTACACTACTAACTAACATACTACTACTACTACTACTACTACTACTAGCCCACTTCTAAAGAGTGCGAAAGAAAAAAGGCAGAGGTCTATGGACACTACTACCACAAGTTAGCCTGTTCAGTTTGAACAACTGAAGATTCATCTGACGATCGATAATCCGTACAGTCATGGGTGTAGTAGGCTGTATCAGTGAACCTACTGCTTGAATTCAAAACAGGAATGAGAGAAGTAATCTTTAGCGTATAAAATCGAATCTGTATGCTATTGCGTTTATCAATGTGTGTGTGTGTGTGTGTGTGTGTGTGTGTGTGTGTGTGTGTGTGTGTGTGTGTGTGTGCGCGCGCGCGCGTTCGTGCGTGCGTGCGTGCGTGTGAACACACACAATTAGATAGAAATTGCCGTCTCGCCCAAAAACAGCCATTGTCACTGTTATTTCTTTTCAAATCATACAAAAAGGAATCTGTTCGGAGTTCCCTTCGTCTTCCTCTGCTTTTGTCTTGATCTGCATGTCTGTCTGTGTCTGTCTATGTTTTTCCGTCTGTCTGCCCTGCCTCTCCTCCATTCATCAGTTAGTCTGTTGGTCAGTTTAATATCTGTGCACCTCAGGCTGAAGTTTATTCATGAGGCAATCTGCAGATAGGCCCTATACCTAGTGCAGCAGCAGTGACACTTTCCCCAGCTAGCAGTGTGAGTTTTATGGCTTAGCCGCTGGGTGGTGTTTATATAGCTGATCCTCTTTCAGACAGGCATTTCGCACATATAACCAGGCTTAAGTGGCTGCCTGGACAGAATGAATTGTGGCCCAGCTCTCCCACACGTGTTGCAGTTTATGTATGTCTGTCTGTTTGTCTGTAGTGTCTGTCTGTCGTTATCTTTATAATGAGAGAGAGAGAGAGAGAGAGAGAGAGAGAGAGAGAGAGAGAGAGAGAGAGAGAGAGAGAGAGAGAGAGAGTTCTTTTAAGTCCTGAGGATAATTTCAGACGAAGCCTGGTTTTATAAGGTATTGTTGTAAACATGCCTGAATTAAAATAATCAGTAAAACATAACGGGAAAGTACTAAATAGCGACCCCCACCCCCCCCCCCCTAAAAAAAGAAAGAAAAGAAAGACGAAATAACCCTGATTCCGAGTAATATCATTCTATTCTTTTGAGAGAGAGAGGAGAAGAGAGAGAGAGAGAGAGAGAGAGAGAGAGAGAGAGAGAGAGAGAGAGAGAGAGAGAGAGAAAAATTAAGTGACCATAGAAACACCAGACAACAGACCACTACCTCCTGAGACAAAACTCTCTCACCAGACTACTCGCAATACAACACCATACTACTATCTACTGAAACTACTACTAGCATGCATACACAAACAACAACAACTCTACACGATACTATCTACTACACTACATACTGCTGCTAGCTCACTACAGCAACAACGTCGCAACGACGACGACTCTGACACTCTACTAACTACTTTTACTACTAATCTGCTGCTCTACTTCTTCTACTACTACTACACAACAACACACACACTACTACTACTACTACTACTACTACTACTACTACTACTACTACTACTACTACTACTACTACTACTACTACTACTACATTACAACAACAACAACACAACTACTACTAGACTACTGACTACTAACTACTACTATACTACTACTACTACTACTACTACTACTACTACTACTACTACTACTACTACTACTACTAGCTACTACTATACTGCTGCTGCTAAGCTATACTACGACCACTGCTGCTGCTACTACTACTACTACTACTACTACTACTACTACTACTACTACTACTACTACTACTACTACCACTTCGACTAGTACCACTTACTAGATAGGCCTACCGTCAAATGAGGAGTTCGACGCCCTAAGCCACTAGGCTAACTTCTCAAAGCACATGATGCAACCTGTGACAAGGTGTGGTGGTATACATACGTGGACTGTGCCATGTTCAGCTTACCCATAACTACAAGTCTACAGGGTTGTTTTCCAAACAAGTAATAAAGCAGGACAAACAAACAACCTCCATCCAGCCACACACAACCAAAATGACATTGAACATCCCCACCCCCCAAAGTATGGAGTGCTACTGCTAGGCTAATGTCAATACCACTTCGACGTAAGAGCGTCACCCGTGCGTGACAAATCACAGCCCGCGCCGATAGAGCGTGACGCGATACGTCATTCAGCGCAGATCAGCTTCAGTAATCCGCTGCGTTGTGTGCTTGACAACAGTCTCTCTAGAAGGCTATAGTCCTACATAGGTAGTCACACTGTACGATGACCGTGAGCTGGCTACACTGACCGATCGTGGCTGATTGATGCCTAATGGAAACTTAATTAATTTCACATACAGGCGCTTGAGCTTGGTTTAGATCATGCAGGAGTTTGGAGTTTCAGTTTCTAAAAAGCTTCCCCTTTACTCCGAAAGTGTTCTTTTTGAAATGTTTTATGAAACACTGAATCTCCATCCCCCCCCCCCCCCCCCCCCCCCCCCCCCAACTTTCAAGTCTTGGCAACAAAAGAAAACCGTTCGTAAAAATTATATTTTGGGAAGATGATAAGCAGCTTTAGACAATAATTATCTATCTATCTATCTATCTATCTATCTATCTATCTATCTATCTATCTATCTATCTGTCTATCTGTCTATCTATCTATCTATCTATCTATCTATCTATCTATCTATCTACCAGGAGTGACGGAAGGTTGTTCAACCTGGCCTGCCTAAAAGCCAAGATCAAAAGTCCCCTCAGCTTTTATAAGAGAGATGCTTTTTGCAGACTACGCATGTAGGCCTACGTGTGCCTGGTGAATGCAATTAAAGCCTCTGGCCACGCAGTGATCCTTTTACTTTTTACACCTTTCAAACGATTCGTGCAGCAGTTCGTCCTTTTTCACACTGACAGGTTGGAACGAACACGTTCAAACCGTCCGACTTAACCGCAAGGTTGAAAAGTATAGTTTGTCGCCTGCTTAGGTATTACCGAGGGTAAAGTTTCAGCCACTGCCATGGTAATTTGATCTCACAGAGAGAGAGAGAGAGAGAGAGAGAGAGAGAGAGAGAGAGAGAGAGAGAGAGAGAGAGAGAGAGAGAGAGAGAGAGTTGTTTTGTCTGCATTCAAGTTTTTTGTTTGTTTTGAATAAAAGCCAGATAAGAAGCGTATGGTGCTATCGCTTTCCTGGTGTGGATATTGTCACAACTTGTTTACGACCGTGTTGCATGCTTTAACTTGTCCTGGTAATCTGCCCCCCTGTGTTAATTTTTGCTTGTTTCCTTTTTTGTGTATTTTCCTGATATCATTCTCACAGCGCGTTATCGAGCCAGCTCGTTTCCACAGATATAGTGCAATGTTCCGTTGCAGCTGTTTTTGCACATTTTATTTTGCAAGAACTATATTTTTTCTTGTTATGAAACTTAACGCTTATTGTACTCATGTTTCCTGTGTTAAGTTCTATGTTGTTTTGATGGAATAAAATTATGTGTATAGAAAGGTCTGGGAAACTAGGGTAATACTTTTCAAAATACATTTTCTGCACAACTTTCTTGCTCTTTGCAAAGAGCTGTCAAACTACGCCAGCCACACACAAGTTCAGACATTCCTCCGCTTCGCTTTCTGAAAGTCTGTCAGGTTTTTCGGTGAAGAATGGAGGATGAATGAAGAGTGCGGCATGCAGCGGCAGTGCCTTGTCTGGCTCCCAAAGTTCACGCTACTTTCATGAAATACCAGCCAAAATGTCAACCAGCTGTCTGGCCTCCGACTCTGCTTTCATACAGTCACGACAGACAGTCAATACCGAATAAAGAAGAGCGCGTGCCTGCCTGTCTCCAATTGCCTTGAGGGCTGCAGCTGTCATTTCAAGCCAAATTAGTCCCGCGGTTGAAACATGCCTTTACTCAGGTTTTGGTGCGTTAAACATAAAAAAAACTAAACAAACAAACAAAAAGCACCAACAGGAAAAAAACAAACTAGCAATCGAGAACGTATTCATTTTCACAAAATGAAAGGGATTTAACGGCTGTTCAAGTTTGCTACATATGGATTTTAATGCTTGACCTGTGTTGCTGTTATCTCGTTTTTCTTTGCGGCTATACCGCTTTTGGTTTTTGGTATGGCGGGGGAGGGGGGGGGGGTGATAGCAGGGGACACGTACGTACATGTATACGTTCACCTCCCTCTTCCCCCAAGTATCATATGTGAGAACCCCCCCCCCCCCCCCCCGAAAAAAAGATAAAAAGAAAAAACGTATATAAAAAAAGCAAAAACAACAGCAATTATATAATTTATCAACCTGTGACTGGATTCGAACCAAAAACAAAGCCTTGAAAACTGCGTTACCTCTACTTCTGTTTTTCTGTTTCTATTACCTATACTACGAATAACATACAAATGAATGATAAAGAAAGGGGAATTGTTGGGGACTGGTTTCAATGCAGGAAGCCTAGGCTGGAACCAGTTTCTTGGTGACTGTCACCATTTCAGTGCCATACATCAAAAGTCACTATTTCAGTGCCAGACATCAAGAGTCACCATTTGAATGCCAGACATCAAGAGTCACCATTTCAATGCTAGACATCAAGTCACCATTTCAATGCCAGACATCAAGTCACCATTTCAATGCCAGACCATCAAGTCACCATTTCAATGCCAGACCATCAAGTCACCATTTCAATGCCAGACATCAAGACCCACCATTGCAATGCCAGACATCAAGTCACCATTTCAATGCCAGACATCAAGCAAGAGTCACCATTTCAATGCCAGACCATCAAGTCACCATTTCAATGCCAGACATCAAGCAAGAGTCACCATTTCAATGCCAGACCATCAAGTCACCATTTCAATGCCAGACCATCAAGTCACCATTTCAATGCCAGACCATCGAGTCACCATTTCAATGCCAAACATCAAGCAAGAGTCACCATTTCAATGCCAGACCATCAAGTCACCATTTCAATGCCAGACATCAAGAGTCACCATTTCAATGCCAGACCATCAAGAGTCACCATTTTAATGCCAGACATCATAAGTCACCATTTCAATGCCAAACATCAAGCAAGAGTCACCATTCCAATGCCAGACATCAAGCGCCCGTGAACATTACCTCCAGCCCAGCGACTCAGAAGGGCGGCCTGAAGTAGAAATAAATCACCAGCCGGATTGATTGTGTCAGACTGTTACGATCCCCGACCAGCAAAACACGCAGCGGCTACCATGCGGTGACTTTGTAGCATTCAGTGCAGTTGCCAGCCACCACCAGACTTGACGTGGTACTGCTCTCTTGCAGGTGTCTCTGTGTGTGTGAGTGCGGAGTTTATGTGTCCGATTGTGTGTGTGTGAGTGTGTGAGTGGGGTGCAGCTTTACGAGAAAGGATTGACCTTCTGACGTCGTTTGATCTCCTCTTTTGTGCCGGTTCACGGCAACAGTGTATCCATTGCTGTCTTTCTGCCGGGAACCTCCATACTAACACTGGCCCCCCAGAGGGGTGTCAGTTGACGAGGCATCTTTTTTTTTTTAAATACCTTTTTTTTTTTTAACAACTGCCTGTGAAATTAGCAGTGCAAGACGTTCAGGGGAGATAAACCGTAGGATTAAGTTGTCGTCTCCTGAGATTTGCTTGGCTCTGAGAATTTTCTACAGGTATGTTAGTACAATTTGTTTTGTCTTGAAAGTTTCCTCGAATTAATTATGGGAACTGTTTGTAAAAAAAAAAAAAAAGTTTTGATAAGAGAAGTCTTGACACCTACGTTTTGGTTTGAGGTGCAAGTGACAAGACTTGTTGCGTGAGTTAGACGCAGGTATAACTGGACTTGTGATTTTGAGGTCAGAGATTTTTTTTCAATTTAGAAATTGTATTGTCTTCTGCATTAGCATGAACACGCATACAATTTTTTTAAAAAAGGTCGGTCGGTCATGTAGTCATGCTTATGAATGCAGAGACGAAGAAGGAGAGGCTATTAGGTTTGTTTTTCTTTTTCCTTTAAATGACTAGCAGGTTGTGGTCGAAAAGGCTCTGTAAAGTTGCATACGTTTTTTTCCATGTGATTCATTTGATTGTTTTTTTATTGTATAGCTTGATATCAGCTTATCAACAGTTTCGTTTCATAATTCCGAAGTTTGGATCTTGCAGTCAGAGCGCGAGAGCTCTGATTGAGGGGCTGGGTCTCTTTCATCTTCAGCAGCTGACGGAAAGAGAGCTTGCCTGACGTCCTTCATTTACTTCTGAGTAGCCTACATCTCTATCGAAATCGTTCAGTATGCATTAAAGAAGATATCTGTCCGTTTTTGCTATTTGTGTTGTTGCCTTTTTTGGGGTAATATTTTATTTTGTAAGTATGAAAGGTACGTCAGTAATGGAACAGCCGAGTAGTTGGTAACAAACACAACAGGAACAAAAATCGTCTGTTCTTGTGGAAATCTCTTTTGAAGTTTTTTTAAAATATATTTTGCTTGTTTCTTTTGTTTGCTTTACGTGCAGACATAACAATTTTTGACTTTTTATGACTGTAGGTAGAATCCGGTCACCCGGTTTGAGGTACAGTTTCTAATATTTATGATCTCTGTCAAGCTATGAGGGGATTTGCCAGTTCCCCAGGTCTAAACATTTTCGTCTGTGTACAATATAGCACTTTAAGCGTGAACGCTAAATCTTACCTATCAATTTTACTGGATTGCAGAAGCAACCCCCCCCCCCCCCCCGATAAAATTGTAAAAGAATCCTAGGCTTTACAACGCCCCTCGATTTATGCATTGATCAGCATGTGCTTAGCAAGAGGTCTTTTACCAAATGTGGTGCAGCCTAAATGTAAATTTTTACATTCCTTGATATCTGGCTAAGAAACTGAAAACGTTGAAATGTTCAGATAATAGATACAACATTCACAGATGAGCAATGTCAATTCTCGTGTTGCGATCATCATTAGTTGAGATAATACAAGAGTCAGTTCACCACTGCTGGAAGCAGTGAGACTTGTTAGGTATTGCGAGATATACTGCGACAGAACCAGCCAAACTGTTTCATGAGGAATGCACTAGCTGTGTTAAGAGAGCCAATAACGCCACATTACAGAACTTGTGGCCAAGAATTCAAAAGCCAGTCGGGAGGGGTAGGGAGGGGGGGGGGGGGGTAGCCTAGTGGTTAAGGCGTCCAGCTCGCCGCATACACAGGTGTGTCTAGATATCATCCCCAGGCTAACTTAGAGGTGAGCAATAAAAGATCGCATACGCAAAAATTGTCACAGTTTAACTTCAGAACGCTAGCCCCAAACAAACAAACAAAAAAGGAAGCCAGCGAACCACATGAAAGGGACGGAAACACAGAAGATAGCAGAGAAAAGTTCCGTGTGGAGATGCTGAAGGCCTGTCATATAGCTAGCATCCCCACCTTCTGGAAATTCTCTACTAGAAATTCCCTCTTTCAATCCTTGTCTTTGTTTTTTCCTTGTTCCCTTTCTTCCTGGCTCTTCATTCGGGTCTATTTTCTGCCGTCTTTGTCCTTTCTCCAGCCTTTTTTTTTTCAGAAAGACCTTCAAGATAACCATTCTCTTCTACGACCGAAGGCGGGTGCGCTGGATATGACTTGTTGGTTGCTTCGTGGCAGTGTAACAATAGTTGCTGTCTGAACGTTCAACGAATAAGGGAGAGAGGCTTGTCAGAAAAAGACAGATTTTCGAGAGGCGAGACTGTGTCAAGAGTTGTATTTCTAGAAACTAAGTAAACAGTTTGGCGGCTCTGCTGTTTAAGATAGAGACAGCGAAAGGGGGTGTGGGGGTGGGGAGTGTTGGGTGGGGGTGGATACAGAGTGCTTGCAAATGTTTACTTGAATGAAAAGTATGTAGGGGTGTCTGTGTAATCTAGCAGGGAATGTTATAACTTTTTAACACCGAAACAACATTCTTCCAAAGGTCTGAGCGTAATCTTTGTTTGTCTTTATGTTCGCCGTATAGCATGTTTGTTTGGCTAAAGTTTGCTGTTTATCATGTTTGTCAGGCTCATGTTGCTATAGAATATGTTTCTTTGTCTGGCTTTTGTTTGCTGCATAGTATGTTTGTCTGGCTGTGTTTACCATATAGCATGTTTGTCTGGCTGTGTTTGCCATATAGCATGTTGGCTTTGTTTGCCATATAGCATGTTTGTCCGGCTG
The DNA here is from genome assembly GCA_030674155.1 of Stramonita haemastoma. Classification (NCBI taxonomy): domain Eukaryota; kingdom Metazoa; phylum Mollusca; class Gastropoda; order Neogastropoda; family Muricidae; genus Stramonita; species Stramonita haemastoma. The sequence goes on along the minus strand of CM060318.1, from coordinate 54,685,485 downwards.
TGTTTGCCATATAGCATGTTTGTCCGGCTGTGTTTGCCATATAGCATGTTTGTCCGGCTGTGTTTGCCATATAGCATGTTTGTCTGGCTGTGTTTGTCATATAGCATGTTTGTCTGGCTGTGTTTGTCATATAGCATGTTTGTCTGGCTGTGTTTGCCATATAGCATGTTTGTCTGGCTGTGTTTGCCATATAGCATGTTTGTCTGGCTGTGTTTGCCATATAGCATGTTTGGCTTTGTTTGCCATATAGCATGTTTGGCTTTGTTTGCCATATAGCATGTTTGTCTGGCTGTGTTTGCCATATAGCATGTTTGGCTTTGTTTGCCATATAGCATGTTTGTCTGGCTGTGTTTGTCATATAGCATGTTTGTCTGGCTGTGTTTGTCATATAGCATGTTTGTCTGGCTTTGTTTGTCATACAGCATGTTTGTCAGGCTCATGTTTGCCATATAGCATGTTTGTCTGGCTTTGTTTGCCATATAGCATGTTTGGCAGGCTGTGTTTGCCATAGTAGCATGTTTGTCTGGCTGTGTTTGTCATAAAGCGTAATTGTCTGGCTTAGGTTTTCTGTGTAGCATGCTTTTCTGGTTATGTCGCTACATGGTATATTTGCTTGACTGGTTTATTTATAATGCAAATTATGTTTGCCTAGCTTATGTAGCTATAGTAAAGGCAAATTTGTTTAGCTATAGTCATGTTTTTTTGTGGTGTAGTTTGCAGTATGGCATGTTTGCCTAGCTTATGCTTGCGATATTGCATATGTTCTGGTTGGCTCTTGTCTATTATTATTATTACTCTTTTATATTCCTTTATATCGAGGATAATGGAATAAGCACTTATGTGCTTTTTTTGCATCCAGACCCCGTGTGTATGCAGTTTTGTAAATCTTGTCATCTGTTCCCACCGGCACACAATGGCCTACACTTGCGAAAAACAGAACAAGATTTAACGTGTGCGCAAGATGGTCTGCGTGCGTTCGCACGCGGGGCTTCGGTTTTTATGTCTCATCCGAATGACTTTTGGGGAAAGTGGAGTCAGCACTGATGTTAACTCCAGGAGAAAAATCCCCTCGAACGGATTCGAACCTGGGTCGTCAAATTGCGAGCGCCATGTTCTGACCACTAGGCTATCCCGTCCCGCCAGTTTTTCAGCTTTTCAGTGTCCCCTTTGTATCAGAATGTGGTCTGCCATGTGGGACAGAGTGTTGTTTTGCTGTGCGCCAGGAGTAATGGTTTCAGTGAATGTTGTAGATTGACAGTGTCAATACTCGCAATGGATCAGGACATAATGCTTACTCCTGCTTCTGTCGTTGATTGGCCCCACTCAGAGGGGATTAGGCTGGCTGAGACTGTGCGCGCTCTCTCTCTCTCACGCGCGCGCACGCGCGCACGCACTCACACACACACACACACACTCACGCGCGCGTGTGTGCGCGCGCATGCGCGCACACACACATAACACACACATAACACACACATAACACACACACACACACACACAAACACACACACAACAGAACACACACAGACACACACACACACACACACACACACACACACACACACACACACACACACACACACACACACACAACACACACACACACACAAAACAGACACACACAACACACACACACACACACACACACACACACACACACACACACACACACAACACACACCACACACACACACACACACACACACACACACACACGTTATTTCGTTTGGCACGGACATACGGCTCACAGAGGATCAGGCGATTTCACGGTTGACATAGTGTGTGCAGAACATTGGCCCTTCTCAGGACCTGAACCCCTGCTGTTGTGCAGATTGTGTCAGATAATTATAATGCCTCACTCTGTTACCTGTGTGTGCTAGGTTTGGCAGCTTGGACAGGATCAACAGCTGCGACGACAGCCGCTGTAACAGTGACGGTAACAAGAGCATCAGCAACAAGCAGTAGCAACAAGCAGCAGCAGCAGCAAGCAGCAGCAGCAAGCACTAGCAACAACAACAATAATTCAGCGACTGTAGCATATCATCAGCCTGAGGAGCAACATCAGCAGACGGGACTACTGGACTACTGATACCATCAGCCGCACCGATATCATCAAAGACTGGTATCCCCTTTGTGATAAGATCCATCGAGAATCTCTTCTTTATTGCTCCACTAATCACACCCGAACTAGACTAAGTGACATCTGTGATCTGAGAGAGGAAGCTGTTTCATGTGGGTTTTTTTTTTTTAATGGTGCTGTAATAAAGGAGACGAATATGGCTATGTTTACGTTTTGCTGACTGTGACTGGAGTCGGAGAACAGAAAAAAAAAACAAGTTGACCTTCATGGCTGGATGACCTGTCAAAGTTCAGAGAAATCTCTGACAGCAGATGACTAGCCGTCATTGTGCAGGTTTTCTGTCACTGTGGATTCTGAACTAAGGAAAACCCACACAAACCAACCCATCACAACATGGCGACCGCTCACTTACCCCCATCGAACGTCGGAATCGGCACACCCATTTTCGGGACTTCGCAACTTGGAACACCACCGTCCAGTATGGGAACATCTCTTTTCGGACCAGGGCAGCCTGGTACACCCACTTTCGGACCAGCTCAAGCTGGAACGCCAGTTTTCGGCACCGCTCACGCTCACGCAGGAACCCCCATTTTTGGACATTCCCACTTGGTGACGCCCCCGGGGGGAGTTAGAACGCCCAGTGCAAGTGGAGGGGGTGGGGTGGGCACCCCAACGTTTGGCGGAGCAGGGTGCGGTCAGGGGTGCTCCAGCCTGCAACATGTGGTGCAACCCGTCATCTGCTCCTACCCCTCCTACAGAGGACCGGTTCTACACAGTCTGTAAGTCACTGAAGAGAGAGAGAGAGAGAGAGAGAGAGAGAGAGGAGAGAGAGAGAGAGAGAGAGAGAGGAGAGAGGATTTTATTCTTTTACATCAAGGATAATGGAATAAGCACTCATATGCTTTTTTTTTTTTACATCTACTCCCAGTGTGTATGCAGTTTTTGTAAATCTTGTCATCTGTTCCCAACATACAAAACACAATGGCCTACTCTTACCAAAAAAGCGGAACAGGATTTAACGTGTGCGCAAGATCTTCTACGTGCGTTCGCACACGGGGCTTCGGTTTATAGTCTTATCCGAACACAGAGAGAGAGAGAGAGAGAGAGAGAGAGAGAGAGAGAGAGAGAGAGAGAGAGAGAGAAGAGATGCAGTGCAAAGACCTAGACCAAGCCTAGTGAAATTGTCCTGTCCTGGTATGATGTATTATGCATTGAAACACCAAAAACGTGGGAAAAACACATAATTATATCTATTCCTTGTAAAGGATCTGCTGAGTGATATAACACACACACACAGATATATATATATATATATATATATATATATATATATATATATATATATGTAATATATATATATATATGTATATACATACATACATACATACATACATACATACATACATACATACATACATACATACATATATATCTTTATGTGTGTGTGTGGCGCGCAGACGTGCGTGCGTATGTACGTGCGTGTGTGCGTGCGTTGGATTTTGTGCGAAATGTAGTGCAGAAAGCCTAGCTAGCGTGGTAACTCTGCTGTTTTATTTCACTGTTTAATATCCTATCCCTTGTCCTGACAAAATCACTGTCTTCTCTGGGTTGGAACATGTTGCTGCCGCTGAGAGCCACTCAAAATGGACGCATGCCTTCCTTCTCTGTCTGCCTTTAGTGTATCATTAAAAAAAACCAACATCGTTTTCTGTATCTGCACTTAATTTAGTTTTTTTCCCTCCATTTCTGATGCTTTTTCTTCATTTCTTGTGGTCTGTTTTCCTTTGTGTTGTCTGTCTGTGTGTCTGTGTGTCTACCTGTGATTATATATATATATATATATATATATATATATATATATATATATATATATTTTATATATATTATATGTATGTATATATATATATATGTGTGTGTGTCTACCTGTGATTATATATATATATATATATATATATATATATATATATAATATATATATATATATATATATATCTGCATGTCTCTTCTTTTACACCCTTTCCCTTTATCTAGGAAGATTTATCACAATGCTGATAACAGTGCCATCAGTGCCAGATCTGACTAGGGCCTCCCTCCCCTTCTCTTTCCTACTCAATCTTGTCGTCATCGCTATCCTCAACGTCGCTGTAGAAAAACTCTGTCCTCGCCAAGTTTCACTTCTCGTGACGTTATTTACTTGACTGTTGGGAGCTTACATGGGCTTAGGCTGAAGCTGTTATTATTGTGGCAATGCTCTTGTGGCGACGCGCTCTCCTCAGGGAGAGCAGCTCGAATTTCACGCAGATAAATCTGCAGTGACGTAAAGTGGTATGCACAATACAATTTATGTTCTATGACTGCAAGGAACAACAGTAGAGGTGGTTTTAAACTCCTATTTAATCTGTATAAAATAGATGCATAGTTTTAGTTTAAGATTTAGAAAGACTATGAAGCGCTAATCTCTCTCTCTGTCTCTCTCTGTCTCTCTCTGTCTCTGTCTCTGTCTGTCTGTCTGTCTGTCTGTCTGTCTGTCTGTCTGTCTGTCTCTGTCTCTGTCTCTCTCTCTCTCTCTC
>CM060318.1:54670835-54675835 GCA_030674155.1 Stramonita haemastoma | reverse complement strand
CAGAATTATGCCATGCTGTGCCGTACTGTACAGCACTGTACATACTGTACCTTGCAATATAATATGGTCTATCGCCACATTGGCCAGAAGAACGAAGTAGGAATGATCGAGAACGGTGTTTTTGTTGTTGTGTTTCGATGTTGTTGGGTTTTTCTATTTCTTTGGTTTATTTTTGGACAATTTTACTGTCATATTACGACTGCTTTATGCAGTGTCCATCTGTGTTTGATAAACATGAAGGCTGCTTATCATCGCTTCTAAATAGTGTTTATTCACTTGTATTCAGTCATTCACTAATCTTTAGTTATTGCTTATCATCGCTTCTAAATAGTGTTTATTTACTAATAGTTAGTCTTTCACTAATCTTTAGTTATTGCCTATCATCGCTTCTAAATAGTGTTTATTCACTAATATTTTAGTCATTCACTAATATATAGTTATTGCTTATCGTCGCTTCTAAATAGTGTTTATTCAGTAATCTTTAGTCACTCACTAATATTTAGTTATTGCTTATCATCGCTTCTAAATAGTGTTTACTCACTAATATTTAGTCATTCACTTATATTTAGCTACTGCTTATTAATGCTTCTAAACAGTATTTACTCACTAATAGTTAGCTATTGCTTATCATCGTTTCTAAATAGTGTTTATTCACTAATATTAATTTTAGTTATCGCTTACCATCGCTTCTAAATAGTGTTTTCACTAATATTTTAGTCTTCATTCTAATATTCATAGTTTATTCGTTTTCTTATCATCGCTTCTAAAGAGTGTTTATTCACTAATCTTTAGTTATCATTATTTATTATTCCTTTCAGCCTGGGGGAGAAGGTGGGGACGGCGGAGCATGAGGGGGGTGTGGGGAGGGAGAAGGTGGAGGACTGGACCTTCAGCCCCGACAGCAGAAGCATGTCCCCCGCCAAGTCCAGCAAGTCAATCCACTGGGCCCTGGGCAGCCACACACACCCGCTCTTTGACTACAAGGTCAGTCCCTCCCTGGTGAGGCAGCTTCAGCTGTTTGTGTTGTCATTGTCATTGTCATCGTCATCGTCTTCATCCCCTTTATACTGGCCATCATGGAATCCTGATCACCAGCATTGTTGTCCCTATTCGTTACGACAAGCATTGTCTGTTCAAAGTTATCATCATCGTCATTGCTGTCGGCGACAATATTCGTCGCCTGCGTAGTCGTCGTCATCAACATCATCATCATCATCATCATCATCAGGCAGCAGCAGCAGCAGCAGCAGCAGCAGCAGCAGCAGCAGCAGCAGCTATAACAGCTGTAGGAGAGTTATTGTCATCGGCGTCCACATGTTTGAGATTGAAAACAAGCCCAAATGGCTTCGGTTTGTTTTGTTTTTTGCTCCCTCGTCTTCTGTGACGGTTCTGCCTTCCTGTTCCTATGCCGCTTTTTTCAACACCCCCACCCCAGCCATACCCACATTTGTTATGCCCCCCTCCTCAGGCTCGGGAGTCCACAGGGAGCCTATCATGGCAGGCCACGGTGGGGGGCCCCAAGCCAGAGGGGCCCTGCACTCCTGCTGGGTCACTTTGATGGTGTTCAATGGTGCCTGTTCTGAGCTAACATACACAGGACACTACCTACTTATCCCCCTACTGATGACAGTATTAGCTCAGCCGCGGAGCCAGACTGAGTGAGCCACCCGCTCGAGGTAGCGATCACCACAACGTCCCTTCGACTCTGTCCTGGAAGCCCCCACACCCAGAAGGCTCTTAACACAAACACATCACAGGCACATAAGTGTATGGGGAAACTGCAACTGAGGTAACAGCATGGCTCAGTTAATGAACATGGCGAAGTTGTCGTTGTCAGGCAGTCTAAACATACGCACATGAGCAAAGTAAAACAAACAAACAAACAAACAAACAATAACCCACCCCCCCCAAATAAACAACAACAACAAACAAACAAACGAACAAAACAAACGGCGGGTGGCTACACTGAGCAGTGAACGAAGGCCAAGTGAGTGATTCAACGAATATGAAAGCGGAAAGATGTAAGAAAGAATGACAAAAAATACCAAACGCTCCATACAGTCAAATAATATATACACAAAAGCCAAAGAGCTAAGCAGAAATGATCCCCTTCTCATATAATGAATGAATGAATGAACGAACGATTAAATGAATGAATCAATGAATCAGTAAATCAATCCAATGAATGATAAACCCCTTCAAATAATAAGGAATGAATGAACTTACGATTAAATAAATGAATGAACGAACGATTGAATGAATCAATGAATGACTGATAACCGTCATTCACACCCCTGTGTGCAGGGCCGGGGCCGAAACCAAGGGCCGTACTCCCGAGAGTTCACGGTCCACTGCACACCGCCCGCCTCCTGGATGAGAATGAAGTGGGGCAGGACAGAGGGTCACGGCTCATTGAACACCCCCTCCCCTCCTCACCACCACCACATTTCCCTCATGGCTTACCTACTCAGATATTTATTTAACCTCCCTCCCTTCACATAATTATATTCAGTTATTTATAATAAGCTTGCAAACATCCCTTGTTTATTATTTTCAAATGTCCAGTCGTGTGTGTTGTGATTAATATATTTTTTCTTTTGGGCTGTAAATGTATCATGCAAATGTAGCATCTGGTGGGATAGCTCAGTGATCAAAGCACTCGCTGTCCCAATTAAACGAGGTTGCCAAGTGGATGGGTGAACGCACGCATACCTTGGCTTCGGCAGTACAGTCCCCCAGTTCACCCAGCTAGCTGTAAATGGGTACCTGTCCTCTTTAGGGTAAGGGAAGGTTAAAAAAGCGAGGGAAAGAAGATGGGTGCTACCCTCAAGATGCTATCGCCTAGAGAAGTTGAGGTCTCTGACACTTCGCTCCCCAACGACCGTATAGAATATGGGAACATTCGTTGTTTTATTCTGGCAATTCTTTGCTTGAAAGACTAGTTTCTTTGCAGCAAACTTCATTGTCCTTCGCTGTGTTGGTGTCTGTTGCTCTCTTAACAGTTTCTAAAAGTGTGTGTGTGTGTGTGTGTGTGTGTGTGTGTGTGTGTGTGTGTGTGTGTGTGTGTGTGTGCGTGCGTTGCGTGTGCGTGCGTGCGTGCGTGCGTGTGTGTCAAAGGACGCTACTTTAAAAAAAAAAAGATTCACAGAGAAAAATGTAATAAAAGATAGCTGTAATAAAGTGATATATAACGAAACAGGTCTTTCACATGCAATGAAAAAAAAAGACAGGTAGAGGGGTGGATGGGGTGGAGAATCACACATGCATCGTTGTCTGTCACTCCTGCAGGGAAGGGAGCTGGTCAGGGCAAGTGGTCAGTGTTTGACCTGTTTCGTGGATGAAGGGTTTCGCTTCTGTGTCAAGCATTGGGGAAGAACTGCTCATTGAGGACAGTCATTTGATGCTCTTTTAGTGCATCTGTTCATGTTCATTTTGTTAGCATCAGTTGTAGTTGGGAGTAAAAATTGTGACACCCACTCTTTCTCGGTATCTCTTCTCCATGTTTATATGAAGCATCCCTACTCTAATTACACTCTACACTAATTACTTGAAGTTGTATAATGTCATAGGTTTAGTATTAATTGGCCATTTCTATTCTAAATAATGTTTACAATTATTCTAATCTGAATATAATGAAATATTAGAATATACTTGTTTGCTTGATTTTAACACTAAAATCCCGGTTAAGATCAACTCACCCAGCTTTGGTGTGTCACCCATGCACCTCTTGATGGGGAATCAACTTGATCATCCCCCCCAAAATAAAACCCCACCCCAAAACCCCCTTGTTCATCAAGATCCAGATCCTGAATTTTTTCCCATTTCTGATAGACTGTGCTCAAGCTGACAGTCATTGTCAATGTCATCATCAGAAATATTTGACACCATGTGGAATGGCTGGATTCCCCAGCATCTACTATTTCTAAACAATGCGGTAGAAATGAAATGTGTATTTGATAAGATATTGATAACTAAAGCAAAGGACGAACAGACTTGGATTGTCAGCAGAACACCGTTGATGTCGTGAGAGGAGCAGGATGGACTAGATTCTGATGATGAAGGATGGAATGTAGCGTGTTGTGGCGGCTATTTACATGCGTGATATGGCCGGTTTTCGCATGCGCATCTCGTATATAATGGAGTTTCCGTGAAAGCTAGGGGATATGGAATCCTAAGTATTAACAAAGCTATTTCTCTCCAAAGACTTTAGGGCGTTTGATTTCAATCAGTCAGTAACATACGAGCTGCTAATCACCAGATGAAAACGACGAGAGTTATGAACTGGATATTTGGGGAGCCCGTGTCCTGAGAAAGATGTCCATAATTATATTCTTGCATACTTTGCATTTACCATCACCTAAAGGCTGGAGGGTTTTCCATGTATTCCTGTATATTTTGTGTTGACCTGAAGGCTGGATGGTTTCCATGTATTTCTGCAAACTATCTATGACCTAAAGGCTGACTGGTTTCTATTTATTCCTGCATACTATGAGCTAACACAAAAGCTGGATGGTTTCCATGTATTCCTGCATACTATGAACTAACGTAAAGGCTGATTTGTTTCCATGTGTTCCTGCAAACTATTGGTTGACCTAAAGGCTGGATGGTTTCCATGTATTCCTGCAAACTATCTGTTGGCCTAAAGGCTGGATGGTTTCCATGTATTCCTGCATGCTATTAGCTAGGCTAACGTAAAGGATGGTTTCCATAATATATTCCCGCATTCTTTAAGTTGACCTAAAGGCTGAGTGGTTTCTACAATTCCTGCATACTATTAGTTGACAGAAAGGCTGGTTTGTATCCATGTATTTTTGCAAACTATCTGTTGACTTAAAGGCTGACTGGTTTTTATGTATTCCTGCATACTATGTGTTGACCTAAAGGCTGGAGGGTTTCCATGTATACCTGTATACTATGTGTTGACCTAAAGGCGGATGGTTTCCATGTATACCTGTATACTATGTGTTGACCTAAAGGCTGGATGGTTTCCATGTATACCT
>CM060318.1:54658335-54668335 GCA_030674155.1 Stramonita haemastoma | reverse complement strand
AACGGTCAGAGACACGCCGAAACGAACACACACACACACACGCACGCACACCACGCACGCACCACACACACACACACACACACACACACACACACACATTTCTTAACACTCTTTTCGATGTCTTCCCATTCAAACTGCACACCCACCCCTCACCCACTGACACGCTGATTGAACAAGATCTGAACACATGACACGTGTCTGTTACCACTTACACTTTTTTTTTTTATTTTTTTTTTACATATTACAAATAATTTAACCTCACCCCCTTCCGAATCACACAAAGATAAATAAAAAAATATCTACGAAGCTGTACAGAGGCACATCGATCAATATCATCGTTATTATTATCATCATCATGCACATAGTCACCAATGCCGTTGGGATACATGCCTAGGTATTTCTAGACGGAGAGAAGTAACAAGACAAAATGATATGTTTTGATTTTCTGCAGGCCGTTTGGAGTAACAAGGTAAGAATTAAAAAAAAAGTGTGCTTGTGTGTGGTGGGTTGTGTGGTGGGTGTGTGGTGGGTGGGTGGTGTGCGTGCGTGCGTGCTGTTGTGTGGTGTGTGGTGTGTGTGTGTGTGGTGTGGTGTATGCGTACGTGAGCATGAGCACGCACACAAATAAATGCGTACGTGTGTGTTATAAACATACGCATGCTTAGACATGTGCTGTGCAGTCTTGCTCCTTCCCGGAGTTTGCGTACCTCTCTACCCACTGCGCTGGCGTGTTATGCGTATCCCGTCATTATATCACAATCATACATACAACTTCATAAATAACATTTGCGTATTAAAACCTCAACTGGCCAAAAATACCTAAACTTTCTTTCTTCCCTTGCTGTCTTGCCAGCTGTGAACAAACCCCAGTGGGCAATACTAATATCAGCCACAGCAAAAATGTCGTCTTAATTATGCAGGTTACAGTTAAACACTCTCCGCATACACACACTTCACGTCAGAGGATTTTTTTTTTAACGCATAGCCGTCTTCATCCCATACTAATAACTTATTTCATTCAACTCATAAATCTGGCGTATAATATTTATCACTTGGAAGGATTATGGAGCTCAAGGGTTGGAAGAAAAGGGAGATAGCTCGTGGTTTTGTGTGTGTGTGTGTGTGTGTGGGCGGGGGCATTTTACGGGGATGGGGCAAAGTTGTTATGGGCAAGGGGGAAACAAATCGGTAGGGGCATGTACGGTGTCATTAAATGATGCTCTTGTCGCTAACTGGGTCAAGTTGACACATTCAACTGCGCGAACCGGGTCCAAATATCCTTGGAAATTATTTTTAAACAGCTTTGCGTTTTATATCAATACACATGAAAATACGACCCCAAAAAATGAGGGCGATAAAAATATATATTACATAAATAAAAACTCACTTGAGGCTGAAAACATAAAACAAGTACTCATTAACTCTCCTAGGAAAATCTGTTTTTTCGTGTTTTTTTTTTTTTTTTTACCCTATTCGTATGATTAAAAACACAATAGGAATTGTCAGATATGGAACCGTTTGTCTTGCGAATTGTAGTCTGTGCATTGGCAGCCCACCTGGTGAAGGAAAGGAGAAGTCAGTTTCCACATGGAGTTTCCAGACCTGAAGGTCTCGCTGTTGAGCCTGTCCACTTAACGATAACACACACTTTAGGACACAACACACGCACTGCTGCCATAGCTGATTGTGCGGGCTTTTTTCTGCCACACTGTGACATAGAAAGTAAAGAAGACTGGCTAGTAGAAAGGAATATACAACGGAAAAACGGTTCGTCAAATATCACTTAGAGTGAACAGATGTTAAATTGAAGACAACAAAAACATACGGAAAACAGTACCTTTTTCTATTTCCTCTCCTGAATTTCACATCGTTACATACGTTTTTTTTTGGTAAATATCGCTATCATTAAGCTAGTTGCCTGGAAAGAAAAAAAAAGAAAAACCCAACCCACTCAGACAAGGAGTGTAAAACATCCGTCACTAGTTAATGTGAAAAGAAAAGTCACAACACACATGTTTCAATGTCAAGCCTGGGTCACTCAGAAAGTACTGTTCTATGATACATTAGAATAGGATCCGTGTCATTTGAATTAGCCCACACGCAGGCTTACTTTGTGTGTGTTTGTGTGTGTGTGTGTGTGTGTGTGTGTGTGTGTGTGTGTGTGTGTGTGTGTGTGTGTGTGTGTGTGTGTGTGTGTGTGTGTGTGTGCGCGGCGCCGCCTGCATGCGTGCCAGCGATACGATACGATTCGATATTATTCATAAAGGCCTATGGCCCCTTAGAAGGGGGTTGTACAAGACTGTTGACAAGGCACATCCACATTAACAATTTGTTACACACTCGCTTCGCCTTTTAAATGCATTATAAAAAATAAACGCTTAATCCCTTGACTGTACTTTCATTTGTTGTTGACATTAACAATACGAGTTTAAACAGACATGGATACCTGAAATATTTTGCTGTAATGAATTGTTTTCTCTAACATCTTTTAATTCTGGACAAGAAAGTATGAAATGAACCTCATCTTCTTTTGCATCCGAACACAATGGACATACTAAAGATCTACCACATGATATACTATGGTGATTTGAGTGGACAAATATATCCGAAAATCCGAATCTAAAATATGGATCATAATACGCCTTATGTGCCTTTCAATATTCATAGACATGTAAGTTGGTATACAATTCAGAGAGAGAGAGGAGAGAGAGAGAGAGAGAGAGAGAGAGAGAGAGAGAGAGAGAGAGAGAGAGAGAGAGAGAAAACTGACTGTGCTCTACTCCTAAAAGTCCACAAAACTCCATTGAAACCCAGACAATCGAACATAATCTATTATTTCCATTTTCACCATCGAAAACACCAACAGCAAAGTCGGTCGAATACAGCGAAAATGAAACAGACGGACAAGCCATTCGACAGCATGTTGGTCACTGACAGAGCCAAGGTAAAATCATAACTATACTACTGTAGGTCACCCAGCTTAAACAGGTTAAAGGTAAACGTGTGTACGTAACACCTGTGACCATTCATGCTTACCTGGATGCGTAACGGACGGTGGGTGGATGGAGAAATACAATACATGTTTACCTCTGGTGAGAGAGAGAGAGAGAGAGAGAGAGAGAAGAGAGAGAGAGAGAGAGAGAGAGAGAGAGAGAGAGAAGAGAGAGAGAGAGAGAGAGGAGAGAGAGAGAGAGTGAGAGTGGAAAAGGAAGGGGGGTGGAGGAAGAGAGAGGGAGAGTGTATTTCGGACTCTTGAGATCAGCAATACTTTTAATCATCACGTTCAGTTTTTTTGTCATTTTGTTTATTCCTTCTCTTGTCTGTCAGTATCACAAAATAAATATGATTCAATAAAAAAGAAGAAATGTATATGTAGTGTGTGTTTGTTGACCGTAGTAATTTCTCTGCAATTTTCACACTCACACATAACAAGCTCGCACGCACACTCTTAAATACACATATTAGATAAAACAATTTTGATTTCAATTGCATCAAAGTGAAAACTCACAACTATATATATATCCATGTCTTCGCTTCTTTGATCATATTCGATGAAATTGGTTGTGCGCGCCTGCATAGTGTAGTGTGTGTTGTGTGAGTGTGCGTGCGCGCGCGCGCGCGTGCACGTTACATAATTTTATACACACAAGAGAGATTTGATTTTGATTTTGATTTTAGTCTTTAATATCGAGGAGAGGGAGGAGAGGGAGAGAGAGAGAGAGAGAGAGAGAGAGAGAGAGAGAGAGAGAGAGAGAGAGAGAGAGAGAGAGAGAGAGAGAGAGAGAGAGAGAGATAAATATTTATCATTAAAAAGAGGCAGTACAGTAGGTATGGTCTCCTCCCCCTTCCCCTTTTCCAATCTCCACTGTAATAATGATAATGATAATATAAAAAAAACAACACAATAATGATGATGATGGTTATGATAATTATCGATATCAACAGTCCTAATAATAACAATAGCATCTTCCAATAAAGTGAAAGAGATATTTTTATTTTCATTTTTTTTATAAAGATATGAAATTATAAAGTGTCATATCTATATTTTGGACATAAAACATTGCTCCATACAAGTTTTAACACGAAGATATATACATTGGCACCATTAATCAAAACGAAAATATCCCTGGTTTGACACCTGAATGTCATACTATTATTTAAAGTACTAGTTTACCATAATCAATAATATTTTACCATTTTTAGGCTAACACCTGCTTGCCAATAGAACACATGAAGGTCAAATGGGCGTTGGTCATATTAAATTCTAACCATTTTCTTTAAAAAAAATAATAAAAAGCGAGGACAAAATGTATGTTGAACTAGAGTGTCTAAAGATATGAAATCTTGTTCTTTTACGATGAGAATGCTTTTCGCCAATGTGGAGAGTGATGAGAAACATAACTGTTTGTTGTTTGTTTGTTTGTTTTTTTTTCTAAAAACGAAGCTTTAGACATTCATCACAGACTGGAACAGACAAAAACACAAAGTGACCAGCAACAGTGGACACTTCAGATTCATGACAATTAACTCGTTTTTACAAGAAAGTGAAGTTCAAGTTACTCATTACTTTATCACACACACACACACACACACACACACACACACACACACACACACACCACACACACACACACACACACACATATATATATATATCTTTTTTTTTTTCAAAATCAAAAGTATAGTGTAGCTTAGTAGGAAATTCATTCCCTCTCTGTGTGCTGAAGGCACTAAAATAACCCCTCCCCTCTCCCACAAGAAGTGGACTGATATGTTCTGGTTTGAGGCAAGGCACGAATTCTACATCAGGGTATGTGTTCCTCCGAGAATAGAGTAGGTGTGTGTGTGTGTGGTGGGGGGGGGGGGGGGGGGGTAGAGGGAGAGGGGGGGGGGGGGGGGGGCTTGCATTTTGTAGAAAGCCAGTTGATGAAAGATACTCTCATTCTTGTTTTATAACACACACACACTCCCCCGTACGTTTTAAGGCAGGTTCAAAAGTAGAGGTGGGGGCTTACATTTTGTAGAAACCAGTTGGTAAAAGACACTCGTTTCTATTTTATAATACATACACTCCTTGTATGTTTTAAGGCGAGATCTACAGAAGAAGGGGAGGAGGGCGAGAGGCTTACGTTTTGCAGAAAAAAAGATCTCATTTTTATTTCATACTCACATCCCTCGTACATTAAAGGCAGGTTTAAAGGACATCAGTTTGAAACATTCAGGGTGTGCTTCTTCTTCAAAAACATCAAAGTAAAAGGGGAGAGCAGACAAAGTATGCATATTCCGCGGTGTTAAGGCTGGGAACGCCCCACAACACCAATAACAACAACATTTCTTCCCTGAAAAAGTTGAAAAGGATGTAGGTTGAAGCTCACCACGAGTATGCATATTCGACAAGAGAGTGCTTGTTAAAGGTGGTTGGTTTTGATACAGTCCCTGAATCGGTAACTCCGCTAGGACTCTACTATAATGAGCAAACGAACTGTTTACCGCAAAGGTTTGGACAGAACATTCAGGAGATGGGCCACAACTAATGATCCACTTCTGGCTTCCCTGCTGACAGAGTTTAGTGCAGTTGCTGATGACTTTCTTCTTCGTTTCCTTGCATATCTTTTCATTTTAAAGAAAGTCATCAGATTTCTACTCCAGCTTGACTTGGGATTAATCACTTTTTGCCTAAAGGGAAAATTTTCATTAAAAAGAAAATCTACTGGTTTCTCAGAATGGAAGAGGTTTCTCAGTATGGGACAGGTTTCTTAAAATGACGCAGGTTTCTCAGAATGGTACAGGTTCTTCACAATGGGACATGATTCTAGCAATGGGACGTATTTCTCAGAATGGGACCAGTTTCTCAGAATGGGACCAGTTTCTCAGTATGTTACAGGTTTCTATATACGTGACAGATTTATCAGAGAGGGACCAGTTTCTCAGAAATGTAGCTGTCCTCTACTACAACCCGATATGGTGTTGCCACTTTCTGTTTGTCGCCCTTTTCATCCCTGTCATCACAACCCTCAATCTAAAACATGGTGATACTTCTATTTTGAACCCACAAAATATACTACATACAGAGATTTTTTTATTCAATCAACTCCCAGACATGCATCCCCCCTCCCCCAACCTTCTATAATATCACATTTTCTAGTGTGTTCAGTTCAGGCCAAGGCAAGTTCTAGAGCACATTTTTGGCATCCAACAACTTCATTAGTTCCCGTGTCACGGCCCCGAGCAGTCGGCTGGGCTAAACACAACATCCACAACCAGGCATCAATCGTTTAATGACATCCTGCATTAACAAGAAACATTGATAATGAACACATATCAATATGCTGTAACAGTTAATAAGGTCAAACTGATCGTATGTTACAACAGCACTGGTAAGCCGCTATGAAGTTCTCATTGTTATTATATAGAACCACAAATAAGTCAGATAAAGTGTTCAGAGTTGTTTACAAAACCACGGGTAAGTCACAGGAGAGAGTTTCAGTTTTGTTACAAACCCACAGTTAAGTCATAGCAAATTGTTCAGTGTTGTTAAAAAAAAACCCACGGTAAATCAAAGTGTTCATTTTTGTTCAAAACCGCAAGTAAGTCAAAGTAAAGTCTTCAGTGTCGCTAGAAAACCACAGGCATGTTAAAAAATAAAGTCTTCAGTATCGTTACAACCCCCCCCCCATCCCCCTAGGAAAATCACAGTATAGAGCTACAACACAACAACAGGTAAATCATATTCAAATGAACATAATCAGTAGGTGCGTTACCAACCGGGTTAACACTCTCCCACCAGTAAAAAAATAGTCCGAGATCATGGCATTGGCTGCATTCAGTGCAGCACACGGTTTGTGGTTTCTGCTTTGTACGATACCAGTTCCAACCATCACCCCCGAAAGAAACTTGTTCTTGGGAGGGCTAACAGCAGAAGATGCTCTCTTTCACCAAAAGTGACAGCCTTTCACGTAACAGCTTACACTCTGACCAGGGGGATTTGGGGGGGGGGGGCCAGATCTTGAGTTTTTGAGGCTCTTCTGAGACACAGTTTTCAAACTGAACATCACATTCAGGGCCAAGATCAGTGAACTGTTTCGATTTTCCACATAATTATATAGCCTGTCAGCTGCAATCTACAAATGTCCCCCCCCCTACAAGGGTCCTGTCACGTGTTGCTTTTCCCCCCAGCCTTGTGACCTGTACCAGCTCCTGTGTTGTGACGCCACCTGCAGATCCTGAAGATATGTAAGTACCAGCAGAAACCAGGTCCACATTTAGTTCTGGGGGTGACCTGTCTCATGATGTACCAGACATAATCAGTGTACCTCACTGATTCCTACAGCAGAGTACTGCACAGCCTGATCGTCTCGTGGATAGCCCTGGAGTGCGTCAACCACACCAATTGGTTCTCTAGAGAAGACCCGATTATCGCGACCCCACTACAAGGTCTTTTACAGTGTGGGGACTTCAGGACTGCAAGACCCACCAGCATGGACTTGTTGCCACGTCTGCACAGGCTCTGCGGACTCCAGTCTTCAGGACATGTTCCAGAACCACAACCAACTCTTAGTCATCCATCTAGAGCCAGTGCTGACGCGGCCTGTACAGCAGGCAAGGCCTACCACAGCTGCTGGCCGTCACTAACGACACCGCTACAGGACACCTCCTGGAGAAGACTCCGCCAGAGACGAGGGATCCCAGCACTAGAGGTCCATGGTGACGTGTCGCTTGTTGTGCAGGGCCAAGTGGTCTGAGCGGGAGAAGCAACGGTCACAGTATTTGCACTGGAACGGCTTGGCCCCTGTGTGCTTCCTGTAGTGCCGCGTCAACTCGTCCGACCTGGCGAAGCGCCATTCAACACCCCTCCCAGGTGCATTTGTACGGCTTCTCCCCTGAAACACACAGACAGACAACCACAGACCTTCATTACACGTAGCCTGGAGGGAGTTGTGGCCATCATTGCTGAATGACAGACCCCCAAATGAAGGCAGCAACAGACAGGGAACCAACAGACGTAAACAGACAGCAACAACAATAATCACACAACAGGGCCTGTCCCTTCTGCCCGCTATGACTGACTATACACAGCGCTGCTCTACACACAAAGCAGACTGAAACTACAGACAGCAGTGAATAGAGGAGAGGGCCTCATCTGCAGCTAGCTCCCTAACCCAGGAACTCTGGTTAGCTGTAAACAGTACAGGGGGGCCCAGTAAATACACATCGGAGGCCCGTAGCCATCAATAATAAATCAGCGTTAAAGATTTTCAACGGTCATGTTGTCCACACACGATAGGGACAGGAATAGTTCCATTACCGGTAGCTAACCCATTATCGTTAACCTGTTAACGTTAACCCATTAATGTTAACCCCAGCAGGTAAATGCAGAGAACAGGGCAACGCAACGCATGGTTGCAGACACTCCCAGGCAAAATGTGAGCTTCAATGTTTATTGAAAATCAAATAACATGTACTTGCATATGTAGATTTGTACTTGCTTACTTTTGTCCTACACTAGTTATGGCACACACTTGCAGGCAACAATGGTCGTGCACTACACATGCACCCAGTCACCCTACCCCCGCCCCACACATATGCGCACACACACACACACACACACTTCATTGGAAAAAAAGATCATGACTGACTATGATGTTGCTAAGCATAAAAACTGTGAAGTAATAACTATGACATTGATAATGGTGATAATGACAATGGTAATAAGCATGTACACATGATAATAATTAAAAATGAGTAGAACATCGATGATCATCTTTTTGCTAATTATATTAATATATTAATATATATATATATATATATATATATATATATATATATATATATATATATATATATATATATATATCTTTTAAATCCCTGTGTCAGTTAATTCAGGATTAACACAAAAACTAGGTTACTAAGGCTAGTTATTAAAAATAAAGAGAGAAAACATGGGAAGCCGTAAACTGTATAAAGTAAAGTAAGCTCTCTCTCTCTCATCCCCCCTCCCCCACCACCCCCCCCCCCCCAGGATGAATGAAAATCAATCAAACACACACACACACACACACACACACACACACACACACACACACACACACACACACACAACACACACACACACACACACACACACATCCTGACTCACAACACTGCAATGATTTACTACTATCAAGCAAATCAATATCTAATTACACAGAAAGTCAACACGTCAATGACACACTTCTAATCACACACACACACACACACACACACACACACACACACACACACACACACACACACACACACACACACACACACACCTTTTCTTCCAATAAAAAAAGAGAAGACAAAACAAAAAAAAATTCAACGCTCAGTTTTGTCCCGTACACTGTACCATAGAAAGGGATTTTGTGAAGATGAAACGGCAACCCTGACCTTTTGGCACTAATAACATACCATAGAAGCCATCCAGCTGATCTTTGCCTTCTTTCCCTTGGCATTTGGCATCATTGATCCCCCCCCCCCTCCCACTCTTCCAGAATACCTCATCCACCGTCCCTCATGGCTAATGAGATGCCAGAACTCCAAGGGCGATGTCTGCTATCTCCCCCTTCCTTCAGTGCAGCGGTCTTTGTCCTTAACGGATTGTTTTCCTGAAGTGGGACTACCACACATGTTGTATTCCTAATACTCTCCTTTTTTCTGTTTGCTTTTATTTATTTTATTTATTATTATTATTATATTTTATTATTATTTATTATTTTTTTTTTTTTATTCTATTATTTTTTTTTCTGTTTTTTTTGTGTTTTAGTTTGTTTATAAGTTGTTTTTTTTTTTGTTCTTTGGTTTTCGTTTTTTTATGTTGCTTTTCTGATTTTTTTTTTCTTCAGGAAATATAACTGTGTGATACTGATAAGCTTTATTCGTAGAGAATAAAGGAAAGAGGAAAGAAAGAGAGGAAAAACGAAACAAGTAAAATAAACACATACTGAAAGAATATAAAAAAAAGGAAGGAAGCACGGAAAGA
>CM060318.1:54645835-54653335 GCA_030674155.1 Stramonita haemastoma | reverse complement strand
TAAATCCCACTAAAAAGGAAAATAAAAGGAAAAAAGGATATGACTGAGATGAAGAACTGTCCAGAGATGCATTTTCCTCTCAAAGTGGAGGATCAGCTTGTTCTGTTTCAACGATCTGTTACAACTTGTTATACCAGTCTGTTAGTCCATCGAAGGCGGATTGCGGCGATAGCGCTACCTTCATGGTGGGCAAAAGCGAGCTCGCGCATAAGCAAGTCTCATCATTGGTGAACTCCCGAGCTTGTAGCTGAGGAACGAAACACAACAACAAACACGGAAAAAAAAACCCATCCTGTTGAGCAGGATCTTCATCCCGGTTTTATAGGGATGGCTAACCAGGGTAGGAGGGAGGGGATAATTCAGTGGTCAGAGCACTCACTTTCCCCAATGTTAAGCAGCTTCGAGCGTGGTTACCAAGTGGATGGGTGACATTTTGCGCGCCTTGGCTTCAGTACAGTCCCCCCAGTTCACCCAGCTGTAAAAAATGGGTACCTGCGCTCTTTAGGGTCAGGGGAGGTAAAACAGCGAGGGAGATGGGCGCTGCCCTTAGGCCTAATATGCTGACCCCTGGAGAAGTGAGGTCTCTGACGACCTCGCTCCCCAACGACCACTAGGTTATGGGACACCTTTACCTTTAACAAACTAGACTATCTGGCATGACTGTAAGTTGGATTCGTTGTCACCGGTGTACTGGCAAAGGATGAGTGGGTGTCCATAGTGTCGACCATTCTCCTGTCTGCCAAAGACAGTTGTAGCTGACAGTTGTCACCATGTCACTCTCCCCTTCTTCCTCACCCAGGGTCGGGATAGCCTAGTGGTCAGAACATTGCGCTTGCAATTTGACGACCCGGTTTCGATTCCTGTTCGAGGAGATTTTCTCCTGGAGTTAACATGAGTGCTGACTCCACTCTCCCCGAAAGTCTTTCGGATGAGACTATAAACTGAGGCCCCGTGTGAGAACGCCACAGAACATCTTGGCACACATGTTAAACCTGTTCCGCTTTTCGTAAGAGTAGGCCATTGTGTGCTGGTGGGAAAGAATGACAAGATTGACAAAATGCATACACACGGGGACTGGGTGTAAAAAAGCACACGAGAGTGCTTATTCCATTATCCTCGATATTAAAAAAAAAATCACCCTCTCTTTATCCCCTGGCCCTTGTCAGCGCAGCTCTGCAAGACTTCTGACTAACAAGAACATGTTCCTAGGTGTATTACCAAAAAGAAAAGAATTAGTAAGAGATAAAGAATGTAACATGACAAAAACATTCTTCCAAGCCTGACTACTCCCGAAACAAGAAAAATAATAGTTGAATTAAAAAAAAAGAAGAAACAAACCCGCCCAACGAGTGGGCTGTATGTATGTATGATGAATTGTGGTGACAAGATTTAATCCTTTCTTTCCCAATGCTCTAAACACACACAAATGTAAACATCCATAAAAAAACCCACCCCCAAAACCCTAAAAAGCCGGAACACTACTTTGGAGGGAGAGGGGGAGGGGAGGAAGGATAGAGAAGAGAGAGAGGAGAGAGAGAGGAGAAGAAGAGAGAGGAGAGAGAGAGGAGAGATGGAAGAAGGAGAGGGAAGGAGAGGAGAGGAGGGGAGATGGAGAGAGAGAGAGAGAGGAGAGGGAGAGAGAGAGAGAGAGAGAGAGGAGAGAGAGAGAGAGAGAGAGAGAGAGAGGAGAGAGAGAGAGAGAGAGAGAGGCGGATTGTAAATTCCTGTCGGGTGCAGGCTTATTCATTTCTATGCATTCCCAGCGTCACATCCATAAAAACGAGTTTGTTTGTTCTCTTTCTTTCTTTTTTTTGTGGTGCTTTTGGTCTGTTTTGAGCATTCTTTCAGTCGTTGCCCTCCTCAGCCAGTTTAGCAGGGCTGTGTGAATATCCTTCATCCTGGCTGCCAGCGCCACAAGATGTGACAGGCCATGTCGTGTCATTGCTGCACCATTATGTATGCACAGCACTCGTGGCGTGACGTTTAACATGCTTTTTTTTTTTTTAATCGCCGTCACCCCTCTCCCTTTTTCAAATAATCTTCAGTTTCTCCCCCCCATCTCCTTAAGTGGGCATTTTGTTTGCTTTCGTTTCTTTATTATTTCATGAAAGTGATTTTGAATTTTCCTGCGCATATTCAAATACTGACGTTATTTTTGTTTTGTTTTCACTTCTATTAGTGAAAGTTCTATTTCACACAGACGTGCGTACGTACGTACGTACTGACTAATTATACATACATGCAAGCATGCATGCATCCATTCATACATACATAAATACATACATACATACACACAGGCATGCATTATATATATTATATATATATATATATATTATATATATATATATATATATATTTTATATATATTTATATGCAATAATATATATATATATATACATATATAATATTACATATGTAAATTATATAGACAGACAGACAGATACACAGCAGACAGGCAACAAACAGGCAGAAAGGCTCTACACACATTTTACCATGGTAAATGAGAACCGACACCAAATCTTGCTAGACAAGTAATTAGTCAGCACAGAAAAGGTATTCTTAACATTATTACTCATCCCACAACTTGTTCTTCTTCCCCTTCGGCTTGAGAAAGTCACCCCGCGAAGACAGATAAGCTCTTTAAAAAAAGTTGTCACCTACCCCTCCTCTCCCCCCCCCCCCCTAAAATGGACCAGAAGAGAGATGAGAGAGAGAGAGAGAGAGAGAGAGGAGAGAGAGAGAGAGAGAGAGAGAGAGAGAGAGAGAGAGAGAGAGAGGAGAGAGGAGAGAGAGAGGAGAGAGAGAGAGGAGAGAGGAGGGAGGAGAGGAGGAGAGAGGGAGGAGAGGAGAGAGAGAGAGAGGGGAGAGAGAGAGGGAGAGGGAGAGAGGAGAGAGTTATGACCGAGGTAGGAAGCCCCTGCTATACGTACATTCACAGGGATACAGGTTTTCTCGTCGAACCCCATCAGTCAACACAGTGATAGGCCATTAATCACCCATCCAGTCCCTTTCTTTTTCCCCATGATCTTATCTTTTCCCCACCTCTTTTTTAGAAACCGTCACCCACGCCTCTCTCTCTTTCACACACACACACACACACACACACACACACACACACACACACACACACACACACACACACACACACACACACACACACACACAGAGTGAGAGTTTTCTTTTTGTAAAGAGTCTTTTCGTAAGAGTAGGTCATTGTGTGCCGGTGGGAACAGATGACAATATTTACACAACTGCACACACACGGGAACTGGATGAAAAAAAGCACATGAGTGCTTATCCCATTATCCTCGATATAAAAGAATTAAAAAAAAAATAATGGATAAATAACTAAACACACACAAGCTCTCTCTCTCTCTCTCTCTTCTCTCTCTCTCTCTCTCTCTCTCTCTCTCTCTCTCTCTCTCTCTCTCTCTCTCTCTCTCCTCCCCCTCTCTCTCTTCTAACTACACCATAACTTTTCAAAAGCCTGTTCACATCACATAGCATCAATTTTTTCCACCACTCCCCACCCCCGCCCCAAATCTAGGCCCCCCCTTCCCCCCTCCCGGTCTCTCCTGCCCTCGTTACAGTCCCAGTGTGACATTATCTGTTTTGTGACTGTGTCTGCCACCACCAACATTATTTAGGTCTCTGCTTATGTCCGACCTACTTTTCTCTCTACACTATTAGTCTGTATGTCTCTGAATATATGTATGTCCGCATTTTACTATTAGTCTGTATGTCTGTGTATACATATCCATTATAATCGGTCTGCATGCGTTTGTATTATAACCATATCCACAATACCAGTCTGCATGTTTTTGTATGTATGTATGTATGTATGTATGTATGTATGTATGTATGTATGTATGTATGTATGTATGTATGTATGTATGTGTTGTATGTTGTTGTGTTGTGTGTGTGTGTGTGTTGTGTGTGTGTGTGTGTGTTTGTGTGTGTTGTGTGTATGTATGTATGTATGTATGTATGTATGTATGTATGTATGTATGTATGCATGATGATGTATGTATGCTGTGTGCGTGCGTGCGTGCGTGCGTGCTGTGTTGTTGGTGTGTGTGCGTGTGCGTGCGTGCGTGTTGTATGTATGTATGTATGTATGTATGTGTGTGTGTGTATGTATGTATGTATGTGTATGTATGTATGTGTGTATGTATGTATGTATGGATGATGATGGATGGTTGATGGATGGATGGATGGATGGATGGATGCATGCATGCATGCATGCATGCATGCATGCATGCATGCATGCATGCTTATTATGTGTGTTGTATTTATGTATGTACACACACACACACACACACACACACACACACACACACACACACACACACACACACACACACACACACACACACACAATATCAGCCTGTATGTGTCTGTATATGGATTCACAGTTATCAGTCTGTAGATCTCTGAATAATTATAAAAAGCCAACGTTTCCATTCACAAAATCAGCCCCTGCTGTGCTCATACATTTTTATAGCCCCCCCCCTTCACCTAGCGCCTCATGCAAAGGGGTGTGGGAGGGACATGCCTGTCTGTACACATTAATTTTATAAGGAAGAGAAGTCTGTGATTTTATACACTATCCAAAAAAAGCAGGACTTTCTTCTAAGGCAATAAGCCTTAAATAGTCGTCTGGGTACTAGTCTTTCGAGGCATCCTTAGCACACGTAAAAAGTGAATTGTGGTAAACATTCAGCAAGGAAAACTCACTACTAATAGACAAAGTCACAGACAGATCACAAAAACAGGCAGCCCCATCCATCATGGGCATGGTAGGCAATTGCCTACTTGGTTGAGAAAGAGATCAAATCAAATCAAATCAAATTCTTTTATTTCGAGGATAATGAATGAACACTCATGTGCTTTTTACATCCAGTCCCCGCCCTAATAAAGGATTACATCAGTTTAAGAACACCTCCAACTAACAACAATAAAAACCAAACAGAAGGCAAAACAGAGAGAGATGAGAGAGAGAGAGAGAGAAGAGGAGAGAGAGAGAGAGAGAGAGAGAGAGAGAGAGAGAGAGAGAGAGAGAGGAGAGAGAGAGAGAGAAAGGAGAGAGAGAGAGAGGAGTAGAAAGGCAAGCATGAGGGACAAAGGACTAATTTAAGAATGTTATACAAGTAAAAATGTCATACAACTAACTGCAATGAATACGTAACACATGGTATATGTTGTTTGTGTTATGAAATCAACACTCTTTAAGACTTATACATATTGCAGAGAGAGAGAGAGGAGGAGAGAGAGAGAGAGAGAGAGAGAGAGAGAGAGAGAGGAGAGAGAGAGAGAGAGAGAGAGAGAGAGAGAGAGAGAGAGGGAGAGAGAGAGAGAGAAGCACAGACGTTTCAAATGTATATTATAATTATATCGATTCCCTCCTGTCCTGTATTCCAACCTGCCCCCTCACAAAGCTGTGTTGACTGAAGGTGTTCTGACCACATGCTCCTTATGTACACAAGGAAGACAGACTACAAAGGCAAACATCACACACGGTATGCAAGATTGTATATATATATAGATCTACCTTTTCCTTCTGTACATGATCCGTGTCTCCTGTGGCCCATGAGGCAGATGTAGGCAAACATCCTTCTTTTTCCCAGGGATCGCCAGTATTTTTGGGTTGGGGAGAGGGAGGGGGGTGTGTGTGGGGGGGGGGGGGGGAGGGGGGGCATAGTTGTTGGACATGCCTAGAGAAGAATATGCATTTCTGTGTCTTCACCCTGTCCCCACAGCTCCCAGTCTGTTTCTGTCTTTTTTTATCTATGGATGGCAAGTGAACTAGAATAGGGCTATCATTAGTGTGTCCTGTCAAGGTATGGTTGTATTTATGTGACACTTTTCCTGAATACGGCAAGGCAGTATGATCTTTACTCTGGCACTTACAGGGACAATTGATGTATATATTATATAAATACGGATGAAAGTGCTACTCCACACGCAGACGTGTGTTACCACTGGAATGAAATAGTTGCAGAGTTTACACTAACCTCGAGCTATGATAATTACATCACAGATTTCTTTGTACTAACAGGAAAATACAAGGCTCTTAGTTGTCACATAGTAAAATCACAAAAAAAATGTTTTTCACTTGTTATAATCTTTTAATGAAAACAAATGTAGCTGTCGTGACGGTGTCTATTGGAAAATAAAATTCGAATTGTGTAAGAACTGATATTACATAACTGACAAGCAGAAAGCAGGGGGTGGGCCTCTTTTCTTCATTTAGATAAGCCACGGCTATGCTGGGCACGCAGGATCCGATCCCTAGTTTCGGATGTTGGTGGTTTAAAAATCTTAAAGTCACACAAGGGCAGGTTAAGATGCATACTGAGAGACAACAACAGAGCTGATGCAGCTTTTTATGTACACCTTCGACATCAGATTTCTCTGCGTGAAATTTGGGCTGCTCTCCAGTGCAGCACTACATTTATTATATTATTATTATTATTTTATATTATTTTATTTTATTATTATCATTATCTTATTATTTTATATACAGCCGAGCCGCCCTGGGGACTCCAACCTCCCGATTTTTCCTAAGGGATGGTATCTCAACATGAAACCTGTGTGGATGCTGGTTTTTATATATTATATATAATTTTGTCATCCGCTCCTACCGGCACACAATGGCCTGCTCTTCCGAAAGGCGGAACGTGGTTTTAAGGTGTGCGCAAGATTTACTGCGTGCGTTCGCATACGTGGCCTCAGTTTATAGACTCATCCAAATGAATCCGAATCCGAATCCAGCGTATGTCATTGGGAGAAGGTGTGTACAAGGATTCAACATTATGATCAAGAGACTAGGATTTTCCTTGTGTTGCACTTCACTGTCATGTCAGCAGCTTTTTTTTTTGGTCTTTTTCTTTTCTTGTTCTTTCTTCTGTACTTTCTTTTTTTTGTCTTTATCTTCATTTTTCTTCTATGTCCTTCTTTTGTTTTGTGGATTTCTTTGTTTTCTTGTCTTGCTCTCACAGGCAGACATTTTGATTGCCGGTTTTTTTTGTTTTTTTTTTACCCCAAGCATTTTGTGTTTTAGTGTGTGTGTGTGTGTGTGTGTGTGTGTGTGTGTGTGTGCGTGCGTGGTGCTGGTGTGTTTTGCGTGCGTGCCTACGTGCTTTTTTGTGTCTGTGAATGAATGGGTGTATGCGTGCGTTTGTTCGTTCGTGCGTGTGAGTGTATATGTGTGTGTGTACGCGCGCACGCGCACACACATACGCATGCACGCGTTTGATGTCTGCAGCTAAGAAAAGAGCCATTGTTGGCTTATCTGTGGCTTTGCAGGGGCAGACACAACTGCTCTTTCTTAGCGCCTCGGAAACCTCTCTGCACAACATCAGCACCATTCTCCTTCTCGCTGTCTGCCTGCTACCTGCCCGTTATCTACCTGCCTGCCTCTTACCTGCCTGCTTGCTACCTGTCTACCTGCCTGCCTACACCTCTGCATTACTGTAATGCATCATGCACCATCCTAAA